>JARYGA010059723.1:0-685204 GCA_030545235.1 Helianthus tuberosus
ATGTAGTCTGATCAAATTGTAAAACAATTCCTAACTCATATGACAAACATTCTGGCAACTAGCATGTGTCATCCATTGTATATTATGGCAAATTCATTAATAATTTAAGAGATATTCATCAAGGTTTATTATAACATAATTCTAAACACAGTTTATCATGCAAGCACGTGATTCACCCAACAACAAGTTTCATAAGTTTGTCACATATCAAGATCACATATATCAACGAATAATCATTGGTCTAATTCAATAACTCATATCAATAATATCATGCAATTATGAATACTCACAGACAAGAACTACTAACCTGATTTAATCCGAATAGGATGCTGACACGAGGGGGGGGGGTGTAGGTCTACTGCCGCCGATGATTTTGAGGAACAATAGGGTTTGCAAGAGTTGTGGTATCTTAAAATTATTGTACGTGAATAATAGGTAGAAAAGGTGGGCTCGGTTTTGGGCCTGTGACACATAAGAGGCCGCATACAACTATAAGAGCACATGGTGGCCGGCCCCCCCCCAAGTTCCTATTGTGATCCAATATGTGCGAATTTATGTTTTAAGGTGGACTTGGTTCGGTATGATTTGCGAGACCGAGCCAACAAATGACACAAGTTTAAGAAGCAAGGTCCATAAGAAGTGGGCTCGTTATACACAAATAATGGTAGTCGGTCCAACATACTAGCATGCCAGGATAACCAAGTTAATGCTACACCGAAAGTTCAACGCAACGCATTGAAGAGAATTAAGTAACGAAAAGTTAGAATCACAAGACTAATGTTACTAACCTTTGAAAGTTCGGGTTGTCACATCATCCCCAACTTGAAAGAAATTTCGTCCCGAAATTTGACAAGTAAGTAATCCAAAGCGACAAGGTATTAAATCAGGATGACTGTGGAGTTTTCGCAGGTGCCACATCATCCCCAAGTTGAAAGGGAATTTCGCCCCGAAATTCACCAGTTGCATCAGATTTGGATTGGTCGATTGGGAAATAAGTGCGGGTACCTGAGCTTCATATGATCCTCGCGCTCCCACATGAGCTCCGTTCCACGTCTTGAGTTCCAACGAACTCTCACGATCGGAATACGACTATGTTTATGAACGTTGACTTCCTAATCCATGTTTCTAATAGATTCCTCGACAACTACAACTTGTTGCTAACCTTTAGGCTCTAGCAAGCGTATCACAAGTGTTTCATTGAACAAACACTTCTTTGGATTTCGAGACGTGACTAACATCGCGAACGTTACCCAATTCGTCGGGTAACTCGAGTTCATAGGCCATGTCACCGATTCTTTCCAGAATCTTGAAGGGTCCGACGTAACGTAAATTAAGCTTGCCACTATTCCCAAAGCGTACCACACCCTCCCAGTGTGAAAATTCCAACATGACTCGTTCGCCTACAGCTAACTCCCTGTGTTTCCTAATCTTGTCAGCTTTCCTGACGGTCATGTGTTGCCGCCAGACGATATTCGATCTAATCAATCTTCCCAAGGGTTTCAAGTACAAGTACTGGACCTGTGATTAGGTTGTCGTCCTCCTCAGTCCAACAAGGAGGTTGGCATTATCGTCCATGCAATGCCTCAAACAGAGTTGTATGCTTGCTAAAACAGTAACGGCTGCAGTAGAACTCACCCAAAGATAAGCGTCCTTCCGGTTCTACTAAAGTTAACCATACGCATGCTCACATCATGTCCTCGAGAGTCAGGACGGTTCATTTACTCTGACCGTTTGTCCTACGGTGATAAGAAATGCCCATGTCTAGACGTGAGCCGAGGGTATCGTGTATTGCTTGTCATAAATCAGGTATAGCTCCAAAATCAGAAGTAACAGGAGTTGGCACCTCGTGCCTAAAACCGCCTCTCTCAGAAGAACATCCACAGCTTGTGAAGACTCGTCAGTTTTCTTGATTGCAAGAGAGTGTACTGGTTGCGTGAGACAATCAACGATCACCCAGGTGATATTGTTTCCGTTTTGGGTTGTAAGTAGACTAGTGTCAGAATCCATGGCAGTCTGTTCTCATTTCCGTATGGGGTTTCTGGTTGCTGATACTCCACCTTGACCTTCCCACAAGTCGAACATCATTCCCATACATAGCTAGGTGGGCCTTCATGCCCGATCACCAGTGCAAGATTTATAGATCCTACTAACTCTCATCAAAACCCAGACGACTAGGATATCAAGGCCGGTGTGCTTTGCTCCACACGAGTTCCCAATAGTTGCCATATACTGAGACTCACATTCGTTCCATGAGGTAGCGAATTTCGTCCGACCTGCCTGCGGTTGTCTCTCCATGCCCCGCATGGGTTTAACTTGAAAATTCTCTTCCTTCAGTTCTTCCAGTTTGGACAGAGCGAGTCTGATCAGGTAAGTTAGAGTTGATAGTGAGCTACAAAGCTCGTGCTCGTTCAGGTTTCACAGTCGTAATCATTCAAAAGTTCCATCCAGCGATGCTATTACATGTTTAGCTCTTCCGAAACAAAGGTACACGGGAGGCTCTTGTGGTCGATCTAAGTAGTGCATTTGGTATCGCCCAAGAAATGCCTCCAATTTGATTCCAAAGACTATGGCTTCCACCGCCAGTTGTGACTCGTGCAATTCTTCTTGTAAGTCCACTACGTGGGCCATCTCCTTCTCATGTTGCATCGATGTGTGACTGGGACTCTGATTCGAACCATCATGGTATACCGCCAGATCACCCGGACCCTCGGGCAAGTACGATGCTTAGTGCATTGTAGCGTTGGATTTCAAAAGCTGAAAAGACGTTCTCCTGTTTCGTCTCCCAAGAATTTACAGCACCCTGTTGTGCTAAAGAGATTAAAGCTGCGCAATCTTCAAAAATCCCACGATGAATCTGCGATAGTAACAAGCGAAACCAAGAAATTGTTGTATCCCCGAAGGAATCTTTGGCGTCGATCAGTTCCTAACAAAATGGATCTTAGCGAGATCCACGTGTATTCCCACTTCGTTGATCATATGACCAAAAGGTACCTCTCGAATCCAGAAATTACATTGCGTTCGATATGCCGTTCCAGGAACATCCTCCCTTGGACTTCCATCTGATAATAGCTTGCTCGTTAATCAATCATCAAATGGAAGCTTTCCCCTCGCAACTGGTCTACAGGGTGTTACAACATAGTCGAAGCGAACGGTTCTTGACTGTCACCTTGCTGAGTTCTCGATAATCAGTACCCATACAAAAGGCTTATCTTCACGGATATAACTGGGGCTCCCCAAAGCGAAAAGCTAGGTCTGATAAAACTCCTGTCCAACAGTTCCTGAAGTTGTTTAGGCAGTTCCTGCAACCTTCCTGATGTGGGACAATAAGAAGTATTAGTAATAAGGGCTGCTTCAGGCATGATACCGATCTGATATTCCACCTGACGATGTGAAGGTAAACCTGATAGTTCTTCTGGTAGCACATAGGGAGAAATCACGAACAATTGATGGATCCTCGATCCCCCTTTTTTTCTGTAACCCAACATAGCGGGGTAATCCTTCTGTGGACACTTCTAGCCTTCATTGCTGAACTGATGCTAACCTCTGCACCACTCGGATACTTTATGACAGACGATGACTTTCTCCTCACATGGTATATCTGCATGATATCTGGATAACCAATCCACACTGACCACTGCATCAAAACTATCAAGAGTTGTAGAAGGTCGATGTCGAACACTTGTCCCACAAGGTCGAGTTTGTATCCAAACAAACATATGTAGTTTCAATTGACTTGCCATCAGCCGATTCCACAATAGGTTCAGATTCAAGGAGCATCAGGGTTAAACAAAACAGAGACGAAGCGATTAGCTACTCATACTAGCTACCATGCTGCTAAAATCCCGGCGTCACCCACGCCAATCCTAAATGCTCTTCCACGAACTCCACTTCTAGGGTTGTTGTTTTCGTTACGAGACTTCCCAGTACTGTCGTCATCCCCTTGGTTGTTGTCTTGAATTATCAACGACCAATCCATGTCGTAGGCACCTTCATTTCTATACCGTAGGCTACGATTACAAGTACCTTAGAGTTGCCATGACCGTTGCCTCTATTGTCGTTGCTTGAAACAGAGCCCTACGATCTTCACCAACCAAATCCATCTTTTCACATTCTGGGTCACGTCCTAATGTGCTATTCACTATGCTGGTAGTCACTCTTTCCACACTATAACCTGTTGTCATCGCTTATGTCCTGATTGATTCGTAAAGGTTGACTCCCATCAGTCGCTGACTAGGGTTGGAGATTCGATTGCAGTCACTTTGCTGGTGTTCGTTGCTGGTAATCAAGGTTGTCCAATTGCTGAGGTCGGTAAAATACTACGCTCGCCCTTTTGTCCATCGATCTAGCAAGTCGATTGAGTAATACGCGGTATGCTGCGAGAGTGTTGCAGAAGTGATCACACTTCGGAGTCTAAGACGTCAATACATAGAGTTCCATCAAACGAAGAGAAGCGAGAAAGGTATAAACCAACTCAAGGACGCTCGTGCAAGCACCTAACATTCTACACGTTTCGCTAGGTGTTCAGGTAATACTCGATTGCATCGAGATTCGAAAGGATTCAGAGGGAAATGAAAAGGTCACATTCGAGTAGGAGACAATCACTGCTATGACTCCTATAGGCTGTTGTATTTCACATCGATCAAATAACGGAACGGAACCCCTTTTTCACTTGTTAAGCCTCACTGGGACTCGCATGCACCCACATTATTATTATGTGTGCACCCACAATAACACTGTGATTTGCATGCTCATCTCAGTTCCTCTTAACTCATGTCAAATGGTTCCTCCAACTCGAGTAGCAAACAAAGAGCATCACGAAACGTAAGTCATGAAGGTTTAGGGAAATATCACCCTATCAGTCACATAACACATGCGAGTAATACATGAATTCATACTGTTGTGCTAAACGTGCATTCGCATGCAATATCGTATGTAAGTGTTCACTAGTTATGCAGTACAATGAGTATACGAGAGACGAACCTTGCAGTCTGGAGCTGAGTGTCATGGTCGATGTCGTAACTGTTCGGTTATAGTCTAGTTTTTTTGAAAACGTTTTAAAACCAAGTTCACTATAACCAGTGGCTCTGATACCAAACTGTCACACCCCAAAATACCACATGCGGAAACTCCCGCGAGGCGTGTGACGTACCAGGATCTAGCCACCAATCACATTGAACTCAGAACAAGATTTCAAATAAAACTTTCATTCATTAAAATACAGTGTTGCAAAACATTAATAATAATTCTACGTGTTCAGCGGAAGCATAAATCATTAGTTAAGTATTTCATAAACCAAGTGTATGAAAACCATTAAACATGTCTCGTGATTCCATGTATCTCGACCCATGACCACTTCCAGCATCCCAGACAGCAAGTTCCACGTTCCCACATATCTATAACCTACGAGCATGTAACAAGTGTATCAGACAAAGCTGGCGAGTTCACAGTTTTAGAAAACGTTTGTTACCAGTTGTATGTAAAACAGTTCAATAACCAATGCAAGTAATATTGTTAATATCTCAATTCCGAACAAGACGGCTCCTGATGTACATGACTGCCCTATCCCACGTACTCCTATCTAGTACTGGGCCCGACTGGGTCATTAGTTCACATCCGTCCAATCTAGGAGCGGTGTGAGGGTGCCAAACCTAAGTAGCTCTACCAACTAATACCCGTTACCCTCCAGGTAACATAATAAGGGACTTACAAAAATGATAGGTGAGAATATTAACCAATATACCCGTTTTTACCCAAACCACTGACTGTCCCCAACCACTGGGACACATGCTCGAATGTAGTGAACTCACCTTAGGTTTGCTCGGTAAGACTAGATATTCGTTTACAGTTGGTCAATCAAATCCTATTAGAATCACCAGTGACAATCCGTTTCACCATCACGTAAATCGCAAACTTATGTGCACAATGTACAGGTCATAACCGATATAGTTCGTACACAAATCGTAGCAAGTATTCATACCGACACGCATTCACATTACAAGTTAACACCCAATAACATCCATCATGTAACACATTGTTTAATCTAATACCAAGACCAACCCTGTCAGCCCAACTCCCACTATCTAGTATCCCTTATATTAACAGTGATCCAATTTTGTGCAATCTAGCAATCCAAATTATGTAACAGGATATCCTACTTGCTAATGAATTGCTAAGGTATAATTATCAACTGAACCGTACCTATGTGACACACAGAAATAGAACGCACAGTTTCGTTAATTCACAAAATCATGGTAATCTGCACACTCAATCGATTATAATCAATACTTGTCAGAGAGGTCACATGCAATAGTTAGGTTCAATAAGACATTATTCAGTTTGATGGTTTCAATAATATTCAAGTTGATAAGTGTTGTTGGTCCAATCAAACTAAAGTGGCGGCCCAAGTAAGATATGTCTGATCCATTAGTTAATTCCCATAACTTCTCCTAACACCCACTATTAAATTAATAACTATTGCACAAAACAATTTTTGTTGATAGCACATGTTTAGGTCTGAGCAGACTTGAATGAAAACTGATAATGTTCTAAATACTTTTGATTATTTCTAATCATTCAATTCAATATGGCCGACACACATTTGATTGATTAAAAGCTTATTGGACCTCTTATGATCTTTCACATGTAGTCTGATCAAATTGTAAAACAATTCCTAACTCATATGACAAACATTCTGGCAACTAGCATGTGTCATCCATTGTATATTATGGCAAATTCATTAATAATTTAAGAGATATTCATCAAGGTTTATTATAACATAATTCTAAACACAGTTTATCATGCAAGCACGTGATTCACCCAACAACAAGTTTCATAAGTTTGTCACATATCAAGATCACATATATCAACGAATAATCATTGGTCTAATTCAATAACTCATATCAATAATATCATGCAATTATGAATACTCACAGACAAGAACTACTAACCTGATTTAATCCGAATAGGATGCTGACACGAGGGGGGGGGTGTAGGTCTACTGCCGCCGATGATTTTGAGGAACAATAGGGTTTGCAAGAGTTGTGGTATCTTAAAATTATTGTACGTGAATAATAGGTAGAAAAGGTGGGCTCGGTTTTGGGCCTGTGACACATAAGAGGCCGCATACAACTATAAGAGCACATGGTGGCCGGCCCCCCCAAGTTCCTATTGTGGTCCAATATGTGCGAATTTATGTTTTAAGGTGGACTTGGTTCGGTATGATTTGCGAGACCGAGCCAACAAATGACACAAGTTTAAGAAGCAAGGTCCATAAGAAGTGGGCTCGTTATACACAAATAATGGTAGTCGGTCCAACATACTAGCATGCCAGGATAACCAAGTTAATGCTACACCGAAAGTTCAACGCAACGCATTGAAGAGAATTAAGTAACGAAAAGTTAGAATCACAAGACTAATGTTACTAACCTTTGAAAGTTCGGGTTGTCACATCATCCCCAACTTGAAAGAAATTTCGTCCCGAAATTTGACAAGTAAGTAATCCAAAGCGACAAGGTATTAAATCAGGATGACTGTGGAGTTTTCGCAGGTGCCACATCATCCCCAAGTTGAAAGGGAATTTCGCCCCGAAATTCACTAGTTGCATCAGATTTGGATTGGTCGATTGGGAAATAAGTGCGGGTACCTGAGCTTCATATGATCCTCGTGCTCCCACATGAGCTCCGTTCCACGTCTTGAGTTCCAACGAACTCTCACGATCGGAATACGACTATGTTTATGAACGTTGACTTCCTAATCCATGTTTCTAATAGATTCCTCGACAACTGCAACTTGTTGCTAACCTTTAGGCTCTAACAAGCGTATCACAAGTGTTTCATTGAACAAACACTTCTTTGGATTTCGAGACGTGACTAACATCGCGAACGTTACCCAATTCGTCGGGTAACTCGAGTTCATAGGCCATGTCACCGATTCTTTCCAGAATCTTGAAGGGTCCGACGTAACGTAAATTAAGCTTGCCACTATTCCCAAAGCGTACCACACCCTCCCAGGGTGAAAATTCCAACATGACTCGTTCGCCTACAGCTAACTCCCTGTGTTTCCTAATCTTGTCAGCTTTCTTGACGGTCATGTGTTGCCGCCAGACGATATTCGATCTAATCAATCTTCCCAAGGGTTTCAAGTACAAGTACTGGACCTGTGATTAGGTTGTCGTCCTCCTCAGTCCAACAAGGAGGTTGGCATTATCGTCCATGCAATGCCTCAAACAGAGTTGTATGCTTGCTAAAACAGTAACGGCTGCAGTAGAACTCACCCAAAGATAAGCGTCCTTCCGGTTCTACTAAAGTTAACCATACGCATGCTCACATCATGTCCTCGAGAGTCAGGACGGTTCATTTACTCTGACCGTTTGTCCTACGGTGATAAGAAATGCCCATGTCTAGACGTGAGCCGAGGGTATCGTGTATTGCTTGTCATAAATCAGGTATAGCTCCAAAATCAGAAGTAACAGGAGTTGGCACCTCGTGCCTAAAACCGCCTCTCTCAGAAGAACATCCACAGCTTGTGAAGACTCGTCAGTTTTCTTGATTGCAAGAGAGTGTACTGGTTGCGTGAGACAATCAACGATCACCCAGGTGATATTGTTTCCGTTTTGGGTTGTAAGTAGACTAGTGTCAGAATCCATGGCAGTCTGTTCTCATTTCCGTATGGGGTTTCTGGTTGCTGATACTCCACCTTGACCTTCCCACAAGTCGAACATCATTCCCATACATAGCTAGGTGGGCCTTCATGCCCGATCACCAGTGCAAGATTTATAGATCCTACTAACTCTCATCAAAACCCAGACGACTAGGATATCAAGGCCGGTGTGCTTTGCTCCACACGAGTTCCCAATAGTTGCCATATACTGAGACTCACATTCGTTCCATGAGGTAGCGAATTTCGTCCGACCTGCCTGCGGTTGTCTCTCCATGCCCCGCATGGGTTTAACTTGAAAATTCTCTTCCTTCAGTTCTTCCAGTTTGGACAGAGCGAGTCTGATCAGGTAAGTTAGAGTTGATAGTGAGCTACAAAGCTCGTGCTCGTTCAGGTTTCACAGTCGTAATCATTCAAAAGTTCCATCCAGCGATGCTATTACATGTTTAGCTCTTCCGAAACAAAGGTACACGGGAGGCTCTTGTGGTCGATCTAAGTAGTGCATTTGGTATCGCCCAAGAAATGCCTCCAATTTGATTCCAAAGACTATGGCTTCCACCGCCAGTTGTGACTCGTGCAATTCTTCTTGTAAGTCCACTACGTGGGCCATCTCCTTCTCATGTTGCATCGATGTGTAACTGGGACTCTGATTCGAACCATCATGGTATACCGCCAGATCACCCGGACCCTCGGGCAAGTACGATGCTTAGTGCATTGTAGCGTTGGATTTCAAAAGCTGAAAAGACGTTCTCCTGTTTCGTCTCCCAAGAATTTACAGCACCCTGTTGTGCTAAAGAGATTAAAGCTGCGCAATCTTCAAAAATCCCACGATGAATCTGCGATAGTAACAAGCGAAACCAAGAAATTGTTGTATCCCCGAAGGAATCTTTGGCGTCGATCAGTTCCTAACAAAATGTATCTTAGCGAGATCCACGTGTATTCCCACTCCGTTGATCATATGACCAAAAGGTACCTCTCGAATCCAGAAATTACATTGCGTTCGATATGCCGTTCCAGGAACATCCTCCCTTGGACTTCCATCTGATAATAGCTTGCTCGTTAATCAATCATCAAATGGAAGCTTTCCCCTCGCAACTGGTCTACAGGGTGTTACAACATAGTCGAAGCGAACGGTTCTTGACTGTCACCTTGCTGAGTTCTCGATAATCAGTACCCATACAAAAGGCTTATCTTCACGGATATAACTGGGGCTCCCCAAAGAGAAAAGCTAGGTCTGATAAAACTCCTGTCCAACAGTTCCTGAAGTTGTTTAGGCAGTTCCTGCAACCTTCCTGATGTGGGACAATAAGAAGTATTAGTAATAAGGGCTGCTTCAGGCATGATACCGATCTGATATTCCACCTGACGATGTGAAGGTAAACCTGATAGTTCTTCTGGTAGCACATAGGGAGAAATCACGAACAATTGATGGATCCTCGATCCCCCTTTTTTTTCTGTAACCCAACATAGCGGGGTAATCCTTCTGTGGACACTTCTAGCCTTCATTGCTGAACTGATGCTAACCTCTGCACCACTCGGATACTTTATGACAGACGATGACTTTCTCCTCACATGGTATATCTGCATGATATCTGGATAACCAATCCACACTGACCACTGCATCAAAACTATCAAGAGTTGTAGAAGGTCGATGTCGAACACTTGTCCCACAAGGTCGAGTTTGTATCCAAACAAACATATGTAGTTTCAATTGACTTGCCATCAGCCGATTCCACAATAGGTTCAGATTCAAGGAGCATCAGGGTTAAACAAAACAGAGACGAAGCGATTAGCTACTCATACTAGCTACCATGCTGCTAAAATCCCGGCGTCACCCACGCCAATCCTAAATGCTCTTCCACGAACTCCACTTCTAGGGTTGTTGTTTTCGTTACGAGACTTCCCAGTACTGTCGTCATCCCCTTGGTTGTTGTCTTGAATTATCAACGGCCAATCCATGTCGTAGGCACCTTCATTTCTATACCGTAGGCTACGATTACAAGTACCTTAGAGTTGCCATGACCGTTGCCTCTATTGTCGTTGCTTGAAACAGAGCCCTACGATCTTCACCAACCAAATCCATCTTTTCACATTCTGGGTCACGTCCTAATGTGCTATTCACTATGCTGGTAGTCACTCTTTCCACACTATAACCTGTTGTCATCGCTTATGTCCTGATTGATTCGTAAAGGTTGACTCCCATCAGTCGCTGACTAGGGTTGGAGATTCGATTGCAGTCACTTTGCTGGTGTTCGTTGCTGGTAATCAAGGTTGTCCAATTGCTGAGGTCGGTAAAATACTACGCTGGCCCTTTTGTCCATCGATCTAGCAAGTCGATTGAGTAATACGCGGTATGCTGCGAGAGTGTTGCAGAAGTGATCACACTTCGGAGTCTAAGACGTCAATACATAGAGTTCCATCAAACGAAGAGAAGCGAGAAAGGTATAAACCAACTCAAGGACGCTCGTGCAAGCACCTAACATTCTACACGTTTCGCTAGGTGTTCAGGTAATACTCGATTGCATCGAGATTCGAAAGGATTCAGAGGGAAATGAAAAGGTCACATTCGAGTAGGAGACAATCACTGCTATGACTCCTATAGGCTGTTGTATTTCACATCGATCAAATAACGGAACGGAACCCCTTTTTCACTTGTTAAGCCTCACTGGGACTCGCATGCACCCACATTATTATTATGTGTGCACCCACAATAACACTGTGATTTGCATGCTCATCTCAGTTCCTCTTAACTCATGTCAAATGGTTCCTCCAACTCGAGTAGCAAACAAAGAGCATCACGAAACGTAAGTCATGAAGGTTTAGGGAAATATCACCCTATCAGTCACATAACACATGCGAGTAATACATGAATTCATACTGTTGTGCTAAACGTGCATTCGCATGCAATATCGTATGTAAGTGTTCACTAGTTATGCAGTACAATGAGTATACGAGAGACGAACCTTGCAGTCTGGAGCTGAGTGTCATGGTCGATGTCGTAACTGTTCGGTTATAGTCTAGTTTTTTTGAAAACGTTTTAAAACCAAGTTCACTATAACCACTGGCTCTGATACCAAACTGTCACACCCCAAAATACCACATGCGGAAACTCCCGCGAGGCGTGTGACGTACCAGGATCTAACCACCAATCACATTGAACTCAGAACAAGATTTCAAATAAAACTTTCATTCATTAAAATACAGTGTTGCAAAACATTAATAATAATTCTACGTGTTCAGCGGAAGCATAAATCATTAGTTAAGTATTTCATAAACCAAGTGTATGAAAACCATTAAACATGTCTCGTGATTCCATGTATCTCAACCCATGACCACTTCCAGCATCCCAGACAGCAAGTTCCACGTTCCCACATATCTATAACCTATGAGCATGTAACAAGTGTATCAGACAAAGCTGGCGAGTTCACAGTTTTAGAAAACGTTTGTTACCAGTTGTATGTAAAACAGTTCAATAACCAATGCAAGTAATATTGTTAATATCTCAATTCCGAACAAGACGGCTCCTGATGTACATGACTGCCCTATCCCACGTACTCCTATCTAGTACTGGGCCCGACTGGGTCATTAGTTCACATCCGTCCAATCTAGGAGCGGTGTGAGGGTGCCAAACCTAAGTAGCTCTACCAACTAATACCCGTTACCCTCCAGGTAACATAATAAGGGACTTACAAAAATGATAGGTGAGAATATTAACCAATATACCCGTTTTTACCCAAACCACTGACTGTCCCCAACCACTGGGACACATGCTCGAATGTAGTGAACTCACCTTAGGTTTGCTCGGTAAGACTAGATATTCGTTTACAGTTGGTCAATCAAATCCTATTAGAATCACCAGTGACAATCCGTTTCACCATCACGTAAATCGCAAACTTATGTGCACAATGTACAGGTCATAACCGATATAGTTCGTACACAAATCGTAGCAAGTATTCATACCGACACGCATTCACATTACAAGTTAACACCCAATAACATCCATCATGTAACACATTGTTTAATCTAATACCAAGACCAACCCTGTCAGCCCAACTCCCACTATCTAGTATCCCTTATATTAACAGTGATCCAATTTTGTGCAATCTAGCAATCCAAATTATGTAACAGGATATCCTACTTGCTAATGAATTGCTAAGGTATAATTATCAACTGAACCGTACCTATGTGACACACAGAAATAGAACGCACAGTTTCGTTAATTCACAAAATCATGGTAATCTGCACACTCAATCGATTATAATCAATACTTGTCAGAGAGGTCACATGCAATAGTTAGGTTCAATAAGACATTATTCAGTTTGATGGTTTCAATAATATTCAAGTTGATAAGTGTTGTTGGTCCAATCAAACTAAAGTGGCGGCCCAAGTAAGATATGTCTGATCCATTAGTTAATTCCCATAACTTCTCCTAACACCCACTATTAAATTAATAACTATTGCACAAAACAATTTTTGTTGATAGCACATGTTTAGGTCTGAGCAGACTTGAATGAAAACTGATAATGTTCTAAATACTTTTGATTATTTCTAATCATTCAATTCAATATGGCCGACACACATTTGATTGATTAAAAGCTTATTGGACCTCTTATGATCTTTCACATGTAGTCTGATCAAATTGTAAAACAATTCCTAACTCATATGACAAACATTCTGGCAACTAGCATGTGTCATCCATTGTATATTATGGCAAATTCATTAATAATTTAAGAGATATTCATCAAGGTTTATTATAACATAATTCTAAACACAGTTTATCATGCAAGCACGTGATTCACCCAACAACAAGTTTCATAAGTTTGTCACATATCAAGATCACATATATCAACGAATAATCATTGGTCTAATTCAATAACTCATATCAATAATATCATGCAATTATGAATACTCACAGACAAGAACTACTAACCTGATTTAATCCGAATAGGATGCTGACACGAGGGGGGGGTGTAGGTCTACTGCCGCCGATGATTTTGAGGAACAATAGGGTTTGCAAGAGTTGTGGTATCTTAAAATTATTGTACGTGAATAATAGGTAGAAAAGGTGGGCTCGGTTTTGGGCCTGTGACACATAAGAGGCCGCATACAACTATAAGAGCACATGGTGGCCGGCCCCCCAAGTTCCTATTGTGATCCAATATGTGCGAATTTATGTTTTAAGGTGGACTTGGTTCGGTATGATTTGCGAGACCGAGCCAACAAATGACACAAGTTTAAGAAGCAAGGTCCATAAGAAGTGGGCTCGTTATACACAAATAATGGTAGTCGGTCCAACATACTAGCATGCCAGGATAACCAAGTTAATGCTACACCGAAAGTTCAACGCTACGCATTGAAGAGAATTAAGTAACGAAAAGTTAGAATCACAAGACTAATGTTACTAACCTTTGAAAGTTCGGGTTGTCACATCATCCCCAACTTGAAAGAAATTTCGTCCCGAAATTTGACAAGTAAGTAATCCAAAGCGACAAGGTATTAAATCAGGATGACTGTGGAGTTTTCGCAGGTGCCACATCATCCCCAAGTTGAAAGGGAATTTCGCCCCGAAATTCACTAGTTGCATCAGATTTGGATTGGTCGATTGGGAAATAAGTGCGGGTACCTGAGCTTCATATGATCCTCGCGCTCCCACATGAGCTCCGTTCCACGTCTTGAGTTCCAACGAACTCTCACGATCGGAATACGACTATGTTTATGAACGTTGACTTCCTAATCCATGTTTCTAATAGATTCCTCGACAACTGCAACTTGTTGCTAACCTTTAGGCTCTAGCAAGCGTATCACAAGTGTTTCATTGAACAAACACTTCTTTGGATTTCGAGACGTGACTAACATCGCGAACGTTACCCAATTCGTCGGGTAACTCGAGTTCATAGGCCATGTCACCGATTCTTTCCAGAATCTTGAAGGGTCCGACGTAACGTAAATTAAGCTTGCCACTCTTCCCAAAGCGTACCACACCCTCCCAGGGTGAAAATTCCAACATGACTCGTTCGCCTACAGCTAACTCCCTGTGTTTCCTAATCTTGTCAGCTTTCCTGACGGTCATGTGTTGCCGCCAGACGATATTCGATCTAATCAATCTTCCCAAGGGTTTCAAGTACAAGTACTGGACCTGTGATTAGGTTGTCGTCCTCCTCAGTCCAACAAGGAGGTTGGCATTATCGTCCATGCAATGCCTCAAACAGAGTTGTATGCTTGCTAAAACAGTAACGGCTGCAGTAGAACTCACCCAAAGATAAGCGTCCTTCCGGTTCTACTAAAGTTAACCATACGCATGCTCACATCATCTCCTCGAGAGTCAGGACGGTTCATTTACTCTGACCGTTTGTCCTACGGTGATAAGAAATGCCCATGTCTAGACGTGAGCCGAGGGTATCGTGTATTGCTTGTCATAAATCAGGTATAGCTCCAAAATCAGAAGTAACAGGAGTTGGCACCTCGTGCCTAAAACCGCCTCTCTCAGAAGAACATCCACAGCTTGTGAAGACTCGTCAGTTTTCTTGATTGCAAGAGAGTGTACTGGTTGCGTGAGACAATCAACGATCACCCAGGTGATATTGTTTCCGTTTTGGGTTGTAAGTAGACTAGTGTCAGAATCCATGGCAGTCTGTTCTCATTTCCGTATGGGGTTTCTGGTTGCTGATACTCCACCTTGACCTTCCCACAAGTCGAACATCATTCCCATACATAGCTAGGTGGGCCTTCATGCCCGATCACCAGTGCAAGATTTATAGATCCTACTAACTCTCATCAAAACCCAGACGACTAGGATATCAAGGCCGGTGTGCTTTGCTCCACACGAGTTCCCAATAGTTGCCATATACTGAGACTCACATTCGTTCCATGAGGTAGCGAATTTCGTCCGACCTGCCTGCGGTTGTCTCTCCATGCCCCGCATGGGTTTAACTTGAAAATTCTCTTCCTTCAGTTCTTCCAGTTTGGACAGAGCGAGTCTGATCAGGTAAGTTAGAGTTGATAGTGAGCTACAAAGCTCGTGCTCGTTCAGGTTTCACAGTCGTAATCATTCAAAAGTTCCATCCAGCGATGCTATTACATGTTTAGCTCTTCCGAAACAAAGGTACACGGGAGGCTCTTGTGGTCGATCTAAGTAGTGCATTTGGTATCGCCCAAGAAATGCCTCCAATTTGATTCCAAAGACTATGGCTTCCACCGCCAGTTGTGACTCGTGCAATTCTTCTTGTAAGTCCACTACGTGGGCCATCTCCTTCTCATGTTGCATCGATGTGTGACTGGGACTCTGATTCGAACCATCATGGTATACCGCCAGATCACCCGGACCCTCGGGCAAGTACGATGCTTAGTGCATTGTAGCGTTGGATTTCAAAAGCTGAAAAGACGTTCTCCTGTTTCGTCTCCCAAGAATTTACAGCACCCTGTTGTGCTAAAGAGATTAAAGCTGCGCAATCTTCAAAAATCCCACGATGAATCTGCGATAGTAACAAGCGAAACCAAGAAATTGTTGTATCCCCGAAGGAATCTTTGGCGTCGATCAGTTCCTAACAAAATGGATCTTAGCGAGATCCACGTGTATTCCCACTCCGTTGATCATATGACCAAAAGGTACCTCTCGAATCCAGAAATTACATTGCGTTCGATATGCCGTTCCAGGAACATCCTCCCTTGGACTTCCATCTGATAATAGCTTGCTCGTTAATCAATCATCAAATGGAAGCTTTCCCCTCGCAACTGGTCTACAGGGTGTTACAACATAGTCGAAGCGAACGGTTCTTGACTGTCACCTTGCTGAGTTCTCGATAATCAGTACCCATACAAAAGGCTTATCTTCACGGATATAACTGGGGCTCCCCAAAGAGAAAAGCTAGGTCTGATAAAACTCCTGTCCAACAGTTCCTGAAGTTGTTTAGGCAGTTCCTGCAACCTTCCTGATGTGGGACAATAAGAAGTATTAGTAATAAGGGCTGCTTCAGGCATGATACCGATCTGATATTCCACCTGACGATGTGAAGGTAAACCTGATAGTTCTTCTGGTAGCACATAGGGAGAAATCACGAACAATTGATGGATCCTCGATCCCCCTTTTTTTTCTGTAACCCAACATAGCGGGGTAATCCTTCTGTGGACACTTCTAGCCTTCATTGCTGAACTGATGCTAACCTCTGCACCACTCGGATACTTTATGACAGACGATGACTTTCTCCTCACATGGTATATCTGCATGATATCTGGATAACCAATCCACACTGACCACTGCATCAAAACTATCAAGAGTTGTAGAAGGTCGATGTCGAACACTTGTCCCACAAGGTCGAGTTTGTATCCAAACAAACATATGTAGTTTCAATTGACTTGCCATCAGCCGATTCCACAATAGGTTCAGATTCAAGGAGCATCAGGGTTAAACAAAACAGAGACGAAGCGATTAGCTACTCATACTAGCTACCATGCTGCTAAAATCCCGGCGTCACCCACGCCAATCCTAAATGCTCTTCCACGAACTCCACTTCTAGGGTTGTTGTTTTCGTTACGAGACTTCCCAGTACTGTCGTCATCCCCTTGGTTGTTGTCTTGAATTATCAACGGCCAATCCATGTCGTAGGCACCTTCATTTCTATACCGTAGGCTACGATTACAAGTACCTTAGAGTTGCCATGACCGTTGCCTCTATTGTCGTTGCTTGAAACAGAGCCCTACGATCTTCACCAACCAAATCCATCTTTTCACATTCTGGGTCACGTCCTAATGTGCTATTCACTATGCTGGTAGTCACTCTTTCCACACTATAACCTGTTGTCATCGCTTATGTCCTGATTGATTCGTAAAGGTTGACTCCCATCAGTCGCTGACTAGGGTTGGAGATTCGATTGCAGTCACTTTGCTGGTGTTCGTTGCTGGTAATCAAGGTTGTCCAATTGCTGAGGTCGGTAAAATACTACGCTGGCCCTTTTGTCCATCGATCTAGCAAGTCGATTGAGTAATACGCGGTATGCTGCGAGAGTGTTGCAGAAGTGATCACACTTCGGAGTCTAAGACGTCAATACATAGAGTTCCATCAAACGAAGAGAAGCGAGAAAGGTATAAACCAACTCAAGGACGCTCGTGCAAGCACCTAACATTCTACACGTTTCGCTAGGTGTTCAGGTAATACTCGATTGCATCGAGATTCGAAAGGATTCAGAGGGAAATGAAAAGGTCACATTCGAGTAGGAGACAATCACTGCTATGACTCCTATAGGCTGTTGTATTTCACATCGATCAAATAACGGAACGGAACCCCTTTTTCACTTGTTAAGCCTCACTGGGACTCGCATGCACCCACATTATTATTATGTGTGCACCCACAATAACACTGTGATTTGCATGCTCATCTCAGTTCCTCTTAACTCATGTCAAATGGTTCCTCCAACTCGAGTAGCAAACAAAGAGCATCACGAAACGTAAGTCATGAAGGTTTAGGGAAATATCACCCTATCAGTCACATAACACATGCGAGTAATACATGAATTCATACTGTTGTGCTAAACGTGCATTCGCATGCAATATCGTATGTAAGTGTTCACTAGTTATGCAGTACAATGAGTATACGAGAGACGAACCTTGCAGTCTGGAGCTGAGTGTCATGGTCGATGTCGTAACTGTTCGGTTATAGTCTAGTTTTTTTGAAAACGTTTTAAAACCAAGTTCACTATAACCAGTGGCTCTGATACCAAACTGTCACACCCCAAAATACCACATGCGGAAACTCCCGCGAGGCGTGTGACGTACCAGGATCTAGCCACCAATCACATTGAACTCAGAACAAGATTTCATTTTATTTTGTCATGTGTAAAGACCAATAGTGGCAAGAGTAATGATACAGGAGAAGTCTTGGACTTTGACCGATGTCATTTTATCTTACAATTCCCAATCGTAAATTTAAGTTTCTTATGATGAGTCTTCATAAGAAACATTTTTCAGTCCGTAGTTCGAAACTCCATGTTTTGTTACTACAAGGACTTCACTTTCAGGGTTGAAATTTTTGCTAAGAATCCTAACATGGCCCAGAGTTTTACTTAAGGGTTCAATGGATTTGTCTGAAAGCGAAACCGTCACAGCTGTCTTCACAAGTTTCCTCTAAAACTAAATTTCGGGACGAAATTTCCTAAAGTAGGGGAGACTGTGACACCTGTGTCACTTCAACCATCAAACAAATGCCAAAACCAATGAAATATTGTATTTCATACTTGGGATTTGTAAAAATATGTGTATCGTTTGCACATATCAACTCTTGTTCGATTTCAAGCTTTAAATCGCTTTCTGGAGGGTTATACGCGCCCTGATGCGTAGATATAACCAGTTTAATGCAACGAACACTCCGGAATAGTGCAATAGGCTTAACATACCTTAAATAACCTTTACATAACTTAGAAATAAGTTTTAAAGGCTTTGGTATGGCAAAAACAAGTTAATTCGCTTACAGGGACTAAACTTGACAAACTGCGAAAGTATGCCAATTTGAACTGTATCGAACATTCCGAAACATGACCATAAGTTAAACACACCTTAAATATCCTTTATATAGCTTAGAAATAGGCTTTGAGGGGTTCGGTGTGCTTTATAAACTTTTGGGTCATTCAGGGACTAAAAGCGTCAAAAAGTGCACAAGTTTGCATTTTCGCGCATAACTTACGTTCAGAATACATCCGGACATCCAAAAATTTATGTAAGCACTAAAACATTTTGTTTTAGTGTTTGGCATGAGAAAAATCCATTCGTCACGCAATTTGGATCGTTTTTCGCGCTTATGCGCATTCCGTCGTAAATAAGCGAACATCGCAATCGTACGACCAAACGAACCAACACCCGGCATATTTTTGAGCATGTTTCATGTCCACAATGTTTAGGCATCATTTTAGGGCCTTAAAGTTGGCTTTACGGGCCTTAGAAGTGTCGGGAATGGCTTAAACACGTAACAGGGACTGAAACTATCATTTGGTAAACATGTTTCTGATCTGTTCAGGCCAGGCGGCCCGCGTAAGATCTGTGTGTCCCTTACGCGGCCCGCGTCAGTGTTCCAGACCAGGTTAACTGAATTTAATAGCAGATTACAGCTGGTAAACTCACAACCACACACTCACACTTGCCCTTTCAGCTCATAAGAGGCCATTTTTAGTCACCACAACATTTCAACAAGTGTACGCACGAGATTCGATCACATTTTCCAAGAAACGATCCTAACGGTTCGGGAAATCCTATAAATACCCACATCCCCCAACTTCTAAACCCACAAGAATCTGATCTTAGAAGCTCTAAGTTGAAACCATTGTTTCATACCTGAGCTACTTGGATCACGATTAGCATTCGGGGACCCTTCGTAAGTATTCTTTCGTTCTTTTATTGCTTTTCGAGTCCGAAAGTCAAACTTTGTTTGACTTTCTGCGTTGACCAATTTATGGTCAATGCGAAGTTCATTTGAACTTCGCAACGTGATTGTAATCACGATGGTTATAGTCCTTTGTGACTATGCCTACTGATTACCACGTTGTCTAGGGTCGTAAGGGTAAGCGATCTAATAAATCGCTTATACCTTCGAACCCGACCCATTTGGTCGATCATTAGGATCCGACCAAATACCTTAGGTGACCATAGTGTATAGGGAATAACCTTCCGAGGTTATACCCTATGGTCACATCGTTTGAGTAGTTGTATGATAGGTAGTTTATATGCATTAGGTAAATTACCAGAATACCCTTTTCATGTATAATTGGTAATTAAGCATATGTAACCTAAACTTTTGTCACATAACTGATTATGTAACATGTTTAGGCATATTCTACTTGTCATAGGACTAGTTAGGCGGTCCGAACGCGTTTCACGCGAACGACGCGTTAAAGTAGCATAAGCTACCTAAACGGGTCGTAATGGGTCGTAAGCACTTATGTTAGGTTTCAATTAGTATGTAGGCTTTGTTAAACCATATTACACGAGTTTCCACACTCGTTTGGTTTACGAACCCTCATTCTATCTAAATCCTCCGATTTAGGTCCGGTTTATTAACATAGTTACCTATATTAGGTGCCGTTTGATATCCGTGATCTCTAGCATTGTTTGGTTGTTACTCAAAGACTACTAAGCAATCTCAAGTGAGTACATAGACCCCTCTTTTACTGTTTTCCAAACGTTTTGGGGTGGAACACATGTGCCTACTTGTTACTTTCATGCTTTCACATCATATACCTACTATGCTCATTAGTACATTTATAGTACATGATTTCATTACATTTCATGCTACGTATGCCCATTATGTGCGTACTTAGTACATTGCCTTACATTACATGCTATGTATGCCCATTGTGTGCGTACTTAGTACATTGCCTTACATTATATGCTATGTATGTCCTTTGTGTGCGTACTTAGTACATTGTTTTACATTACATTTTATGCTATGTATGCCCATTGTGTGCGTACTTAGTACATTGTTATACATTACACTATATGCTATGTATGTCCTTTGTTGCATACTTAGTACATTGTTATTCATCATATGCTTACATTTTGGATACACATTACACGATTCACATTAGACATGAACATTTTACTTTGGTAGTTTGGTTTGAATAAGTGATTAAGTAACGAGGCGTGTGTAGTATGATACAAGCATGGTGGATACGCCGCTGGTACTTCCTATATACAAGTGTTTGTATGGTATTACATATCGTAGCGTTATTTGAATCATTTCAATTTGAGACATATAACATTTTATACAAATAACATACTTTATTTTTCCATCACTTTACACCTTATTTACACACACATAAGAAACTCTTTCAATCTTCATCTTTTCACCAAGAACACCATCCAAAAACCCATTTCATTTTATCATTTCTTTGATGATCAACATGGAGTTTAATGGAGCATAAGATGATCTAAAGCACTTACAAGTTAAAGGAAGCTTTTTCATCCATTCAAGAACTTTCAATCATCAAGTTTGATACAAAGATGAGTTCTGAACCGCCTGATATCAATGATATTTTTCGGAAACCTTCATCTGTGAATGCTGATTATCGGGATTTGTATGGGAAGCCGCCAACCGTGATTAAGGGTTTGGGAAGCAAAATTCTGAATATTGATGGCAAAACGATGGCACCGAGACGTGGAGTTGTCGTGAATAATCTGAATGAGCCTCGAGTTATCAATGTTCTTGATGAATTGGAGAAGATAACTGTTCCGGTTGAGAATGTTTATGCCGATAAACAACAGGAGACGGTCTCTTATGCTGAAAAGTTGAAATCTAATGTGGTATTCAAAAATGAAGTAAACTTTAGGATGATGGAGTCTGGGGAATCGTACCAAGAAGCTGATCTGGTCATTCCTAGGGAGGTTGTTAAGAAGGTTCAAGATAGATTTGAGAATGTGTTATTTGGTTATTTTTTGGGCGATAGATTGCCGTTTCCGGTAGTCGAGTATTACGTTAAAAATGTATGGGCGAAGTTTGGGTTTGCAAAAATAATGATGAATTCGGAGGGCTTTTTCTTTTTCAAGTTTGACAACAAAGAAGGTATGAATAAAGTGCTTGAAGGTGGTCCGTGGTTAATCCGAAAGGTTCCGTTGTTTCTAAACAAATGGTCTCCGTCCACTAGTTTAAAGAAGGAGGGCATTAAATCAGTTCCCGTGTGGGTTAAGCTTCACAATGTTCCTATTGCAATTTACACTGATGATGGCCTAAGTCTGTTGGCGTCGAAAATAGGGGTTCCTAAAAGCTTGGATAGTTACACGGCTGACATGTGTGCTAAGAGTTGGGGGAGAAGTAGTTTTGCTAGAGCGTTAATTGAAATTAATGCGGAAAAGGAGCTGAAAGATCATATAGTTGTTGCAATTCCAAAGCTGGATGATGAGGGTTTCATTATGGAAAAAATTTCCATCGAGTATGAATGGAAACCAAACCGATGTTCTTCGTGTTGCATGTTTGGGCATAATGATCAAAACTGTCCGAAAAAACCTGAACCAATTATGAAGCAAGTTACTATTGATGATGACGGGTTTATCACAGATAGAAGGAAAGTCGCAAAATTTGGTACTATGAATAAAAAACAAAAAACTAAGTTTGTATACAGGCCAAAGCCGAATAAGAATGGAGCGAGCTCTTCGGGTACGAAAAATGATGAATTTCCGGTTGTAAAGACTACTAATCAGGTTAAAGTGTCAAATGCGTTTGAGGTGCTAGATTCGGAAGGTAGAGATGATGGTGACGGGGAGGAGAACATACATAATAAAAAGGATGGTACGGATAAGAAGGGGAATCAAACGGCTCAGGTTATAGAAGAAATTTTGGAAAACACTCCTACGGAAATGGCTCATTTTATGTCTAGTGATCAGCGTGTTGATCTCTCTGAGGGGGCAAGCACTCCCGGAAACAATGGTTTAAATGGGTAGCCTTATGTCATGGAATATTAGGGGCTTGAACCGGCCCCTGAAACAAAGTGAGGTTCGAACACTTGTTGCTGAAAATAATCTTCAATTGTGTGCTATTCTTGAATCGCATGTGGATGTTGGTAAGCTTGCAAAAGTGTGTAAATTTGTCTTTCGTAATTGGAATTGGACTTCAAATGGTGGGGTGTGTCATCGTGGTACCAGAATCATTCTGGGATGGAATGCTGATATTTTGGATGTTATGGTTCTTGCTCAGTCGGATCAGATTATTCATACTCAGGTTATTTTTAAAGCTAGCAAGAAAATACTTTTCTGTTCATTTGTTTATGCAGAAAACAAGTATATAGATCGCAGACTGCTATGGGATGATATATGTAAGCACAAAGTGTTTTGTCATGACAAGCCGTGGGTGGTTATGGGAGACTTTAATTCAGCTCTTAACATTGATGACTCGTTATCTGGGGTTTCCAAACCGTCCATTGGCATGCGTGAATTCCAGGAGTGTATCCAAAAAGCTGAATTAATGGATATTAATGCGCATGGTCTTCAGTATACCTGGAATCAAAAGCCGAAGAGTGGAGGTGGTTTATTGAAAAAGATAGATCGAATTATGGGTAACGTTAAGTTCTTGGATCTGTTTCCTAATGCTTATGCTATGTTTCATCCGTACCGTATGTCGGATCACACGCCATGTATTCTAAAAATTCTTGGTAATAATGGGTTTCGGCCAAAACCTTTTAAGTTTCCAAATTTTATTGCCACTAAACCGGAGTTTAAGGAAACTGTTAACATAGAGTGGATGAAAAAATATGAGGGGGTAACTATGCTTTCGGTTGTAAAGAAAATGAGGAACTTAAAGCCTAAGTTGAGAAAGATTTTTTTCAACCAAGGAAATTTGCATACGAAAGTTAGTAATCTGAGAAAGAAACTGGATGAGCTTCAGGTGCAGGTTGATGGTAATCCGTTTGATGTGCAACTTCGTCAGTTGGAAACTCAATGTCTTAAAGATTTTGAAGCAGCGGCATATGATGAGGAGTGCTTTCTGAAACAAAAGTCTAAGGTTGAGTGGCTTTGTGCTGGGGACTCAAACACAAAATTTTTTCATAACACTGTGAAATCTCGGAATGCTAGACTTAAAATTCATAGTGTTATGGATCTTTTGGGGAATAGGCATGAAGGCGAGAGAGTTGCTGATGCTATGGTTCTGCATTATTCGAACTTTTTGGGTATGGAGGATCCGATTGAACCAGCTAATTTGGAAAACTTGTTTTCCAATATTCTTAGTAATGAAGAAGCAGAGCATATGATTCGTCCGATTACTCGTGAGGAGGTTAAAGCAGCTATGTTTGATATTGGAGATGATAAGGCCCCTGGGCCTGATGGATATACTTCGGTTTTCTTCAAGAAAGCATGGGATATTGTTGGGAACGAAATTACTGATGCGGTCTTACAATTTTTTGAAAACGGTAAGCTTCTGAAACAAATTAATCATACTATTCTTGCTTTACTTCCGAAAAAAGAAATTCCGGATTCGGTTTTGGATTATAGGCCGATCTCTTGCTGTAATGTTTTGTACAAATGTATTAGCAAGATTATTACTGAGCGTTTGAAAGGTAGATTGGATTCTCTTGTCAGTATCAATCAATCAGCGTTTGTTCCAGGATGGAAGATTTCAGATAATATTCTTTTAACTCAGGAGTTGATGCATAATTATCACATTAACAGGGGTCCGGCTAGGTGTGCTTTCAAAATTGATATTCAGAAAGCATATGATACTGTTAGCTGGAAATTTTTGGAGGATATTCTGATTCGATTTGGTCTTCATAGTAAAATGGTGAACTGGATCATGACTTGTGTGTCTACAGTTTCCTACTCTTTGAGTATTAACGGCAATCTGCATGGTTATTTCAGGGGAAAACGTGGATTAAGGCAAGGTGATCCAATGTCGCCTTACTTATTCACGTTAGTTATGGAGGTCTTAACGTTATTGCTTCGACGAGCAGCTAGTATGTCGTTTAAATATCATCTTCATTGTGCGAAAGAGAAAATAATTAATGTGTCTTTTGCGGATGATTTATTTATTTTTGTGCATGGTGACATCGGCTCTGTTAAAAAGATTAAGGATGCTCTGGAGAAATTCACGAACATGTCAGGTCTTGCTCCAAGTCCTGCTAAGAGTACGGTGTTTTTTTGTAATGTTCCTAACTCGATAAGGCAGGAAATTCTTGATATAATGCCGTTTCAGGAGGGTGAGCTTCCGGTTCGTTACCTTGGGGTCCCGCTTATATCTTCAAGACTTTTATATCAGGATTGTAGGATACTCATTGAGCGTATGGAGAAAAAGATAGTCAATTGGGTGACAAAATCATTGTCTTTTGCTGGTCGGTTACAGCTTATTAACTCGGTTCTCTCTTCTATGCACATCTACTGGGCCTCTGTTTTCATTATCCCAGCTCGGGTTATCAGTGAGCTTGAAAAGCGTATTCGAAGATTTTTGTGGAATGCTGGTTCGGAAGGAAGGATTCGTGCTAAGGTAGCATGGAAGGATGTGTGTTTGCCTAAACATGAAGGCGGATTGGGCATTAGAAGTATTTCTGATGTAAACAAATCGCTCATGGCAAATCATATTTGGAGTATCATCTCGAAAAGGGAGTCTATTTGGGTGCGATGGATCCATAATTATAAAATTAAAGGGAGAAATTTTTGGGAGATTCCGTGCCGTGGGAGTGTGAGTTGGGGTTGGTGAAAAATCCTATCTATTCGGCATATTATTCGGCCACACATATGGTCGACTATTAAAAGTGGTGCTCAAACTAATGTTTGGAGTGATATGTGGTGCTCGCTAAGCCCTCTTAGTTCGTTTATATCTCCTCGGTCCATTGCTAATGCTGGGTTTTCGTTACAGTCTTCTGTTGCGGAAGTTATTGATCAGAATGGTAATTGGAGGTGGCCCCAAGCTTGGATGGATCTTTTCCCGGTGTTATTCACGATTGCGGTCCCTTCTATTGTTCCTAATAGTATGGATCGGCTCATTTGGAAAGACTCGGAAGGGAAGGTGAGTGACTTTAAATCATCTCAAGTCTGGAATACAATTCGGAATAGGGATAATCAAGTGATGTGGTGTAACATGGTTTGGTTTCCTCAATGCATACCGAGGCACTCGTTTCATTTGTGGCTTGCATTTAGAAACAAATTAAAAACGCAGGATCGTTTGGCAGTTTGGGAAGCAGGTAGTCTTACGAATTTGAATTTGATGTGTTGTCCGCTGTGTAGTTTTGATCGTGATAGTCGGGACCATTTGTTCTTCCGATGTGCGTTTGCGGATCAGGTGTGGAGTAAGGTTAAGGAGTTTGTTTCGTTGGGGAATGTGGACAATTCGTGGCATTCGATTCTAACTTGGGTTGAAAAGCATGCTTCTTCTAAGAAAGCAGATCATGTGGTGAGTAAGCTGTTGATTGCGGCTTCGTCGTACTACATCTGGCAAGAGAGAAATAATAGACTTTTCAAGAATAATAAAAGAACAGTGGATCAAGTTGCTGAGATAATTAAAAACACGGTTCGGTTGCGCCTGATGGGGTTCAGATTTCGGCTGGCTTCAATAAAGGATAGGATTTTTAAGACTTGGAAGATTGAAGAGATCGAAGATAATGTAGCAGATCCGGGCTAGTTGTTTTTGTCTTCGTGTGCGTTTTGGTTGTTAATGTGGTCGTTTTTTGGTTGTTTTTGTTTGTACTGGTTGTTTTTGTTTGGTGTTCCTAGGCTTGGCATGTCAAGCTTAGTAGGTGTGTCGGTTTTGACACACCCTTGTACTTATTTTTTTCATTTATAAAATTCATCGGGGTAACCCTTTCCCCAAAAAAAAAAAAATACAAATAACATACTTTTCACAAGACATTGATTTACAAACAACTTATCTTATACAAACTCATTTTACATGGTTATTCATTTAACCATACATTATTCTCTTATTTATACATATCACCTGATCTTATCGTTTTTCAAATGATTTACAAGACAAAGCAAATTACAAGGTTCATGACTAAACATTTTCTCAAACATAAGTCATGAATTCTGTTTTCACAAAACCTATGTATCTCACAGGCATTTTTATGCTGACGTACCTATTTTCACATGTGTTTTCAGGAGATGATGCATAGGACTTACCAAGACATACTTAGGCGGACCTGTGCCTTAGTGACTTAAAAAGAGACAAGAACTAGTTAATTTATGTTATGTACTCTTTGGTTCTTGTTTAAAACAATGTAAACTTTCAAGTTGGATTAATAAAACGAAACTTCAATTGCCATGGATTTGAAACAGTTAATTCTGTTACAACACTCCCCGATGTTTCCGCCACGTTTGGTAGTCCTACGTGGTCGGGGTGTGACAGAAAAGTTGGTATCAGAGCCAATGGTTATAGGGAATTAGGTTATTAGTAATACTTTGACCTAGTCTATAACCTTCTTAGGACCCTAACGCGAGTTTACTTGCGTTTAGTCATAAAACAATACCGTCACCTATCCTTAGGCGACAATCACAACAAGAACATATATTTCAAAACCGCTTTGAAAATTAATCATCTGTTCTAGGATGATTGATAACTAGGTTTTGAACCCTCTATTGTAAGGTTTTGAACCCTCTATTGTAAGGTTTTGAACCCTTTGAGTTTTCAAAACTCTCGTCAAAGTTTTGGGTCCTAAATAGTGTGAACACGTGCAAACTGGAAGAGTGGATGCCTGTACCCTGGGTTTTCTGTCTAAGGCTAGAGTGTTCGTACAAATCCACATAATCGGACCAGTCACTCTTACCTGGGAACTCTTGGGGTGAGTGTCCACTTATAGGCGAGCATGTCTTCGCGATACATTATGAGGATCTATTTGCTTTGACTCAGCCTTTGTGTTGTTTGTTTGCTTCGTGGTTCAAACAAATGACCATCACCCATGATTTTGGTCGGTAATTGTAACATCCTATTCTTACTCAATGCCATTTCATTTGTTTTCTCTCTTGTTTCTCCTTTTAGAATGCCTCCACGACGCGAAAATCCGGTATCTATTGAAGAGCTTGCAGCTGTCAT
Organism: Helianthus tuberosus; assembly: GCA_030545235.1. NCBI lineage: Eukaryota > Viridiplantae > Streptophyta > Magnoliopsida > Asterales > Asteraceae > Helianthus > Helianthus tuberosus. The sequence goes on from JARYGA010059723.1 coordinate 28,142, forward strand.
TACACAGCAAATGACTGCTGCAATCCCGAACATCGTTGCTCAATGTCACCAAGCTCTCAACAACAATAATGCCCTCTGCAACTTCAAGACGTTCAACTCGGCTAAGCCATCAAAGTTTTCTGGGTCTCAAGGAGCGACTGCACTTCTGCAATGGTTCAAGAGTCTAGAGAGCACCTTCAGGCATGTTCAATGTCCAAACGAGCGAAAGGTAGATTTCGCATCTAGTGTCTTTGAGAAACGAGCTTTGACGTGGTGGAACGGTGTGGTGAGAGATAGGGGTGCCGAAGTGGCACTGGCCCAAACTTGGGAAGAACTTCGAGCACTGATGATGAAGGAATTCTGTCCTCGTCACGAGATCAGGGCATTGGAAAGGGAATTCGACGATCTTAAGCAAGACAGCGGTGAACATCGAGCATACACTGATCGATATGAGGAGCTGAGCCTGTTGTGCCCTACCATGGTTACGCCTTTGGATAAGGCGATCGAGAAATACATTGATGGTCTCCCTGACTCAGTTCAGGACATTGTTACTGGTAGTAACCCCACTACGGTTAGGCAGGCCATTGAGCTATCTGCAACCTTGACTGAATCTCAGATCAGAAAGCATAAACTTTTTCGAAAGGGTGACAAGAAGCCAATCGAGGAATCAAAGACCATGGATGAACAGACTGGATCCCCTGAGAAGTCTAAGAAGCGTAAGGCTTCGCAGAATTGTGCGATTGCAGCTCAACCCAACCAAAACACCCACAACCAACCAACTCAACCTCCTGCAAAGAAACCTTATGCCGGTACTGCACCGATATGCGACAAATGTAATGCACACCACTTAGCTCACCTACAGTGTCGTTTATGTGCATCATGTGGGCGACTCGGTCACCTGGCAAATGCTTGTCGATTTACCCCAAACCAAGGTGGTCCAAACCAACCTCAAGTAAATCCTGCTCAAGCTCGTCTTCCACTAGGTCCTTGCTTCAACTGTGACGAGATGGGCCATTTCCGAAGAAATTGCCCAAAGATTGCTAATGCAAATCCAGCGCAAGGATGAGCATCCGACCAACTAGAAGACAATGTTGTTTAGAAATAATCAAGCCTTATGTATTATTTTCTTTTGTTGTCAAGGTCCATGATACAGTTGTTGTTGTTTATAAATAAATCTTTTTATTTTACATTGCAATGTACAAATGTGATGGCATGTATAAACAACGTATCCCCTACAATACCGACAATCAAGGAGCCGTATTCCTTGAAGAACAGATTACCCCCAAAATCTTTCCATTTTATAATCTCTTGCGATTTCCCACAAAAATCCTAAGTACCCGTTTCTTCCAAGGAAACGAAGTACAAGGCGCAAGTTACAACTCTGTACGAATACCCAAAGTACCACTATAAATTCTTAATAGGGTACCTAAGGGTATTTCTGTATATTCTAAAATTATTGTACCTTAATTCGAATATTGCGTTTTCTTGAAAACGAAATCGAATTTTTGGTAGATCATTCTATCTTTATAGATAGATTCTTGAAAATGTTTAAGGTACCAAATGAAATCCACAAGATGGATTCCTAGTGTGCCTTAAATACATGTGCTCTGTTAGTAAAACTAATTGACAAATTAAAGATCTAGATAAACAATCTTTGTGGTTATATGACTATGTGTTTATGCATCTTGTGTTTTCTTTTATGCATTTTTGTGTTTTTGTATACTCTGGATATTCGTTATCCAAATCCTCATAGAATCTTTCTTATCTTCATATGAAGGATTCGTAGTAGGATATTCAAAAAGGTACTATCTTAAATCCTTAATGGACTTCTACGTTGTAGTTAAGTCCCTTGGATTATAAAGTATTGTTCCAAAGTCTAAGGACATCATGTGTTGATGTAGTTGAATATTCCTCTTGGGTAGTTTAGTTAAATAGGCCCTCTGGCGGTCTAGTTAAAGAGATCCTACGTCGATCTAAGTTAAATAGATTGGTTCGACAATCTAGTTAAATATATCATGCGTTGATATAGTTAAATAGGCCCTCTGGCGGTCTAGTTAAAGAGATCCTACGTCGATCTAAGTTAAATAGATTGGTTCGACAATCTAGTTAAATATATCATGTGTTGATGTAGTTAAATAGGCCCTCGGGTGGTCTAGTTCAAGAGATTGTTCGTTGATCTAATCCTTTGGTGACCTAGTTAAAGAGACTCTATTGCAGTCAAGTTAAATCACCACAGGGTTATTCGTTTGATTTTTCCCCATACGCATTATGAAATAAACTGTGCGGACTGTGCAAGGAACTACGTAATTATGGAGGCCTACATAATTATGGAATTCAGTGCACAGAAACCACAGGAAGTTTTGTCATGTGTAAAGACCAATAGTGGCAAGAGTAATGATACAGGAGAAGTCTTGGACTTTGACCGATGTCATTTTATCTTACAATTCCCAATCGTAAATTTAAGTTTCTTATGATGAGTCTTCATAAGAAACATTTTTCAGTCCGTAGTTCGAAACTCCATGTTTTGTTACTACAAGGACTTCACTTTGAGGGTTGAAATTTTTGCTAAGAATCCTAACATGGCCCAGAGTTTTACTTAAGGGTTCAATGGATTTGTCTGAAAGCGAAACCGTCACAACTGTCTTCACAAGTTTCCTCTAAAACTAAATTTCGGGACGAAATTTCCTAAAGTAGGGGAGACTGTGACACCTGTGTCACTTCAACCATCAAACAAATGCCAAAACCAATGAAATATTGTATTTCATACTTGGGATTTGTAAAAATATGTGTATCGTTTGCACATATCAACTCTTGTTCGATTTCAAGCTTTAAATCGCTTTCTGGAGGGTTATACGCGCCCTGATGCGTAGATATAACCAGTTTAATGCAACGAACACTCCGGAATAGTGCAATAGGCTTAACATACCTTAAATAACCTTTACATAACTTAGAAATAAGTTTTAAAGGCTTTGGTATGGCAAAAACAAGTTAATTCGCTTACAGGGACTAAACTTGACAAACTGCGAAAGTATGCCAATTTGAACTGTATCGAACATTCCGGAACATGACCATAAGTTAAACACACCTTAAATATCCTTTATATAGCTTAGAAATAGGCTTTGAGGGGTTCGGTGTGCTTTATAAACTTTTGGGTCATTCAGGGACTAAAAGCGTCAAAAAGTGCACAAGTTTGCATTTTCGCGCATAACTTACGTTCAGAATACATCCGGACATCCAAAAATTTATGTAAGCACTAAAACATTTTGTTTTAGTGTTTGGCATGAGAAAAATCCATTCGTCACGCAATTTGGATCGTTTTTCGCGCTTATGCGCATTCCGTCGTAAATAAGCGAACATCGCAATCGTACGACCAAACGAACCAACACCCGGCATATTTTTGAGCATGTTTCATGTCCACAATGTTTAGGCATCATTTTAGGGCCTTAAAGTTGGCTTTACGGGCCTTAGAAGTGTCGGGAATGGCTTAAACACGTAACAGGGACTAAAACTATCATTTGGTAAACATGTTTCTGATCTGTTCAGGCCAGGCGGCCCGCGTAAGATCTGTGTGTCCCTTACGCGGCCCGCGTCAGTGTTCCAGACCAGGTTAACTGAATTTAACAGCAGATTACAGCTGGTAAACTCACAACCACACACTCACACTTGCCCTTTCAGCTCATAAGAGGCCATTTTTAGTCACCACAACATTTCAACAAGTGTACGCACGAGATTCGATCACATTTTCCAAGAAACGATCCTAACGGTTCGGGAAATCCTATAAATACCCACATCCCCCAACTTCTAAACCCACAAGAATCTGATCTTAGAAGCTCTAAGTTGAAACCATTGTTTCATACCTGAGCTACTTGGATCACGATTAGCATTCGGGGACCCTTCGTAAGTATTCTTTCGTTCTTTTATTGCTTTTCGAGTCCGAAAGTCAAACTTTGTTTGACTTTCTGCGTTGACCAATTTATGGTCAATGCGAAGTTCATTTGAACTTCGCAACGTGATTGTAATCACGATGGTTATAGTCCTTTGTGACTATGCCTACTGATTACCACGTTGTCTAGGGTCGTAAGGGTAAGCGATCTAATAAATCGCTTATACCTTCGAACCCGACCCATTCGGTCGATCATTAGGATCCGACCAAATACCTTAGGTGACCATAGTGTATAGGGAATAACCTTCCGAGGTTATACCCTATGGTCACATCGTTTGAGTAGTTGTATGATAGGTAGTTTATATGCATTAGGTAAATTACCAGAATACCCTTTTCATGTATAATTGGTAATTAAGCATATGTAACCTAAACTTTTGTCACATAACTGATTATGTAACATGTTTAGGCATATTCTACTTGTCATAGGACTAGTTAGGCGGTCCGAACGCGTTTCACGCGAACGACGCGTTAAAGTAGCATAAGCTACCTAAACGGGTCGTAATGGGTCGTAAGCACTTATGTTAGGTTTCAATTAGTATGTAGGCTTTGTTAAACCATATTACACGAGTTTCCACACTCGTTTGGTTTACGAACCCTCATTCTATCTAAATCCTCCGATTTAGGTCCGGTTTATTAACATAGTTACCTATATTAGGTGCCGTTTGATATCCGTGATCTCTAGCATTGTTTGGTTGTTACTCAAAGACTACTAAGCAATCTCAAGTGAGTAATTTAGACCCCTTTTTTACTGTTTTCCAAACGTTTTGGGGTGGAACACATGTGCCTACTTGTTACTTTCATGCTTTCACATCATATACCTACTATGTTCATTAGTACATTTATAGTACATGATTTCATTACATTTCATGCTACGTATGCCCATTGTGTGCGTACTTAGTACATTGCCTTACATTACATGCTATGTATGCCCATTGTGTGCGTACTTAGTACATTGCCTTACATTATATGCTATGTATGTCCTTTGTGTGCGTACTTAGTACATTGTTTTACATTACATTTTATGCTATGTATGCCCATTGTGTGCGTACTTAGTACATTGTTATACATAACACTATATGCTATGTATGTCCTTTGTTGCATACTTAGTACATTGTTATTCATCATATGCTTACATTTTGGATACACATTACACGATTCACATTAGACATGAACATTTTACTTTGGTAGTTTGGTTTGAATAAGTGATTAAGTAACGAGGCGTGTGTAGTATGATACAAGCATGGTGGATACGCCGCTGGTACTTCCTATATATAAGTGTTTGTATGGTATTACATATCGTAGCGTTATTTGAATCATTTCAATTTGAGACATATAACATTTTATACAAATAACATACTTTTCGCAAGACATTGATTTACAAACAACTTATCTTATACAAACTCATTTTACATGGTTATTCATTTAACCATACATTATTCTCTTATTTATACATATCACCTGATCTTATCGTTTTTCAAATGATTTACAAGACAAAGCAAATTACAAGGTTCATGACTAAACATTTTCTCAAACATAAGTCATGAATTCTGTTTTCACAAAACCTATGTATCTCACAGGCATTTTTATGCTGACGTACCTATTTTCACATGTGTTTTCAGGAGATGATGCATAGGACTTACCAAGACATACTTAGGCGGACCTGTGCCTTAGTGACTTAAAAAGAGACAAGAACTAGTTAATTTATGTTATGTACTCTTTGGTTCTTGTTTAAAACAATGTAAACTTTCAAGTTGGATTAATAAAACGAAACTTCAATTGCCATGGATTTGAAACAGTTAATTCTGTTACAACACTCCCCGATGTTTCCGCCACGTTTGGTAGTCCTACGTGGTCGGGGTGTGACAGAAAAGTTGGTATCAGAGCCAATGGTTATAGGGAATTAGGTTATTAGTAATACTTTGACCTAGTCTATAACCTTCTTAGGACCCTAACGCGAGTTTACTTGCGTTTAGTCATAAAACAATACCGTCACCTATCCTTAGGCGACAATCACAACAAGAACATAAATTTCAAAACCGCTTTGAAAATTAATCATCTGTTCTAGGATGATTGATAACTAGGTTTTGAACCCTCTATTGTAAGGTTTTGAACCCTTTGAGTTTTCAAAACTCTCGTCAAAGTTTTGGGTCCTAAATAGTGTGAACACGTGCAAACTGGAAGAGTGGATGCCTGTACCCTGGGTTTTCTGTCTAAGGCTAGAGTGTTCGTACAAATCTACATAATCGGACCAGTCACTCTTACCTGGGAACTCTTGGGGTGAGTGTCCACTTATAGGCGAGCATGTCTTCGCGATACATTATGAGGATCTATTTGCTTTGACTCAGCCTTTGTGTTGTTTGTTTGCTTCGTGGTTCAAACAAATGACCATCACCCATGATTTTGGTCGGTAATTGTAACATCCTATTCTTACTCAATGCCATTTCATTTGTTTTCTCTCTTGTTTCTCCTTTTAGAATGCCTGAACACATGATTAAACAAGTGAATTCATGCACGTTGTATACTACAAAATATTGCTTTATGCATAAACGAAAGCGTTGCGTCAAAAATACTAAGTAAACTCACCGGTAAGACACACTGTGTCAACAGAACTGCAGAAAGCAGTTAGACATTATAATTGAGGCCTAGGTGTAGGTCTGACGACAAAAGTACATTAAAACCCAAGAGTACATGTAAGGGTTTAATTTTTAGACCTTGCGAAAGCAAAAATAAGCACTAAAAAGCACCCGAAACGCACTTTAAGTGCAGAATTTTATACAATTCAGCTCTAATCAGCATTTACACATATAAATATTATGCAGAAATTTCGTTTTAGTATCCAGAATATTTCCCTAAGTGTTGGGAATTGAAAGGGTACAAGAAGGGTGCTTAAAAGACACTAAAAAGTGTAATTTAGCACTTTAACGAATCGGTATGTAACCGAACAACCGGATATTACCCGGAACATCAAAATAATGCTAGAAGCATTGTTTTTATTTTTCTAAGCTAGTTAGGGTCCCCGAACACCCTAACACACTATATATTACTTAACATACATGAACCACTAATTGTTTCATTTATTTCCTAACTAGATTAGTTACTCTCCATTACAACTCAACTAGAAACCAACCCCCCCCCCCCCAACCGGTTCTAGTAGTGGGATCTCCACTTTGATTTTATTGATTTGTTTAATATGGATGTATGGTACTAAGGAAGCATAATAACTAGTGGTTAACAAGATGTAGGAGGTTTATAAGAAAGACCCTAAGTCTTGAACCATCATTTTGATCCAACAAACATTTCCACCAAAACTCTCCTTCTTCTTCCTCAAGGCTACGGCCCAACACCCCCACATATCATCATCATCCTTCATTCCATTCTCAAGAATTCTAAGCTTATTCTAAGGTGTATGGAGCCTAATTAGGAAGGTTGCAAGCAACGGATCTTGAAGGACCTCCTTCATTTGCTTTTATCCACTTCATTTATACTCTTGAACTTCCCTAGCCTTGTGCTAGTAGTAAGTGCTCTAAAACACCATCTTGTTCTTGTTTTGAATGGTTAATAAGTGATTTAATGGTTAAAAATCAAACACACACAAGATCAAAACTAAAAGTCTTGAAAGAAAGATAAACTAGTTGGATAAAGAATAGATATGTGTGTAAATCATGTGAATCTTGTATGATTGTTATTATTTGATGTTGTTGTTAGTAAAAACAAGATGGATCATCATCTAGACATACTAGTCCATGTTAGAAAGCATGAACTAGTAGGATGTAAAAGTTATAAAGTTAAAAGATGATGGATCCATCCATTCATAAGACATGAACTTGTGTAAAAGTAAATTTTCTTGTAAAATAAGACTCTAAACATGTAGATCTAAAGATCTACAAGTGGTTTTTCGGAAGAACCAAGCAAAAATATTAGTTTTGTTAAAGCCCGGATCTTATCCAAACTAAAAGCATTTTAGTACATAAACAAGTGTGTAGACACTTGTGTCACAAGAAAAATTTAACAAAGAAATATTTTTGCGAATCTCGACTAGAAGTTGTGAAACTTCATATTCTTTAAAAATAAAGTTTTTAAGAAACTAAAATTATTTTTAAAGATGACAAGACTTACTAAATGTGCTAGTAAGTTACTACACATTTTTGTAAATATTCAAGTTCATGAAATGGAGAAATTAGTGATTATTGTTGATAATTGTTGTTGATGATTGATGACGATTTAAAAGAAAATAAACACATGTTTTGAAAACATGGGAAACCTCCATTTTTAGGGGAAACTCTGTCAAAATTTTTATAAATTTTGACACTTAGAAAATATAAGTTTTTAAGAAACTTATTCCCTAAAAATGTGCTTAAAAATATTACCAAGGTTTCCCTAATTTTTGGTGATTAGAAATGAGGATTTCTTCAAAAATAAAAATGGATAGTAAGTATATATTTTTGAGAGAAAAATATATATTATTTGATCACCAACTTGTGTGTTAAGTGTATATAGTATGTGTTATACGTGCTAGTGTATTAAGACTTAAAAATACACTAAATACTCATAAGGAGTATAAACATAAAAATACACATACAACATACAAGATACATAATTCGGGTGCAAAGTGCAAAACAAGAGATACTTATATTAATTTTAGAGAAAATAATATAAGTAAGATACGTAGTTAAAAATATAGAATATTTTTAACACAAGAGTATATACACAAAAGAGAGTGACTGTACTTGTGCGACGCAAGTCTAGTGACTAACGTTAAGAAAACGCGTATAGGTTACGACGTTAATTAAGCAAATCCGGTGAAGTTTACGACGCAAGGAACGCAAAGTTGTAAGTTCATGCTCCCCCTTTTCTTTAACTGTTTTCAGTTTTTATAACTTCGGGGGTGAAATACATGTACAAAAGTACAATATTTATAATTGGTATGATATAAATACAAGAAGTACACTTGGTGAGAACGAGAACCAAGTGTGACAAAATATAAGATAATAAGAAACGCACTTGGTGAGGACGAGAACCAAGTTGGATGCGTTATGAGAAATGATAAAAAGAAACGCGCTTGGTGAGGACGAGAACCAAGTTGGATGCGTTATGAGAAATGATAAAAAGAAACGCACTTGGTGAGGACGAGAACCAAGTAGGATGCGTTATGAGAAATAGTGTCACGAATAGGGTACAGAAGCACCATTAATCGTGTACATACTTAGACCGCAGAACAAAAGGTTAGATCTAACGGGTGCCTGGCAGCCACACTCTCGGTGAGGGCGAGAATCGAGTAGTGCTTTTGTGTCTCAGAATATACCAATTAAATGCCTTAGGTTTGGTGACTTCCTATGTCGTGTCACATGTTAATGGCTTTGCAACCCATTAACAATCCTGATATTTACAGAAATACTGTATTTATATAAAATTCATACCATACTGAAAATTGATATATAACTTGAAGTACGTGGGGTACTCAAGAAAATTGATATATAACTTGAAGTACGTGGGGTACTCAAGAAGATTGATATAACTTGAAGTACGTGGGTTACTCAAGAAGATTGATATATAACTTGAAGTACGTGGAGTACTCAAGAAAAACTTGATTTATTCACAACTATGTTTTTATACAAAGTATACAAACGTGAAATACAAAACTGCATGAATTCACACCAACATTATGTTGACGTTTTTCCAAAAACTCACATGTATTTCAGGTAACTAGGATGGATGTGCGCGCGGTCTTGCTTATGCTCGTGGATGTCGCTTGTGTTTAACTTTAAATAAAGTTGTAAACTTTTAAGACAATGTTTTAAGCTGTCTAGCGATGTAAACGCTAAACTTATGTTCTCAAATCATGGTATTTGATGTTATTTTACGAGCATGTAGCATGTTTACTCTTCGTATGCAATGAGAACCTTTCATGATCACACCTCGTGCTTCCGCCGCAGAAAGGGGTGTGACAGATTGGTATCAGAGCTGCGATTGTAGTGAACCAGGATTCCTTCTCGAGTCTAGTCTACAATCTCTAGGATCCATTCACGAAAACAATTTTCAAAGAGTTTTCATTGCATAAAACGTCCCGCGACATCCACTGCCTGAAACTGCCTACAAGAGTCTAGAAAAGACACTACGAGACTTAGAGTGCACTTGAGTAGCACTTGTCGTTGACTAGAAATTACTTGCAATTATGTGTGATAATTAGCATGTACTAGAAGTAGAATGTCACGAGTATACGTGATTTTACCTAAAAGCGATGGCCTATCTGAAGGAAGAAATACGAAGATGAAACGAACTGTGCGGACTGTGCAAGGAGTTACGTAATTATGGATGCATACATAATTATGGGATTCAGTGCGCAGAAACCATAGCAAGTCTTGTCACGTATAGATTCCCTCAGTGCAAGCCTACTAAGTACTCTGCTAGAGTAATAATTGTTTGATGTCACTTATGTGGTATATATACCTGTGAATATATATGGTACTACTGTCTAGTGTGACGATATCAAACAAATGCCTAACCCTGCTGTGTTATGTTCTGTCAGAACATGGCACCCAGGAAAGCTGTGAATGCTCGCAATTATGATCAACCTCCTCCTCCCCCACTGCCGAGAACTGCTGAAGAGCTGAACGCTCTACTGGAAGAAAGGATCTCTGCTGCTATCGCCCAGTATGAGGCGAACCGTACTCAAGACAGTGGTGGCCCAAGCAACGCTAGACGTAATGGGAACGAAGATTCATCTGGAGGCAATGCAGCTCAAGGTAATCTTAAGACAATTTGCTAAGCATGGAGAAATTTATGAACGGTCCTTGTTTCATTATTTCTTCGATTGCTCACATGTGAATTGGTGATTCGATTCCAGGCTGCACTTTCAAGTAGTTCCTCGACTGCAAGCCGATGAACTATGATGGCACAGGAGGTGCAGTAGCATTTGTGCGCTGGACGGAGAAGACTGAAGCTACTATCCGCATGAGCAAGTGTACCGCGGATCAGCAAGTCACTTTTGCTGCTGGGTTATTCGTCGATGAAGCTCCGACTTGGTGGAACCTGCAAGCCCAAACTTTGGGTGATGACGCCGCTTATGGCCTAACTTGGGAGGAACTGAAGGAAAGGATGAGAGAGAAGTACTGCTCTCGTGCGGAACTCCAAAGGCTGGAAACAGAGTTCTGGCACTTGACTATGGAAGGTGCTGACATCAATGGTTACACTCGAAGGTTCCACGATCTGTCAAGAGTGCTTCCCTACATGGTGACTCTGGAATTTAAGCGTGTTGAACGCTACATTTGGGGACTGGCCTCAGAGTTTCGTGGCATGGTGACGTCGGCCAAACCACAAACAATCACCGAGGCTGTAACTCTGGCTGTCAGCCTGACTGAAGATTGTGTTCGTATGAAGAAGTTATCACTGAACCCAACAGAAAAGACCGAGACACATGCTGAGTCGTCCGGTGACAAAAAGAGAAAGCATACAAGTTTGAACCAAGCAACTCGCAACAACAAGGGTTTCAGCAAGAAGCGCGACACTAATCCGCCCCAGGAGACGAAAACCCATGCAACCAAAGCATACCAAGGCTCCATGCCTAGATGCCAAAAATGTAAGTATCATCATGATGGAGCTTGTCGCATTCCAAGGTGCGACAAATGTGGTAAATTGGGTCATCAAACAGAAGATTGTTGGGGAAAAGGAAAGAACCGAAATGGGAACGGTGCTGGTAACAAGAATGGTAACGGGAAAGGGCAGAACCAAGGATGCTTCAAGTGTGGAAGCAATGATCATTTCATGAGGGACTGCCCAGAGAGAAACAATGCTCAGGCTAGAGCATTTGTGATTGGAGCAAAGAACGCACGCGAGGACCCTAACGTGGTCACCGGTACGTTTCTCATTAACAATCACTTTGCATCCATATTATTTGACACTGGCGCCGACTATAGCTTCATGTCTGTGGAATTTAAACGCATACTCGGAATAGAATCTAGTAGATTAGAAATTCCTTATTCCATAGAACTAGCCAATGGTAAACTTGTTGAATCGAGCGAAGTTGTTAGAGGCTGCACACTAGAACTTGGCGAACGAAATTTTAGCATCGACCTCTTACCTATTCAATTGGGTAGCTTCGATGTAGTAGTCGGAATGGACTGGTTGTCCAAGAACAAAGCTGAAGTTATTTGTCATGAGAAAATCATTCGCATCCCTTTAGCGAATGGTGAAACTCTCATCGTGCATGGAGAAAAACGAGACGCGCCTCTTCGAATCATCAGTTGTATGAAGGCACAGAAGTGCTTGAGGAAAGGATGTGTCGCTTTCCTAGCACACGTTATAGACAAGAAGGCTGTGGAGCCGAAACTCGAAGACATTCCTGTGGTGAAGGAATTTTCTGATGTGTTTCCTGAAGATCTGCCAGGACTACCTCCGCAACGACAAGTCGAATTTCATATAGACTTGGTTCCAGGAGCTGCTCCTGTAGCCAAGGCACCCTATCGACTTGCTCCATCCGAAATGCAAGAATTATCTACACAGCTCCAGGAGTTGTTGGATAAAGGATTCATAAGGCCGAGCTTCTCACCCTGGGGAGCTCCAGTATTGTTCGTGAAGAAGAAGGATGGAACACTGCGGATGTGTATCGATTACAGGGAACTAAACAAGCTCACTATCAAGAATCGGTACCCGCTACCAAGGATTGATGACCTATTTGATCAACTGCAAGGATCAAGCTACTATTCCAAGATCGACCTTCGATCTGGATATCATCAGCTGAGAATCCAAGAGGAAAGCGTACCAAAGACTGCATTCAGAACGCGATATGGGCACTACGAATTTCTTGTGATGCCGTTTGGGCTGACGAATGCACCAGCGGTCTTTATGGATCTGATGAACCGCGTATGCAAACCATATCTCGATAAATTCGTGATTGTATTTATCGATGATATCCTGATTTACTCGCGAACGAAAGAAGAGCACGAGCAACATCTCAGAACCATCTTGGAACTACTGAAGAAAGAGAAGCTTTATGCAAAGTTCTCCAAATGCGAGTTCTGGATTCGTGAAGTACAATTTCTTGGTCACGTTGTGAGTGAGAAGGGCATTCATGTAGACCCGTCCAAGATAGAAGCAATAAAGAATTGGGAAGCCCCCAAAACCCCAACTGAAGTTCGTCAATTTTTGGGCTTAGCGGGCTATTATCGGCGATTCATCGAGAATTTCTCAAAAATAGCTCAACCGCTAACGACCCTTATGCAGAAAGACAAGAAGTACGACTGGGGTGTTAAACAAGAAGAAGCCTTCCAGTTACTTAAAAACAAGCTATGCGATGCACCGATACTATCATTACCCGAAGGCACTGATGACTTCGTGGTATACTGTGACGCTTCACGACAAGGTTTGGGTTGCGTGCTTATGCAGCGCCAAAAAGTCATCGCTTACGCTTCAAGACAACTGAAGGTTCATGAGAGAAACTATACCACTCACGACCTGGAGCTGGGCGCAGTGGTATTCGCCTTGAAGATTTGGCGACATTATTTATATGGTACTCGATGTACAATCTTCACAGATCACAAAAGCTTACAACACATATTTGATCAGAAGGAATTGAATATGCGCCAGCGACGTTGGGTCGAGCTGCTAAATGATTATGACTGTGAGATTAAGTACCATCCTGGAAAGGCGAACGTTGTAGCGGACGCGTTGAGCCGAAAAGAAAGGGTTAAGACCCTAAGGGTTCGAGCATTGGAAATGATGATTCGAACGAACCTCGCTGCACGCATTCGTGATGCACAACAAGAAGCTCTTAAAGAAGAGAACCGTAAAGCTGAATACCTACGGGGTATGCTGAAATACATGGTGCCAAACGAAGAGGGAGCCTTATACTTCAAGAAGCGTATTTGGGTTCCACTCTATGGTGGCATACGAGAAGTCATCCTTAATGAAGCCCACAAATCGAGATATTCGATCCATCCAGGGTCGGACAAAATGTATCAAGACTTGAAAGAGTATTATTGGTTGCCGAGACTCAAGAGCGACGTTGCTGTCTATGTTGGAAAATGCCTAACTTGTGCCAAGGTTAAGGCAGAATATCAGAAACCGTCCGGCCTACTACAACAACCAGAGATTCCCGTGTGGAAGTGGGAACAAATCTCGATGGACTTCATAACGAAATTACCCAGGACCCCGAGAGGGCACGATATGATATGGGTAATAGTTGATCGATTAACGAAATCTGCGCATTTCCTACCGATCCGAGAGAAAGACAGCACTGGAAAGCTTGCTGAAATATACTTAAGAGAAATTGTGGCACGTCATGGAGTGCCAATCTCAATCATTTCAGACAGAGATGGACGCTTTGTCTCAAGAATCTGGCAATCATTTCAGGTAGCCTTTGGATCTCAGCTAGATCTGAGCACGGCATTCCATCCGCAAACAAATGGCCAGAGTGAACGGACTATACAAACGTTAGAAGATATGCTTCGCGCATGTGTCATGGATCTAGGCGGCAGCTGGGATACTCATCTACCTTTAGTTGAGTTTTCCTATAATAACAGTTATCATACGAGCATAAAAGCCGCGCCGTTCGAAGCTCTGTATGGCCGCAAATGCCGATCGCCCTTATGTTGGGCAGATGTCGGAGATAAACGTATGGTTGGTCCTGAACTTGTACAAGAGACAACCGACAAGATTGCGCAGATCCGAGAGCGCATTAAGGCGGCTCGAGATCGACAAAAGAGCTACGCTGATCCGAATAGAAAATCAGTAGAATTCAAGGTGGGAGACAAAGTGTTGTTAAAAGTCTCACCATGGAAGGGCGTAGTCAGGTTTGGAAAGCGTGGAAAGCTGAATCCACGATACATCGGACCATTCAGAATTTTGAAGAGAATTGGTACCGTGGCATACAAGTTGGAGTTACCGGAAGAACTTAATGGAGTACATGATACGTTTCATGTATCCAACCTGAAGAAGAGTCCAACACAAGAAAACGTGATCATCCCGATGGATGAAGTGCATATTGATGAAGCCCTCCGATTTACAGAGCAACCCGTTGAGGTTACCGACTGGAAAGTCAACAAGACCAGGAGGAGCAGTGTGAAGCTTGTCAAAGTACGTTGGAGCTCTAAGCACGGACCCGAGTACACATGGGAACGTGAAGACCAGTTCAAGAGAAAGTATCCCCACCTATTCAAGAAGACTCCAGCGAGAGTGAGTTCAGCCTGAATTTCGGGACGAAATACTTTTAACGGGGGGAGACTGTGACAACTGGCACAAACCGGTAATTTCCGTACACTTTAATCATTATTTAATGATCGCAATTATGTGCTTAACTGTCAGCAATGTCTGAACACATGATTAAACAAGTGAATTCATGCACGTTGTATACTACAAAATATTGCTTTATGCATAAACGAAAGCGTTGCGTCAAAAATACTAAGTAAACTCACCGGTAAGACACACTGTGTCAACAGAACTGCAGAAAGCAGTTAGACATTATAATTGAGGCCTAGGTGTAGGTCTGACGACAAAAGTACATTAAAACCCAAGAGTACATGTAAGGGTTTAATTTTTAGACCTTGCGAAAGCAAAAATAAGCACTAAAAAGCACCCGAAACGCACTTTAAGTGCAGAATTTTATACAATTCAGCTCTAATCAGCATTTAGACATATAAATATTATGCAAAAATTTCGTTTTAGTATCCAGAATATTTCCCTAAGTGTTGGGAATTGAAAGGGTACAAGAAGGGTGCTTAAAAGACACTAAAAAGTGTAATTTAGCACTTTAACGAATCGGTATGTAACCGAACAACCGGATATTACCCGGAACATCAAAATAATGCTAGAAGCATTGTTTTTATTTTT
Organism: Helianthus tuberosus; assembly: GCA_030545235.1. NCBI lineage: Eukaryota > Viridiplantae > Streptophyta > Magnoliopsida > Asterales > Asteraceae > Helianthus > Helianthus tuberosus. The sequence goes on from JARYGA010059723.1 coordinate 43,887, forward strand.
CTAAGCTAGTTAGGGTCCCCGAACACCCTAACACACTATATATTACTTAACATACATGAACCACTAATTGTTTCATTTATTTCCTAACTAGATTAGTTACTCTCCATTACAACTCAACTAGAAACCAACCCTCCCCCCCCCCCCAACCGGTTCTAGAAGTGGGATCTCCACTTTGATTTTATTGATTTGTTTAATATGGATGTATGGTACTAAGGAAGCATAATAACTAGTGGTTAACAAGATGTAGGAGGTTTATAAGAAAGACCCTAAGTCTTGAACCATCATTTTGATCCAACAAACATTTCCACCAAAACTCTCCTTCTTCTTCCTCAAGGCTACGGCCCAACACCCCCACATATCATCATCATCCTTCATTCCATTCTCAAGAATTCTAAGCTTATTCTAAGGTGTATGGAGCCTAATTAGGAAGGTGGCAAGCAGCGGATCTTGAAGGACCTCCTTCATTTGCTTTTATCCACTTCATTTATACTCTTGAACTTCCCTAGCCTTGTGCTAGTAGTAAGTGCTCTAAAACACCATCTTGTTCTTGTTTTGAATGGTTAATAAGTGATTTAATGGTTAAAAATCAAACACACACAAGATCAAAACTAAAAGTCTTGAAAGAAAGATAAACTAGTTGGATAAAGAATAGATATGTGTGTAAATCATGTGAATCTTGTATGATTGTTATTATTTGATGTTGTTGTTAGTAAAAACAAGATGGATCATCATCTAGACATACAAGTCCATGTTAGAAAGCATGAACTAGTAGGATGTAAAAGTTATAAAGTTAAAAGATGATGGATCCATCCATTCATAAGACATGAACTTGTGTAAAAGTAAATTTTCTTGTAAAATAAGACTCTAAACATGTAGATCTAAAGATCTACAAGTGGTTTTTCGGAAGAACCAAGCAAAAATATTAGTTTTGTTAAAGCCCGGATCTTATCCAAACTAAAAGCATTTTAGTACATAAACAAGTGTGTAGACACTTGTGTCACAAGAAAAATTTAACAAAGAAATATTTTTGCGAATCTCGACTAGAAGTTGTGAAACTTCATATTCTTTAAAAATAAAGTTTTTAAGAAACTAAAATTATTTTTAAAGATGACAAGACTTACTAAATGTGCTAGTAAGTTACTACACATTTTTGTAAATATTCAAGTTCATGAAATGGAGAAATTAGTGATTATTGTTGATGATTATTGTTGATAATTGTTGTTGATGATTGATGACGATTTAAAAGAAAATAAACACATGTTTTGAAAACATGGGAAACCTCCATTTTTAGGGGAAACTCTGTCTAAATTTTTATAAATTTTGACACTTAGAAAATATAAGTTTTTAAGAAACTTATTCCCTAAAAATGTGCTTAAAAATATTACCAAGGTTTCCCTAATTTTTGGTGATTAGAAATGAGGATTTCTTCAAAAATAAAAATGGATAGTAAGTATATATTTTTGAGAGAAAAATATATATTATTTGATCACCAACTTGTGTGTTAAGTGTATATAGTATGTGTTATACGTGCTAGTATATTAAGACTTAAAAATACACTAAATACTCATGAGGAGTATAAACATAAAAATACACATACAACATACAAGATACATAATTCGGGTGCAAAGTGCAAAACACGAGATACTTATATTAATTTTAGAGAAAATAATATAAGTAAGATACGTAGTTAAAAATATAGAATATTTTTAACACAAGAGTATATACACAAAAGAGAGTGACTGTACTTGTGCGACGCAAGTCTAGTGACTAACGTTAAGTGTAACACCTGTGTCATTTCAACCATCAAACAAATGCCAAACCAATGAAATAATGTATTTCATACTTTGGACTTGTAGAAATATGTGTATCTTTTGCACATATCGACTCATGTTCGATTTCAAGCTCTAAATCGCTTTCTGGAAGGTTATACGCGCACTAATGCGTAAATATAACCAGTTTAATGCAACGAACACTCCGGAATAGTGAAATAGGCTTAACATACCTTAAATAACCTATACATAACTTAGATATAAGTTTTGGAAGGTTTGGTGTGGTGAAATCAAAGTTAAATCGCTTACAGGGACTAAAGTTGACAAACTGCGAAAGTATGCCAATTTGAACTGTAACAGACATTCCGGAACATGACCATAAGTTAAACATACCATAAATATCCTTTACATAGCTTAGAAATAGGCTTTGAGGGGTTCGGTGTGCTAAAATAAACTTTTGGGTCATTCAGGGACTAAAAGTGTCAAAAAGTGCACAAGTTTGCATTTTCGCGCATAACTTACGTTCTGAATACATCCGGACATCAAAAAATTTATGTAAGCATGACTATATTATATTTTAGTGTTCGCCTTAAGAAAAATCCATTCGTCGCGTCATTTGGATCGTTTTTCGCGCTTATGCGCATTCCGTCGTAATTAAGCGAACATCGCGTTCGTACGACCAAACGAACCAACATCCGGCATATTTTTGAGCATGTTTTGAGTTCCCTATACTTTAACTTCATTTTAGAGCCTTGAAATGAGGTTAACGGGCCTTAAACGTGTCGAAAATGGGCTGATTGCACTGCAGGGACCAAAATTGTAAATCTGCCAAAGTTGTTACCATACGGACCTCAACATTGGCAGCTTTGAGGTCCGTAAGGCAACCTGCAGACCAGATGCAGTGTATTAACAGCCTGTTTGCAGCTGTTTTAACCACAACCACACACTCACCACTTGCCTAATCAGCTGATAAGGACCAATTTAAGCCACCACAACTTTCCGACACTTGTACGGATGGGATCATGGCACGTTTTCCATGAAACGATCCTAACGGTTACCCGAAAACTATATATACCCATCCACCCCCATTGCATTTCTCACTAGAATTCTGATTTTGAGAGCTCTAAGTTGAAACCATTGTTTCATACCTGAGTTCTTGGATCGGGATTAGCATTCGGGGACCCTTCGTAAGTATTCTTTCGTTCTTTTCCTTATTTTACTGCTTTTCGAGTCAGAAAGTCAAACTTTGTTTGACTTTCAGCGTTGACCAGTAATGGTCAATGCGAAGTTCGTTTGAACTTCGCAACGTGATTGTAATCACGATGGTTATAGTCCTTTGGGACTATGCCTACTGATTACCACGTTGTCTAGGGTCGTAGGGTAAGCGATCTGATGAATCGCTTATACCTCGAACCCGACCCAGTTTGGTCGATCATTAGGATCCGACCAAACACTTTAGGTGACCCTAGTATAGGGCATAACCTTCCGAGGTTATACCCTATGGTCACATCGTTTAAGTAGTTGTATGATAGGTAGTTTATATGCCTTAGGTAAATTACCAGAATACCCTTTTCATGTATAATTGGTAATTAAGCATATGTAACCTAAACCTTTGTCACATAACTGATTATGGAATATGTTTAGGCATATAACACTTGTCATAGGGCTAGTTAGGCGGTCCGAACGCGTTTCACGCGAACGACGCGTTAAAGTAGCATAAGCTACCTAAACGGGTCGTAATGGGTCGAAATCACTTAGGTTAAGTTTCATTTAGTATGTAGGCTTTGTTAAACCAAATGACACGAGTCTCTACACTCGTTTGGTTTACAAACCCTAATGCTACCCAATCTTCCGATCTAGGTCCGGTTAAATTAACATAGTTACCTATAGTAGGTGCCGTTTGATTCCGCGATCTCTAGCATTGTTTGGTTGTTACTCAAGGACTTCTGAGCAATCTCAAGTGAGTACATAGACCCCTCTTTTACTGTTTTCCAAACTGTTTTGGGGTGGAACACATGTGCCTACTTGTTACTTTCATGCTTTCCTGTTTTAACATCATATACTGCTATGTTCGTTAGTACATTATAGTACATGATTTTATGACATTTCATGCTAGGTGTGCCCAATTGTGTGCATTACTTAGTACATCGTTTTACATGACATTTTGACATAGACATTTGACATAGACATTTCGGCATAGACATTTTAACATGATTGACATTTGATCATGCATTTCCCACAAAAAAACATAACTTTGATTTAAACCAAGTTTTACTTCAATACTTTGTTTTTGTGCATATGGTTTAGTTGAGACATTTCACTTGCCATACATGACATCTAGACATAGACGTTTGACATGGATATTTGACATAGACATTTGACATGGATATTTGACATAGACATTTTGATATGATTTACATCTTGACATGAACACTTTGACATATTACCCAATACATTTGACAATTGATTTAAACATAGACTTCTTACATTGGTTGATTTGGTTTGATTAAGTGATTAAGTAACGATGCGTGTGTAATATGATACAAGCATGGTGGATACGCCGCTGGTACTTCCTATATATAAGTGTTTGTATGGTATTACATATCATAGCGTTATTTGAATCATTTCAGTTTGAGACATAGAAAATTTTATACAAATAACATACTTTTCACAAGACATTGATTTATAAACATCTTATCTTATGCAAACATATTTTACTTGGTTATTCATTTAACCTTACATTTATTTATACTTATCATCTGATCTTATCGATTTTCAAATGATTTACAAAGCAAAGCAAATAACAAGGTTCATGACTAAACATTTTCTCAAACATAAGTCATGAAACCTATTTTCACAAAACCTATGTATCTCACAGGCATTTTTATGCTGACGTACCTATTTTCACATGTGTTTTTCAGGAACTGTTGCATAAGATGATCAAGATACATATAGGCAGACTTGGGCTTTAGTGACAATAAAAGATGCAAGACTAGTTAATTATGTTGTATTTCCTAGTTTGATAAGACATTGTAACACTTTAATCAATAAAACGAAACTTCAATTGCCATGGATTTGAAACAATTAATTTTGTTACAACACTCCCCGATGTTTCCGCCACGTTTTGTATGTTCTACGTGGTCGGGGTGTGACAGAAAAGATGGTATCAGAGCCAATGGTTATAGGGAATTAGGTTATTAGTAATGCTTTGACCTAGTCTATAACCTTCTTAGGACCCTAACGCGAGTTTACTTGCGTTTAGTCCTAAAACGATACCGTCACCTATCCTTAGGTGACGACCACAACAAGAACATAAATTTCAAAACCGCTTTGAAAACTAATCATCTGTTCTAGGATGATTGATTACAAGGTTTTGAACCCTCTATTGTAAGGTTTTGAACCCCTTTGAGTTTTCAAAACTTCGTCAAGGTTTTGGGTTTTAAATAATGTGAACACGTGCAAACTGGAAGGGTGAATGCCTGTATTCTGGGTTTTCTGTCTAGGCAAGCACTTCGTATACATCTCATCAGACGCGAGACCAGTTGTGCTTACCTGGGAATTCTTGGGATGAGTGTTCACTTATAGGCGAGCATGTCTTCGCGATACATTATTTTTGACCCATTTACTTTGATCAGTCACCGTCTCATTTGTTTGCCTTAGGTAACAAACAAATGATCGCAATCTTCATGCGTTATCATCCTGTTTTGATTGTCCAATAATCTTTCACCTGTTTCTCCCTATGCCTTTCTTTTTCTTCAAGAATGTCTCTTCATCACAATGACGCCCAGATATCTGAGCAAGCAGCCAAAATTCGCTCAGCGAATAGGCGAAGTAGTCCTGAAGACTGTTAAATTAGCTACTGCCATGTATCATTTCCAGGATGAAGCCACTCAAGAGTCACCAAGACAGGCAGGACCTAGTCAGGCGACAACACCATCAGCCACTAAACCAATCGAGGAATCAAAGACCATGGATGAACGATCCCCCTAAGAAGTCAAAGAAGCGAAAGGCTTCTCAGAACTTCGCCATGGTCGCTCACAATGGTAAAGCAGTCCCCAACCAACCAGCTCAACCCCCTGCTAGGTGTGTATGGCTTTTCCTATGATACCTACATCAAGGAACTATGTACCTTACAAACTACTCTTGTGATTTCTCCCTTTCAAAAGATTGCTCATGATTCCCTCAAAAATTTTAAGTACTCGTTTCACTCTAAGAAACAAAGTACAGAAAATTTAGTGACATTATGAGTAATCGTGCTTTTCGCACATCTGTGCCTTTAAATCCTTGGTTAGATAACCAAGGGTATTTTCAAATCTCATACCCATTACGTTTTGATTTTTCAACATACACAGTACAAGTATTTCAAAACAATCTTCATGATCTCAAAACATTTCATATAGTTTGAAAACAATTTTTCTAGATGCATTGTCTATGTTATTTCAAAAACATTGGCCATGTTATCAAAACCAACCCTTCTAATTTCAAAATATTTCAAATAGTCTGAAGACAATATTAACACAATACATTTTCTGATCAAGTGCATGATTTCGAAAAGCATCATTCATGTCTTTCAAAAACCTTATACATAATTTCAAAATTCATCTCGCATGATTTTAAAACATTTTTGTAAATATATCTACCTAATACACCTACTTTATGATTTCAAAAAGTATTATATATAAGGTTTCAAAAACGTTAAACACTTTTTTCTTAAAAGAACCCCATGCATAGTTTTCAAAAATATTTTCCTCATACATTGACTTAACCTTCAAAATTCTGCTTCATATGTCGCCTAGACATATCTAGCATCTCAACTTCATAAGCATTTTACTTCATGTTTTGACTTAAGCACATCCCGTGCAAGATTTCAAAACATCTCCAACTTCTAAAATCCATATGGGATCTTTTTATCTCCACAATTAGACCCTTGTGGATAATCATCATTCAAATCAGAGTCCTTAATTGGATTCCTTATATACCTTAATTCGAACATTTCGATTCTTTATAATCGAAATCGAATTTTCTCTTCAAAAATCTTTCTATCTTTATAGCTAGATTCTTGAAATGATTAAAGTGCCAAATGAAATCCACGAGTTGGATTCCTGGTGTACTTTAAGTATCCGCGTCCAAAGATAACAAATTAATAACCAAGTTAAACAATTATGTAATTATGTGCTTATGTGTTTCCTTTTATGTTTTTGGTGTAATCCAAGTTTTTGTTATCCAAATCCTCGTAGAATCTTCCATATCTTTGGGTGCTATATTAAATCCTCAACGGGCTTGTACGTAATAGTAAAGACCCTTGGATTATATTGTACCATTCCATAATTAGACACCTGAGTGGTCTAGGTAAACAGATTGATCCAAAAATCTGGTTAGGAATATCATGTGATGATATAGCTGAAAGGACTCCTTTGTGGTCTAATTAAAAAGGATCCTTTGTCGATCTAATTAAAAGGACCCTATGGTAGTCTAATCACACTCATCACAAGTTTGATTTTTCCTCCCCTTCACATTACAAACAAATTGTGCGGACTATGCAAGGAATTGCGTAATTATGGATGCATACATAATTATGGAATTCAGTGCACGGAAACCACAACTAGTTTGGTCGTGTGGTGAAAAATGACTCATTTCGTTCATTTTTGGTTTCTAAAAGAAATGGTGAAAAATGACTCATTTCGTTCATTTTCGGTTCTGCAGAAGTTGTGGAAAATGACTCATTTCGTTCATTTTCGGTTCTGCAGAAGTTGTGGAAAATGACTCATTTCGTTCATTTTCGGTTCTGCAGAAGTTGTGGAAAATGAATCATTTCGTTCATTTTCGGTTCTGCAGAAGTTGTGGAAAATGACTCATTTCGTTCATTTTCTGTTCTGAAGAAGTTGAGGAAAATGACTCATTTCGTTCATTTTCTGTTCTGAAGAAGTTGTGGAAAATGACTCATTTCGTTCATTTTCGGTTCTGCAGAAGTTGTGGAAAATGACTCATTTCGTTCATTTTCGGTTCTGAAGAAGTTGTGGAAAATGACTCATTTCGTTCATTTTCGTTTCTGAAGAAGTTGTGGAAAATGACTCATTTCGTTCATTTTCGGTTCTGAAGAAGTTGAGGAAAATGACTCATTTCGTTCATTTTCGGTTCTGAAGAAGTTGTGGAAAATGACTCATTTCGTTCATTTTCGGTTCTGCAGAAGTTGTGGAAAATGACTCATTTCGTTCATTTTCGGTTCTGAAGAATGTCCGTCAAGGAAATGTCAGGATTATGCCTTTCATATCTTTGGTGGTTATTTGACACAAAGCCACAGATAGACTCCTACGAATGAATTTCGGGACGAAATTTCCTAAAGTAGGGGAGACTGTAACACCTGTGTCATTTCAACCATCAAACAAATGCCAAACCAATGAAATAATGTATTTCATACTTTGGACTTGTAGAAATATGTGTATCTTTTGCACATATCGACTCATGTTCGATTTCAAGCTCTAAATCGCTTTCTGGAAGGTTATACGCGCACTAATGCGTAAATATAACCAGTTTAATGCAACGAACACTCCGGAATAGTGAAATAGGCTTAACATACCTTAAATAACCTATACATAACTTAGATATAAGTTTTGGAAGGTTTGGTGTGGTGAAATCAAAGTTAAATCGCTTACAGGGACTAAAGTTGACAAACTGCGAAAGTATGCCAATTTGAACTGTAACAGACATTCCGGAACATGACCATAAGTTAAACATACCATAAATATCCTTTACATAGCTTAGAAATAGGCTTTGAGGGGTTCGGTGTGCTAAAATAAACTTTTGGGTCATTCAGGGACTAAAAGTGTCAAAAAGTGCACAAGTTTGCATTTTCGCGCATAACTTACGTTCTGAATACATCCGGACATCAAAAAATTTATGTAAGCATGACTATATTATATTTTAGTGTTCGCCTTAAGAAAAATCCATTCGTCGCGTCATTTGGATCGTTTTTCGCGCTTATGCGCATTCCGTCGTAATTAAGCGAACATCGCGTTCGTACGACCAAACGAACCAACATCCGGCATATTTTTGAGCATGTTTTGAGTTCCCTATACTTTAACTTCATTTTAGAGCCTTGAAATGAGGTTAACGGGCCTTAAACGTGTCGAAAATGGGCTGATTGCACTGCAGGGACCAAAATTGTAAATCTGCCAAAGTTGTTACCATACGGACCTCAACATTGGCAGCTTTGAGGTCCGTAAGGCAACCTGCAGACCAGATGCAGTGTATTAACAGCCTGTTTGCAGCTGTTTTAACCACAACCACACACTCACCACTTGCCTAATCAGCTGATAAGGACCAATTTAAGCCACCACAACTTTCCGACACTTGTACGGATGGGATCATGGCACGTTTTCCATGAAACGATCCTAACGGTTACCCGAAAACTATATATACCCATCCACCCCCATTGCATTTCTCACTAGAATTCTGATTTTGAGAGCTCTAAGTTGAAACCATTGTTTCATACCTGAGTTCTTGGATCGGGATTAGCATTCGGGGACCCTTCGTAAGTATTCTTTCGTTCTTTTCCTTATTTTACTGCTTTTCGAGTCAGAAAGTCAAACTTTGTTTGACTTTCAGCGTTGACCAGTAATGGTCAATGCGAAGTTCGTTTGAACTTCGCAACGTGATTGTAATCACGATGGTTATAGTCCTTTGGGACTATGCCTACTGATTACCACGTTGTCTAGGGTCGTAGGGTAAGCGATCTGATGAATCGCTTATACCTCGAACCCGACCCAGTTTGGTCGATCATTAGGATCCGACCAAACACTTTAGGTGACCCTAGTATAGGGCATAACCTTCCGAGGTTATACCCTATGGTCACATCGTTTAAGTAGTTGTATGATAGGTAGTTTATATGCCTTAGGTAAATTACCAGAATACCCTTTTCATGTATAATTGGTAATTAAGCATATGTAACCTAAACCTTTGTCACATAACTGATTATGGAATATGTTTAGGCATATAACACTTGTCATAGGGCTAGTTAGGCGGTCCGAACGCGTTTCACGCGAACGACGCGTTAAAGTAGCATAAGCTACCTAAACGGGTCGTAATGGGTCGAAATCACTTAGGTTAAGTTTCATTTAGTATGTAGGCTTTGTTAAACCAAATGACACGAGTCTCTAAACTCGTTTGGTTTACAAACCCTAATGCTACCCAATCTTCCGATCTAGGTCCGGTTAAATTAACATAGTTACCTATAGTAGGTGCCGTTTGATTCCGCGATCTCTAGCATTGTTTGGTTGTTACTCAAGGACTTCTGAGCAATCTCAAGTGAGTACATAGACCCCTCTTTTACTGTTTTCCAAACTGTTTTGGGGTGGAACACATGTGCCTACTTGTTACTTTCATGCTTTCCTGTTTTAACATCATATACTGCTATGTTCGTTAGTACATTATAGTACATGATTTTATGACATTTCATGCTAGGTGTGCCCAATTGTGTGCATTACTTAGTACATCGTTTTACATGACATTTTGACATAGACATTTGACATAGACATTTCGGCATAGACATTTTAACATGATTGACATTTGATCATGCATTTCCCACAAAAAAACATAACTTTGATTTAAACCAAGTTTTACTTCAATACTTTGTTTTTGTGCATATGGTTTAGTTGAGACATTTCACTTGCCATACATGACATCTAGACATAGACGTTTGACATGGATATTTGACATAGACATTTGACATGGATATTTGACATAGACATTTTGATATGATTTACATCTTGACATGAACACTTTGACATATTACCCAATACATTTGACAATTGATTTAAACATAGACTTCTTACATTGGTTGATTTGGTTTGATTAAGTGATTAAGTAACGATGCGTGTGTAATATGATACAAGCATGGTGGATACGCCGCTGGTACTTCCTATATATAAGTGTTTGTATGGTATTACATATCATAGCGTTATTTGAATCATTTCAGTTTGAGACATAGAAAATTTTATACAAATAACATACTTTTCACAAGACATTGATTTATAAACATCTTATCTTATGCAAACATATTTTACTTGGTTATTCATTTAACCTTACATTTATTTATACTTATCATCTGATCTTATCGATTTTCAAATGATTTACAAAGCAAAGCAAATAACAAGGTTCATGACTAAACATTTTCTCAAACATAAGTCATGAAACCTATTTTCACAAAACCTATGTATCTCACAGGCATTTTTATGCTGACGTACCTATTTTCACATGTGTTTTTCAGGAACTGTTGCATAAGATGATCAAGATACATATAGGCAGACTTGGGCTTTAGTGACAATAAAAGATGCAAGACTAGTTAATTATGTTGTATTTCCTAGTTTGATAAGACATTGTAACACTTTAATCAATAAAACGAAACTTCAATTGCCATGGATTTGAAACAATTAATCCTGTTACAACACTCCCCGATGTTTCCGCCACGTTTTGTATGTTCTACGTGGTCGGGGTGTGACATTAAGAAAACGCGTATAGGTTACGACGTTAATTAAGCAAATCCGGTGAAGTTTACGACGCAAGGAACGCAAAGTTGTGAGTTCATGCTCCCCCTTTTCTTTAACTGTTTTCAGTTTTTATAATTTCGGGGGTGAAATACATGTACAAAAGTACAATATTTATAATTGGTATGATATAAATACAAGAAGTACACTTGGTGAGAACGAGAACCAAGTGTGACAAAATATAAGATAATAAGAAACGCACTTGGTGAGGACGAGAACCAAGTTGGATGCGTTATGAGAAATGATAAAAAGAAACGCGCTTGGTGAGGACGAGAACCAAGTTAGATGCGTTATGAGAAATGATAAAAAGAAACGCACTTGGTGAGGACGAGAACCAAGTAGGATGCGTTATGAGAAATAGTGTCACGAATAGGGTACAGAAGCACCATTAATCGTGTACATACTTAGACCGCAGAACAAAAGGTTAGATCTAACGGGTGCCTGGCAGCCACACTCTCGGTGAGGGCGAGAATCGAGTAGTGCTTTTGTGTCTCAGAATATACCAATTAAATGCCTTAGGTTTGGTGACTTCCTATGTCGTGTCACATGTTAATGGCTTTGCAACCCATTAACAATCCTGATATTTACAGAAATACTGTATTTATATAAAATTCATACCATACTGAAAATTGATATATAACTTGAAGTACGTGGGGTACTCAAGAAAATTGATATATAACTTGAAGTACGTGGGGTACTCAAGAAGATTGATATATAACTTGAAGTACGTGGGGTACTCAAGAAGATTGATATATAACTTGAAGTACGTGGAGTACTCAAGAAAAACTTGATTTATTCACAACTATGTTTTTATACAAAGTATACAAACGTGAAATACAAAACTGCATGAATTCACACCAACATTATGTTGACGTTTTTCCAAAAACTCACATGTATTTCAGGTAACTAGGATGGATGTGCGCGCGGTCTTGCTTATGCTCGTGGATGTCGCTTGTGTTTAACTTTAAATAAAGTTGTAAACTTTTAAGACAATGTTTTAAGCTGTCTAGCGATGTAAACGCTAAACTTATGTTCTCAAATCATGGTATTTGATGTTATTTTACGAGCATGTAGCATGTTTACTCTTCGTATGCAATGAGAACCTTTCATGATCACACCTCGTGCTTCCGCCGCAGAAAGGGGTGTGACAGATTGGTATCAGAGCTGCGATTGTAGTGAACCAGGATTCCTTCTCGAGTCTAGTCTACAATCTCTAGGATCCATTCACGAAAACAATTTTCAAAGAGTTTTCATTGCATAAAACATCCCGCGACATCCACTGCCTGAAACTGCCTACAAGAGTCTAGAAAAGACACTACGAGACTTAGAGTGTACTTGAGTAGCACTTGTCGTTGACTAGAAATTACTTGCAATTATGTGTGATAATTAGCATGTACTAGAAGTAGAATGTCACGAGTATACGTGATTTTACCTAAAAGCGATGGCCTATCTGAAGGAAGAAATACGAGGATGAAACGAACTGTGCGGACTGTGCAAGGAGTTACGTAATTATGGATGCATACATAATTATGGGATTCAGTGCGCAGAAACCATAGCAAGTCTTGTCACGTATAGATTCCCTCAGTGCAAGCCTACTAAGTACTCTGCTAGAGTAATAATTGTTTGATGTCACTTATGTGGTATATATACCTGTGAATATATATGGTACTACTGTCTAGTGTGACGATATCAAACAAATGCCTAACCCTGCTGTGTTATGTTCTGTCAGAACATGGCACCCAGGAAAGCTGTGAATGCTCGCAATGATGATCAACCTCCTCCTCCCCCACTGCCGAGAACTGCTGAAGAGCTGAACGCTCTACTGGAAGAAAGGATCTCTGCTGCTATCGCCCAGTATGAGGCGAACCGTACTCAAGACAGTGGTGGCCCAAGCAACGCTAGACGTAATGGGAACGAAGATTCATCTGGAGGCAATGCAGCTCAAGGTAATCTTAAGACAATTTGCTAAGCATGGAGAAATTTATGAACGGTCCTTGTTTCATTATTTCTTCGATTGCTCACATGTGAATTGGTGATTCGATTCCAGGCTGCACTTTCAAGTAGTTCCTCGACTGCAAGCCGATGAACTATGATGGCACGGGAGGTGCAGTAGCATTTGTGCGCTGGACGGAGAAGACTGAAGCTACTATCCGCATGAGCAAGTGTACCGCGGATCAGCAAGTCACTTTTGCTGCTGGGTTATTCGTCGATGAAGCTCCGACTTGGTGGAACCTGCAAGCCCAAACTTTGGGTGATGACGCCGCTTATGGCCTAACTTGGGAGGAACTGAAGGAAAGGATGAGAGAGAAGTACTGCTCTCGTGCGGAACTCCAAAGTCTGGAAACAGAGTTCTGGCACTTGACTATGGAAGGTGCTGACATCAATGGTTACACTCGAAGGTTCCACGATCTGTCAAGAGTGCTTCCCTACATGGTGACTCTGGAATTTAAGCGTGTTGAACGCTACATTTGGGGACTGGCCTCAGAGTTTCGTGGCATGGTGACGTCGGCCAAACCACAAACAATCACCGAGGCTGTAACTCTGGCTGTCAGCCTGACTGAAGATTGTGTTCGTATGAAGAAGTTATCACTGAACCCAACAGAAAAGACCGAGACACATGCTGAGTCGTCCGGTGACAAAAAGAGAAAGCATACAAGTTTGAACCAAGCAACTCGCAACAACAAGGGTTTCAGCAAGAAGCGCGACACTAATCCGCCTCAGGAGACGAAAACCCATGCAACCAAAGCATACCAAGGCTCCATGCCTAGATGCCAAAAATGTAAGTATCATCATGATGGAGCTTGTCGCATTCCAAGGTGCGACAAATGTGGTAAATTGGGTCATCAAACAGAAGACTGTTGGGGAAAAGGAAAGAACCGAAATGGGAACGGTGCTGGTAACAAGAATGGTAACGGGAAAGGGCAGAACCAAGGATGCTTCAAGTGTGGAAGCAATGATCATTTCATGAAGGACTGCCCAGAGAGAAACAATGCTCAGGCTAGAGCATTTGTGATTGGAGCAAAGAACGCACGCGAGGACCCTAACGTGGTCACCGGTACGTTTCTCATTAACAATCACTTTGCATCCATATTATTTGACACTGGCGCCGACTATAGCTTCATGTCTGTGGAATTTAAACGCATACTCGGAATAGAATCTAGTAGATTAGAAATTCCTTATTCCATAGAACTAGCCAATGGTAAACTTGTTGAATCGAGCGAAGTTGTTAGAGGCTGCACACTAGAACTTGGCGAACGAAATTTTAGCATCGACCTCTTACCTATTCAATTGGGTAGCTTCGATGTAGTAGTCGGAATGGACTGGTTGTCCAAGAACAAAGCTGAAGTTATTTGTCATGAGAAAATCATTCGCATCCCTTTAGCGAATGGTGAAACTCTCATCGTGCATGGAGAAAAACGAGACGCGCCTCTTCGAATCATCAGTTGTATGAAGGCACAGAAGTGCTTGAGGAAAGGATGTGTCGCTTTCCTAGCACACGTTATAGACAAGAAGGCTGTGGAGCCGAAACTCGAAGACATTCCTGTGGTGAAGGAATTTCCTGATGTGTTTCCTGAAGATCTGCCAGGACTACCTCCGCAACGACAAGTCGAATTTCATACAGACTTGGTTCCAGGAGCTGCTCCTGTAGCCAAGGCACCCTATCGACTTGCTCCATCCGAAATGCAAGAATTATCTACACAGCTCCAGGAATTGTTGGATAAAGGATTCATAAGGCCGAGCTTCTCACCCTGGGGAGCTCCAGTATTGTTCGTGAAGAAGAAGGATGGAACACTGCGGATGTGTATCGATTACAGGGAACTAAACAAGCTCACTATCAAGAATCGGTACCCGCTACCAAGGATTGATGACCTATTTGATCAACTGCAAGGATCAAGCTACTATTCCAAGATCGACCTTCGATCTGGATATCATCAGCTGAGAATCCAAGAGGAAAGCGTACCAAAGACTGCATTCAGAACGCGATATGGGCACTACGAATTTCTTGTGATGCCGTTTGGGCTGACGAATGCACCAGCGGTCTTTATGGATCTGATGAACCGCGTATGCAAACCATATCTCGATAAATTCGTGATTGTATTTATCGATGATATCCTGATTTACTCGCGAACGAAAGAAGAGCACGAGCAACATCTCAGAACCATCTTGGAACTACTGAAGAAAGAGAAGCTTTATGCAAAGTTCTCCAAATGCGAGTTCTGGATTCGCGAAGTACAATTTCTTGGTCACGTTGTGAGTGAGAAGGGCATTCATGTAGACCCGTCCAAGATAGAAGCAATAAAGAATTGGGAAGCCCCCAAAACCCCAACTGAAGTTCGTCAATTTTTGGGCTTAGCGGGCTATTATCGGCGATTCATCGAGAATTTCTCAAAAATAGCTCAACCGCTAACGACCCTTATGCAGAAAGACAAGAAGTACGACTGGGGTGTTAAACAAGAAGAAGCCTTCCAGTTACTTAAAAAAAAGCTATGCGATGCACCGATACTATCATTACCCGAAGGCACTGATGACTTCGTGGTATACTCTGACGCTTCACGACAAGGTTTGGGTTGCGTGCTTATGCAGCGCCAAAAAGTCATCGCTTACGCTTCAAGACAACTGAAGGTTCATGAGAGAAACTATACCACTCACGACCTGGAGCTGGGCGCAGTGGTATTCGCCTTGAAGATTTGGCGACATTATTTATATGGTACTCGATGTACAATCTTCACAGATCACAAAAGCTTACAACACATATTTGATCAGAAGGAATTGAATATGCGCAAGCGACGTTGGGTCGAGCTGCTAAATGATTATGACTGTGAGATTAAGTACCATCCTGGAAAGGCGAACGTTGTAGCGGACGCGTTGAGCCGAAAAGAAAGGGTTAAGACCCTAAGGGTTTGAGCATTGGAAATGACGATTCGAACGAACCTCACTGCACGCATTCGTGATGCACAACAAGAAGCTCTTAAAGAAGAGAACCGTAAAGCTGAATACCTACGGGGTATGCTGAAATACATGGTGCCAAACGAAGAGGGAGCCTTATACTTCAAGAAGCGTATTTGGGTTCCACTCTATGGTGGCATACGAGAAGTCATCCTTAATGAAGCCCACAAATCGAGATATTCGATCCATCCAGGGTCGGACAAAATGTATCAAGACTTGAAAGAGTATTATTGGTGGCCGAGACTCAAGAGCGACGTTGCTGTCTATGTTGGAAAATGCCTAACTTGTGCCAAGGTTAAGGCAGAATATCAGAAACCGTCCGGCCTACTACAACAACCAGAGATTCCCGTGTGGAAGTGGGAACAAATCTCGATGGACTTCATAACGAAATTACCCAGGACCCCGAGAGGGCACGATATGATATGGGTAATAGTTGATCGATTAACGAAATCTGCGCATTTCCTACCGATCCGAGAGAAAGACAGCACTGGAAAGCTTGCTGAAATATACTTAAGAGAAATTGTGGCACGTCATGGAGTGCCAATCTCAATCATTTCAGACAGAGATGGACGCTTTGTCTCAAGAATCTGGCAATCATTTCAGGAAGCCTTTGGATCTCAGCTAGATCTGAGCACGGCATTCCATCCGCAAACAGATGGCCAGAGCGAACGGACTATACAAACGTTAGAAGATATGCTTTGCGCATGTGTCATGGATCTAGGCGGCAGCTGGGATACTCATCTACCTTTAGTTGAGTTTTCCTACAATAACAGTTATCATACGAGCATAAAAGCCGCGACGTTCGAAGCTCTGTATGGACGTAAATGCCGATCGCCCTTATGTTGGGCAGATGCCGGAGATAAACGTATGGTTGGTCCTGAACTTGTACAAGAGACAACCGACAAGATTGCGCAGATCCGAGAGCGCATTAAGGCGGCTCGAGATCGACAAAAGAGCTACGCTGATCCGAATAGAAAATCAGTAGAATTCAAGGTGGGAGACAAAGTGTTGTTAAAAGTCTCACCATGGAAGGGCGTAGTCAGGTTTGGAAAGCGTGGAAAGCTGAATCCACGATACATCGGACCATTCAGAATTTTGAAGAGAATTGGTACCGTGGCATACAAGTTGGAGTTATCGGAAGAACTTAATGGAGTACATGATACGTTTCATGTATCCAACCTGAAGAAGAGTCCAACATAAGAAAACGTGATCATCCCGATGGATGAAGTGCATATTGATGAAGCCCTCCGATTTACAGAGCAACCCGTTGAGGTTACCGACTGGAAAGTCAACAAGACCAGGAGGAGCAGTGTGAAGCTTGTCAAAGTACGTTAGAGCTCTAAGCACGGACCCGAGTACACATGGGAACGTGAAGACCAGTTCAAGAGAAAGTATCCCCACCTATTCAAGAAGACTCCAGCGAGAGTGAGTTCAGCCTGAATTTCGGGACGAAATACTTTTAACGGGGGGAGACTGTGACAACTGGCACAAACCGGTAATTTCCGTACACTTTAATTATTATTTAATGATCGCAATTATGTGCTTAACTGTCAGCAATGTCTGAACACATGATTAAACAAGTGAATTCATGCACGTTGTATACTACAAAATATTGCTTTATGCATAAACGAAAGCGTTGCGTCAAAAATACTAAGTAAACTCACCGGTAAGACACACTGTGTCAACAGAACTGCAGAAAGCAGTTAGACATTATAATTGAGGACAAGGTGTAGGTCTGACGACAAAAGTACATTAAAACCCAAGAGTACATGTAAGGGTTTAATTTTTAGACCTTGCGAAAGCAAAAATAAGCACTAAAAGCACCCGAAACGCACTTTAAGTGCAGAATTTTATACAATTCAGCTCTAATCAGCATTTAGACATATAAATATTATGCAGAAATTTCGTTTTAGTATCCAGAATATTTCCCTAAGTGTTGGGAATTGAAAGGGTACAAGAAGGGTGCTTAAAAGACACTAAAAAGTGTAATTTAGCACTTTAACGAATCGGTATGTAACCGAACAACCGGATATTACCCAGAACATCAAAATAATGCTAGAAGCATTGTTTTTATTTTTCTAAGCTAGTTAGGGTCCCCGAACACCCTAACACACTATATATTACTTAACATACATGAACCACTAATTGTTTCATTTATTTCCTAACTAGATTAGTTACTCTCCATTACAACTCAACTAGAAACCAACCCCCCCCCCCCAACCGGTTCTAGAAGTGGGATCTCCACTTTGATTTTATTGATTTGTTTAATATGTGTAACACCTGTGCCTCCACGACCATCAAACAAATACCAAACCAATGAAATATTGTATTTCATACTTGGGATTTGTAAAAATATGTGTATCATTTGCACATATCAATTTTTGTTCGATTTCAAACTCTAAATCGCTTTCTGGAAGGTTATACGCGCACTGATGCGTAAATATAACCAGTTTAATGCAACAAATACTCCGGAATAGTGACATAGGCTTAACATACCTTAAATAACCTTTACATAACTTAGATATAAGTTTTGGAAGGTTTGGTGTGGTGAAATCAAAGTTTAATCGCTTACAGGGACTAAATTTGACAAACTGCGAAAGTATGCCAATTTGAACTGTAACAGACCTTCCGGAACATGACCATAAGTTAAACATACCATAAATATCCTTTACATAGCTTAGAAATAGGCTTTGAGGGGTTCGGTGTGCTAAAATAAACTTTTGGGTCATTCAGGGACTAAAAGTGTCAAAAAGTGCACAAGTTTGCATTTTCGCGCATAACTTACGTTCTGAATACATCCGGACATCAAAAAAATTATGTTAGCACTAAAATATTTTATTTTAGTGTTCGCCATAAGAAAAATCCATTCGTCACGTCATTTGGATCGTTTTTCGCATTCAGGACCAGATTCGATGTATTAGCCGTTGTTTAATTCACAACCACACATTCTAACTTGCTTAGTCAGCGGATAAGGATGGAATTTAGGCACCATGACATTTCAACACATGTATGGATGGAATTTAAACACCTAAACACCATGACCTTTCAACACATGTATGGATGGAATTTAAACACCTAAACACCATGACATTTCAACACATGTATGGATGGAATTTAAACACCTAAACACCATGACATTTCAACACATGTATGGATGGAATTTAAACACCTAAACACCATGAAATTTCAACACATGTATGGATGGAATTTAAACACCTAAACACCATGACATTTCAACACATGTACGGATGGGATTAAGGCACGTTTTCCATGAAACGATCTTAACGGTTCGGGTATTCCTATAAATACCCATCCACCCCCATTGCTAAAATCACTAGAACTTTGATTTGAGAAACTCTAAGTTGAAACTAAGAAAGATGGTATCAGAGCCAATGGTTATAGGGAATTAGGTTATTAGTAATTAGTAATGCTTTAACCTAGTCTATAACCTTCTTAGGACCCTAACGCGAGTTTACTTGCGTTTAGTCATAAAACAATACCGTCACCTATCCTTAGGTGACGACCACAACAAGAACATAAATTTCAAAACCGCTTTGAAAACTAATCATCTGTTCTAGGATGATTAATTTCTAGGTTTTGAACCCTCTATTGTAAGGTTTTGAACCCCTTTGAATTTTCAAAATCTCGTCAAGGTTTTGGGTTTTAAATAATGTGAACACGTGCAAACTGGAAGGGTGAATGCCTGTATTCTGGGTTTTCTGTCTAGGCAAGCACTTCGTATACATCTCATCAGACGCGAGACCAGTTGTGCTTACCTGGGAATTCTTGGGATGAGTGTTCACTTATAGGCGAGCATGTCTTCGCGATACATTATTTTTAACCTATTTACTTTGACTAATCACCAAGGTCGTTTGTTGCTTTGTAGTAACAAACAAATGACCACTATCCTTGCTTTCATCAGATTTGTTTCATCTCATTATTTCGTCTAAATTCTCTCACTCGTTTCCTTTCATGTTTCCTCTTTTAGACAATGCCTCCTCGACGCGAAAGCCAGATAGAGACTGCCGAGCTGGCAGAAATCATTGCGCAGCAAATGGCTGCTCAATTCCCAAACCTCTTTGCTCAATGGAACCAAGCCAACAACAACAACAATGTGCTATGCAAATACAAGGATTTCAACCAGGCTAAACCACTCAAGTTTAGTGGTTCTGAAGGAGCAACTGGGCTTCTTCAGTGGTTCGAAAGCATTGAGAATACTTTTCGCCACGTGCAGTGCCCGGATAATCGCAGGGTCGAGTTCTCCTCGAGCGTGTTTCAGAAGAGGGCTCTTACATGGTGGAATGGGGTAATGAGAGACCGAGGTGCGGAAGTTGCTCTCGCACAGACATGGGCTGAACTTAGGGCTCTGATGATGAGGGAATTCTGTCCTCGTCATGAGCAGCGAGCTTTGGAGAAGGAATTTGATGAGTTGAAGCAAGATAGTGGTGAGCACAGGGCGTATACTGATAGGTTTGAGGAGCTGAGTCTGCTTTGCCCTACAATGGTTACCCCACTTGACATAGCTATCGAAAGGTACATCGACGGCCTACCTGACTCGGTACAAGACATCCTTACTGGTAGTAACCCTGCCACACTCCGTCAGGCGATCGAGTTATCAGCGACATTGACTGAGTCGCAGATTCGGAAGAACAAGTTACACAGGAAGGGTGACAAGGGCAAGAAACAGTCAGCTGACAAGGAGGATAGCAAGAAAGGCCAAAACAAGAAGGGTAAGGAAGGTGAGACGTCAAAGAAATCAAAGAAGCGAAAGGGTGCCCAAAATTTTGCTGTTACAGCACAGACTGCACAGAACCCGCAGAACCAACCAGCTCAGCCACCTGCAAAGAAAGCATATGCCGGTACCGCACCTTATTGTGCACGCTGCAACGGTCATCACGCAGTACAACAAGCTTGCTGGCAATGCACGACGTGTGGTAAACTTGGGCATTTGGCCAAGATTTGTCGTTTGGGACAAAATCAGGCTGCTCAGGTTCAAGCTCCGGTTCAAGGGAATGCTGCGAGATTTCCACTGGGTTCATGTTTCAACTGCGGAGAGATTGGTCACTTCCGCCACAACTGCCCAAGACTGGTAAATGCAAATGCTAACGCAAACCCAAATGCGAATGTCAACGTCAATGTGAATCCAGCACGTGGTCGAGTGTTTAACATCAATGAGGCACTCACTGTTGAAGGAGTGAACAATTAGTATTTTGTTTTTCCTCTGGTTGGTATCTTGTAACATTTAAAGACAATGCGGTTGTTATATAAATAAAAATTTGTGGTTTTATTTTCTAACTAATGCAATTGTATGAATGTTTGATTCAACCTTGTGATGTCAACACAAAGACAAAACTACTCGTGTGGTTCTGTCATTTTTACGATCACTTGAGATCTCCCTAAGAACCTCAAACACTGGTTTCTTTTAAATCTAAAGTATTTTATCGTCTTGCACCGTTCGAGATGCAAGAATTATCAAAACAGCTTCAAGAGTTGTCTGATAAAGGATTCATCCGTCCGAACTTTTCACCTTGGAGAAACTCCTGTTCTCCTTGCGAAAAGAAAAAAAATGGATCTTTTCGAATGTGTATCGATTAACGTAAGCCTAGTAAGCTTACCATCAAGAATCGATATCCCCCTACCTTAAATCAACGATTTCTCCGATCAACTGCATAGCGTTCATGCTTTTCCAAGATCGATTTGCGTTTTGGGTATCATCAACTTTGTATTCTCGAAGAAGATATTCCCAAAACGGTTTTCTGCATGAAGGATGGCCATTACGAGTTTACAGTCATGCCTTTTAGGTTGACAAATACTCCAGCCATCTTCAAGAACTTAATAAATAGAGTCTGCAAGCCTTATTTGGATCAGATTGTCATTGTTATTATTGATGACACCTTGATCTATTCATGTCCTGAGCCGATCACGATCAACACCTTCGTTGACATCGGAGCCCTGATTGAATTCCTTGTACACTTTAAAATGTACAAAACAACTCAATTAGGACAAACCGAATGCCTTTTAAGATCTTCCTATCTTCATAGTTAGATTCTTGAAAATATTTAAAGTGCCAAAGGAAATCCACGGATTGGGTTTCTGGTATGCTTTAAATACCCGTGTCCAAAGATAACAAATTATAGGTCAAATTGAACGATTATGCGATTGAACGAGTATACAATTATGTGACTATGTGTTTATTCATCTTATGTTTTCTTTTATGCATTTTTGTGTTTTTAATACTCTGGATATTCGTTATCCAAATCCTCGCAGAATCTTTCATATCGTCATATGAGGGATTCGTAGCAGGATATTCAAAAAGTACTACCTTCAATCCTTAATGGGCTTCTATGTAATAGTTAAGACCCTTGGGTTATATAGTACCATTCCATGATTCGATGAGAGACCCTTTAGTGGTCTAGTCAAAAAGATTGATTCACGATTTGGTTAAAGAACGACATCTAGTGATGTAGCTGGACAGACTCCTTGATAGTCTATTTAGATCATTTATTGATTTAATTAAAAGGATTCTAAGGCGGTCTAGTCACACTCATCACAGGATTGTTCATTTGGTTTTCCCCTACACACTATAAAATAGACTATGTGAACTGTGCAAGGAATTGTCTGATTATGGACGCGTACATAATTATGAAATTTAGTGCACAGAAACCCAGTAAGATTTATTATGTGTAAGAGCCGATAGTGACAACAATAACGAAATGAGAACGATGTAATGGAGGTACGGTGGACGCACCAATGACGCTTCATATACTTGTATATAAGTATCCCTCTTACATTGTAATCATGATGTTATTAAAGGTTACTAGAAGTTCAGAACCCTAACCAATGTTATTCGATCTTTTCAATTTCATGTTTTCAAGCTCTCACAAGTTTCCTCTAAATAAATTTCGGGACGAAATTTCCTAAAGTAGGGGAGACTGTAACACCTGTGCCTCCACGGCCATCAAACAAATACCAAACCAATGAAATATTGTATTTCATACTTGGGATTTGTAAAAATATGTGTATCATTTGCACATATCAATTTTTGTTCGATTTCAAACTCTAAATCGCTTTCTGGAAGGTTATACGCGCACTGATGCGTAAATATAACCAGTTTAATGCAACAAACACTCCGGAATAGTGACATAGGCTTAACATACCTTAAATAACCTTTACATAACTTAGATATAAGTTTTGGAAGGTTTGGTGTGGTGAAATCAAAGTTTAATCGCTTACAGGGACTAAATTTGACAAACTGCGAAAGTATGCCAATTTGAACTGTAACAGACCTTCCGGAACATGACCATAAGTTAAACATACCATAAATATCCTTTACATAGCTTAGAAATAGGCTTTGAGGGGTTCGGTGTGCTAAAATAAACTTTTGGGTCATTCAGGGACTAAAAGTGTCAAAAAGTGCACAAGTTTGCATTTTCGCGCATAACTTACGTTCTGAATACATCCGGACATCAAAAAAATTATGTTAGCACTAAAATATTTTATTTTAGTGTTCGCCATAAGAAAAATCCATTCGTCACGTCATTTGGATCGTTTTTCGCATTCAGGACCAGATTCGATGTATTAGCCGTTGTTTAATTCACAACCACACATTCTAACTTGCTTAGTCAGCGGATAAGGATGGAATTTAGGCACCATGACATTTCAACACATGTATGGATGGAATTTAAACACCTAAACACCATGACCTTTCAACACATGTATGGATGGAATTTAAACACCTAAACACCATGACATTTCAACACATGTATGGATGGAATTTAAACACCTAAACACCATGACATTTCAACACATGTATGGATGGAATTTAAACACCTAAACACCATGACATTTCAACACATGTACGGATGGGATTAAGGCACGTTTTCCATGAAACGATCTTAACGGTTCGGGTATTCCTATAAATACCCATCCACCCCCATTGCTAAAATCACTAGAACTTTGATTTGAGAAACTCTAAGTTGAAACTATTGTTTCATACCTGAGATTTTTGAATCAAGGTTAGCATTCGGGGACCCTTCGTAAGTATTCTTTCGTTCTTTTCCTTATTTTATTGCTTTTCGAGTCAGAAAGTCAAACTTTGTTTGACTTTCAGCGTTGACCAGTAATGGTCAATGCGAAGTTCGTTTGAACTTCGCAACGTGAGTGTAATCACGTTGGTCATAGTCCCTTGGGACTATGCCCACTGATTACCACGTTGTCTAGGGTCGTAGGGTAGGCGATCTAATAAATCGCCTATACCTTCGAGCCCGACCCAGTTTGGTCGATCATTAGGATCCGACCAAATACATTAGGTGACCCTAGTATAGGGCATAACCTTCCGAGGTTATACCCTATGGTCACATCATTTAAGTAGTTGTATGATAGGTAGTTTATATGCCTTAGGTAAATTACCAGAATACCCTTTTCATGTATAATTGGTAATTAAGCATATGTAACCTAAACTTTTGTCACATAACTGATTATGTAACATGTTTAGGCATATAACACTTGTCATAGGACTAGTTAGACGGTCCGAACGCGTTTCACGCACACGACGCGTTAAAGTAGCATAAGTTACCTTAATGGGTCGCGATGGGTCGATAATACTTAGGTTAAGTTTCATTTAGTATGTAGGCTTTGTTAAACCATATCATATGAGTTCCTACACTCATTTGGTTTACAAACCCTCCTGCTACCCAGTCTTCCGATTTAGGTCCGGGTTAATTATGTAATTACCTATATTAGGTACCGTTTGATTTCCGGGACTCCTCTAGCTTTCTTGGTAGTTGTTCAAGACTCCTAAGCACTCCCAGGCGAGTACATTATTCCCCTCTTTTACTGTTTTCAACTGTTTTGGGGTGACTCATATGTGCTAAATGTTTTATCAATGGTTTCAAGAACAATTACAATTATTTCAAGAACGCTAACAATGATTTCAAGAACGAATACAATGATTTCAAAAACTAATAACAAATTTCAAGAAGTGAACAAACTTGTTGGTTGTAGTTTACATGACCGATGACATTCATTAGCTATGATCAAGCCGACCAGTATTAGGTTATGGTACCATAGGATCTGACAAATCCCGTTATTTACTGCACCCATTGTTATGTGTGGGTGTTGTGGGTAGCGACTGAATCTGTAATTATTAACTTATCCTTTGGTAAGGGTTTGTTAAGAACGAGAGCGAGAGCGAGTTGGAACGAGGAACGCGTCAAGAAGGTTTGAATGTTATTAGAGAATCGATCATAAAGTAGTTCACGATTAAAACAAGAACGATTAGAACGATTAAAACAAGAACGATTAGAACGATTAAAACAAGAACGATTTGAACGAATGGGTAACGATTGGGTAAACATTTGTACATGATTTACATTTGATCATGCATTTACACGAAACATAGTATTGGTTTAAACCAAGTTTTACTTCAATACTTTGTTGTTGTGCATATGGTTTAGTTGAGACATTTCACTTGCCATACATGGATATTTGACATAGACATTTGACATGGATATTTGACATAGACATTTTGACATGAATTACATATTGACATGAATACTTTGACATATTATTCAATACATTTGACAATTGATTTAAACATAGACATTTTACATTGTTTGGTTTGGTTTGATTAAGTGATTAAGTAACGATGCGTGTGTAATATGATACAAACATGGTGGATACGCCGCTGGTACTTCCTATATATAAGTGTTTGTATGGTATTACATATTGTAGCGTTATTTGAATCATTTCAGTTTGAGACATAGAACATTTTATACAAGTAACATACTTTTCACAAGACATTTATTTACAAACAACTTATCTTACACAAACTCATTTTTACATGGTTATTCATTTAATCATGCATTATTCTCTTATTTATACTTATCATCCGAACTTATTATTTTTCAAATGATTTACAAAGACAAAGCAAATTACAAGGTTCATGACTAAACATTTTCTCAAACAGAAGTCATGAAACTTATTTTCAACAAAACTAATGTATTCGCCAGCATTTCTTTGCTGACCTCGTTTTCACATATGTTTCAGGTATTGTTGGATGATATCGATTGATAAGATGCATGCTCACATAGGACTGGACAAGGCCTTAGTGACTCAATAACAATGATAGACTATGTTTAAATAGTGTATTTAGATTTCCAGACGATGTAATTACTCAATGTTTAATAAAACGAAACACTTTTGATATCCATGGTTATGAAACATTAATTCTGTTGCAACACGCCCCGATGTTTCCGCCGCAATTTGTTGTTTTACGCGGTCGGGGTGTGACAATATGGATGTATGGTACTAAGGAAGCATAATAACTAGTGGTTTACAAGATGTAGGTGGTTTATAAGAAAGACCCTAAGTCTTGAACCATCATTTTGATCCAACAAACATTTCCACCAAAACTCTCCTTCTTCTTCCTCAAGGCTACGGCCCAACACCCCCACATATCATCATCATCCTTCATTCCATTCTCAAGAATTCTAAGCTTATTCTAAGGTGTATGGAGCCTAATTAGGAAGGTTGCAAGCAACGGATCTTGAAGGACCTCCTTCATTTGCTTTTATCCACTTCATTTATACTCTTGAACTTCCCTAGCCTTGTGCTAGTAGTAAGTGCTCTAAAACACCATCTTGTTCTTGTTTTGAATGGTTAATAAGTGATTTAATGGTTAAAAATCAAACACACACAAGATCAAAACTAAAAGTCTTGAAAGAAAGATAAACTAGTTGGATAAAGAATAGATATGTGTGTAAATCATGTGAATCTTGTATGATTGTTATTATTTGATGTTGTTGTTAGTAAAAACAAGATGGATCATCATCTAGACATACTAGTCCATGTTAGAAAGCATGAACTAGTAGGATGTAAAAGTTATAAAGTTAAAAGATGATGGATCCATCCATTCATAAGACATGAACTTGTGTAAAAGTAAATTTTCTTGTAAAATAAGACTCTAAACATGTAGATCTAAAGATCTACAAGTGGTTTTTCGGAAGAACCAAGCAAAAATATTAGTTTTGTTAAAGCCCGGATCTTATCCAAACTAAAAGCATTTTAGTACATAAACAAGTGTGTAGACACTTGTGTCACAAGAAAAATTTAACAAAGAAATATTTTTGCGAATCTCGACTAGAAGTTGTGAAACTTCATATTCTTTAAAAATAAAGTTTTTAAGAAACTAAAATTATTTTTAAAGATGACAAGACTTACTAAATGTGCTAGTAAGTTACTACACATTTTTGTAAATATTCAAGTTCATGAAATGGAGAAATTAGTGATTATTGTTGATGATTATTGTTGATAATTGTTGTTGATGATTAATGACGATTTAAAAGAAAATAAACACATGTTTTGAAAACATGGGAAACCTCCATTTTTAGGGGAAACTCTGTCAAAATTTTTATAAATTTTGACACTTAGAAAATATAAGTTTTTAAGAAACTTATTCCCTAAAAATGTGCTTAAAAATATTACCAAGGTTTCCCTAATTTTTGGTGATTAGAAATGAGGATTTCTTCAAAAATAAAAATGGATAGTAAGTATATATTTTTGAGAGAAAAATATATATTATTTGATCACCAACTTGTGTGTTAAGTGTATATAGTATGTGTTATACGTGCTAGTGTATTAAGACTTAAAAATACACTAAATACTCATGAGGAGTATAAACATAAAAATACACATACAACATACAAGATACATAATTCGGGTGCAAAGTGCAAAACACGAGATACTTATATTAATTTTAGAGAAAATAATATAAGTAAGATACGTAGTTAAAAATATAGAATATTTCTAACACAAGAGTATATACACAAAAGAGAGTGACTGTACTTGTGCGACGCAAGTCTAGTGACTAACGTTAAGAAAACGCGTATAGGTTACGACGTTAATTAAGAAAATCCGGTGAAGTTTACGACGCAAGGAACGCAAAGTTGTAAGTTCATGCTCCCCCTTTTCTTTAACTGTTTTCAGTTTTTATAACTTCGGGGGTGAAATACATGTACAAAAGTACAATATTTATAATTGGTATGATATAAATACAAGAAGTACACTTGGTGAGAACGAGAACCAAGTGTGACAAAATATAAGATAATAAGAAACGCACTTGGTGAGGACGAGAACCAAGTTGGATGCGTTATGAGAAATGATAAAAAGAAACGCGCTTGGTGAGGACGAGAACCAAGTTGGATGCGTTATGAGAAATGATAAAAAGAAACGCACTTGGTGAGGACGAGAACCAAGTAGGATGCGTTATGAGAAATAGTGTCACGAATAGGGTACAGAAGCACCATTAATCGTGTACATACTTAGACCGCAGAACAAAAGGTTAGATCTAACGGGTGCCTGGCAGCCACACTCTCGGTGAGGGCGAGAATCGAGTAGTGCTTTTGTGTCTCAGAATATACCAATTAAATGCCTTAGGTTTGGTGACTTCCTATGTCGTGTCACATGTTAATGGCTTTGCAACCCATTAACAATCCTGATATTTACAGAAATACTGTATTTATATAAAATTCATACCATACTGAAAATTGATATATAACTTGAAGTACGTGGGGTACTCAAGAAAATTGATATATAACTTGAAGTACGTGGGGTACTCAAGAAGATTGAAATATAACTTGAAGTACGTGGGGTACTCAAGAAGATTGATATATAACTTGAAGTACGTGGAGTACTCAAGAAAAACTTGATTTATTCACAACTATGTTTTTATACAAAGTATACAAACGTGAAATAAAAAACTGCATGAATTCACACCAACATTATGTTGACGTTTTTCCAAAAACTCACATGTATTTTAGGTAACTAGGATGGATGTGCGCGCGGTCTTGCTTATGCTCGTGGATGTCGCTTGTGTTTAACTTTAAATAAAGTTGTAAACTTTTAAGACAATGTTTTAAGCTGTCTAGCGATGTAAACGCTACACTTATGTTCTCAAATCATGGTATTTGATGTTATTTTACGAGCATGTAGCATGTTTACTCTTCGTATGCAATGAGAACCTTTCATGATCACACCTCGTGCTTCCGCCGCAGAAAGGGGTGTGACACACGATAGGTCAACACGCTCAGCCACCTGTGTGCACGTTCAAAACTTTCATGGACTGTCGTCCTAGTACTTT
Source organism: Helianthus tuberosus (assembly GCA_030545235.1). Taxonomy (NCBI): domain Eukaryota; kingdom Viridiplantae; phylum Streptophyta; class Magnoliopsida; order Asterales; family Asteraceae; genus Helianthus; species Helianthus tuberosus. The sequence goes on from JARYGA010059723.1 coordinate 73,283, forward strand.
TAGTGGCACTGAAGGGGCCGTTGGACTCCTCCACTGGTTTGAGAGGCTCGAATCGGTCTTCGAGATGTGTGAATGCCTGAGGCTCGTAGGGTGATGTACGCCACTGGTACTCTCGAAGGCACTGCGCTAACTTGGTGGAACGCGCAAGTTCAGATGCTGGGGCTGGCGGCTGCTAATGCCACCCCATGGAATGATTTTAAGGAACTGATAAAACGTGAATAGTGTAGTCGTGATGACATCCACAAGCTGGAAGTGGAGTTCTTTAACCTGAAGATGACGGGGTCAAAGATAGAAGCGTACACGAAACGATCCAACGAACTGGCAGTATTGTGTCCAACTATGGTGGATCCTCCCATCAAGCGCATTGAGCTGTAGCTCAAAGGCTTAGTACCAGAGATTCAAAGTCATGTGACTGCTGCTAACCTTGCTACTATCCAGGATGTTACTCGTCTTGCTCATTGTCTCACAGACCAGGCAGTGGAACAGAACAAGCTGCCTAAACGTATTGGTGCTACTACTATTACTACTTCTGCTACTCCCAGTGACAACAAACGAAAATGGGATGGAACCTCTAGCAAGGGTTCGACTTCAGTTCAGTCCCAGGCACAGCAGCGAAGGATTGATGACTACCAGAGCCCAGGTCAGCAATCTTCTGGTAGTCAAGGGTAGGGTGGATATCAAGGAAACCTCCCGAAGTGCAACACATGCAACAGACACCACAATGGTCAGTGCAACAAGGGTCGTTGTCAGCGGTGTCTCAAGATGGGTCATGAAGCTAAGGATTGCAGGAGCTCACGACCTGTGAATCAGAACTATCAACAACAACCACCCACTCCACAGAACCAGCAGCAGCAACAGGAAGGAAACAGGGGGTGCTTTCAGTGTGGTGCTGAGGTCCACTTCAAGCGGAACTGCCCTCAGTTAAACCAGAATTAGAACAACAACAACAATAATTAGGGCAATGGGAACAACAACGGGGGAAACAATGATGGAAACAATGGTGCCGATACCAGTTATGTGTCTCTAAAAGTTAGTCAAATGTTAAAACGCACACCAACTCCCTTAAACACCAAGCATGTCGTAGAGTTAGCAAACGGTAAAAGTTTAGAGGCCACTCACATAGTTAAGGGTTGTAATCTTATCCTCGCTGGTCAGACTTTCTCTATCGATATCATTCCTATAGTTTTGGGTAGTTTCGACATTGTCATTGGGATGGATTGGTTATCACAACAGCAAGCAGAGATCTTATGCAAAGAGAAGATTGTTCGTATTCCCCATTCTGGCAAAGAACCTCTCGAAATTCAAGGCGACAAGAGTGGTGCTGTAGTGGGCATCATCTCCTTCCTTAAGGCCCAGAAGTGTTTGCGAAAGGGCCACACTGCTATTTTAGCACTCGTTACTGATGCATCGACGAAAGAGAAGAAGATAGAGGATATTCCAGTTGTACGCGACTTTCCTCAAGTGTTTCCTGAGGAATTACCTGGGCTACCGCCTCATCGCCGGGCTACCGCCTCATCTCCAGGATATTCCTGGAGCAGCACCCATAGCTCGAGCACCTTATCGCTTAGCTCCAACCAAACTGGAAGAATTGTCCAAGCAATTAAAAGAACTCTTGGATAAGGGTTTCATTCATCCTAGCTCTTCGCCCTGGGGAGCTCCAGTATTATTTGTGAAGAAGAAAGACGGTACCTTCAGAATGTGTATCGACTACCGCGAACTAAACAAGGTGACCGTAAAGAATCCCTATCCTCTTCCACGCATTGACGACTTGTTCGACCAGCTGCAAGGGTCGAGCTACTATTCAAAGATTGATTTGAGGTCAGGCTACCATCAACTGAGAGTCCGGGACGAGGACGTCTCCAAAACAGCATTCAGAACACGCTACGGCCATTATGAGTTTCTGGTCATGCCATCCGGGTTAACAAACGCGCCTGTAGTCTTTATGGATCTAATGAACCGAGTGTGTAAGCCTTATCTGGATAAGTTTGTTATTGTATTTATCGACGACATCCTGGTCTATTCTAAGAGTCAGGAGGAACATGAGCAGCATTTACGACTTATTTTGGAACTCCTTCGAACAGAACAGCTGTACGCCGAGTTTTCAAAATGCGACTTCTGGCTTCGTGAAGTCCACTTTCTAGGCCACGTGGTAAACAAGGATGGGATTCATGTTGATCCATCCAAGGTAAACTCGATCAAGAACTGGCCTGCACCACGTACACCAACAGAAATCCGCCACTTCTTGGGTTTGGCGGGCTACTATAGAAGGTTCATCAAAGACTTCTCAAAGATTGCACAACCCCTTACCTCACTAACTCAGAAAGGCGTTATCTATCGTTGGGGAAATGCACAGGAATCAGCATTTCAACACTTAAAGGATAGACTTTGTAGCGCGCCTATTCTCTCATTGCCGGAGGGCACAGACGACTTCGTGGTTTATTGTGACGCGTCAATCCAGGGTCTTGGCTATGTATTGATGCAACGGGATAAAGTCATTGCTTACGCCTCGCGCCAACTTAAGGTTCACGAAAGGAATTACACTACACACGATTTAGAGCTGGGAGCTGTTGTTTTCGCACTCAAGATATGGAGACACTACCTGTACGGTACCAAGTGCACCATCTACACCGATCACGGGAGTCTCGAGCATATCTTCAAGCAAAAGGAGTTGAACATGCGACAACATCGATGGGTCGAGCTACTGAACGATTACGAATGTGCCATCAAGTACCATCCGGGAAAGGCAAATGTTGTGGCTGACGCCCTCCGTAAAAAAGATACCACACCTAGGCGTGTGCGAGCACTACAACTCACCATTCAATCTAGCCTACCTGCACAGATACGAGATGCTCAGGTAGAAGCATTGAAACCAGAAAACGTCAAGGCTGAAGCCCTACGCGGCTCAAGGCAACGGTTAGAACAAAAGGAAGACGGCGCCTACTACGTGGCAGGATGCATCTGGGTCCCACACTATGGAAACTTACGCGAGCTTGTGATGGATGAAGAGCATAAGTCTCGTTACTCGGTACACCCTGGTTCAGATAAGATGTACCACGATCTCAGAACTACGTATTGGTGGCCTAGCATGAAAGCTCACATAGCAACTTACGTTAGCAAGTGTTTGACTTGTGCGAGAGTCAATACAGAATATCAGAAACCAACAGGCCTACTTCAACAACCAGAGATACCACAATGGAAATGGGAGCAAATTTCCATGGATTTTGTTACTGGCCTACCTAGATCTCAACGTGGGAATGATACTATTTGGGTGATCGTGGATCGACTCACAAAGTCTGCACACTTCTTGGCTATCAAGGAAACGGATAAGTTCTCCACTCTAGCAGACGTCTATCTTAAGGAAGTTGTCTCGAGGCACGGGATGCCAACCTCTATTATATCTGATCGTGATGCACGTTTTACTTCAGAACTGTGGCAAGCAATGCACAAATCTTTTGGCTCTCGGTTAGACATGAGCACAGCTTATCACCCTCAGACGGATGGACAGTCTGAGCGCACCATCCAAACTCTAGAAGACATGCTTCGTGCATGTGTAATCGATTTCGGCAACGGCTGGGAAAAAAGACCACCTCCCGTTAGTGGAGTTTTCGTATAACAACAGTTACCACACCAGCATTCAATCCGCTCCATTCGAGGCATTGTACGGGCGTAAATGCCGATCACCTCTTTGTTGGGCAGAGGTGGGTGACAGTCAGATCACGGGTCCAGAACCTGTAGTAGACACAACAGAAAGGATTGCTCAGATACGACAACGCATGGCGGCAGCTCGCGACCGTCAGAAAGCCTACGCTGATGAGCGTAGGAAACCTCTAGAATTCCAGGTCGGGGACCGGGTTCTGCTCAAAGTTTCACCCTGGAAGGGTGTGGTTCGTTTTGGCAAACGGGGCAAGCTCAATCCGCGATATGTCGGACCGTTCGAAATCATTGAGAAAATAGGCAAGGTGGCCTACAAACTGAACCTACCAACAGAACTCAGTGGAGTTCACAACGTTTTCCACGTGTCGAATCTGAAGAAGTGTCTGTCAGATGAGACCCTCATAGTTCCTTTGAAGGAGCTCACTATTGACGATCAGTTGCGATTCGTCGAGGAACCAGTTGAAATCACGGACCGAGACGTTAAGGTCCTCAAGCACACCAGAATACCTCTAGTTCGAGTTCGTTGGAACTCCCGTCGTGGCCCAGAGTTTACCTAGGAACGAGAAGATCAAATGAAACTCAAGTATCCCCAGTTATTCGGAAACAGTGCAACCACTACTGAGGCTGAAGCTACTATAGAATTTCGGGACGAAATTCCAAATCAACGGGGGGATGATGTGACACCCCAGGAAAACCAGTAAACTACACAACACAACTAGCTTCCTCAGTAACCACGTGCTAAATTTTGGGACGAAATTTCTTTCAAGTTGGGGATAATATGACAACTCGAGTTTCCAAGATTCCATCTTCGCATTGATTGCACGTTAATTGTTTAAGTTGTTTATCTACACGACTTGTTTGTTTCACAACTGTACACGTTTGTAATACGTTAAATCGTATTGTGATTGATATGTTATATTTGATGTGCAACATAAGTGTATTTGTTGATATATGTTTGTATGGGTTATATTAATATATGGTTGTATAATTAATAAAATGGAACTTTGTCTAATACCCAAAATACCCACCTACTATTCTGTATTAATATTATATGTTTCATATAGTTAGTTAATGTTGACCCTACACCCGAAAACACCCCACTCGAAATAAACCCCCACCCGAAATCAACCCCCTCTCGAAGTGGGCCGGCGAAAACAACACATGGGCTACGGCCCAGTAGCAACCTTAATTTATACGCAGATGTTTTATTAGACGAACCCTAATCACATCGCCTCTCCCTCTCTTGTTTTCCTTTGAACCCGATGGCAGGCAAACTCTAGCTCTCTAGGAACCGTTGCTAGCCTCTTGTTTTAACGGGTTAGTATCATCTCGGTGATCAGATTGTTATTAACTCTATATTGGATGATTGTTATTTGACTTCATGAATTAACGGTTAGTGTGTAATGATTGTGAGCATGTGATTGAATTGATTTGTATGTAATGTTAGGTCCAATGGTTTTCAAGTAATTATGTGAATGTCAGTGTGCATCGAATTTGGTGTGCATCAGTGCATGTAATCAGACTTTAATCGGCCCAATCATTCTATTGCATTCAATATTTGTTGTCATATCATCACATGAAAGGCTTCATGAATTGAAATTTAATTGTTGCATAGTAAAGTCAACTGTGTCAGATCCATTATCTCGGTCCAATAGAATTGAAATAGGTTGGTGTTTGGTCAAATTAGAATTAAAAGACATGTGAAGTGATTAAGTGTATTTGCATGAAAAGTCATATATGTGTAATAGATTGAATGAAATCAGTAAATGCTCTCTCAATCGATGATCTCATATTTGTGTCTAATGATTGTTTTCAAGGATATGTTTGGTTGAATATGCTAATGATTAGGGTTGCGTATGTAACTGCTGTTGATGATGATTGGGATCAACGAAAACACAAGGGTCAGACGAAAACCCTTTGTGTTTTCGTCACACCTTATGTTCAACAAAAACCTAAGGGTTTTCGCCACTATTGATTTCGTCCAAAAAGGGATTTCGCCAAAGCCTGTGATTTTGACACATATGATTTCGTTAAGTGTTCTGGCATGTTAGCTTCGTTAAGACTGTTACTCAGTTAAGTTAATTACTTTGTTAACTCTGTTAGTTATTAACTCTGTTAGTTGTTAATTAAGTTAAGCATGTCAACTCTGTTAAGTTAAGCATGAAACACAGTTAGTTAGTAGTTATGTTAGATGTCAACTCTGTTAACTGTGTAACCCTGTTATATGTATTAATCCATTTAAACTGGTTAACTCTGTTAAGTGTATTATTGGATAACTATGTTAGAAGAAACTACGAAGGATATCTATATGGAACATGAATTGCATGACTTTGATTAACTGCTTATGTGATACGCGCTAATTGCGTAGGCACACTTTGTGGCATTGATTGCATGCGAAACTTTACGAACTTGAACTGATTAAGTATACGTGCTTACTATAGGACTTGATTGATTACTTGTGAGCACATAGTTAAGCATACCAAGCAAACCAAGGTGAGTTCTCACTCTTTCCAAGGCATGGGATTCCCAAGGGTTGGGAATGGGATTGAATAACTACTCGTACTATCATTACTATTAAACTACTTTTTACTGTCCTTGGATTGAAGGGCACGTACGTAAAACCTACGTACACAACGGTAACTACAAACTTGCGTATTCCCCATACAACAGGATACGTACGATCATAAGACCATCAACTCTATCATTTTAAGTCCCTCATTTATCGACTTAATCGCCGAGGCCTATGGCGAGCGGGTCATTAGTTAATAGCGCTATTAGGTTTAACAAACCTCACACCGTGCCAGTCGGACGGGCGTGTACTAATGGACTATGGGCAAAGGGTCAATGCTGATAGACATTGACTTAGGGCACCTCTTACATTTTCGTAGCAGTCGATACGCGTGGTCTAGTAACACATGGGAAGCCCCCACCAATCTTCGCAAACATGTCTGGGAGACCGCGATACGAATTAATACGATACATGGTTTACAAAAAGAACAACTGATTTACGAAACGAATGCTATAACTAAACAACCAACTGTGAACTCGCTCAACTTTGTTGTTGATTCGTTGCTACATGCCTTGCAGGTCGTTAGGTACTCATGGAGCTTGCACAGGGAGGCGCAGTCGTTGTGGGACATGGCAGTGTGTGCCATGTTGAAAACATTTCTTTATTTCGTACTTAATACTTGCATTGGGTTTTACAATTATGCTTCCGCTAAACACTTAACTACGTTTTTTATTTGAAACACCTTTCATATTGTGTGGTTGAATTTTACTTACTTGTTATGTTCAACATGATTGGTGGCTTGATCCTGGTCAGTCACGCCTCCAAGCGGTGATACTCCGCGTGTGGATTTTGGGGGTGTGACCCTTAGGCGGGCCGCGTAAGATGAAGGGTAATCTTATGTGGGGCGCGACAGAACTGCAGACAGAATGTAACAACCCAGTGTAACCGCACCATGATATTGTCCGCTTTGGCGGCCAGCACGCCCTCGGCGTCCGCCCCTCACGGTTTTCAAAACGCGTCATGATGGTGAAGGTATCCAGCCCCTTATAAGGAAGCCTTTGTTCCCCTTCACAACCGATGTGGGATGTCACAATCCCCCCCCCCCTCAAGGGGTCCAACATCCTCGCAGGACCAGGCACCACCGGTCTGGCCCTGGCTCTGATACCATCTGTAACAGCCCAGTGTAACCGCACCATGATATTGTCCGCTTTGGCGGCCAGAACGCCCTCGGCGTCCGCCCCTCACGGTTTTCAAAACGCGTCATGATGGTGAAGGTATCTAGCCCCTTATAAGGAAGCCTTTGTTCCCCTTCACAACCGATGTGGGATGTCACACAGAAACATTGCATCTGGTCCATTTTTGATGTTTTGATGCTTTTAACCCAAGGTTTTGCACTCTAGGGGCTGAATTTTGATGGTTTTTAGTATTCCCATTGTATTGAAAACCTTAGGCCCAAGTGTAAGGTCATGATTCAAGCACGGTTTACGAGGAACGATCCTAATGGTTATGGGTTTTCTATAAATACCCAAGCTTTCATTTTTGTTCCTCACAAAATCTGATTCAGTTGCTCTAAGTTGGGGTTTAGCACTTCATACCTGAGCAATTTGAATCAAGATTTCCTTGCTTGGACCCTTTGTAAGTATTCTTTCGTGCTTTTATACGTTTTTAAGCGTAAAAGTCAAACAGTGTTTGACTTTCTGCTTTGACCAGTCTATGGTCAACACAAAGTTTGTTTGAACTTCACAACGTGAGCGTAATCACGATTGTTATAGTCTCGTGTGACTATAACTACTGATTACCACGTTGATTAGGTGTAGTGACGAGTCATAGTTTCGGTCAAAATGCGTATTTATGCGTATTTTGCAACCAAACTATTCTTGGGTATCAAAACCCTTTATTTTGATATCAAAACCTGTTTTTCTAACTTCGTTAAACATGTTTTAACATGTTTAACTCTTCACTTTTAGATTTAGTGCTTATATAGGGTCGTAAGATAAGCGGTCTAAACAACCGCTTAGACTTTTGAATTCGACCCGTTTGGTCGATCATTAGGATCCGACCAAACACATTTTGTGACCATAGTTGTATAGGGAATAACCTTCCGAGGTTATACCTTATGGTCACTTCGTTTAGTTAGTTGTATGATAGGTAATTATATGCCTTAGGAAAAATGACCAAAATACCCTTTTTACGCATATTTTCATTTTAAGCATATGTAACCTAAATTTTGACATCTAAACTGATTAGGCAACATTATTAGACATGTTAAGGCATATAATACTTGTCATAGGACTTGTTAGGCGGTCCGAAGGCGTTTTACGCGAACGATGCATTAAAGTAGCGTAAGCTACCTAAACGAGTCGTAATGGGTCATAAGCACTTAGGATAGGTTTCGATTTAGAATGTAGACTTTCTTAAACCATATTACATGAGTTCCTATAGTCATTTGGTTTACGAAACCTCATTCTATCAGATCTTCCGATTTAGGTCCGGTTTATTAACATAGTTACCTATATTAGGTGCCGTTTGTTTCTGTGATCCCTCTAGCTTTGCTTGGTTGTTATCAAAGACTTCTAAGCGCTCTCAAGTGAGTACATAGTCCCCTATTTTACTGTTTTCAACTGTTTTGGGGTGAAACACATGTGCCTACTTGTTACTTTCGCGCTTTTTATGCTTTTATATCATATACTTGCTATGTTCATTAGTACGTATATTGTACATGATTTCATTATGTTTTTTGCTATGTATGTTCACTTAGCATGCTAGCACATTGATTTTCATTTATTACATTCTGTTGCATATGTTCATCCAACATATGGACACATTGTTTTACATTTTGAACTGTTTGAACCGTTTGGAACTGTTTGATTTATGTGAACCGTTTGTAACTGATTGATTGATGTGAACCGTTTCGAACTGTTTGGTCTATGTGAACCATTTGGAACTGTTTGAACCGTTGGGTTAAGGAAGTGATTAGGTAACGGGGCGAGTGTAATGTGATAAAAGCATGGTGGATACGCCGCTGGTACTTCCTATATATAAGTGCTTTTAACACATTATATATCGTTGCGTTATCTAGATCACTTGGGCAAGGTTATCAAAACAAAGTTATATTACAAGGTTTTTCTAACAATATAAACCATTCGAGTTTTATTTCAAAAACGATTTACAATTTGGGTTTACTTAAACAAATGTTTTGAGTTAAGATTCATGGCATCGAGGTTTTATAAAACAAATCTGTTTTGACTTGGTTATTTCAATTTACATTACAACATTTTACAAAACTTGGTTTTCTGATTATCAATTAACAAAGGTGTTCAAGTTATATTCAAAATATAAACAATCCATGAATCTGACACTCACATAAAACCTATGTACTCGCCGGCATTTTTATGCTGATGTATTTTCACATGTGTTTCAGGTACCATAGTTGGTGATGTTTGATGATGATATTGATGCATGCTCACATAGGAATGGACAAGGCCTTAGTGACTTAATAACAATGGAAGTTAATTTGTTCATGTTTTGTTTCTAATTTCAATACAATGTAATAAATTTAATTCAATAAAACAGAACTTTTATCCATGTGTTGTGAAACAATGATTCTGTTACGACACTCCCCGACGTTTTCTCCGTGGTTTGTTGTTTTAACGCGGTCGGGGTGTGACATTGTACGCGAGGAATTGCTGGTAGATCTATCGGGTTGACAACCCCGTCGTGAGCGGTCGCTCCGTGTCAAGTCAAACGATTAATTGATGTTTGTTGTCTAGCATTGAGTATCCCTGCATGGTAAATATATAGTTCGTATTGTCTAGCTAACATACGAGTCTGAAAATTGACGCTATGAATTTAATATACAAAACCTGGGTAAGAGTTTTGTTGTCGGGTTTTTGAACTGCGACGGAGGACCCATGGATTTTGTTAAGGAAGTAAAATGGACTTTCTAAAAATTATATGGATGTTTTAAAATAAACACATAATCAGAAAGTTTTCCTTTGGAATGAATTATTTGTATGTGAATATGTGAACTCACCTTCCTTTGTGTTTTTTTTTTTTTTGGGTAAAGGGTTACCCCGGTGATTCTATTATAGACAACCGCCAATGAAGTACAAGTAGTGAGGATGAGTTCCCCACTAGTTCATATACAGGACATGCCCCATATATGTAAGCACAAAAAGCAAACAAAGCAAGTTACCACCTCAATCTAGCCTACTACAATCATGATAATGACTAACTAGTAGACAAACGAAAAAATCAAAACAAACGACGTCAACCGCCATCATCAAAAATGAAATTGCTACCAACCGGCAGCCCCATAGCATGCAACAGAAGCCACCTATCCATTAGACAACTTTATGTGAGAGGTGCTTGCCCCTGTACTGGAAGACGTAGGATGTGTACCCGATGTCATAAACTCATTCGTTTCATCATATACAACCTCTACCTCGTCATCGTCAGACTCCTCATTTGGCTCACATCCCCCTTTATATCTCCCCTGGAAGGAACCCCCGTTCCCCCCAACAAACCCAAGAGCACTAAACGAATTATGAGTTTTAACCTTGGACGAACTATTGCTCCGCGCACTCACGTAGGAAGAATTCACTGCCTTTTTCTTTTTATCCACAGGTCTATATTCAAACTTGGGCTTTTGATTATTAACATGAAAACCGCTCTTCTTTCCATTCTTCTTTGTCTTGACTTCAGTATAACCATCCTCATCTACTTTCGGATTGTTTGTAGGAGGTTTGACTGTCGATCGAATGCATTTTGGACACTCCCCAGAAACATGCCCAAATACACAGCAGTGGGCACATCTCGGAGGTTCCCATTCATACTCCACCCGAATATTCTCAGTAACATATTCGTTCCCAACCAATTCAGGAATAGCCATGGTTAGAGCCTCTTTCAACTCATGATCAGCTGATATTTCAATGAGAGCCCTAGCATAGCTGCTCCTTCCCCAAGCCTCATTACACATATCACTAGTATACGAATCCAGGCGCACAGGGGATCCAATTTTTTATGCCAACATGCTTAAACCATCATCAGAATAAGCCACTAGCGGAACATCATGCAATTTAACCCAAACTGCAACCTTTTTAAACTCTTCTTTTTTAAGGATGTTTGTAGGAGACCAAATGTTGAGAAACATAGGTTTGTTACGGATCATCCAAGGTCCCCCTTCAAGAACAGTATCCATACCCTTTCTATCTTCAAACTTGAAGAAAAAGAAACCATTTGAATTCATCATAGTTTTCTGAAGACCATGTTTCTTCCAATTTGTTCTGACAAAATATTCAACTACTGGATATGCAATCCTATCCCCCAGGAAATAACCATAAAGAGTATTAGCTAACCTGTTATTGACCTGGCGAACCGAATCAATCGGGAGCACTACATCCACTCCATCCAATGATACATCTGAATTTAGAGATCGAAAATTGACTTTAGGAACTTGATCAGCCGCATCATTGGCCTTTCTAGTGTTTTCATCTTCATTCTGAATCTGAATTGAAACACCACCCCGCTTAATATCACCCTGCTCGACCTTCCTTTGTGTTGACACTTGATTTTAACGTGTTCTACAGGTACTTGAGTTCGGCTTCGGGAATCATGGCGTATCTTGTGTTTGATGATGCATGTTGTGTTGTTTGAAAATGTTGGACAACTTTTAAACTTTCTGGGACGTTTGTAACAAGATCCGCGAGGATCAAAGACAATTTAACTTATGTAGTTGTGTCGTGGTTTTTAAAATGTAATGTTTAATAACTTATGTTTTAAAAATAAGTCGAAATGTCCAACAAATGAGTGCATCGTTCAACAAGATATAAATGGGCACCAACTTCCATCACCCCTACGTTTAATGTTCCGATGCGACGTTTTTGGGGTGTGACAGAAGTTCGTATCAGAGCCATTGGTTGTTAGCGAACTAGGTGTTTTCGGGAGAAAACACTAGACTTCAATCGAAGAATTTTGAGATTTAAAGTCCGAAATTCTCGAAGCCAAGAATTTTAAAATAAACATGGAAATTTTATCATGTATGAAAACCCTTACTTGTTTATATGCATACGTGATTTTCTGTTTATTTGGCCTTATGTGTTACTGCTCATTTTGATTACGCACTTACTTATACGGTTATATGTGTGTCACAGATGTCACACGAACACGAGGTCATCGAGATCCTCGACTCAGGTTACGAGCCAGATTTCGAGACTTCACCCAGACCTATGTTGCCAGAGACACCTATCACGGCTCCATAGATGGTTAGTACTACCGAGCTTACCTCATCTTTCCATGTCGACCCTGCTGCTTTTGCCAGCCAGGTAGACCCCCGATATGCTTTCACTAGCAACGGGTGGATAGATGATGATGATGTACCTCTCTCAATCCATGAGACGGGACGATCATCTGGCATTGTACCAGTTATCAGTGACGTGATCAGGAGTATCCCTACTGTCGGAGGATCTTCCAGTATCGCACCAGTGGTGGTCGCCACTATTGTCACAGCTCGACCTTTAGAGCCATCAGTCGTCCCACCTGCTACTGTGATCGAGCCTGTTGCTGAGATCCCTCCACCTGTTTTGTCTGAGTCTTCTTTGCCTGTTTTAGCATCACGCACTCCTGCTACGCTGCTGTTAGTCTATTATCGTCGTAGGAAGAGGATTAGGCCCGCTGGGGATATCGCATCTACGTCATGTGCTGAGACGGTACCTGCTTCCAAGAAGCAGAAAGGAGATAGGGTAGATCGATATTGCCACTGCGATCGACAGCTCGCCGTACTACGCAGAGACCTAGACTCAGCCAAAGGAAAGGTGAAGTACCTTGAAGGACAGATGGACGAGCATGAGGAGTTGAAGGTTATAGACGATATTGCGAGAGATAAGATGCATTGGAGGATAGTGGATTTAGAGAAACTTGTCCAAGAGATGTTAGAGTCTCTAGGTTTGAAGCGTTGATGTTCGTTGTTGTTTGTTTGTTTCGTTGTTGTTTGTTTGTTGGATTGTATTGTTAGACATTTTTGATGCTCTTTTAGTTGAGGCCTGCGTGCCAGTTTCATTTTTGGATATTATTTGGGAATTTTGTGTGAACTTGTTATGCGTGTCGATGTAGGCATGCCAAGGATATTCATATTTACTGAAAACAAGTTTAAATAATTTCTATAATATCGATGATTTACTTTTGGTTTAAAAATTGTTCTCATTAATATGTGGATATTATACATGCACAATGTTTGGTCCACTAACATTTAATGATTGAATTATTTTTGGTTATCGTCTTATGTGGATATTATTGTTGTAATAATAGAAACGGCGAAATGCCGCCAAAAGCAAGACATGGTACTGGATTACCTACCACACCGGAAGAGTTGGCTCAACTCATAGCCCAACACGTTAATACTGCCATGGAACAGCTCAATGCTAACCAAAATGATGGTCAGGGACGTGGACGTGGTGCACACGGGCAAGGTTTTGGTGGGGCACATAATGGAAATCCTCCAGGTAAAATGTGATCGAAAAGTTTTAGTAGTTCATGTGTTATTATATCATTGGAATGTATTCCTGATATTCACCTTCCGAATCATATAATAAAAATCAATTCTTATGATTTTTAATACTTTCAAGAATTAAGAAAACCCTAATGCTCTCTCTCTAGCTTGGCGATTTGTTCTTCATGAATCCTCAGATCTTCTTCGTGATTTCTTGTATAACAGTCTGTGATTAGGGATTGTTTTATTAATCTCTATAACGAACTCGTTAGCAAGCTTGATCGATTTTCATCTAGGGTTTTTTCTTTTTCTTTTCTGTTTCATTCGCCTCCTTATTTTTGTGTTTTTCCTAACGTCTTGTAGAGTCTTCTTGGATTGTCGATCCTACTATAATAGGTTATTGATTATCCAGGTTTACTATATGATTAGGAAGGTGCATGGAATAGGGTTTTGCTAGAATTAGGGTTTTTCTGCTTTTTGGTTTGTTTCTTGTTGAGGATCTGGTTTCGGCTGGTTTTTTCGGTGCATGGTTGTCTTCTTTGCTGGTGTTTGGAGAGAGGTGTTTCTTTCATTATGGATGATCGTTCTAAACCTGATAATACTGTTCTGGGAGATTGTGGTAAGCCGCCGTTACCGTACAAAGGTCTAGCTAGTCGTATTGTCAATATTGATGGTAACCCGGTACTACCCAGGAGAGGATCGGTACAAGTAACTCAGCAGGAGTCTAAAAAGTTTAATGTAATCGATGATTTAACCAAGATCACTACTCCGGTCTCTATATCGGAGTGTGAGGTTGTGGGGGCGGAGTTGGCTGGTGATGTCAATACTCAAGGAACTCTTCCGATCAATGAAACTATAGCTAAGCCTATGTCATATGCTGATTCGGTTAGTGCTTAGAATTTAAAGAAAATTAATTTTCGTTCTCTGGCTAGTTCCGTAGTGCATGATGGTTGTGATATTGTGTTGCCGAGGGAGTCAGTCCGTACGGTGCAAGATAAGCTGGCTAACACCCTTTACGGGTACTTTCTAGGAGATCGTGTGGCTTTCCCAGTGGTAGATTATTTTGTGCGTGTGAACTGGAAGAAATATGGTTTACAGAAAACTATGATGAATGCGAACGGTTTTTTTCTTTTTCAAATTTAAAGATGATATTGGTATGTCGAATGTTCTTAAGGATGGGCCATGGATTATTCGGTCTCAACCTCTGTTCCTTAATAACTGGACCCCAACAACTAAACTCGAAAAGAAGGAGGTTAAGAAGGTTCAACTATGGGTTAAAATTCATGAGGTGCCTATTGCGGCTTAAACGGAAGATGGCCTTAGCCTGATTGCAACAACTATTGGGGAACCAAAAATGCTGGATTCGTTTACCACGTTTATGTGCATGGACTCATGGGGTAGGAGTGGCTATGCTAGAGCCCTAATTGAAATCTCGGCTGATAAAGATTTTCGAGAGGAAATTACTATGGCCATTCCTGAATCTGAAGGGGAGGGTTTTATTAAAGAAACGATGTATGTGGAGTACGAATGGAGTCCGCATCGGTGTGCTACTTGTTGTGTGTTTGGACACAATATCGATGCTTGTCCGAAACAACCTATGAAACCAATTAAGGCTTTGCATGAGGAGCACAATCGGAATGTTCAAAAAAATCGATCAGCAAAAAAGATGCCTGTTGTGGATAAGGATGGGTACTTAGAAGTCCAGGGTAAGAAAGCCGCTAAAAAAGTTGGAATTCCTGTCAATAAACAAAAATCTAGATTCGAATATCGTCCTGTCGGGCCGAAACCGAAGGGAGACAGTAACAAGGCTTCGAGTTCGAACAGTAACAGGTCGAATAACCCATTTGATATTCTCAATGAAGTGGATGCTAATTCGGGTACCATTATCAAGACCTCGGGTATAGGCAATGAGGATACAGATGACGATGTAGAAGAGGTGTATAATGAAACGGATGGTTTTATGATGGAAGGTACTCTTAAAATAAAAAGCAAAGGGGCAAGCACTCCTTCTCTGATAGTTAACAATGGTTAGTATCGCGACATGGAATATAAGGGGGTTGAACCGCCCTCTCAAACAGAAGGAGGTTCGTCAGGCAGTTAGGGATTTTAACTTGAGCTTGTGTGTGATTTTAGAGTCTCATGTGGATGTTGGTAAATTGGGCAAAGTTTGTTACTCCGTTTTTCGTTCGTGGGATTGGAGTTCAAATGGAGGTTGTTGTGACAAAGGCACGAGAATTATTATTGGATGGAACCCGGCTATTTTTGATGTGATGATTCTGGCGCAGTCTTCTCAGGTTATGCATATTCATCTTGTTTTTAAACTTGACAAAGGAATGGTTTTTTGCTCGTTCATTTATGCTGATAACTATTATGTCTCCCGTAAAGAATTATGGCATAATCTGTCCTTGCACAAAGTCCTGGTTGGGAATAAACCTTGGTGTATCATGGGTGACTTTAACACGGCTCTTAACATTGAAGATAATTCTATGGGATCGTCGTCGGTCTCTATTGGCATGAGAGATTTTCAAGAGTGTGTGGATAATATTGAGGTTGTTGATGTTAACCGAATGGGGATCCATTATACTTGGAGCCAAAAGCCAAAAAATGGGGTAGGCTTTATGAAGAAACTTGATCGAGTTATGGGAAACACTCCCTTTGTTGCCGAATACCCAAACTCTGTTGCCTTTTTCAAGCCGTACAGACTTTCTGATCATTGTCCGTGTATCTTATCGTTTCCGGAAGTTGGTAAAGTGAAGCCGAGGTCGTTCAAGTTTGCTAACTTTTTGGTTTTCAAACCGGAGTTTTTGGGAATTGTTAAAAATGTTTGGGATTCTAGTGTGAGCGGTGTGCATCAGTTCCGTTTGGTCAAGAAGCTTCGGTTGCTTAAAAATCCTCTTTGATCTTTGTTATTCAAGCAAGGAAATCTTCACAAGAAAGTGGAAGCTTTTCGCTCGAAACTGGATGACATTCAGCAAAGCATAGACCGTGACCCTTCTAATGTCGATCTCCGGTTGGCTGAAACGGAGACTAGTCGTGATCTACTTGAAGCTTCGCTTGACGAGGAGCGTTTTCTGAAACAAAAGTCAAAGGTTGATTGGCTCAGGGCGGGGGATACGAACTCTGCTTTTTTCCATTCTTCTCTGAAATCAGAAATCATTGTAGCCGAATAGATGTGATTAAAGATTCGGATGGAAATCTCTATGAAGGTGATACGGTTTTTCAAGCTTTTGTTAATCATTATCAGAAGTTTTTTGGTACTCAAGGAGATATTTCTCTCTCTCCGGCTCCAGATTTATTTTCTAAAGTCATTGATCCTCAGAATGCTTCTCATATGATACGACAAGTAACTGTGGAGGAGGTAAAAAAATCAATGTTTTCTATTGGTATTGACAAAGCTCCGGGTCCGGATGGCTATACAGCGGCTTTCTTTAAAAGTGCTTGGCCTAGTATAGGTAATGATGTTACTTGTGCCATCTTGGATTTTTTTGAAACAGGTAAGCTTCTTCGGGAATTGAATCACACGACTATTGTGCTCATTCCGAAGGTGCCTACTCCTGAGGCTGTTATTGACTATCGGCCAATTGCTTGTTGTAACGTGTTATACAAGTGTATAAGCAAGATTGTTGCTGATAGAATCAAAGGCGTGCTCAATGACATTGTTAGAATTAATCAATCGGCGTTTGTTCCAGGAAGGAGAATATCTGATAATATTATGCTCACGCAAGAATTGATGCATAATTACCATAGACATACGGGTCCTCCTCGATGTGCTTTTAAAGTTGATATCCAGAAAGCTTATGACACTGTTGATTGGAGATTCCTCAAGAGTGTTTTGCTTGGTTTTGGTTTCCACGTCAAGATGGTAGATTGGATCATGCTTTGTGTCTCTACGGCCTCGTTTTCGATCTGTGTCAATGGCTCTGTGCATGGTTTCTTCAAAGGTAGCCGAGGTTTAAGACAAGGGGATCCGATCTCTCCTTATCTTTTTACTCTAGTCATGGAAGTTCTAACGGCCATTCTCCAACATGCGGTTCGTATTGATTCATCGTTTAAATTTCATAACAAATGTGAACGACAGCAAATTATCAACCTTTGTTTTGCGGATGACTTGTTCATTTTTGCTAGAGGAGAAGTCAACTCGGCGAGATGCATTTTGACATCTCTTTCTAATTTTATGAAGATGTCGGGGTTAGTTCCTAGTAATCAGAAAAGCACGATTTTCTTTTGCAATGTTAATAGTCATGTCAAAGATGCTATTCTGGATATTATGCCCTTTGTGGAAGGAAAATTGCCTGTTAGATATCTGGGTGTGCCTCTAATTTCTTCAAGACTTGGTTATAATGATTGTCGAGTTCTTGTCGAAAGGTTAGAGAAGCGTATCACGAACTGGAGGAACAAGTTGCTCTCTTTTGCTGGTAGACTTCAACTTATTATTTCTGTCCTCTCTTCCATGCACATTTACTGGTCGTCTGTGTTTATCTTGCCGACTAGGATAATTCAGGAGCTAGAAGCTAGAATGCGAAACTTCCTTTGGTCTCAAGAGAGTTCGTTTAATAAAGGTAAATCTAAAGTTTCTTGGAAGACTGTTTGTACTCCAAAATATGAATGGGGTTTGGGTATTAGACGAATTGGGGATATGAATAAGGCTCTTATGTCATCTCACATTTGGAGTATCGTTTCTAAGCGAGATTCGTTGTGGGTTGCATGGGTTCATAGCTATCGTTTAAAAGGTAAGAGCTTTTGGGTTTGCAAAGCTCCTGCTAATTGCTGTTGGTCTTGGAGGAAATTGATTCAGTTGCGCCCAATGATTAGAAATCATATATGGTCGGATTTAGGAAATGGTGTGAGGACTTCGGCCTGGTTCGATTTCTGGTGCGATCTGGGTCCGTTAGGTAACTTTCTATCACCGAGAACCATTACTGATGCGGACTTTAAGCTAGATGATTCAGTGGCTAATGTCTATTCTAGTGGTTCTTGGAGATGGCCTATGGCTTGGAGGGATCTTTTTCCGGTGCTCATTCATTTAGATCAGGTGCACTTAACTCCGACAAAACAAGATAGACTTTTATGGAAGGATGGTAATGATCTAACCGAGTTCTCGTCGTCGAATGTTTGGCATTCGGTTCGGTATAAGGAGCCGGAAGTTAACTGGTGCAATATTGTTTGGTTCTCGCAGTGTATCCCTCGGCATGCTTTTATGATGTGGTTGGTCATGAAAGGTAAACTTTTAACTCAAGACAAAATTCTGAAGTGGGATATTTCAAGGCGAAAGAATATGAATATGATGTGTTGTCTTTTGTGTTATGAGAATTTTGACTCTCATCCTCACCTATTCTTTGAATGTAAATTTTCGGCTCAAGTTTGGCATATAGTGAGGCAAAAGGTGGGTATGTCATCGGTTAGCCCGAAATGGAGGGATATTGTAGATTGGTTACTTGCTCGTGCTCGTTCAAAATCGGTTGCGGTCTATGTTGCTAAACTTCTAGTTGCGGCTGCTTCTTATTTCTTATGGCAAGAGAGGAATAGTCGGTTATTCAAAAATCAGCTGAGACCCCCGAAAATGGTTAGTGAAGTTATTTTAAAGACGGTAAGATACAAGCTAATGGGAGCAAAGCTAAAGAATACTGCTAATGTGTGGAAGCTTCTTGGAGATTGGGAAATTCGTGGGGATCTCGTGAATGATGATGGCGGCTGATTAAGTTGCTTTGTGTTTTGGTTTTCTAGAGTTTAGTCTAGTAGTCTCATTGTTAGTTTTTGGTTGTTTTTGGTTGAACTTTGTTATACTTTCATGGGGCCTGTCCTATGATTGAACTAGTGTGGGCTCTCTACACTACTTGTTTTATTTGGTTGTGAATATATAGAATCACCGGGGTAACCCTTTACCCAAAAAAAAGAATGTATTCCTGATTTCCATTAACATTATTGAACAGTGCACGGATGCACATATAAAACATTCCAGGGCTGTAACCCACAATCATTTACCGGTGCTGAAGGACCCTTAGATATTATCACCCGATGGATTGAGAAGATGGAGTCTGTCATGGAAATCAGTGGTTGTGCTGCTAATCAACGGGTGAGATATGCTTCTTGCTCTTTTCTTGATGAAGCATTGTCCTGGTGGAACTCGCAAGTTCAAATTTTGGGTGAAGACGCTGCCTACGGTCTGACCTGGAACGAACTTAAAGAGATGCTCCTCAAAGAGTACTTACACTTCTCATTTTAACGACTTGGCGAGGTTAGTTCCACGAATGGTTACTCCCGAATATGTAAAGGTAGAAAGGTATATCTGGGGATTGTCGCCACGAATTCGCAGTATGGTTACATCCACGAAACCTACCACCTACCTGTCACACCCCGACCACGTAGAACAACCAAACGTGGCGGAAAACGTCGGGGAGTGTTGTAACAGAATCATTGTTTCATAACACATGGAAATTGAAATATTGTTTTATTGAGTAAAGTAGTTACAATGTCTTGACAATCAAAGAAACATAACATAAATAACTAGTCTTGCATCTTTTATTGTCGCTAAGGCCCAAGTCCGCCTAAGTGTATCTTGACAAATCCTATGCATCATATCCTGAAACACATGTGAAAATAGGTACGTCAGCATAAAAATGCCTGTGAGATACATAGGTTTATGAAAATAGGATTCATGACTTATTGTTTAAGAAAATGTTTAGTCATGAACCTTGTAATTTGATTTGTCTTGTAAATCATTTGAAAAACGATAAGATCAGATGATATGTATAAGTAAGAGAATAATGTATGGTTAAATGAATAACCATATAAAAATGAGTTTGTATAATTTAAGTTGTTTGTAAAACAATGTATTGTGAAAAGTATGTTATTTGTATAAGATGTTATATGTCCAAATTGAAATGATTCAAATAACGCTACGATATGTAATACCATACAATCACTTATATATAGGAAGTACCAGCGGCGTATCCACCATGCTTGTATCATATTACACACGCCTCGTTACTCAAATCACTTACCCAAACAAACCACCAATGTAAGATGTCTATGTTTAAAACAATTGCAAAACGTATTGAATAATATGTCAAAATGTTTATTTCAATATGTAAATCATGTAATGTATATCCAATGTCAATAATGTTTATGTGTCAAATATAAATCATGTAATGTGTAACCAATGTCAATAATGTTTATGTGTCAGATGTAAATCATGTAATGTGTAACCAATGTCAATAATGTTTATGTGTCAAGTGTAAATCATGTAATGTGTAATCAAAATGATATGTATGGCTAGTGAAATATATCAACTAAACCATATGCACAAAAACAAAGTATTGAAGTAAAACACGGTTTAAATCAAAGCTATGTTTTGTGGAAATGCATGCTATACTGATACAAATATCTATGCGGTATTGTGAGAATGCATACATCCAAGCCTTGAGACTGTGGCGATAAACCCTTAAACAAATTAAAGGTCTATCTTGTTGTAAATGTATATCGAATTCGGTCATTCCTTTCATCCCCACCTACCCAGGATGTCCGAAACGGGAGTTGTCAATTCCTATGGTACCACTACCTACTAACGAACGGCATGATCGGTGTTAATGAATGTATATTGATCCATCAAAACAATCCAAATATCATATCAAAATGTAAGCATGTGATGAAAACAACTGTACTAAGTATGCAACAAATGAACATACATAGCATGTGATGTGATGTGAAACGATGTACTAAGTATGAACTAAATGGACATACATAGCATAAAATGCAATGTAAGACAATGAAATCATGTACTATAAATGTACTAATGAACATAGCAAGTATATGATGTGAAAACATGGAAAGCACGAAAGTAACAAGTAGGCACATGTGTTCCACCCCAAAATGTTTGGAAAACAGTAAAAGAGGGGTCTATGTACTCACTTGAGATTGTTCAGAAGTCCTAAGATAACCACCAAGCAATGCTAGAGATCACGGAATCAAACGGCACCTAATATAGGTAACTATGTTAATAAACCGGACCTAATATCGGAGGATCGGATAGAATGAGGGTTCGTAAACCAAACGAGTATGGAGACTCGTGTAATATGATTTAACAAAGCCCACATACTAAAACGAAACTTAACCTAAGTGTTTGTGACCCATTACGACCCGTTTAGGTAGATTATGCTACTTTAACGCGTCGTTCGCGTAAAACGCGTTCGGAACGCCTAACTAGTCCTATGACAAGTAAAATATGCCTTAACATGTCTAATATGGTTGTCAAATCAGTTTAGATGTCAAAAGTTATGTTACATACGTTTAAAACGAATTTTGGCATTAAAGGGGTATTTTGGTAATTTACCTAAGGCATATAAACTACCTATCATACAACTACTTAAACGAAGCGACCATAAGGTATAACCTCGGAAGGTTATTCCCTATATACTATGGTCACCTAATGTGTTTGCTCGGATCCTAATGATCGACCAAATGGGTCGGGTTCGAAGGTATAAGCGATTTATTAGATCGCTTACCCTTACGACCCTAGACAACGTGGTAATCAGTAGGCATAGTCACAAGGGACTATAACCATCGTGATTACAATCACGTTGCGAAGTTCAAACAAACTTCGCATTGACCATAAACTGGTCAATGCAGAAAGTCAAACAAAGTTTGACTTTCGGACTCGAAAAGCAATAAAAGAACGAAGGAACACTTACGAAGGGTCCCCGAATGCTAATCTAGATCAAAATAGCTCAGGTATGAAACAAAGGTTTCAACTTAGAGCACATAAGATCAGATTCTTGTGAGGAAAAGTGAAGGGTGGAGGTGGGTATTTATAGTTTTCGGTTCACCGTTAGGATCATTTCTTGGAAAAGGGGGCACGATCTAAGCCGTACACTTGTTGGAAAGTTGTGGTAACTCATTTGCCATCCACCATAAGAGTTTGACACTTGGCACTTGACGTTTGGAGAGTGTTAAGGGTTGTTAAAAGCTGAAAAAAAACGTTTTGCTGCATCTGGCCCCTGTTTACGGACCTAGTTTGGCAGATTTACAGTTTCAGTCCCTGCAACCTCAAAACTTGGTTTTCGATGCGTTTTTTGACACGTTTAAGCCCCGTTAACCCCATTTCAAAGCTCTAAAATGAAGTTAAAATATAGGGAACTTAAAATTTGTTCGTTTAGCCGTACGGTTACGTTGTTCGGTTAATTACGACGGAATGCGCATAAGCGCGAAAAATGATCCAAATGGCGTGACGAATGGATTTTTCTTATGCCAAACACTAAAATAAAATATTTTAGTGCTTACATAAATTTTTGGATGTCCGGATGTATTCAGAACGTAAGTTATGCGTGAAAATGCAAACTTGTGCACTTTTTTTTTTTACGCTTTTAGTCCCGGAATGACCCCAAAAGTTTATTTTAGCATAGCGAACCCCTCAAAGCCTATTTCAAAGCTATGTAAAGGATATTTAAGGTGTGTTTAACTTATGGTCATGTTCCGGAATGTTCGTTACAGTTCAAATTGGCATACTTTCGCAGTTTATCAAGTTTAGTCCCTGTAAGCGAATTAACTTGTTTTTGCCACACCAAAGCCTTTAAAACTTATTTCTAAGTTATGTAAAGGTTGTTTAAGGTATGTTAAGCCTATTTCACTATTCCGGAGTGTTCGTTGCATTAAACGGGTTATATTTACGCATCAGTGCGCGTATAACCTTCTAGAAAGCGATTTAAAGCTTGAAATCGAACAAGAATTGATAATGTGCAAAGGATACACATATTTGTACATGTCTCAAGTATGAAATACAATATTTCATTGATACAGTATTTGTTTGATGGCCGTGGAGGCACAGGTGTTACAGTCTCCCCTACTTTAGGAAATTTCGTCCCGAAATTTTATTTAGAGGAAACTTGTGAGAGTTTAAAACATGAAGTCGAAAAGATGGAACAACATTGGTTAGGGTTCTGAACTTCTAGTAACTTTAATAACATCATGCTTGCAATGTAAGAGGGATACTTATATACAAGTATATGAAGCACATTGGTGCGTCCACCGTACCTCCATTACATCGTTCTCATTTTGTTATTGTTGTCACTATCGGTTCTTACACATAATAAATCTTACTGTGGTTACCGTGCACTGAATCTCATAATTATGTACGCGTCCATAATTAGACAATTCCTTGCATAGTTCACACAGTCTATTTTATAATGTGTAGAGGAAAACCAATGAACAAACCTGTGATGAGTGTGACAAGACCAACATAGGGTCCCTTTTATTAAATCAATAAATGATTTTAATTGACAACCAAGGAGTCTTTTCAGCTTATATCATCACATGTCATTCTTAACCAGATTTTTGAATCAATCTTTTTGACTAGACCACTAAAAGGGCCTCTTATGAATCATGGAGTGGTACTATATAATCCAATGGTCTTAACTATTACATAGAAGCCCATTAAGGAATTAAGGTAGTACCTTTTTGAATATCCTACTACGAATCCCTCATATGAAGATATGAAAAATTCTACGAGGATTTGGATAACGAATATCCAGTGTGACAACCCGTAAATTTGAGGTATAAATCGTTCGTTTCGCTCATTTAAATAAATATTTATATTTATCTATTTTCGGCGGATTAAAGTTATACTCATTTAGTTTGTAGTGTGCAAACGCGTAGTCGAAACCAAGTCCGCTTGGTGATGAACCTCCTCGAACCGTTTGAACCATGACCTAAACCGCATAACTCGAAACTTGTGAGGCCCGAACCCTTAGCGTGTATATTTTACATTGATGTTATATAAATTTTTATTAGTTAATCTTATGTTTATAATAATAATAATAACAATAATAACCACACAATATATATACATATAATAGTTTATGGATGTATGTAAATTGAGAATCTAGTGCAGCAAACGAATTGTGTTATGTCTTCCCTTTTTGTGTTCCGTATCAAACCCAAACCGACCCCCACTTGCTGCGGCCCAATCAGCCTACACGTAACAGCCCTTCATGCAACCCAAATTTTCAACCCACCCTACCTCATGTCTCGGCCCACACCCACAAGTTTCCACCGACTTCCTTTTGTTCAGCCATCAACTACGTGAGTTTGTTTATATATTGCATAAAGATCTCGCAAGAACACAAACACTACGGCAGAATAAGAATCACCCCTCTCATCATCGCAAGTTTCTTCCCACCCTCGAAACCCTACGACAAATCAACCATCACCATCGTCTTCTCCGACGAGTTCAGCCTCCGCCGAACACCGGTAAGATCCTCTATCCCCCACTCGCTCGTAATTCTGGTTATAAGATCCGTCACGGTTTCGGTTCGAGTTGTAATTAATGTTCACATAATTCCCTGGTTAATTATTCATTTATGTGTGCGAAATCTATGTGTGTATATGAATATGTTTGTATATAAACAGCAATGGATATATAATATGTAACAGCATGTATGAAGGGTTTATGCGATGACATGTATGAATATTATAATCTGAACGTGATCCATAAATTTGTTGATCTAATTATAAATTTAACAACGCCGTAGGTGTAGGCACGAAACGAGTTAACGATGTTGACATATATGAACGAACTAGGAATGTTATGTGTCTTCACTTGTGTGATTTCATGCAACTGTCGACATGCTCGGTCGATCGTTGGTAGTTATAGAGCGTTGGAGATCTAAAATATATATATATATATATATATATATATATATATCGAACATATATGTACAAACACATGAGAGGTGAATGATGTTTTGGGGTCTGATGGTGCATGTTTCACGATTTCTGTGTGGGGAATAAATATGTTGTTTGTATAAAGGAATAAGTATGATATATTGTGTAATGTTGGTTTTAATTAAATGCTTACTGATGAGGATGATGATATATGTGTTGAGCTATGATTTGGTGTGAACATGATTCTATAAGATAGTAATATTTGAGTTAGTATTTTGGAATGAATTGCTAAATTCAAGAACCGACAGTTACGAATTTATGATGTGTTGATTTGATTATGTACTAGAGTAGGTTAGCAGGTTATTATGTGAAAAATAGAGCTTGCTTAACATGTTTAACCATTTCAATTCGTAATTGGACGTTATGTTAATTGGGCCTTGTTAAGATGGGCCGAACATGTTTGGTGGTTATGCTTGATGTAGTTGTGGATAAACTATGTATATATGAATTAAGTTTAGCTATTACATGTACATAGGATTAGCGGTTACGACGTGAACTATATGTGTGCGTTACATGTGCTTTATGTGAACGTTGGATTTGTGAGTTAATTGTACGTGCAAGTTGTGGTTCATGTGCACGCGAAACTGATTGTTGACAATAACCATTTTAGGACGTGTTTGATTAACTGATAATCGAGTACCTAATCTTACCGAGCAAACCAAGGTGAGTTCACACTTTCTACAAGGCCTGGGATTCCCAGGGGTTGGGAATGGGTAAAGGATTTGAACGGAAACTGCGTGATCTCCTGGTTTGGAACACGTACACACCCTCTTTATTGAAGGGTGACAACACGTACTAAGAACTTAATCGGAACCTGCGTAATCTCCTGGTTTGGGGATTGCGTACACACCCTCTTTACTGAAGGGTGACAACACGGATACTAGACCAAAACTCTCTATCATGAAGTCCCTCCTTTTTATATCGACTTAATCGCCGGGCCAATGGCGAGCGGGTCATTAGTTAGATAGCGCTATTTAGGTTTGACAAGCCTCACACCGTGCCGCAGAGGACGGGCGTGAACTAATGGATCTGGGCACGTCAATGATGATAGACATTGACATTAGGGCACCAACTTACTTCAGTCAGTGGTCGATATGGTAAACTGGTCTAGTGGTTAACATGGGGAAGCCCCCACCAACTATGGATATGTTTGGGAAACAGGGTAAACTGATTAACTTACAACTTACAAATGAATTCCTGGTTTTTGAAACAACTTAACAATGAACACCAACTGTGAACTCGCTCAACTTTGTTGTTGACTCGTTGTTACATGCCTTGCAGGTCGTTAGGTACTTATGGAGCTTGCACGAGGAGGCGTGGTCGTTGTGGGACATGGACAACTGTGTGCCATGTTAAACATTTAAACATTTGAACTTATATTTGGTTTTGGATTTAATCATTATGCTTCCGCTTGCAACTTAAAATATGTTTTGTTTAGACACCAATTGTATTGTGTTGGATTTTTTTATATACTACTTACATGCTTGTTCAATATGATTGGTGGCTCTGATACCAATCTGTCACACCCCCAAAATCCACACGCGGAGTATCACCGCTTGGAGGCGTGACTGACCAGGATCAAGCCACCAATCATATTGAACAAGCATGTAAGTAGTATATAAAAAATCCAACACAATACAATTGGTGTCTAAACAAAACATATTTTAAGTTGCAAGCGGAAGCATAATGATTAAATCCAAAACCAAATATAAGTTCAAATGTTTAAATGTTTAACATGGCACACAGTTGTCCATGTCCCACAACGACCACCAATCATATTGAACAAGCATGTAAGTAGTATATAAAAAAATCCAACACAATACAATTGGTGTCTAAACAAAACATATTTTAAGTTGCAAGCGGAAGCATAATGATTAAATCCAAAACCAAATATAAGTTCAAATGTTTAAATGTTTAACATGGCATAGTTCCTCTCAAGGAACTCACTATCGACGATCAGTTTCGATTTGTCGAGGAACCTGTAAAGATTACAGACCGAGATGTTAAGATTCTCAAGCATACCAGAATACCTCTTATTCGAGTTCGCTGGAACTCCCGTTGTGGCCCAAAGTTCACCTGGGAACGAGAAGACCAAATGAAACTCAAGTATCCCCAGTTTTTCGAGAAAAGTGCAACCAGTACTGAGGCTGAAGCAACTGCGGAATTTCGGGACGAAATTCCAAACCAACGGGGGAATGATGTGACACCCCAGGAAAACCAGGAAACCACACAACCTAACTAGCTTCCTCAGTAACCACGTACTAAATTTCGGGACGAAATTTCTTTCAACTTGGGGATGATGTGACAACCCGTAAATTTGAGGTATAAATCGTTCGTTTCGCTCATTTAAATAAATATTTATATTTATCTATTTTCGGCGGATTAAAGTTATACTCATTTAGTTCGTAGTGTGCAAACGCGTAGTCGAAACCAAGTCCGCTTGGTGATGAACCTCCTCGAACCGTTTGAACCATGACCTAAACCGCATAACTCGAAACTTGTGAGGCCCGAACCCTTAGCGTGTATATTTTACATTGATGTTATATAAATTTTTATTAGTTAATCTTATGTTTATAATAATAATAATAACAATAATAACCACACAATATATATACATATAATAGTTTATGGATGTATGTAAATTGAGAATCTAGTGCAGCAAACGAATTGTGTTATGTCTTCCCTTTTTGTGTTCCGTATCAAACCCAAACCGACCCCCACTTGCTGCGGCCCAATCAGCCTACACGTAACAGCCCTTCATGCAACCCAAATTTTCAACCCACCCTACCTCATTTCTCGGCCCACACCCACAAGTTTCCACCGACTTCCTTTTGTTCAGCCATCAACTACGTGAGTTTGTTTATATATTGCATAAAGATCTCGCAAGAACACAAACACTACGGCAGAATAAGAATCACCCCTCTCATCATCGCAAGTTTCTTCCCACCCTCGAAACCCTACGACAAATCAGCCATCACCATCGTCTTCTCCGACGAGTTCAGCCTCCGCCGAACACCGGTAAGATCCTCTATCCCCCACTCGCTCGTAATTCTGGTTATAAGATCCGTCACGGTTTCGGTTCGAGTTGTAATTAATGTTCACATAATTCCCTGGTTAATTATTCATTTATGTGTGCGAAATCTATGTGTGTATATGAATATGTTTGTATATAAACATCAATGGATATATAATATGTAACAGCATGTATGAAGGGTTTATGCGATGACATGTATGAATATTATAATCTGAACGTGATCCATAAATTTGTTGATCTAATTATAAATTTAACAACGCCGTAGGTGTAGGCACGAAACGAGTTAACGATGTTGACATATATGAACGAACTAGGAATGTTATGTGTCTATATATATATATATAGGGAGGGGCTCATGCGAGAACCACCCTTATTGAACCATGAGAACCAATGTGAACACAACCTAAAATAGCTAAAAAAACCTAAAAAAGACCTAACCCCCACCCCCCCCCACCCAAAAACCTAAACCCCCAACCCCCCCCCCCCCCCAAAAAAAACCTAACCCCCCCCCCCCCAAGCTAAAAAAAACCTAACCCCACCCCCCCCCCCAAAAAAAACCTAAACCCCCCTCCTCCACCCCCCAAAAACCTAAACCCCCCCCACCCCCCCCCCCCCAAGCTAAAATGCTAAAAACTAAACCCCCAAAAAACCTAAAAAAATCTAAAAAAAATCTAAAAAAAATCCAAAATTTTTTTTTTGATTTTTTTAATATTTTTTAGGTTAAAATCGCTACTTTTCGAAGCAAAAAAAAAAAAATTTTAAAATTTTTTTTTTTTTTTTTTTTTTTTTCGAAAAGTAGCGATTTTAACCTAAAAAATATTAAAAAAATCAAAAAAAAAATTTTTTGTGTGATTTTTAGCTATTTTTAGGCATTTTTGGTGTGTTCACATTGGTTCTCGCGTTTCTCGCAAAATTTTTTTTTTTTTTGGCTTCGAAAAGTAGCGATTTTAACCTAAAAATATTAAAAAAATCAAAAAAAAAATTTTGGATTTTTTTTTGATTTTTTTAGATTTTTTTTAGATTTTTTTAGATTTTTTGGGGGTTTAGTTTTTAGCATTTTAGCTTGGGGGGGGGGGGGGGTTTAGGTTTTTGGGGGGGGGGGTGGGGGAGGGGGGTTTAGGCTTTTTTTTGGGGGGGGGGGGGTTAGGTTTTTTTTTTGGGGGGGGGGGGTGGGGGGTTTAGGTTTTTGGGTGGGGGGGGGGGTGGGGGTTAGGTTTTTTTAGGGTTTTTTTAGCTATTTTAGGTTGTGTTCACATTGGTTCTCATGGTTCTCACAATAAGGGTGGTTCTCGCATGAGCCCCTCCTATATATATATATATATATCGAACATATATGTACAAACACATGAGAGGTGAATGATGTTTTGGGGTCTGATGGTGCATGTTTCACGATTTCTGTGTGGGGAATAAATATGTTGTTTGTATAAAGGAATAAGTATGATATATTGTGTAATGTTGGTTTTAATTAAATGCTTACTGATGAGGATGATGATATATGTGTTGAGCTATGATTTGGTGTGAACATGATTCTATAAGATAGTAATATTTGAGTTAGTATTTTGGAATGAATTGCTAAATTCAAGAACCGACAGTTACGAATTTATGATGTGTTGATTTGATTATGTACTAGAGTAGGTTAGCAGGTTATTATGTGAAAAATAGAGCTTGCTTAACATGTTTAACCATTTCAATTCGTAATTGGACGTTATGTTAATTGGGCCTTGTTAAGATGGGCCGAACATGTTTGGTGGTTATGCTTGATGTAGTTGTGGATAAACTATGTATATATGAATTAAGTTTAGCTATTACATGTACATAGGATTAGCGGTTACGACGTGAACTATATGTGTGCGTTACATGTGCTTTATGTGAACGTTGGATTTGTGAGTTAATTGTACGTGTAAGTTGTGGTTCATGTGCACGCGAAACTGATTGTTGACAATAACCATTTTAGGACGTGTTTGATTAACTGATAATCGAGTACCTAATCTTACCGAGCAAACCAAGGTGAGTTCACACTTTCTACAAGGCATGGGATTCCCAGGGGTTGGGAATGGGTAAAGGATTTGAACGGAAACTGCGTGATCTCCTGGTTTGGAACACGTACACACCCTCTTTATTGAAGGGTGACAACACGTACTAAGAACTTAATCGAAACCTGCGTAATCTCCTGGTTTGGGGATTGCGTACACACCCTCTTTACTGAAGGGTGACAACACGGATACTAGACCAAAACTCTCTATCATGAAGTCCCTCCTTTTTATATCGACTTAATCGCCAGGCCAATGGCGAGCGGGTCATTAGTTAGATAGCGCTATTTAGGTTTGACAAGCCTCACACCGTGCCGCAGAGGACGGGCGTGAACTAATGGATCTGGGCACGTCAATGATGATAGACATTGACATTAGGGCACCAACTTACTTCAGTCAGTGGTCGATATGGTAAACTGGTCTAGTGGTTAACATGGGGAAGCCCCCACCAACTATGGATATGTTTGGGAAACAGGGTAAACTGATTAACTTACAACTTACAAATGAATTCCTGGTTTTTGAAACAACTTAACAATGAACACCAACTGTGAACTCGCTCAACTTTGTTGTTGACTCGTTGTTACATGCCTTGCAGGTCGTTAGGTACTTATGGAGCTTGCACGAGGAGGCGTGGTCGTTGTGGGACATGGACAACTATGTGCCATGTTAAACATTTAAACATTTGAACTTATATTTGGTTTTGGATTTAATCATTATGCTTCCGCTTGCAACTTAAAATATGTTTTGTTTAGACACCAATTGTATTGTGTTGGATTTTTTTATATACTACTTACATGTTTGTTCAATATGATTGGTGGCTTGATCCTGGTCAGTCACGCCTCCAATCGGTGATACTCCGCGTGTGGATTTTGGGGGTGTGACATCCAGAGTATACAAAAACCCAAAATGCATAAAAGAAAACACAAGATGCATAAACACATAGTCATATAACCACAAAGATTGTTTGATCTAGATCTTTAATTTGTTAATTTGTTTTGCTAACAAAGCGCATGTATTTAAAGCACACTAGGAATCCATCTCGTGGATTTCATTTGGTACTTTAAACATTATCAAGAATCTAGCTATAAAGATAGAAAGATTTTTAAAAGAAAAATTCGATTTCAATTATAAGGAACCGAAATGTTCGAATTTAGGTACATAAGGAATCCAATCAAGGACTCTGATTTGAATGATAATCATCCACAAGGGTCTAAATGTGAAGATAAAAAGATCCCATATGGATTTTAGAAGTTGAAGATGTTTTGAAACCTGTTTTGAAACCTTGCATTGGACGTGCTTAAATCAAAACATGAAGTAAAATGCTTATGAAGTTGAGATGCTAGCTATGTCAAGGTGACATATGAAGCGGAGTTTGAAGGCTAAGTCAATGTATGAGGAAAATATTTTTGAAAACTATGCATGGGGTTCTTAAAAAAAATGTGTTCAATGTTTTTGAAACCTTATATATAATACATTTGAAATCATAAAGTAGGTGTACTAGGTAAGTATATTTATAAAAGTGTTTTAAAATTATGCGAGATGAATTCTGGAATTATGTATAAGGTCTTTAGGAAACATGAATGATGCTTTTGAAATCATGCACTTAATAAGAAAATATATTGTATTAATATTGTTCTCAGGCTATATGAGACATTTTGAAATTATGAAGGTTGTTTTTGAAAACATAGCCAATGTTTTTGAAATAACATAGACAATGTATTTGAAAAAAAATTGTTTTCAAACTATATGAAATGTTTTGAGATCATGAAGATTGTTTTTGAAATACTTGTACTGTGTATGTTGAAAAATCAAAACGTAATGGGTATGAGATTTGAAAATACCCTTAGTTATCTAACCAAGGATTCAAAGGTACAGATGTGCAGAAGCATGATTACTCATAATGTCACTTTATTTTCTGTAATTCGTATCTTAGAATGAAACGAGTACTTAAAATTTTTGAGGGAATCATGAGCGATCATTTGAAAGAGAGAATCACAAGAGTAGTTTGTAAGGAACATAGTTCCTTAATACAGGTATTATAGGGAAATGCCATAAACACATGTGATTATACTTGTATATCAGAATTGCGAACAACAACTTTTATTTATGAACGAGACATATTGTTTCACAATACACGAAAACAAAAGAAACCAAGGCATAAGACAGCAACATCCTTTGTTCAGCCGAATGCTCATCCAAGGGTTGGATTTGCATTAGCAAGTTTTGGGCATTTGTTCCTGAAATGGCTTGTCTCGCCACAGTTGTAGCACGATCCAGGTGGAAAGCGAGCTTGAGCAGGATTGGCTTGTGGTTGGTTTGGATCACTTTGGTTTGGGGTAAATCGACAAGCATTTGCCAGGTGACCGAGTCGCCCACATGATGCACACAAACGACACTGTAGGTGAGCTAAGTGGTGTGCATTACATTTGTCGCATATTGGTGCTGTTCCCTTGTATTGCTTCTTAACAGGTGGTGTTGCCACCCGGACGGGTCTTGTTTGATTTGGTATTGCTGTAGTTGGGCAAACCCTTGCCGTATGACCTATAAGTCCACAAATTTGGCATTTGCGGCACTTCACGCTAGCCTGATGATGAAGGCTACATTGGTTGCACAAGGGTGCAGTTCCGTTGTATGGCTTCCTAGCAGGGGGTTGAGCTGGTTGGTTGGGGACGGCTTTACCATTGTGAGCGACCATGGCGAAGTTCTGAGAAGCCTTTCGCTTTTTTGACTTCTTAGGGGATCGTTCATCCATGGTCTTTGATTCCTTGATTGGTATCTTGGCTGGTGGTGCCGTCACTTGGCTAGGTCTTGCCTGTTTTGGTGCAACCGCTGCGGGATTCTTTGAAGCTTTACGTTTCTTTGGTTTTGGTGAAGGCTTGGCTTCCGTCTCCTTTGGTGATTCTTGAGTGGCTTCATTCTGGAGACGATACATGGCAGTAGCTAATTCGACAGTCTTCAGGACTACTTCGCCTATTCGCTGGGCAAATTTGGCAGTCTGCTCGGATATCTGGGCGTCATCGTAATGGAGAGACATTCTAGAAGAAAATGAAAGACATAGAAAGAAACAAGTGAAACGTCATCGGATAAACAATACAGAATGGCAATGCATAAGAATTTGCGATCATTTGTTTGTTACCTAAGGCAAACAAATGAGATGGTGACTAATCAAAGTGAACGGATCATATTAATGTATCATTGAAGACATGCTCGCCTATAAGTGAACACTCACCCCAAGAGTTCCCAGGTAAGAGTGACTGGTCCGATACTGCGGATTTGTACGAACACTCTAGCCTTCGACAGAAAACTCAGGGTACAGGCATTCACTCTTCCAGTTTGCACGTGTTCACATTATACGACCCAAACTTTGACGAGATTTTTGAAAATTCAAAGGGGTTCAAAACCATATAATAGAGGGTTCAAAACCTTACAATAGAGGGTTCAAAACCTAGTAATCCATCATCCTAGAATAGATGATTAGTTTTCAAAGCGGTTTTGAAATTTATGTTCTTGTTGTGGTTGTCGCCTAAGGATAGGTGGCAGTATTGTTTTATGACTAAACGTAAGTAAACTCACGTTAGGGTCCTAGAAAGGTTATAGACTAGGTCAAAGCATTACTAATAACCTAATTCCCTATAACCATGAGCTCTGATACCAACTTTTCTGTCACACCCCGACCACGTAGAACAACCAAACGTGGCGGAAAACGTCGGGGAGTGTTGTAACAGAATCATTGTTTCATAACACATGGAAATTGAAATATTGTTTTATTGATTAAAGTAGTTACAATGTCTTGACAATCAAAGAAACATAACATAAATAACTAGTCTTGCATCTTTTATTGTCGCTAAGGCCCAAGTCCGCCTAAGTGTATCTTGACAAATCCTATGCATCATATCCTGAAACACATGTGAAAATAGGTACGTCAGCATAAAAATGCCTGTGAGATACATAGGTTTATGAAAATAGGACTCATGACTTATTGTTTAAGAAAATGTTTAGTCATGAACCTTGTAATTTGATTTGTCTTGTAAATCATTTGAAAAACGATAAGATCAGATGATATGTATAAGTAAGAAAATAATGTATGGTTAAATGAATAACCATATAAAAATGAGTTTGTATAATTTAAGTTGTTTGTAAAACAATGTATTGTGAAAAGTATGTTATTTGTATAAGATGTTATATGTCCAAATTGAAATGATTCAAATAACGCTACGATATGTAATACCATACAATCACTTATATATAGGAAGTACCAGCGGCGTATCCACCATGCTTGTATCATATTACACACGCCTCGTTACTCAAATCACTTACCCAAACAAACCACCAATGTAAGATGTCTATGTTTAAAACAATTGCCAAACGTATTGAATAATATGTCAAAATGTTTATGTCAATATGTAAATCATGTAATGTATATCCAATGTCAATAATGTTTATGTGTCAAATGTAAATCATGTAATGTGTAACCAATGTCAATAATGTTTATGTGTCAGATGTAAATCATGTAATGTGTAACCAATGTCAATAATGTTTATGTGTCAAATGTAAATCATGTAATGTGTAATCAAAATGATATGTATGGCTAGTGAAATATATCAACTAAACCATATGCACAAAAACAAAGTATTGAAGTAAAACACGGTTTAAATCAAATCTATGTTTTGTGGAAATGCATGCTATACTGATACAAATATCTATGCGGTATTGTGAGAATGCATACATCCAAGCCTTGAGACTGTGGCGATAAACCCTTAAACAAATTAAAGGTCTATCTTGTTGTAAATGTATATCGAATTCGGTCATTCCTTTCATCCCCACCTACCCAGGATGTCCGGAACGGGAGTTGTCAATTCCTATGGTACCACTACCTACTAACGAACGGCGTGATCGGTGTTAATGAATGTATATCGATCCATCAAAACAATCCAAATATCATATCAAAATGTAAGCATGTGATGAAAACAACTGTACTAAGTATGCAACAAATGAACATACATAGCATGTGATGTGATGTGAAACGATGTACTAAGTATGAACTAAATGGACATACATAGCATAAAATGCAATGTAAGACAATGAAATCATGTACTAAAATGTACTAATGAACATAGCAAGTATATGATGTGAAAACATGGAAAGCACGAAAGTAACAAGTAGGCACATGTGTTCCACCCCAAAATGTTTGGAAAACAGTAAAAGAGGGGTCTATGTACTCACTTGAGATTGCTCAGCAGTCCTAAGATAACCACCAAGCAATGCTAGAGATCACGGAATCAAACGGCACCTAATATAGGTAACTATGTTAATAAACTGGACCTAATATCGGAGGATCGGATAGAATGAGGGTTCGTAAACCAAACGAGAATGGAGACTCGTGTAATATGATTTAACAAAGCCCACATACTAAAACGAAACTTAACCTAAGTGTTTGTGACCCATTACGACCCGTTTAGGTAGATTATGCTACTTTAACGCGTCGTTCGCGTAAAACGCGTAAGCGAATTAACTTGTTTTTGCCACACCAAAGCCTTTAAAACTTATTTCTAAGTTATGTAAAGGTTGTTTAAGGTATGTTAAGCCTATTTCACTATTCCGGAGCATTCGTTGCATTAAACGGGTTATATTTACGCATCAGTACGCGTATAACCTTCTAGAAAGCGATTTAAAGCTTGAAATCGAACAAGAATTGATAATGTGCAAAGGATACACATATTTGTACATGTCTCAAGTATGAAATACAATATTTCATTGATACAGTATTTGTTTGATGGCCGTGGAGGCACAGGTGTTACACTACTTAGAGGCTACTACGTTGGCAAAATCATTAGCCGATGACGCTGCTCGCAAAAGTGGTCTTGATAAAAAGGAGGAAACCGGGAAGTCATCGGGCAAGGCCAAAGCAGACGCGAAATCTGAACGGTCGGGGCGTTTTGAGACTAAGACATAAGATTTGAAGAAACGCAAGTCCGAGAGCTTGAGGAAGGAGACTGACGAGAAGCGTGACAGGAAACGCTGTTCGAAGAAGGCGTATGCAGCAGGTTCTAGCAGTTCTAGAAAGGATAACGCCAGGGATAGCCAAGGTGGTTCTGAGAGGAAGATTCACGAGGACGAGTAGAAGAAGTGTCGCCGATGCGGACGAAATAGACATATTGCCCGCGAGTGCTATGCCAAAAGTACTCTGGAAGGAACGAAGCTTAAAGGATGCTTTCAGTGCGGGGAACATGGACATTTCAAGAAGGATTGTCCTAAGGCGGGAGGTCAGAATGCCAGGGGTAGAGCGTTCGAGCTAAACGCCGGGAAGGCACGTGACGATCCTGCCGTTGTCACTGGTATGTTTTTTATCAATAACCATTCTGCGTTCGTCCTCTTTAATACCAGAGCTGACTTGAGTTTTGTCTCGAAAAATTTTGAACCATTTTTTTGTTCACCTACAAGTAAGATAAATAAGAAGTACTCGATAGAACTAGCAAATGGTAAACTGATAGAAACTAGCGAAGTCGTTCGCGACTGTAGTATTCAGTTAGACGATCATAAGTTTAGTATCGATTTACTACCAGTGGAGTTGGGAAGCTTCGATGTAGTTGTGGGGATGGATTGGCTGTCCAAGAATAAAGCGGAGATTGTTTGCTATGAGAAGCAAGTGCGGATACCTCGTCCTGGTGGTGGCAAAGCGATAGTTGTCTTTGGAGACCAATCGAGTCGCGTGTCGAGTGTTGTCAGTGTTATGAAGATGCTCAAGATGTTGCGGAAAGGTTATCCCGCGTTTTTAGTCAACGTGATGCATACAAAGGCCGAATGTAGGAAGATCGAGGAGATTCCTATTGTTCGTGACTATCCAGAAGTTTTTTTTCCTGAAGACTTACCTGGATTACCCCCTGCGAGACAGATCGAGTTCCGAATCGATCTGGTACCTGGTGCTGCACCAATTGCAAAATCTCCTTATAGATTGGTACCGTCTGAAATGAAAGAAATATCGAACCAGCTTCAAGAGCTACTAAACAAAGGTTTCATTCGACCGAGTTTTTCGCCATGGGGTGCACCTGTCTTGTTCGTGAAGAAGAAGAAGGATGGATCCTTCAGGATGTGTATAGATTACAGGGAGCTGAACAAGTTAACTATTAAGAATCGGTATCCTTTACCAAGGATTGACAATTTGTTCGATCAGCTTCAGGGATCCAGCTACTACTCAAAGATAGATCTGCGTTCAGGATATCATCAGTTGAAGGTTGCTGATAAAGATATTCCGAAGACAGCCTTTCGAACACGATATGGCCATTACGAGTTCCTAGTCATGCCTTTTGGTCTAACTAATATGCCAGCTGTGTTCATGGATCTCTTGAACAGGGTGTGCAAACCCTACTTGGATAAATTCGTGATAGTATTCATCGACGATATACTTATTTATTCACGAACCAAAGAAGATCATGAGCATCATTTGAGGTTGATTTTGGAATTGTTGAAGGAAGAGAAACTGTACGCCAAGTTCTCTAAATGTGAGTTTTGGATTCGAGAAGTTCACTTTCTCGGACATGTCATAAATGAGAAAGGTATACATTTAGATCCGTCTAAGATCGAGGCAATTAAGAATTGGGAAGCGCCAAAGACCCCGTCAGAGGTGCGATAATTCTTAGGGATTGCTGGGTACTACCGGAGGTTCATTGAGAAATTCTCTAGAATATCGCAGCCATTGACGCTATTAACCCAGAAGGAGAAGAAGTTTGACTGGACGGAGAAGCAGGAGGAAGCTTTTCAGTCGTTGAAGGAAAAGTTCTACAGTGCACCTATTCTTTCCTTTCCTGAGGAAAGTAATGATTTCATTGTTTATTGTGATGCTTCACGTTTGGGCCTTGGATGCGTTTTAATGCAAAGAGACAAAGTGATAGCCTATGCATCCAGACAATTGAAAGTGCATGAGAAGAATTATACAACACATGATTTGGAGCTAGGAGCTGTTGTGTTTGCCCTGAAGATCTGGAGACACTATTTGTATGGCACGAAGTGCATGATATACACGGACCATAAGAGCCTCCAGCACATTCTCGATCAAAAGGAGCTCAATATGCGACAATGACGTTGGGTAGAGTTACTCAACGACTACGAGTGTGATATCCGTTATCACCCAGGGAAAGCAAACGTTGTTGCAGATGCGCTCAGCAGGAAGGAACAGGAAAAGCCTCTACATGTGCGCGCTTTAGGTTTGACCATACAAACGAGTTTGACCGATCGAATTCGGGATGCACAGCGAGAAGCTTTGAAAGGTGAAGGTCTGAGAAGAGAAGGTTTGAAGGGCTTAGAATGTAAACCGATACCAAAAGCGGATGAAGTGATGTACTTCATGAACCGAGTCTGGGTTCCGCTTAAAGGTAACCTCCGTGAATTGGTTATGAACGAAGCTCATAAATCCAAGAATTCCATTCACCTAGGTTCTACCAAAATGTATCAGGACATTAAGGAGTTTTACTGGTGGCCGAAGATGAAGAGAGACATTTCGGCCTATGTGAGTAAATGTCTGACGTGCTCTAAGGTTAAAGCTGAGCATCAGAAGCCGTCTGGGCTTCTGCAGCAACCAGAGATTCCTAAGTGGAAATGGGAACATCTTACGATGGACTTTATCAACAAGTTACCCCGTACGTCACGTGGACACAATATGATCTGGGTAATTGTGGATCGATTGACAAAGTCTGCTCATTTCTTGGCACTTAAGGAAACAGATAATACGGAGAAGATATCGCAGTTGTACCTTAATGAGATTGTAGCCCGTCATGGATTACCAGTGTCAATCATTTCGGATAGAGACGGATGATTTGACTCCAGGTTTTGGCGATCTCTCTAGAAATCATTGGGTTCTCGTTTGGATATGAGTACTGCATATCATCCTCAAACGGATGGTCAGAGCGAGAGGACCATTCAGATGTTAGAGGATATGCTGAGAGCGTGTGTGATTGATTTCATTGGAAGTTGGGATACTCATTTGCCTTTGGCGGAGTTTTCTTACAACAATAGTTACCACGCTAGCATAAAATCCGCACCGTTTGAAGCCCTGTATGGAAGGAAGTGTCGATCACCGCTCTGTTGGGCTGAATTTGGCGAGAAGCATTTGACCGATGTGACACCTGGGTCACTGCGACCATCAAACAAATACCAAGCCAATGAAATATTGTATTTCATACTTGGGATCTGTATAAATATGTGTATCT
Source organism: Helianthus tuberosus (assembly GCA_030545235.1). Taxonomy (NCBI): domain Eukaryota; kingdom Viridiplantae; phylum Streptophyta; class Magnoliopsida; order Asterales; family Asteraceae; genus Helianthus; species Helianthus tuberosus. The sequence goes on from JARYGA010059723.1 coordinate 112,914, forward strand.
TTTGCACATATCAACTCTTGTTCGATTTCAAGCTCTAAATCGCTTTCTAGAAGGTTATACGCGCGCTGATGCGTAAATATAACCAGTTTAATGCAACGAACACTCCGGAATAGTGAAATAGGCTTAACATACCTTAAATAACCTTTACATAACTTAGAAATAAGTTTTGAAGGCTTTGGAATGGCAAAATCAAGTTAAATCGCTTACAGGGACTAAACTTGACAAACTGCGAAAGTATGCCAATTTGAACTGTAACGAACATTCCGGAACATGACCATAAGTTAAACACACCCTAAATATCCTTTACATAGCTTAGAAATAGGCTTTGAGGGGTTCGGTGTGCTAAAATAAACTTCTGGTTCATTCAGGGACTAAAAGCGTCAAAAAGTGCACAAGTTTGCACTTTCGCGCATAACTCACGTTCTGAATACCTCCGGACATCCAAAAATTTATGTAAGCACTAAAATATTTTATTTTAGTGTTTGGCATAAGAAAAATCCATTCGTCGCGTCATTTGGATCGTTTTTCGCGCTCATGCGCATTCCGTCGTAATTAAGCGAACATCGCGATTGTATGGCCAAACGAACCGACATCCGAGATACTTTTGAGCACATTTTAAGCTCCCTATACTTTAACTTCATTTTAGAGCATTGAAATGGGGTTAACGGGCCTTAAACGTGTCGGAAAAAGCTCAAAACACTAACAGGGACCAAATCTGCCATTCTAACAAAGTTGGTCCTTGCGCACCTCAACACTATTAGTGTTACGGTGCGCAAGCAGTCCCCAGACCAGATTCAATGTTCTAAACAGGCTGTTAACTGCTGTTTACCACTCCTAATCCCTTGCACATGGTATTTCTCAATACTAGGGGCTCACATGGTATTGTAAAACCACTATCTTGAGGTGTATGGCCAAGATCAAAGCACGGTTTCCAAGAAACGATCCTAACGGTTCGAGAAACACTATAAATACCCAGCCCCCCTTCCATTCAAAACCCACCAAATCTGATCTAAATGCTCTAAGTTGAGGCTTTTGCTTCATACCTGAGCTATTCGATCACGATTTGCTTGCGGGGACCCTTTGTAAGTATTCCTTCGTTCTTTTATTGCTTTTCGAGTCCGAAAGTCAAACAGTCAAACTTTGTTTGACTTTCTGCATTGACCAGTTTATGGTCAATGCGAAGTTCGTTTGAACTTCGCAACGTGAGCGTAATCACGATGGTTATAGTCCCTTGTGACTATGCCTACTGATTACCACGTTGTCTAGGGTCGCAAGGGTAAGCGATCTAATAAATCGCTTATACCTTCGAACCCGACCCATTTGGTCGATCATTAGGATCTGACCAAATACATTAGGTGACCATAGTAGGTAGGGAATAACCTTCCGAGGTTATACCTTATGGTCACGACGTTTAAGTAGTTGTATGATAGGTAGTTTATATGCCTTATGTAAATTACCAAAATACCCCTTTGATGCCAAAATTCATTATAAACATATGTGACATAACTTTTGACATCTAAACTGATTTGGCGACAATATTAGGCATGTTAAGGCATATTCTACTTGTCATAGGACTAGTTAGGCGGTCCGAACGCGTTTCACGCGAACGACGCGTTAAAGTAGCATAAGCTACCTAAACGGGTCGTAATGGGTCGTAAGCAATTATGTTAGGTTTCATTTAGTATGTAGGCTTTGTTAAACCATGTTACACGAGTCTCCATACTCGTTTGGTTTACGAACCCTCATTCTATCCGATCCTCCGATTTAGGTCCGGTTTATTAACATAGTTACCTATATTAGGTGCCGTTTGATATCCGTGATCTCTAGCATTGCTTGGTGGTTATCTTAGGACTTCTGAGCAATCTCAAGTGAGTACATAGACCCCTCTTTTACTGTTTTCAAACTGTTTTGGGGTGGAACACATGTGCCTACTTGTTACTTTCATGCTTTCCTGTTTTCACATCATATACATGCTATGTTCAATAGTACAATTATAGTACATTGTTTTACATTACATTTTATGCTATGTGTGCCCATTGTGTGCATACTTAGTACATTGTTTTACATTACATTTCATGCTATGTACGCCCATTGTGTGTATACTTAGTACATTGTTTTACATTGCATTTCTGGTATATGTTCTCATCCAGCATATGAACACATTATATTACATTTTGAACCGTTATAACCATTTGACTATGTGAACCATCGTAACCATTTGATTATGTGAACCGTTTGTAACTGTTGAACCGTGTGAACCATTTGTATCTGTTGGCATGAATTACATCTTGATGGTTTGGTTTGAGTAAGTGATTTTAATAACGAGGCGTGTGTAATATGATACAAGCATGGTGGATACGCCGCTGGTACTTCCTATATATAAGTGTTTGTATGGTATTACATATTGTAGCGTTATTTGAATCATTTCAACTTGAGACATATGACATTTTATACAAATAACATACTTTTTACAAGACATTGATTTACAAACAACTTATCTTATACAAACTCATTTTACATGGTTATTCATTTAACCACACATTATTCTCTTATTTATACATATCATCTGATCTTATCGTTTTTCAAATGATTTACAAGACAAAGCAAATTACAAGGTTCATGACTAAACATTTTCTCAAACATAAGTCATGAATTCTGTTTTCACAAAACCTATGTATCTCACATGCATTTTTATGTTGACGTACCTATTTTCACATGTGTTTTCAGGAGATGATGCATAGGACTTATCAAGACATACTTAGGCGGACCTGTGCCTTAGTGACTTAAAACGAGACAAGAACTAGTTAATTTATGTTATGTACTCTTTGGTTCTTGTTTAAAACAATGTAAACTTTCATGTTTGATTAATAAAACGAAACTTCAATTGCCATGGATTTGAAACAATTAATTCTGTTACAACACTCCCCGACGTTTCCGCCACGTTTTGTATGTTCTACGTGGTCGGGGTGTGACAGAAATGTTGGTATCTGAGCCAATGGTTATAGGGAATTAGGTTATTAGTAATACTTTGACCTAGTCTATAACCTTTCTAGGACCCTAACGCGAGTTTACTTGCGTTTAGTCATAAAACAATACCGTCACCTATCCTTAGGCGACGACCGCAACAAGAACAAAAATTTCAAAACCACTTTGAAAAACTAATCATCTGTTCTAGGATGATTGATTACTAGGTTTTGAACCCTCTATTGTAAGGTTTTGAACCCTCTATTGTAAGGTTTTGAACCCTCTATTGTAAGGTTTTGAACCCTCTGTTATAAGGTTTTGAACCCCTTTGAGTTTTCAAAATCTCGTCAAAGTTTTGGGTCCTAAATAGTGTGAACACGTGCAAACTGGAAGAGTGAATGCCTGTACCCTAAGTTTTCTGTCTAAGGCTAGAGTGTTCGTACAAATCCACATAATCGGACCAGTCACTCTTACCTGGGAACTCTTGGGGTGAGTGTCCACTTATAGGCGAGCATGTCTTCGCGATACATTATAAGGATCTATTTGCTTTGATTCAGCCTTTGTGTGTCGTTTGTTTGCTTCGTGGTTCAAACAAATGACCATCACCCATGATTTGGTCGGTAATTGTAACATCCTATTCTTACCCAATGCCATTTCAATTTTTTTCTTTCTTGTTTCTCTTTTAGAATGCCTCCTCGACGCGAAAACCAGATAGCGACTGCCGAACTGGCAGAAATCATTGCGCAGCAAATGGCTGCTCAATTCCCAAACCTCTTTGCTCAATGGAACCAAGCCAACAACAACAACAATGGTCCATGCAATTTCAAGAGTTTTAACTCGGCTAAACCACTCAAGTTTAGTGGTTCTGAGGGAGCGACTGGGCTTCTTCAATGGTTCGAGAGCATTGAGAATACTTTCCGCCATGTGCAGTGTCCTGACAATCGCAAGGTCGAGTTTTCTTCGAGTGTGTTCCAGAAGAGGGCCCTTATGTGGTGGAACGGGGTTATGAGAGATCGAGGTGCAGAAGTTGCTCTAGCACAGACATGGGCTGAACTTAGGGCCCTTATGATGAAGGAATTCTGTCCTCGTCACGAGATCAGGGCCTTGGAAAGAGAATTTGACGATCTTACGTAAGATAGCGGTGAGCATCGAGCCTACATGGACCGTTATGAAGAGTTAAGTCTGTTATGCCCAAACATGGTCACGCCTTTGGATAAGGCAATCGAAAAGTACATTGATGGCCTCCCTGACTCAATACAAGACATTGTGACTGGTAGCAACCCTACTACAGTTAGACAGACCATTGAGCTATCTGCAACCTTGACTGAATCAAAGATCAGGAAAGGTAAACTTTTCCGAAAAGGTGACAAGAAACCGGTCGAGGAATCGAACCAAATCGAGGAATCAAAGACCATGGATGAACAGACTGGATCCCCTAAGAAGTCAAAGAAGCGAAAGGCTTCTCAGAACTTCGCCGTGGTCGCTCACAATGGTCAAGCCGTCCCTAACCAACCAGCTCAACCCCCTGCTAGGAAGCCATACAATGGAACTGCACCCTTGTGCAACCAATGTAGCCTCCATCATCATGCCAATGTAAAGTGCCGCAAATGCCAAACTTGTGGACTTATAGGCCATACAGCAAGAGTTTGCCCAGCTGCAGCTGCACCAAACCCAGCTGGCAACAATCCCGCTCAAGGTCGTTTTCTACCAGGTTCTTGTTTCAACTGTGGCGAGATGGGTCATTTCCGAAGAAATTGCCCAAAGCTTGCTAATGCAAATCCAGCACAGGGATGAGCATCTGACCGACAACATCGTTTAGAAATAATCACGTCTTATGTATTATTTTCTTTTGTTGTCATGGTCCATGAAACAGTTGTTATCATTGTTTATAAATAAATCTTTTATTTACATTGCAATGTATTTATGTGGTTGTATGTATAAACAACATATCCCTTACAATACCGACAATCAAGGAATCATATTCCTTGAAAAGCAAACTACCCCCAAAATTTTTCCATCTTATGATCTCTTGCGTTTTCCACGAAATTCCTAAGTATCCGTTTCTTCTAAGGAAAACGAAGTACAAGGCGCAAGTTACAACACGAGACGAATACCCAAAGTACCACTATAAATCCTTAATAAGGGTGCTTAAGGATATTTCCGTAAATCCTAAAAATTTTGTGTTCCTTAATTCGAATATTACGTTTCTTTGAAAACAAAATCGAATTTTGAGAGATCATCCTATCTTTTCAGATAGATCCCAGAGGACATTGAAGTCCAGCGACTGGTTTCCTGGTGTACTTTGAATATCCATATTCAATCACTAACAAGTTAATAACAAATTAATTACTGAGTTAAACAACTATGTGATTATGTGCTTATGTGTTCCCTTTTATGTTTTTGGTGTAATCCAAGTTTTTGTTATCTAAAATCCTTAACGGACTACGTTGTAGTTAAGTCCCTTGGGTTATAAAGTACTACTCCATAATTAGACCCCTTGAGTGGTCTAGTTAAACAGATTGATCCAAAAATCTGGTTAGGAACATCATGTGATGATATAGCTGAAAGGACTCCTTGGTGGCCTGATTAAAAAGATCATTTGTCGATCTAATTAAAAGGACCCTATGGTAGTCTAGTCACCCTCATCACAGGTTTGATTTTCTTCCCCTAAACATTACAAGACAAGCTGTGCGGACTGTGCAAGGAATTACGTAATTATGGATGCATACATAATTATGGAATTTAGTGCACAGAAACCACATCGAGCTTTGTCATGTGCCTAGAAGTTAACTCTATTCATTTCCGTTTCTGAGGAAGCACCCGTTGAAAATGACTCCGTTTGTTCATATTCGTTTCTGAAGATTGTCCGTTGAGGAAATGAATATCCGTTTGATTATCCTTTTCATTTCCATTTCTGAGGGAGCACCCGTTGATTATCCTTTTCATTTCCATTTCTGAGGAAGCACCCGTTGAAAATGACTCTGTTTGTTCATTTTCGTTTCTGAAGATTGTCCGTTGAGGAAATGAATATCCGTTTGATTATCCTTTTCATTTCCATTTCTGAGGAAGCACCCGTTGAAAATAACTCCGTTTATTCATTTTCGTTTCTAAAGATTGTCTGTTGAGGAAATGAATATCCGTTTGATTATCCTTTTCATTTCCATTTCTGATGAAGCACCCGTTGAAAATGACTCCGTAAGTTCATTTTACGTTTCTAAAGATTGTCCGTTGAGGAAATGAATCCCCGTTTGTTTATTCCTTCATTTCCGCTTCTGAAGAATACTCGTTGAGGAAAATGACTCCGTCTATTCATTTTCGTTCTGAAGAATGTCCGTTAAGGAAATGACAGGATTATGCCTTACTATCTCTGGTGGTTACTTGACACAAAGTCACAGATGGACTCCTATGAATAAATTTCGGGACGAAATTTCCTAAAGTAGGGGAGACTGTGACACCTGGGTCACTGTGACCATCAAACAAATACCAAGCCAATGAAATATTGTATTTCATACTTGGGATCTGTATAAATATGTGTATCTTTTGCACATATCAACTCTTGTTCGATTTCAAGCTCTAAATCGCTTTCTAGAAGGTTATACGCGCGCTGATGCGTAAATATAACCAGTTTAATGCAACGAACACTCCGGAATAGTGAAATAGGCTTAACATACCTTAAATAACCTTTACATAACTTAGAAATAAGTTTTGAAGGCTTTGGTATGGCAAAATCAAGTTAAATCGCTTACAGGGACTAAACTAAACAAACTGCAAAAGTATGCCAATTTGAACTGTAACGAACATTCCGGAACATGACCATAAGTTAAACACACCCTAAATATCCTTTACATAGCTTAGAAATTGGCTTTGAGGGGTTCGGTGTGCTAAAATAAACTTCTGGGTCATTCAGGGACTAAAAGCGTCAAAAAGTGCACAAGTTTGCACTTTCGCGCATAACTCACGTTCTGAATACCTCCGGACATCCAAAAATTTATGTAAGCACTAAAATATTTTATTTTAGTGTTTGGCATAAGAAAAATCCATTCGTCGCGTCATTTGGATCGTTTCTCGCGCTCATGCGCATTCCGTCGTAATTAAGCGAACATCGCGATTGTACGGCCAAACGAACCGACATCCGAGATACTTTTGAGCACATTTTAAGTTCCCTATACTTTAACTTCATTTTAGAGCTTTGAAATGTTGTTAACGGGCCTTAAACGTGTCGGAAAAAGCTCAAAACACTAACAGGGACCAAATCTGCCATTCTGCCAAAGTTGGTCCTTGCGCACCTCAACACTATTAGTGTTACGATGCGCAAGCAGTCCCCAGACCAGATTCAATGTTCTAAACAGGCTGTTAACTGCTGTTTACCACTCCTAATCCCTTGCACATGGTATTTCTCAATACTAGGGGCTCACATGGTATTGTAAAACCACTATCTTGAGGTGTATGGCCAAGATCAAAGCACGGTTTCCAAGAAACGATCCTAACGGTTCGAGAAACACTATAAATACCCAGCCCCCCTTCCATTCAAAACCCACCAAATCTGATCTAAATGCTCTAAGTTGAGGCTTTTGCTTCATACCTGAGCTATTCGATCACGATTTGCTTGCGGGGACCCTTTGTAAGTATTCCTTCGTTCTTTTATTGCTTTTCGAGTCCGAAAGTCAAACAGTCAAACTTTGTTTGACTTTCTGCATTGACCAGTTTATGGTCAATGCGAAGTTCGTTTGAACTTCGCAACGTGAGCGTAATCACGATGGTTATAGTCCCTTGTGACTATGCCTACTGATTACCACGTTGTCTAGGGTCGCAAGGGTAAGCGATCTAATAAATCGCTTATACCTTCGAACCCGACCCATTTTGTGACAACTGCCACTTTCGGGTAATTTACTTACATTAAAACGATGATTTACATTATACAAGTATGTGTTTTGAATATTCGGACTGCATGATTACATGATATACATCTTAGAAAACTCATGGAATATTCGTTTATTATTACACATGATTCACTTTTATTGGGTACATTTGTAATAGTGCAAACAATTCACCAAAACAACTAGAGTAGTGCCTAGTGAACTAGAGTGCTGACGAAAACTCCGGATCTGCAGAAAACATCTAAAATGACATCTTTAGGACTCGGATGAGAGTCCAATATCAATTATATATTAAACCCTATATGGGAATACAAGAGTTTGGTTAATATTTTACCAATGCCCGGTAGCACTAAAAACTATCCGAAAAACGCTAAAAGTGACCATTTCATGAATTTTCCGCAAAAATTCAGCAATTGTATTTTATTACAAGATGCAAAAATTGATGTTTAGGCACCAATTTCATATAAGAATACTTATGGAATATCAATTATACACATAACGGAAATTTTCCCTACAACTTCCTTAAGCGTACCTTTCGACTATCTACTTGCGAAACGAGCGCTATACATCTAGCCGAACTATATTTTGGCACATGTAGCGAACTAGTGATTATTATTTTGGTCTTGTAAAGATAGATTATGGTCTTTGCAAGTCAAGAAACATCTCGGAAAATTGCAAACCCTTAACACCAAAATACTTACATCTTTATATTCTTTTGAAATCTAAAAAAATAACTAACTTATTTTTACCATACAAGACCCCCCCCCCCCACCTTATGACCGTGAACAAGGGGTCCCACCCCCTTGTTTATGTTGGTAAAATATCTAAGATATTACTTTGTGTTACAAGTGGATTAGTATGGTGATTTATTTCAACACTTAACCATTAAGTCTTACAACCTCATTACTACACATTTTCATCTATCACCAACCAAGAACACTCCCATCATCTTCATCTTTTTCACAAGAACACCTTCAAAAACCCATTTATTTTTATTACCTTCTTCATGATCATTATGGATTTCCAAGTAACATAAGAGGATCTAAAGCTTTTGGAAGTAAAAGGAAGGGTTTTCATCCATACAAAAGTGTTCTACCATCAAGATTATCATCTTCTTAGTTCTTAATAATCATCTAAGATCATCCCTAGCCTAGTGCTAGAAATAAGCTTCTATATCTATTTTTTTTTTATGCAAATGTATTAAGTTTATGATTGTTATTATTACTAATAATAACCAAGTAATCTTACATAATAAGCATGAAAAATACAAAGAAGCAAAGATAAAAATCATGATATAATTATGTTTGTTTATATTGTGATCTAAGACTTGTTATATGCTTATTTAGTCTTGTTATGATGATTATGATGCAAATAAATTGTTAGAAGATGTTTTAAGTTATGATCTAAAAATTAAACATGTTTATGTTAAAGGGTTTTTAACATAAAGGAATAAATGGATGATCATAACTATTGATCTTGTGAAAGTATTTAAGGTTTTTATTTAAAAACAAGACTTTCACAAAATTATAAAAAGTAACATACAACTAGAGATTTTTATAAAAGTTGTTAAAACTAAAATGTAACTTGGTTTTTGAACTTGTTAGCATATGAAATGATCATGGTTAAAACCCTACATGATTTGGATATCATCTTGATAATTTCATGTTATAAAAGTCTCATATGTTTAGTTAAGATGTTGAATAAATTGATGGTGATTAGAAAAAGAAAATGATATGTTTATGAAACATGGTTAAGATAAAATACAAAGGTTATATAGCCATTTTTCATAAAAACTTTATTTTATAAAGTAACCACATTTTTGGGTAAATCTCTACAAGAATAAAAAGGTTGTTAAAGAAAGTTTTTATAAAATAAAAGACAAGAAAAATATATATTTTTTTTAAAATATATATTTGTTTACTTTAACAATTTTTGTGACATGTATTACTTGATGTATTAGTTATATATATCAAAGTAGGAACTTGTATCTAATGTCACATTTAAACTCAAAACACTTTATAACAAAAGTCCTACAAGACTTCAGATATTTACGCCTTAAAACGAGTTACGGACGATTCAAATAATCGGACACCATTTATGGTCAAAATGAACGACGGACGACTACATAAGAGAATTGCCAATCCGAAGAGTTACTACGATGTTTAGACGATTTTTCGACACGAAATATAAGTATCCTATCGATAACAAATTTCGGATGTTTATAAACTTATAAAAACTAGTATGTTTTTATTTACTAACAAGTATACTTAGTAAATTTTTATAAAAAGGTTTTTATAAAAATAAATGGGCTTATTATACTAGTGGGCTATTTTTATAACAAATGGGCTTATATTACTTAATGGGCTATTTTTCTTAATGGGCTTATCTTCATAATGGGCTTAACATAAATTCATGGGCTAAGCCCAAATACTAAACATATGGGCCAAAGCCCAACACTATTCAAGCCCAACACTATTCAAGCCCAATGCTATTCAAGCCCAACACTATTTGAGGCCCAACACTATTTGAGGCCCAACACTATTTGAGGCCCAACACTATTTAAGGCCCAGCACTATTTAAGCCCAATAACTTGAAAACATGGGCTTGGCCCAATGATACCATTTTTGGGAACACAACTATACAATGTATACATATAAGACACGAAATTCAGCGGACTAGATCCGACTATACAACTCACAAGATACAAGATAACATTTATATATATATATTTGGTGGAAAATATATATAGAACATTTGAACAACTCATTCATCGAATACACAGTTAACGAACAGTAAAGACATACAAGTCTTACACATATTGAAGACACAAGACTTGTACTCAAGTTCTTTACAAAGACCGAAGTGTCTAACAAAAATAAGAACATTTGTAGGTCGCAACGCTATTCAGGACGACCGCACGTGAGATCTTATTTACATCTATTCACAGGACGCGATACTGTGAGTTCATGTCCCCTATTCATTTAAATGTTTTACAACTTTACAACTATCGGGGAAAATACATGTTCAACGTATGTTAAAGTTAGGGAATGAAACACCTTAGATCATGTGCGAATTAGGGTTATACATCTAAGCACCATTAATCCAGTTTGGACCTAGGTACAAGTGGTTAGATCTAATGGGTTTTGGCGAGCCCCACTCTTGGTCGTGGACCCATACGGAAGAGTGCGTTTGTGTCCCAGTCGATAGGAATCGACATAAAAATCGTCTAGGGTTGGATTGCTTCCTTTTTCGTCACACATATTAATGTCCTTGCAAAACATTAATGATCAACGATTTCATTGACGCTTTACATACTGCAACTCACATTTTAAATACATCGATTCACCAACTTTTGTTGATGTTTTCCAAACTTAACATGTATTTCAGGGAATTAAAGGACCATGTCGGATTTCCCAGTCAAGATAACAAGTACAAGAACTCCATGCGATCTTTTGAAGGGTTTAATTATTATATTCCGCCTCTTTGCGGAAATATGACGGTTTAAACCTTAGTAGTTTATTTCATGTTAATGTATGAAACAATAACACTTTACTTTTATGTTAATGGTTTGTAACCGACACACTAAACTTATGTTGTAATCTTTTGAAACACTTATGGCAATGGCAATGGAGTATGTTTTATTCATATAGTTTGTTCATGTACATCGATATTTATGCAATGAAAACCATATCGATCACACCTTGCGTTTCCGCTACGAGCGGGTGTGACACATTTGGTCGATCATTAGGATCTGACCAAATACATTAGGTGACCATAGTAGGTAGGGAATAACCTTCCGAGGTTATACCTTATGGTCACGACGTTTAAGTAGTTGTATGATAGGTAGTTTATATGCCTTAGGTAAATTACCAAAATACCCCTTTGATGCCAAAATTCATTATAAACATATGTGACATAACTTTTGACATCTAAACTGATTTGGCGACAATATTAGGCATTTTTTTGGGTAAAGGGTTACCCCGGTGAATATATTAATCACAAACAAAAAGAACAAGTAGGTGGCAAAAGCACCACCTAGTTCACAAAAGCGACATACCGCTAATGTGTAAACCAAGACAAAGACAAAACAACCACCCTAACAAGGGAAACCAAAAGACAAAAAAATGGAAGATTACATGAATTGACACTAACAGTCTACCAAACTAATCTCCCACTTTTGTAAGACCCTCCGCACATGTCTTGTGTCTTTGAACTTTAGTGATTTAAGCTTTAGTCGAACATTATTGATAATGAGTTCAGCCAACTTCTCCGGGGGACGCAACTGGTTATTGAAAAACCTGGAGTTCCTTTCTTGCCAGATAAAATAAGCTGATGCAGCAACCAAGAGTTTACCAATAACAGTAGTAATAGATCTCGACCGAGCCCGAGGCAGTAACCAATCCACTATGCTATCCCAATCCGATCCCACAGTGTTCATAGCAGAATTATCCCGAACTGTCATCCAAATCTTAGATGCAAAGTTGCATTGAAAGAAAAGGTGTTCATGAGAATCAATATTATTCTGGCAAAGAAGGCAGCACATTAAATTCATACAACCCCTATTAATGATGTTCCATTTCCTTAATCTGTCTTGAGTGACTAACTTTCGTCTGAAAATCAGCCACAAGACAAAAGCATGCCTTGGAATGCATTTCGAAAACCAAACTAAGTTGTACCAGTTCACCTGTTGATCTCGAAAACGTATGCAATCCCAAGCATCAGAAGTTCTGAATGGGGCAAGGCAACCATCTACATCTTTCCACATAGTAATATCCCGAGTACCTTCGGTTAAAAAGAGAGGCGCAAGCTGATTTAGAATCGGGTAGGAGACTAACCAATGATTCGGCCAATTCTGTGACAACTCGAAATTTAGAACCTTTCGTTGTATGCTTAAACGTGTGACTAGATAACTTACGTGATTAATGATAAATGAACCTTTATGTGATTGTGTGATTTTTATGTGTTGTGATTATGCCTATGTGCATGTATGCGAGTATGCCTGTGAACCGAAACGACAAGAACCCGACTCGAGACCATGTGGTCTCGAGTGAATTAGTGTGACATATGGGCCGGTTGAACCATACACCTCACTTAACCCAACCGAGAGCCCATTGGGGTGCATTACTTGGTGCGGATATATAAACTTGATAGCTAGACATGTTGCCATTCTTGATAACACTCATACTCCTCCACACTCACTCTCTATTCTCTCACACTAAAAACCCTAAGCCACACCGCCTCTCCTCCTTCATTCTCGGACTCAAACCGGTGGTATTAGGGGCTCTCGGATCAACACACACACACTCGGAAGTTTCATACTTGCCTTTGAGACTCATCAACCGGTTAGTGGTTCATACTAGATGTGTGTTTCGGTTTATTGATAATGTATGATAAAGATTATGTGATAATGTGGTTACTTGTTAAGCTTATGCATGATAAATACACCCTTCTTGTGTAATCGGTTCATAAGTGCTTCATGAAGTGTGTCTATATTCGACTAAAGATGATATGATAATATATTGATTATGTTGGGATGAACAATGTAGGATTGGCTATGAGTAAATGTTATCGGTTCTTGATTAGGATTAGAAGGTTTATTACTCATGAAATCGGATGTTGTTCATGAGGATTATAGAATGCATGTTTGTTACAATATGAGCTTTGATATCTAGTTTAGATAATATAACCCTTGTCCGAAAATGCAGAATATGTTTAATAAGGGCTGTTTGTGTTTGATGAACATGATGAATGTATGAAGAACTTGTTGAATGTGATGATGAACTACTTGAATATTTGATGAATGTATGAAGAACTTGATGAACATCATAAGAGCATGGTTGAATATTTGAAATCTGAATTGTTTGATCCATTTTAGGAAATTCTAGACAAATAAACATGTTTAAGGAATTTGGTTGGTTAGTACAAACTGTTACCTGAAATCAGAATAGTACACTGTTCCGAGTCAGTAGATGTCCACTCGAAACCAGCAGTTGCGACACAGATTGCGAGTCGCAAACACCCGGTTGCGACTCGAAACCACACCGGATCAGCCCACCAAACCTTGTGACTCGAAACCACGGTTGCGAGTCCAGTTGCGACTCGTAACCAAAACAGCATGGACCGAAACCATGGTTGCGGCTCCGGTTGCGAGTCGCAAACGCCTAGTTGCGACTCGGGATCACATGCGAGACTATACACACTGTTGGGCTTTCACCTTGTTTAGACTTAACTGTTTGGGCCGGACTCTTGGGCCCAATGTACAGACTTTATGTGTTACTGTTGAACGTGAATCTGCCATGACTAAACATGTATGCCATGAACGTTACTTGAGTACATTATGCTAGAAACATACGTGCACTACTTGAATACGAACCTGATTGTACGATACGACTATGATAGGACGTGAGTAGCCTCAACGTTGCTTGTTTGACTTTTCTGTGTTTTCTACCGAGCAAACCAAGGTGAGTTCACACCCTCTACAAAGCATGGGATTCCCAGGGGTCGGGAATTGGGGTTAAGGAACTGGGTTCCTCGTCCTCCTTGGGTAGGACAGCAAAGGTTCAGGAATGTAATTCCTCGTCCTCACGGACAGATATCTCGTACTAGACCAAAACTCTATCACGAAGTCCCTCATTTTTATATCGACTTAATCGCCGGGCCAATGGCGAGCGGGTCATTAGTTAGATAGCGCTATTTAGGTCTGACAAACCTCACACCGTGCCGCAGAGGACGGGCGTGAACTAATGGATCTGGGGCACGTCAATGATGATAGACATTGACAGTTTCAGGGCACTTAAACATGACTACAGTCAGCAGTCGATATGGTAACGAGTCTAGTGTATACATGGGGTAGCCCCCACGGCCGAAATGCCAGATAACTAACACGGGGTAGCCCCCACGGCAGGATTGCCAGAGTAACCGGGAATGAACAAATCACGTTTTTAACTATGGGGTAACCCCCACGGCAGGATGCCAGCTAAAGGAAACTGTTTTCGAAACAACTTAAAACGAACACCCAACCGTGAACTCACTCAACTAGTTGTTGACTCGTTACTACATGCTTTGCAGGTCCTTAGGTTCTTAGCTGGAGCTTGCATGGAGGAGGATCGTTGTGGGACATGGACGGCTGTGTGCCACGTTAAATTATGAAACAATTAAACTTATGTTTTGTTTTAAGACTTATGCTTCCGCTTGCAACTTAACTATGTGTTTGTTTGGACACCAATTGTATTGGTTAAACTTTTATATCTCTTAACTCGTATGTTCAATATGATTGGTGGCTGGATCCTGGTCAGTCACGCCTCCAAGCGGTAGTACTCCGCAGGTGGATTTTGGGGGTGTGACAGATTGGTATCAGAGCCATTGGTTATAGAGAACTTGGTTTTAATAAAGGGGAAAACGTTTTTGTTAAAACCAGACTATAACCTGTACAGTGCTCAACGGTCCACAACGATGCTTCACTCCACATGCAAGGCTCGACATTCTAGGTAATATGATCTGTGCACATATTGCCTACTTGTTAGTTACATGGTACATTGCTTATGGTATGCTTGGTTAGTATAACTACTGTTGCTTGAACACGTGCATGCTTACTCTATCCTATCATCGCACTTTCGCGAACCCCACTCACTTACATTCTTCTTGGTATGAAGATCATGTCTGGACGCGTTAACATGACACAAGCCCAGTTGACGGCTTTGATCAACGAACGAGTTGCCGCAGCACTCGCAGCTGCACACGCAGGAGGTATATCCTGCAGCCCGAACTCATTCTAGGATCTTTAGGATCCTACTCTCGTGAACCAACCTTTGTGTTAAACTCTGTCTTTTCTTTCACCTACGATAGGTCAGCATGTTCAACCACCCGTGTGCACTTTTAAGACTTTCATGGACTGCCGACCGACTACTTTTAGCGGCACTGAAGGAGCAGTAGGTCTCCTACATTGGTTTGAGAAACTAGAGTCTGTCTTCGAAATGTGTGAATGCCCTGAGACGCGCAGGGTGAAGTATGCTACTGGTACTCTTGAGGGTTTAGCCCTCACGTGGTGGAACGCTCAAGTTCAGATGCTAGGGTTGGTTGCTGCTAACGCCACCCCATGGGAAACTTTCAAGGAAATGATCAAGGAGGAATACTGCAGTCGTGATGAGATTCACAAACTCGAGGTGGAGTTCTTCAACCTCAAGATGACGGGGTCGGAAATCGAAGCTTATGTGAAAAGGTCGAACGAACTGGCAATTCTGTGCCCTACTATGGTGGATCCTCCCATCAAGCGCATTGAACTGTTTCTTCAGGGCTTAGTGCCGGAAATCCAAAGTCATGTAACTTCAGCGAACCTCGCTACCTACCAGCAAACCGTTCAGTTGGCTCACCGTCTCACAGATCAAGCGGTGGAGCAGAACAAGTTACCAAAACGCATAGGCGCTGCAACTACTTCTGGTACCTCTAGTGACAACAAACGGAAGTGGGATGGAACTTCAAGTAAGGGTTCGACTTCTGTTCAGTCCCAGTCTCAGCAGAGAAAGACTGAGGACTACAAGAGCCCTAGTCAACAATCGTCCGGTGGTGGATACAAAGGAAATCATCCCAAATGCAATCGCTGCAGCCTGCACCACAGCGGACCATGCACCAGGGGCAATTGTCATAGGTGCAACAAGCCTGGTCATGCTGCAAAGGATTACAGGAGCTTATACCCCGCCAACCAGAATCGTCAGCAAGCTCAACAGAACCAGCGCCAACAACAGCAACAGGGTGATAACAAAGGGTGCTTTCAGTGTGGAGCTGAGGGCCACTTCAAGAGAGACTGTCCCCAACTGAACAGGAACCAGAACAACAACAACAACAACAATAACAACAATCAGGGGAATGGTAACAACGGGAACAACAACAACAATGGCGCCAGGGGGCGAATGTTTGTGATCGGCCAAGGTGAAGCAAGGAACGACCCCAATGTTGTGGCGGGTAAGTTCCTTCTCGACGACTTTTATGTTTCAGTTTTATTTGATTCGGGTGCCGATACTAGCTACGTGTCACTAGAAGTTAGTCGAATGCTTAAGCGTATTCCAACACCTTTGAACAACAAGCACACCGTAGAGCTAGCAAATGGTAAGAGTTTAGAAGCCACACACGTAGTCAAAGGTTGTAAACTTATTCTCGCTGACCAGACCTTCTCTATCGACCTCATTCCTATTGTCTTGGGTAGTTTCGACGTTGTCATTGGGATGGATTGGTTATCCCAACACCGAGCAGAGATTCTTTGCAACGAGAAGGTTGTCCGTATTCCAGGTCCCGATGGTGAACCTCTCATGATTCATGGCGACAAGAGGAGTGCTGTTGAGAACGTCATTTCTCTCCTTAAGGCTCAAAAGTACTTGCGAAAGGGCCACACTGCTATTTTGGCTCTTATTACTGACACCACGGAGAAAGAGAAGAAGATAGAAGATTTTCCAGTTGTACGCGATTACCCAGAGGTATTTCCTGAGGAATTACCTGGTCTTCCGCCTCATCGCCAAGTCGAGTTTCAGATCGAACTAGCTCCTGGAGCTGCGCCTATAGCTCGTGCACCTTATCGTTTAGCCCCATCAGAGTTGAAGGAACTCTCCGCGCAACTACAAGAGCTCCTGGATAAGGGTTTTATTCGTCCTAGCTCGTCGCCCTGGGGAGCTCCAGTGTTATTTGTGAAGAAGAAAGACGGTACTTTCAGGATGTGCATAGACTACCGAGAACTCAACAAGGTGACGGTGAAGAATCGTTATCCTCTACCGCGTATCGACGACTTGTTCGACCAGTTGCAAGGATCGAGCTACTATTCGAAAATCGATTTGAGATCGGGTTATCACCAGCTGAGAGTCCGGGAAGAGGACGTCTCTAAAACAACTTTCAGAACTCGATACGGGCACTATGAGTTTTTGGTCATGCCTTTTGGAATGACAAACGCACCTGCGGTTTTCATGGACTTGATGAACCGAGTGTGCAAACCTTACCTGGACAAGTTCGTTATAGTCTTCATCGACGACATCCTGATCTATTCCAAGAGTCGGGAGGAACATGAGCAGCATCTGCGACTTATTCTGGAACTCCTTCGAACAGAACAGCTTTATGCAAAGTTCTCGAAATGCGACTTCTGGCTTCGAGAAGTCCATTTCCTAGGCCACGTGGTAAACAAGGATGGGATTCACGTTGATCCATCCAAGGTAGACTCGATAAAGAACTGGCCTGCACCTCGTACACCAAAGGAAATTCGCCAATTCTTGGGTTTGGCGGGATACTACCGGAGATTCATAAAGGATTTTTCTAAGATTGCACAGCCTCTCACCTCACTAACGCAGAAGGGCGTTGTTTATCGCTGGGGAAACGCACAGGAGTTGGCATTTCAGCACCTAAAGGATAGACTTTGTAGCGCACCTATCCTTTCCTTGCCGGAAGGCACAGACGACTTTGTGGTCTACTGCGACGCATCAATTCAGGGTCTTGGTTGCGTGTTGATGCAACGAGACAAGGTTATAGCCTACGCCTCACGCCAACTCAAAGTTCATGAAAGGAACTACACGACACACGACCTAGAGCTGGGAGCTGTCGTTTTTGCACTTAAGTTATGGCGGCATTACCTGTATGGTACCAAGTGCGCGATCTACACTGACCACAGGAGCCTCGAGCACATTTTCAAGCAGAAGGAACTGAATATGCGGCAACGACGATGGGTCGAATTGCTAAATGATTACGAGTGCGCAATCAGATATCACCCGGGCAAAGCCAATGTTGTGGCTGACGCCCTCAGTCGGAAGGACGCCGTGCCTAAGCGCGTGCGAGCTTTACAACTCACGATCCATTCTAGTCTCCCCTCCCAGATACGAGCAGCTCAGATAGAAGCACTGAAACCGGAAAACGTCAGGGCCGAAGCCCTACGCGGATCGAGGCAACGCTTAGAACAGAAGGAAGACGGTGCTTACTACGTAACGGGACGCGTTTGGGTCCCACTCTATGGCAATCTACGAGAGCTTGTGATGGATGAAGCACACAAGTCCCGCTACTCGGTACATCCTGGATCTGATAAAATGTACCACGACATCAAGACTACGTACTGGTGGCCTAGCATGAAGGCCCACATAGCGACCTACGTCAGCAAGTGTTTGACTTGTGCTAGGGTCAAGTCGGAATACCAGAAACCATCAGGCCTGCTCCAACAGCCAGAGATACCTCAATGGAAATGGGAGCAAATTTCCATGGATTTTGTTACTGGCCTACCTAGATCCCAGCGCGGGAACGATACTATTTGGGTGATCGTGGATCGACTCACAAAATCTGCACACTTCCTGGCCATCAAGGAAACGGATAAGTTCTCCACTCTTGCAGAAATATACATCAAGGAAATCGTTTCGAGGCACGGGGTGCCCACCTCCATTATCTCAGATCGGGATGCACGTTTTACTTCGGAGCTGTGGCAAGCAATGCACAAATCCTTCGGCTCACGACTAGACATGAGCACAGCGTACCATCCTCAGACGGACGGGCAGTCCGAGCGCACCATCCAAACCTTAGAAGACATGCTTCGTGCATGTGTAATCGACTTTGGCAACCGCTGGGAAAAGCATCTGCCACTTGTGGAATTCTCGTACAATAACAGCTACCACACCAGCATTGGAGCTGCTCCGTTTGAGGCATTGTACGGACGTAAATGCCGGTCTCCTCTTTGCTGGGCAGAGGTGGGAGATAGTCAGATCACTGGTCCAGAATATGTGGTAGATACGACCGAGCAGATCGCTCAGATACGAAAACGCATGACAGCCGCTCGTGAACGTCAGAAAGTTTACGCCGACATGGGCAGGAAACCACTTGAGCTCCAGGTTGGGGAGCGGGTACTACTCAAAGTTTCACCCTGGAAGGGTGTGGTTCGTTTTGGTAAACGCGGCAAACTTAACCCACGATACGTTGGACCTTTCGAGGTCATTGAGAAAATAGGCAGGGTGGCCTACAGGTTGAACTTACCAGCGGAACTCGGTGCAGTTCACAACGTTTTCCACGTGTCGAATCTGAAGAAGTGTCCATCAGATGAGACCCACGTAGTTCCTTTGAAGGAACTCACGATCGACGAACAGTTACGATTCGTCGAGGAACCAGTCGAGATCACGGACCGGGATGTTAAGGTCCTCAAGAGCACTAGAATACCTCTCGTTCGAGTTCGTTGGAACTCACGTCGCGGCCCAGAGTTCACCTGGGAGCGCGAAGATCAGATGAAACAAAAGTATCCTCAACTGTTCGCAAACAGTACACCCACTACTGAGGCCGAAGCTACGGAATTTCGGGACGAAATTCCAGATCAACGGGGGGTGGATGTGACACCCCAGGAAAACCACACAACTTAACTAGCTTCCTCAGTGAGTGCTTACCAAATTTCGGGACGAAATTTCTTTCAACTTGGGGATGATGTGACAACTCGAAATTTAGAACCTTTCGTTGTATGCTTAAACGTGTGACTAGATAACTTACGTGATTAATGATAAATGAACCTTTATGTGATTGTGTGATTTTTATGTGTTGTGATTATGCCTATGTGCATGTATGCGAGTATGCCTGTGAACCGAAACGACAAGAACCCGACTCGAGACCATGTGGTCTCGAGTGAATTAGTGTGACATATGGGCCGGTTGAACCATACACCTCACTTAACCCAACCGAGAGCCCATTGGGGTGCATTACTTGGTGCGGATATATAAACTTGATAGCTAGACATGTTGCCATTCTTGATAACACTCATACTCCTCCACACTCACTCTCTATTCTCTCA
Organism: Helianthus tuberosus; assembly: GCA_030545235.1. Classification (NCBI taxonomy): domain Eukaryota; kingdom Viridiplantae; phylum Streptophyta; class Magnoliopsida; order Asterales; family Asteraceae; genus Helianthus; species Helianthus tuberosus. Next base: position 133,536 of record JARYGA010059723.1, read on the forward strand.
CACTAAAAACCCTAAGCCACACCGCCTCTCCTCCTTCATTCTCGGACTCAAACCGGTGGTATTAGGGGCTCTCGGATCAACACACACACACTCGGAAGTTTCATACTTGCCTTTGAGACTCATCAACCGGTTAGTGGTTCATACTAGATGTGTGTTTCGGTTTATTGATAATGTATGATAAAGATTATGTGATAATGTGGTTACTTGTTAAGCTTATGCATGATAAATACACCCTTCTTGTGTAATCGGTTCATAAGTGCTTCATGAAGTGTGTCTATATTCGACTAAAGATGATATGATAATATATTGATTATGTTGGGATGAACAATGTAGGCTTGGCTATGAGTAAATGTTATCGGTTCTTGATTAGGATTAGAAGGTTTATTACTCATGAAATCGGATGTTGTTCATGAGGATTATAGAATGCATGTTTGTTACAATATGAGCTTTGATATCTAGTTTAGATAATATAACCCTTGTCCGAAAATGCAGAATATGTTTAATAAGGGCTGTTTGTGTTTGATGAACATGATGAATGTATGAAGAACTTGTTGAATGTGATGATGAACTACTTGAATATTTGATGAATGTATGAAGAACTTGATGAACATCATAAGAGCATGGTTGAATATTTGAAATCTGAATTGTTTGATCCATTTTAGGAAATTCTAGACAAATAAACATGTTTAAGGAATTTGGTTGGTTAGTACAAACTGTTACCTGAAATCAGAATAGTACACTGTTCCGAGTCAGTAGATGTCCACTCGAAACCAGCAGTTGCGACACAGATTGCGAGTCGCAAACACCCGGTTGCGACTCGAAACCACACCGGATCAGCCCACCAAACCTTGTGACTCGAAACCACGGTTGCGAGTCCAGTTGCGACTCGTAACCAAAACAGCATGGACCGAAACCATGGTTGCGGCTCCGGTTGCGAGTCGCAAACGCCTAGTTGCGACTCGGGATCACATGCGAGACTATACACACTGTTGGGCTTTCACCTTGTTTAGACTTAACTGTTTGGGCCGGACTCTTGGGCCCAATGTACAGACTTTATGTGTTACTGTTGAACGTGAATCTGCCATGACTAAACATGTATGCCATGAACGTTACTTGAGTACATTATGCTAGAAACATACGTGCACTACTTGAATACGAACCTGATTGTACGATACGACTATGATAGGACGTGAGTAGCCTCAACGTTGCTTGTTTGACTTTTCTGTGTTTTCTACCGAGCAAACCAAGGTGAGTTCACACCCTCTACAAAGCATGGGATTCCCAGGGGTCGGGAATTGGGGTTAAGGAACTGGGTTCCTCGTCCTCCTTGGGTAGGACAGCAAAGGTTCAGGAATGTAATTCCTCGTCCTCACGGACAGATATCTCGTACTAGACCAAAACTCTATCACGAAGTCCCTCATTTTTATATCGACTTAATCGCCGGGCCAATGGCGAGCGGGTCATTAGTTAGATAGCGCTATTTAGGTCTGACAAACCTCACACCGTGCCGCAGAGGACGGGCGTGAACTAATGGATCTGGGGCACGTCAATGATGATAGACATTGACAGTTTCAGGGCACTTAAACATGACTACAGTCAGCAGTCGATATGGTAACGAGTCTAGTGTATACATGGGGTAGCCCCCACGGCCGAAATGCCAGATAACTAACACGGGGTAGCCCCCACGGCAGGATTGCCAGAGTAACCGGGAATGAACAAATCACGTTTTTAACTATGGGGTAACCCCCACGGCAGGATGCCAGCTAAAGGAAACTGTTTTCGAAACAACTTAAAACGAACACCCAACCGTGAACTCACTCAACTAGTTGTTGACTCGTTACTACATGCTTTGCAGGTCCTTAGGTTCTTAGCTGGAGCTTGCATGGAGGAGGATCGTTGTGGGACATGGACGGCTGTGTGCCACGTTAAATTATGAAACAATTAAACTTATGTTTTGTTTTAAGACTTATGCTTCCGCTTGCAACTTAACTATGTGTTTGTTTGGACACCAATTGTATTGGTTAAACTTTTATATCTCTTAACTCGTATGTTCAATATGATTGGTGGCTGGATCCTGGTCAGTCACGCCTCCAAGCGGTAGTACTCCGCAGGTGGATTTTGGGGGTGTGACAAATTCCAATTCCCATCAGAGATAAGATCCGAAACTTTAGTATGAATAGAAAAACCAGCTTGTCTCATAATCGGAGGGGATATAAAACTCCCCAACGGGCACACTTCACACCACGAATCATACCAAGCCGATGTAGACATACCATCTCCAATTCTGGTCCAGAAAAACTGTTGCACATGGTGTCTCCCTTTCAAAAGATTCCTCCAGCCCCAACTGCAATTGCTTGGCACCGAAATGTCCCAAAAATTCCTGTCTTTTAAGTGATATAATTTAATCCAATCCACCCATAACGACTGCCTTCCAATTAGAATACTATTGATATGTTTGGTCATAAGACTTATATTCATATCCTTGAGCCTTCAAATACCTAACCCCCCTTCAGCTTTAGGGAGACAAATGGACTTCCAAGAAACTTTAGCTTTACCTCTCATCAACGGCCCATGGCACCAAAGAAAACCTCTCATTTTTTGCTCAAGTTCTCTTATGATTCTAATCGGCAAAGTGAACACCGACGCCCAGTAAATACTCATAGCCGAGAGAACTGAAAGAATTAACTGGAGTCTTCCTGCAAAAGAGAGAGTCTTATTCTTCCAATCAGAGATTCTGCTTTCCATCCTCTCAATCAGGACCCTGCAATCTCGATAAGACAATTTAGTGGTTATAAGGGGAACCCCCAAATACCGAACAGGGAAGACTCCTTGCTGAAAAGGAACCAAATTGAGAATTCTTCTTTTTACTCTCCTATCTATATTACACATGAATATAGTACTTTTAGCAAGACTAGGATGTAAGCCCGACATGTCTTTAAACCTGTTGAGAGAGCTCATAATCATCTTTACAGAAGCAACTTCCCCTCTAGCAAAGAGGAAAAGGTCATCCGCAAAACAAAGGTTTATAATCCGTTGCTTGACACACCTATTATGAAATCTGAATGAAGCATCAATTGCCGATGCGTTTTGCAATATAGAAGTCAAGATTTCCATAACTAGGGTAAAGAGGTATGGAGACATCGGGTCTCCCTGCCTTAAACCTCTCTTTCCTTTGAAATACCCGCAAACATTGCCGTTAACACAAATTGAAAACGATGTAGAAGAGACGCAAACCATTATCCATTTAACCATAGTTGGATGAAATCCAAACCCATTAAGAATGACCTCCAAAAAATTCCAATCCACCGTGTCATATGCTTTTTGAATGTCAACTTTAAAAGCACAGCGAGGGGGGCCATAATCATGATGATAATTGTGCAATAATTCCTGAGTTAACAGAATATTATCCGAAATACATCTCCCAGGGATAAAAGCCGATTGATTCAAACTAACTATACCATTCAGTCCCTCCAAGATTCTGGCTGTGATCAATTTACTAATGCATTTGTAAAGAGCATTACAACAAGCGATGGGTCTGAAATCAGAAACTGAGGCTGGAGTCGGAACTTTAGGAATTAAAGCCAAAAAAGTGTGGTTTAATTCCTTAAGGATTTTACCCGACTGAAAGAATTCCTGAACAGCATCACAAATGTCAACACCAATAATGCTCCAAGCATGTTTGAAAAAATCCGAAGAGTAACCATCAGGACCTGGCGCCTTTAAAGAGCCAATGGAGAACATAGCTTTCTTAATATCATCATTAGAAAAAGGACGTACCATGTACTCGGCAACAGTCTCATCTATCTTATGCAAGAAAAGGTCACTAGTGGGCACACAATTGGTAGCACCCCTTTGACCGAAAAAAGATTCATAATGAGCTACAAGAGTTTTTTCAACATCCTTTCCTTCGGAAATAATACCATTAGCATCTTTAATAGTATCTATTCTGCTGTAATGATTTTTACATTTAACAGAATTATGAAAAAATGCTGAATTAGAGTCACCAACCTCCAACCATTTGACCTTGGATTTCTGCTTTAAAAATCTTTCTTCGTCAATAACAGCCTCCTGAAAAACCTTTAAACAATTCGACTCTCTAGCTCTCAGCTCAGCATCATAGGGATTAGCATCAATGGAACCTTGAACTTCATCTAACTCCGTTCGAAGACGTTTCACCTTCTCATGCAGATTACCTTGCTTCACAAGTAAGGATCGCAACGGGTGTTTTAGCAATCTCAGCTTCTTCACCACTTGTAACATTTTAATGCCCAAGACTTGGTGTTCCCAAGTCTTTTTAACAATCTCCGGGAACTCCTTCTGAATACCAGAAAATTCGGAAATTTAAATGGCTTTGGTTTTTGCCTAGCAGATGTGGGACTCTTAAGGACACAAGGACAATGGTCAGAAACACGATAGGGATGAAAGACAGCAGCTGCTTCTGGAAAAGAATGAATAAAAGATACATTGGCCATGATACGATCAATTTTTTTAAGCACACCAATACCCCTCCTTGGTTTTTGGTTCCATGTAAAATGGCAACCCAAACGATTCACATCCATAACCTCAATATCTTCAACACAAGACTTAAACTCCCGCATGTTAATGTCAATCGATGAAGAACCCGTGGACTTGTCTTCCAGATTTAAAGCTGCATTAAAATCACCAAGAAGTACCCAAGGTTTATCATGAGCAAACGCTTTATGAAGCTTCAAATTCTCCCAAAGTTCCCGTCTATCCTTATAAAAATTCTTCGCATAAATAAAGGAGCAGAACATAGTTTTATTACTATCTTTAAATATGACTTGAGCATGCATAACTTGGTCAGTTTGAGCCAAAATCATGATATCCACGACATTACTATTCCATCCCAGAATAATTCTTGTACCTTTACTACACAGATTACCATTAGAAGTCCATTTCCATGTTCTTTTAATTCTGGTACAAATCTTATCAAGATTGGTGACATGAACATGAGACTCTAGAATTGCAATAACACATAAATCAAAATCAACAATAGCATTACGGACCTCATTTTGTTTCAGGGGAGCGGTTAGACCCCTTATGTTCCACGCAGCTATACTATCCATTTAAACCATCTGAAGCAGGAGTACTTGCCCCTGTAGAATGAATGCCATCAGTCATTATTTTTGCCATCCCTTCGTCTACTTCAAGAACCTCATCAGTCTCTGAATCCGAGTTATCATCAACAGTATGGGGAGTACTTAACGAAGCAAAGGAATTCCGAAGATTAATATTAGCAGTCGAAGTGGACGCTTTATTCTGATTTAAAGGTTCACGTTTATGAGCTGGCTTCTGTACCACACGATACTCAAACTTCTTCTTAGGTTTATTCAGCATGATACCCGGCCTTTGATTCCCAATAGTTTTCTTTCTATTAGCATCAATAAATCCAGCATCATCTATTTTTTGTTTCATCCTTGGCTCATTGGAAGTACTAACATGCTTCGGACAAGTTTCACCATCGTGACCAAAAACACAGCAATGATGGCATCTAGGAGGCCTCCATTCATATTCAACACCAATCGTCGCCTTTGAGACACCCTGACCCTCCAGATTCGGAATAGCCACTCTCAATGAGTCCTTCATCTCGTGTGAAGCATCTATCTCAATAACAGCTCTCGCAAAACTACTTTTACCCCAAGATTCCAGGCACATGTTAGAGGTATATTTATCCAGAAACATTGGTTTCCCAATTCTAGATGCCAGTAAACTGAGGCCATCATCTGTATAAGCAGCTAGAGGAATATCATGTAGTTTTACCCATACCGGAACATGTTTAAGTTCATCTTTCTTAAGCTCTACATCAGTCGTCCAAGCCCTCAGAAAGATAGGGACATTACGGATCAGCCAAGGTCCCTCAGTTAGAACTTGTTCCATACCCGCCTTATCCGAGAATTTAAAAAAGAAAAAACCTTTTGAGTTCATCATGCACTTTTCCAATCCGTAAACCTTCCAAGTGCTTTTAGCAAAGTATTCAACCACAGGGAAAGCCAACCTTTTACCCAAGAAATAACCATAAATCACATTCTCAAACCTGTTTTGAACTTTTTTTACCGATTCCAAGGGAATAGTGACATCAACATCAGCATCTACATTGTTAGTTTCCAAGAATCTGAACTTAACCTTCTCTTTAACATCCTTTTTCAGTACTGAAACAAAAGAAGGTTTCTGCCCGTTTAGGCCCTTTATTACATCAGCATCAATGAAACCCTTCGTGTCAACATTATCAGCAGTTGTATCATCTTCGAATATGCTCTCCACTGAAGTGTTCGCCTGCTCCCCATCACCGGTACCCAGATTAACTGGTTTTGAAATTGCGGCAAGTCCATCAAGGATGGATGGATTATTAGTAGAATATATACCCCTTCTAGGTATGAGTGGATTACCTTCAATGTTCGTGACTCTCAGCCCAATCCCTTTTATCGGAGCCGTACCTGGAGAAGCTTCCGAATCAACCAGCCCCGTATCAGAATGTAGACTATGTATATCGGGGTAAAGAACCCCACCTGGATCTGTACTACTCTCCATCAGTGCAACGTAAACTCAACCATGCAACTCAAACCAACGTGAAACCAACAACCGTCACACATGCAAAATCCTTAAACCCTAGGATCACCCTTCAACCCTTAACTGATTAATCAAGTGTATCAATCTAGCTAAGTTAAACTCAGTTAACCGCGATCGATAACAACAAGTTTAATAAATCAGGGTTTCGTGAAGATCAGTAGAGCGGCGATTAAAAGAACGAAAGAAAAGAAAAACCCTAAAAGTAAATCGATCACAACTGTTAACGAGTTCGTTATAGAAGTTTGATGAATCAAACCTCTAATCACAGACTGTTATACAGAAGATTACGATGAAGAAATTAGGGTTTCATGAGGAGCCAAAATCGCCTAAGGAAGGAGAGACCACAGCAATTGTTAAGGCATATTCTACTTGTCATAGGACTAGTTAGGCGGTCCGAACGCGTTTCACGCGAACGACGCGTTAAAGTAGCATAAGCTACCTAAACGGGTCGTAATGGGTCGTAAGCAATTATGTTAGGTTTCATTTAGTATGTAGGCTTTGTTAAACCATGTTACACGAGTCTCCATACTCGTTTGGTTTACGAACCCTCATTCTATTCGATCCTCCGATTTAGGTCCGGTTTATTAACATAGTTACCTATATTAGGTGCCGTTTGATATCCGTGATCTCTAGCATTGCTTGGTGGTTATCTTAGGACTTCTGAGCAATCTCAAGTGAGTACATAGACCCCTCTTTTACTGTTTTCAAACTGTTTTGGGGTGGAACACATATGCCTACTTGTTACTTTCATGCTTTCCTGTTTTCACATCATATACATGCTATGTTCAATAGTACACTTATAGTACATTGTTTTACATTACATTTTATGCTATGTGTGCCCATTGTGTGCATACTTAGTACATTGTTTTACATTACATTTCATGCTATGTACGCCCATTGTGTGTATACTTAGTACATTGTTTTACATTGCATTTCTGTTGCATGTGCTCATCCAGCATATGGACACATTATATTACATTTTGAACCGTTATAACCATTTGACTATGTGAACCGTCGTAACCATTTGATTATGTGAACCGTTTGTAACTGTTGAACCGTGTGAACCATTTGTATCTGTTGACATGAATTACATCTTGATGGTTTGGTTTGAGTAAGTGATTTAAGTAACGAGGCGTGTGTAATATGATACAAGCATGGTGGATACGCCGCTGGTACTTCCTATATATAAGTGTTTGTATGGTATTACATATTGTAGTGTTATTTGAATCATTTCAACTTGAGACATATGACATTTTATACAAATAACATACTTTTTACAAGACATTGATTTACAAACAACTTATCTTATACAAACTCATTTTACATGTCTATTCATTTAACCACACATTATTCTCTTATTTATACATATCATCTGATCATATCGTTTTTCAAATGATTTACAAGACAAAGTAAATTACAAGGTTCATGACTAAACATTTTCTCAAACATAAGTCATGAATTCTGTTTTCACAAAACCTATGTATCTCACAGGCATTTTTATGCTGACGTACCTATTTTCACATGTGTTTTCAGGAGATGATGCATAGGACTTATCAAGACATACTTAGGCGGACATGTGCCTTAGTGACTTAAAACGAGATAAGAACTAGTTAATTTATGTTATGTACTCTTTGGTTCTTGTTTAAAACAATGTAAACTTTCATGTTTGATTAATAAAACAAAACTTCAATTGCCATGGATTTGAAACAATTAATTCTGTTACAACACTCCCCGACGTTTCCGCCACGTTTTGTATGTTCTACGTGGTCGGGGTGTGACAACCGAACCCGAGCTTATCCAGGAGACCACGGACAAAGTCGTCCAGATTAAGAATAGGTCTGCCGCGGATCGACAGAAGAGTTATGCTGATAACCGAAGGAAACCGCTGGAGTTTCAGGTCGGTGATAGAGTCATGTTGAAGGTATCGCCATGGAAGGGCGTTATGAGGTTTGGGAAAGGGGGAAAGTTGAGCCCGCGTTATATAGGTCCTTTCGAAATCGCATCTCGAGTTGGACCAGTCGCGTATAGGCTCAAGTTGCCGCAGGAACTGAGTGGAGTTCATGACGTATTTCATGTCTCCAACCTGAAAAAGTGTCTGTCAGATGAGACACTAATTATACCCCCTGGAGAGGTTCGAGTGGACGATAAACTGAGGTTTATCGAAGAACCAGTGGAGGTTCTGGATCGAAAAACCCAGAAACTCGGGAGGAGTAGGATTGAGTTGGTCAAAGTCCACTGGAATTCTAAGCGTGGACCCGAGTTCACTTGGGAATGACAGGAACAAATGCAACAGAAATATCCTCATCTCTTCCCACCGAGTGCGAAAACGAAACCTGTGAAATAGAATTTCGGGGACGAAATTCCCTAAACAAGGGGAGACTGTGACACCCAGCCTCTCAGGCCGTACCGTACAATAGTAATTTGTGTAGTGAACATGTAAAATGGCTGTTTGTGACTGATTGTGATATTTATATATGATATTTGATGTGTTGGTAAATTCAGATGTTTATAAAAATTATATTAGCAACGATAAAACAAACGCTAATCGCGTAACGATTAAAATGAGAAACGGACGTCGATGACCACCCGATCAGTGTTAAAATCCTAAAAATAGTCTCTTATGATTAGAATAATAATTTTAATCATATCCGTGAGGAAAAATAAATTAAAACGCTAAGAAACTCTATTTTTCGAGTTTGAGCGCGTACCGCACGATACTGTGCGAATTAGACAAAATTGTAACATCCGTGCTTGTAATCATTGTGAACAGTTCTATTATCAATAAAACAATGTTATTTGATCCCAATGTTTGTTTGGTTGTGTTTTACATTTTTCATGTTTTGACTTTTATGTAATTTCAAACTCTACATCGCTTTCTGGAGAGTTATACGCAAACTGGTGCATAAACGTACTCAGTTTAACGTGAAAAATACTCCGGAACATTAACATATACTTAACATACCTTAAATAACCTTTACATAACTTAGAAATAAGTTTGAAGGCTTTGGTATGGCAAAAACAAGTTAATTCGCTTACAGGGACTAAAGTTGACAAACTGCGAAAGTATGCCAATTTGAACTGTAACGAACATTCCGGAACATGACCATAAGTTAAACATACCATAAATATCCTTTACATAGCTTAGAAATAGGGTTTGAGGGGTTCGGTATGCTAAAATAAACTTTTGGGTCATTCAGGGACTAAAAGTGTCAAAAAGTGCACAAGTTTGCACTTTTGCGCATAACTCACGTTCTGAATACATCCGGACATCCAAAAATTTATGTAAGCACTACAATATTTTATTTTAGTGTTTGGCATGAGAAAAATCCGTTCGTTGCGTCATTTGGATCGTTTTACGCGCTTGTGCGCATTCCGTCGTAATTAAGCGAACATCGCGTTCGTACGACCAAACGAACCAACACCCGGCATATTTTTGAGCATGTTTCATGTCCACAATGTTTAGGCATCATTTTAGGGCCTTAAAGTTGGCTTGACGGGCCTTAGAAGTGCCGGAAATGGGCTGAAAACACAACAGGGACTGAAACTGTCATTTATGAAACTTATTTTCTGATCAGAAGCCCCAGGCGGCCCGCCTGAGGTTTGTCTGATCCTGAAGCGGGCCGCGTCAGCCTTACAGAACAGATAAGATCGATTAGTCAGCATAATTCAGCTGATTAAACCTCATCCACACATTCTAACTTGCCCTTTCAGCTCATAAAAGGCCATTTTTAGTTACCACAACATCTTGACAAGTGTACGGGCTAGATCATTCCCTCTTCTCCAAGAAACGATCCTAACGGTTCGGGAAAAACTATAAATACCCACATACCCCAACTTCATTTCTCACTAGAATCTGATCAATTGTGCTCTAAGTTGAAACCTTTGTTTCATACCTGAGCTATTTTGATCTAGATTAGCATTCGGGGACCCTTCGTAAGTGTTCCTTCGTTCTTTTATTGCTTTTCGAGTCTTTTCGAGTCTGAAAGTCAAACTTTGTTTGACTTTCTGCATTGACCAGTTTATGGTCAATGCGAAGTTCGTTTGAACTTCGCAACGTGATTGTAATCACGATGGTTATAGTCCCTTGTGACTATGCCTACTGATTACCACGTTGTCTAGGGTCGTAAGGGTAAGCGATCTAATAAATCGCTTATACCTTCGAACCCGACCCACTTGGTCGATCATTAGGATCCGACCAAATACATTCGGTGACCATAGTATATAGGGAATAACCTTCCGAGGTTATACCTTATGGTCACTTCGTTTAAGTAGTTGTATGATAGGTAGTTTATATGCCTTAGGTAAATTACCAAAATACCCCTTTGATGCCAAAATTCATTTTTAACATATGTAACATAACTTTTGACATCTAAACTGATTTAACAACCATATTAGACATGTTAAGGCATATATTACTTGTCATAGGACTAGTTAAGCAGTCCGAACGCGTTTCACGCGAACGGCGCGTTAAAGTAGCATAAGCTACCTAAACGGGTCGTAATGGGTCGTAAACACTTAGGTTAGGTTTCATTTAGTATGTAGGCTTTGTTAAACCATACTACATGAGTTCCCATACTCATTTGGTTTACGAACCCTCATTCTATCCGATCTTCCGATTTAGGTCCGGTTTATTAATGTAGTTACCTATATTAGGTGCCGTTTGATATCCGTGATCTCTAGCATTGCTTGGTGGTTATCTTAGGACTTCTGAGCAATCTCAAGTGAGTACATAGACCCCTCTTTTACTGTTTTCCAAACTGTTTTGGGGTGAAACACATGTGCCTACTTGTTACTTTCGTGCTTTCCTGTTTTTACATCATATACCTGCTATGTTTGTTAGTACATTATAGTACATGATTTCATTACATTTCATGCTATGTATGTCCATTGTGTGCATACTTAGTACATTGTTTTACATTACATTTCTGCTATGTATGTTGACTGATAGCATGCTAGCACATTGATTTACATGACTTTCTGCTTTGTATGTTAACTTAGCATACTTAGTACATTGTTTTCATATGACATGTATACAACTGCTATGACATTTGGTTTGCACAAACGGGTCTTTATTACGTTCATTAACATTTGCTACGCCGCTCGGTAGTAAGTAGTGGTACCATAGGACTTGACAAATCCCATTCCTGACATCCCGGGTTTGTTTGGCTGTAAGGAATGACTGAATCCGAAAACATTTCTTTTGATAACCTTGACTGAAAGGGTTATCCGACTGTCTCAAGGCTTGAATGTATGCGTTAACTTACCACATAAATGTTTGTATCAATGTAACATGCATTACTTTGCAAAACATAACTTTTTGTTATATTCAAAATACTTTGTTTTGTACATTTCTACATTTGGACTATGTGACAATACTTTACTTACAATACATAACATTTGATACACATTACTTGACTACCCTTGGACTTTTAAACATTTGACATGGCTTATACAAGGACTTTTGACGATTGGTTTAAGCATGGACTTTATACGTTGGTGGTTTGTTTAAGTGATTTGAGTAACGAGGCATGTGTAATATGATACAAGCATGGTGGATACGCCGCTAGTACTTCCTATATATAAGTGTTTGTATGGTATTACATATTGTAGCGTTATTTAAATCATTTCAATTTAGACATATGACATTTTATACAAATAACATACTTTTCACAAGACATTGTTTTACAAAACAACTTATCTTATGCAAACTCATTTTACTTGGTTATTTATTAAACCATACTTTATGATCTTATTTATACATATCATCTTATCACTTTTCAAATGATTTACAAGATAAAACAATTTACAAGGTTCATGACTGACTGTTATTAAGCAAGTTCTTAAACTTAAGTCATGAATCCTATTTTCACAAAACCTATGTATCTCACAGGCATTTTTATGCTGACGTACCTACTTTCACATGTGTTTTCAGGTGCTTTTCCATAAGATGATGATCGTGACACTAGGGCGGACCTGTGCCTTAGAGACATAAAACGAAGATAGACTTAGTTTAATCATGTTATAAACTCTTTATTTCCTGTATTGACAATGTAACACGCTTGTTGATAAATAAAATACAACTTTGAATGCCATGGTTATGAAGCAATTAATTCTGTTACAACACTCCCCGACGTTTTCCGCCACGTCTTGTATGTTATACGTGGTCGGGGTGTGACAGAAGAGTTGGTATCAGAGCCAATGGTTATAGGGAATTAGGTTATTAGTAATGCTTTGACCTAGACTATAACCTTTCTAGGACCCTAACACAAGTTATCTTGTGTTTAGATCTTAAAACATGTACATCACCTATCCTTAGGTGATTATCAAAACAAGAAACCAAATTTTTCGAAACGATTTTTGAAAAACAATCTTCTGTTTTTGAATGATTTATTACAAGGTTTTGAACCCACTTTTGTAAGGTTTTGAACCCTTCCAGTTTGACTTAATTTTTGGCCTTGTGCCTTCAAATTTTCAAAATCTCGTCAACGTTTTGGGTTTTAAATAATGTGAACACGTGCAAACTGGAAGAGTGAATGCCTGTATTCTGGGTTTTCTGTCTAGGCAAGAACTTCGTATACATCTCATCAGACGCGAGACCAGTTGTGCTTACCTGGGAATTATTGGAATGAGTGTTCACTTATAGGCGAGCATGTCTTCGTGATACATTATTTTTGATCCATTTACTTTGATTAGTCACTGTGCGTCGTTTGTTTGCTTGGTAATGCGGACAAATGACCACCATCTTTGCTTTTGTTAATTTTGTTTCATCTCATTCTTTTCATCCAATCATCTCACTCGTTTCCTTTCATGTTTTCCTCTTTTAGAATGCCTCCTCGACGCGAAAACCAAATAGCGACTACCGAACTGGCAGAAATCATTGCGCAGCAGATGGCTGCTCAATTCCCAAATCTCTTTGCTCAATGGCAACAAGCCAACAACAACAACAATGCTCCATGCAAATACAAGGATTTTAACTCGGCTAAACCAATGGTTTGAGGGCTCTCACATGGTGGAACGGGGTTATGAGAGATCGGGCTTCTTCAATGGTTTGAGAGCATTGAGAATACTTTCCGCCACGTGCAGTGTCCGGATAATCGCAAGGTCGAGTTTTCTTCGAGCGTGTTTCAGAAGAGGGCTCTCACATGGTGGAACGGGGTTATGAGAGATCGGGGTGCAGAAGTTGCTCTAGCGCAAACTTGGGCTGAACTTAGGGCCCTTATGATGAGGGAATTCTGTCCTCGTCATGAGCAGCGAGCGTTGGAGAAAGAGTTTGAGGACTTGAAACAAGACAGTGGCGAGCACAGGGCTTATACTGATAGGTTTGAAGAGTTGAGCCTGCTTTGCCCAACTATGGTTACCCCACTCGACAAGGCTATCGAAAGATACATCGACGGCCTACCTGACTCGGTACAAGACATCATTACTGGTAGCAACCCTACCACACTCCGTCAGGCGATCGAGTTATCAGCGACATTGACTGAGTCGCAGATTCGAAAGGGGAAGCTGCATAAAAAGGGTGACAAGGGTAAGAAGCAGGTGTCTGATAAGGAAGATAGCAAGAAAGGTCAAAACAAGAAGGGAAAGAATTCTGGAGGGTCTAGGAAGCGGAAGGCTTCCCAAAACTATGCTGTTACTACACAGGCTCAAGCTGCACCAAATCAGCCTGCGCAACCACTAGCCAAGAAGCCTTATCTTGGCAATGCACCTTTGTACAACAGGTGTAACGGCCATCATCAACCACACCTCCAGTGTCGTCAGTGCACCAACTGCGGAAGGCCTGGTCATCTTGCTGCCACCTGCCGCATTCCTGTTAACCAAAACCAGGCAGTTCAGAACCAAGCCCAACAAGTTGCTCAGCCTCTTGCTCAGCAACAAGGTCAAGCTGCACGACCTCATTTTCCTCCTGGTTCGTGCTACAATTGTGGGGATCTGACCCACTACAGGAACCGGTGCCCAAGGCTAGCCAACCAAAATCAGAATCAGAACCAAAATCAGGCTCAGGCTCGAGGGCGAGCTTTTAACTTGAATGCCCAAGAGGCGCAGGCGGACGATAATGTGGTGAACGGTACGTTCTTTATTAATAATCAGCCTGCATCTGTCCTTTTTGATTCGGGTGCCGACAAGAGTTTTGTGTCATTGTCTTTTGAGCCATTACTTCGCGTGTCTAGAACAAAACTAGGTAAACCTTTGACAGTAGAAGTTGCTAGTGGTGAACCCATTGTTCTTGATTCTGTTCTTCACAACTGCCAGTTGAACCTTAACGATCATCTTTTTCCCATTAACCTCACGCCTATGCAACTTGGAAGCTTCGACGTCATTGTGGGTATGGATTGGTTATCCAAGCATCACGCTGAGATAGTTTGTTCTGAGAAGATTGTTCGTGTGCCGCTTTCGACAGGCGAGATCCTACAGGTTCAAGGTGAGAAACCTGCCGGTGGTCTCAAACTCATGTCTTGTTTTAAAGCTCGGAAGTATCTGCGAAAGAATTATGTGGCCTTCTTGGCACATGTCACAGCAGATAAAGGCAAGGGTAAGCCTATTTCAGATATTCCTGTCGTTCGGGATTATTCTGAAGTTTTCCCTAAAGAGTTACCTGGTCTACCTCCAGCACGCCAAGTCGAGTTCCGTATTGATCTCGTACCTGGTGCAAATCCCATTGCCAGAGCTCCATATCGTCTTGCACCATCTGAGATGCAAGAGTTGTCTAAGCAGCTTCAGGAGCTCTCTGAGAAAGGTTTTATCCGTCCTAGCTTTTCACCTTGGGGTGCTCCCGTTCTTTTTGTCAAGAAGAAGGATGGATCTTTTAGGATGTGTATCGATTATCGTGAGCTTAACAAGCTTACCATCAAGAATCGATATCCCCTACCGCGCATAGACGATATCTTTGATCAGTTACAGGGCGCTTCTTATTTTTCGAAGATTGATCTACGTTCCGGATATCATCAACTTCGGGTGCAAGAAGAAGATATTCCCAAGACAGCGTTCCGTACTCGTTATGGACATTATGAGTTCACAGTCATGCCATTCAGTTTGACTAATGCTCCTGCTGTTTTCATGGACTTAATGAATAGGGTCTGCAAACCTTATTTGGATCAGTTCGTCATTGTTTTTATTGACGACATCTTGATTTATTCAAAGACGCGAGCTGATCACGAGCAACATCTTCGTCTTACTTTGGAACTCCTAAAGAAAGAGCAACTTTTCGCCAAATTCTCCAAGTGCGAATTTTGGCTTAAAGAAGTTCAATTTTTGGGGCATGTTGTCAACAAACAAGGTATTCATGTAGATCCCTCCAAGATCAGTGCGATTAAGGATTGGGATACGCCTACTACTCCTACTGAAGTTCGTTCTTTTCTTGGTCTGGCGGGTTATTACCGCCGCTTCATTGAGAACTTCTCAAAGATTGCAGTTCCTCTAACTGCTTTAACTCAGAAGAACAAGCCCTTTGATTGGGGATACAAACAAGAGGAAGCTTTTCAAAACTTGAAGCAGAAGCTTTGCGACGCGCCTGTTCTAACTTTGCCTGAGAGCAATGATGATTTCGTCGTTTATTGCGATGCATCTAAATTGGGTCTTGGCTATGTCCTGATGCAAAGGAACAAAGTCATAGCATATGCATCGAGGCAGTTGAAGATACATGAGAAGAACTACACCACTCATGATCTTGAGTTGGGTGCAGTTGTTTTCGCTCTAAAGATCTGGAGACACTATTTGTACGGTACAAAATGTGTTTTTTTACGGACCACAAAAGTCTTCAGCATATCTTCAACCAGAAAGAACTCAACATGAGGCAACGACGTTGGGTTGAGCTTTTAAATGACTATGACTGCGAAATTCGCTACCATCCTGGTAAGGCGAATGTCGTAGCTGATGCATTGAGTCGTAAGGAACGTACTAAGCTTCATTGTGTACGTGTTCAATCTGTTATTCAAGCTCGATCCGATATCCAAGCACGCAATTCTCAGGCTCAACAATCTTGTGTTTCACAAGGTTTAATGGATAAGGAATTTCCCTATCACATAACGCCTGCTTTGGAACTGAAGGACAATGGATCGTATTACTTCATGGACCGTTTGTGGGTCCCAGGCCAGGACGATCTTCGTACCTTGCTTATGGATGAAGCCCATAAGTCGCGTTATTCTATTCATCCGGGCTCAGATAAGATGTATAAGGATCTTCGTATTCATTATTGGTGGCCTGGTATGAAGAAAGACATTGCCTTATACGTATCAAAATGCCTTACTTGTCTTAAGGTCAAGGCTGAACATCAGCGTCCTTCTGGTTTATTGGAGCAACCAGAGATCCCGGTTTGGAAATGGGAAAACATTACTATGGATCTCATCACCAAACTTCCACGCACAAAGAAAGGTCATGATGCCATCTGGGTAGTTGTTGATCGTCTTACTAAATCAGCGCATTTCTTGCCAATCCGTGAGGATTTTCCTGCTGACAGACTTGCTAAAATCTATGTGGACGAAATTGTAGCTCGACATGGTGTTCCATTGAACATCATCTCTGACAGAGATGCTCGTTTCACTTCTCATTTTTGGAGAACCATGCAATCTGCTATGGGGACCCAACTTAATTTGAGCACAGCTTATCATCCGCAAACGGATGGTCAATCTGAAAGAACAATCCAGACTCTGGAGGATATGCTTAGAGCTTGTGTGATCGATTTTGGTGGTAGTTGGGATTCACATCTTAAGTTGATTGAATTCTCCTACAACAACAGTTATCACACCAGCATCAAAATGGCTCCTTTCGAGGCTCTCTATGGTCGAAAATGTCGTTCACCAGTCTGCTGGAATGAGATCGGCGAGGCTCAACTTACTGGACCTGCTCTCATTTTAGAGATAACTGACAAGATAAAGAAAGTTCGTGATAACCTTCAGACAGCTAGAAGCCGTCAAAAGAGTTACGCGGATCCAAAACGCAAGCCCTTGGAATTTCAAGTCGGTGATCGAGTATTACTTAAGGTCTCACCTTGGAAAGGTGTGATCAGATTTGGAAAGAAAGGAAAACTTGCACCTAGATACGTTGGACCATTCAAGATCGTCGAAAGAATCGGAAAGGTAGCCTACAGACTTGAGTTACCTCCTGAAATTGGAAATGTTCATCCAACTTTTCACGTATCCAATCTCAAGAGGTGTTTAGCTGATGAGAACCTCCACATACCGCTTGAAGAAATTCGTGTTGGCAAGACACTGAAATTTGTTGAGAAGCCAGTGGAAATCATGGAACGTGAAGTCAAGTGGCTCAAACGCAAGCGCATTCCTTTGGTCAAAGTTCGCTGGGAAGCTAAACGAGGACCCGAGTTTACTTGGGAACGCGAAGATCAAATGAAGGCGAAATATCCGCATCTTTTCCCACGAGTTTCCTCTAAATAAATTTCAGGACGAAATTTCCACAAGTAGGGGAGACTGTAACATCCGTGCTTGTAATCATTGTGAACAGTTCTATTATCAATAAAACAATGTTATTTGATCCCAATGTTTGTTTGGTTGTGTTTTACATTTTTCATGTTTTGACTTTTATGTAATTTCAAACTCTACATCGCTTTCTGGAGAGTTATACGCAAACTGGTGTGTAAACGTACTCAGTTTAACGCGAAAAATACTCCGGAACATCAACATATACTTAACATACCTTAAATAACCTTTACATAACTTAGAAATAAGTTTGAAGGCTTTGGTATGGCAAAAACAAGTTAATTCGCTTACAGGGACTAAACTTGACAAACTGCGAAAGTATGCCAATTTGAACTGTAACGAACATTCCGGAACATGACCATAAGTTAAACATACCATAAATATCCTTTACATAGCTTAGAAATAGGCTTTGAGGGGTTCGGTATGCTAAAATAAACTTTTGGGTCATTCAGGGACTAAAAGTGTCAAAAAGTGCACAAGTTTGCACTTTTGCGCATAACTCACGTTCTGAATACATCCGGACATCCAAAAATTTATGTAAGCACTACAATATTTTATTTTAGTGTTTGGCATGAGAAAAATCCGTTCGTTGCGTCATTTGGATCGTTTTACGCGCTTGTGCGCATTCCGTCGTAATTAAGCGAACATCGCGTTCGTACGACCAAACGAACCAACACCCGGCATATTTTTGAGCATGTTTCATGTCCACAATGTTTAGGCATCATTTTAGGGCCTTAAAGTTGGCTTGACGGGCCTTAGAAGTGCCGGAAATGGGCTGAAAACACAACAGGGACTGAAACTGTCATTTATGAAACTTATTTTCTGATCAGAAGCCCCAGGCGGCCCGCCTGAGGTTTGTCTGATCCTGAAGCGGGCCACGTCTGCCTTACAGAACAGATAAGATCGATTAGTCAGCATAATTCAGCTGATTAAACCTCATCCACACATTCTAACTTGCCCTTTCAGCTCATAAAATGCCATTTTTAGTTACCACAACATCTTGACAAGTGTACGGGCTAGATCATTCCCTCTTCTCCAAGAAACGATCCTAACGGTTCGGGAAAAACTATAAATACCCACATACCCCAACTTCATTTCTCACTAGAATCTGATCAATTGTGCTCTAAGTTGAAACCTTTGTTTCATACCTGAGCTATTTTGATCTAGATTAGCATTCGGGGACCCTTCGTAAGTGTTCCTTCGTTCTTTTATTGCTTTTCGAGTCTGAAAGTCAAACGTGATTGTAATCACGATGGTTATAGTCCCTTGTGACTATGCCTACTGATTACCACATTGTCTAGGGTCGTAAGGGTAAGCGATCTAATAAATCGCTTATACCTTCGAACCCGACCCATTTGGTCGATCATTAGGATCCGACCAAATACATTCGGTGACCATAGTATATAGGGAATAACCTTCCGAGGTTATACCTTATGGTCACTTCGTTTAAGTAGTTGTATGATAGGTAGTTTATATGCCTTAGGTAAATTACCAAAATACCCCTTTGATGCCAAAATTCATTTTTAACATATGTAACATAACTTTTGACATCTAAACTGATTTAACAACCATATTAGACATGTTAAGGCATATATTACTTGTCATAGGACTAGTTAAGCGGTCCGAACGCGTTTCACGCGAACGGCGCGTTAACGTAGCAAAAGCTACCTAAACGGGTCGTAATGGGTCGTAAACACTTAGGTTAGGTTTCATTTAGTATGTAGGCTTTGTTAAACCATACTACATGAGTTCCCATACTCATTTGGTTTACGAACCCTCATTCTATCCGATCTTCCGATTTAGGTCCGGTTTATTAATGTAGTTACCTATATTAGGTGTCGTTTGATATCCGTGATCTCTAGCATTGCTTGGTGGTTATCTTAGGACTTCTGAGCAATCTCAAGTGAGTACATAGACCCCTCTTTTACTGTTTTCCAAACTGTTTTGGGGTGAAACACATGTGCCTACTTGTTACTTTCGTGCTTTCCTGTTTTTACATCATATACCTGCTATGTTTGTTAGTACATTATAGTACATGATTTCATTACATTTCATGCTATGTATGTCCATTGTGTGCATACTTAGTACATTGTTTTACATTACATTTCTGCTATGTATGTTGACTGATTGCATGCTAGCACATTGATTTACATGACTTTCTGCTTTGTATGTTAACTTAGCATACTTAGTACATTGTTTTCATATGACATGTATACAACTGCTATGACATTTGGTTTGCACAAACGGGTCTTTATTACGTTCATTAACATTTGCTACGCCGCTCGGTAGTAAGTGGTGGTACCATAGGACTTGACAAATCTCATTCCTGACATCCCGGGTTTGTTTAGATGTAAGGAATGACTGAATCCGAAAACATTTCTTTTGATAACCTTAACTAAAAGGGTTATCCGACTGTCTCAAGGCTTGAATGTATGCGTTAACTTACCACATAAATGTTTGTATCAATGTAACATGCATTACTTTGCAAAACATAACTTTTTGATATATTCAAAATACTTTGTTTTGTACATTTCTACATTTGGACTATGTGACAATACTTTACTTACAATACATAACATTTGATACACATTACTTGACTACGTTTGGACTTTTAAACATTTAACATGGCTTATACAAGGACTTTTGACGATTGGTTTAAGCATGGACTTTATACGTTGGTGGTTTGTTTAAGTGATTTGAGTAACGAGGCATGTGTAATATGATACAAGCATGGTGGATACGCCGCTAGTACTTCCTATATATAAGTGTTTGTATGGTATTACATATTGTAGCGTTATTTAAATCATTTCAATTTAGACATATGACATTTTATACAAATAACATACTTTTCACAAGACATTGTTTTACAAAACAACTTATCTTATGCAAACTCATTTTACTTGGTTATTTATTAAACCATATTTTATGATCTTATTTATACATATCATCTTATCACTTTTCAAATGATTTACAAGATAAAACAATTTACAAGGTTCATGACTGACTGTTATTAAGCAAGTTCTTAAACTTAAGTCATGAATCCTATTTTCACAAAACCTATGTATCTCACAGGCATTTTTATGCTGACGTACCTACTTTCACATGTGTTTTCAGGTGCTTTTCCATAAGATGATGATCGTGACACTAGGGCGGACCTGTGCCTTAGAGACATAAAACGAAGATAGACTTAGTTTAATCATGTTATAAACTCTTTATTTCCTGTATTGACAATGTAACACGCTTGTTGATAAATAAAATACAACTTTGAATGCCATGGTTATGAAGCAATTAATTCTGTTACAACACTCCCCGACGTTTTCCGCCACGTTTGTATGTTATACGTGGTCGGGGTGTGACAAAAATACCGTCAACGCAGCCAGTCAAGGCAACTGGTAATTATTTCAGTAATAATTTTAAGTGATTATTTTTATAGAATGATAAAAATAATTTAAAACGCACTAAAACGGGATTAAAACGTTAGATAAAATACCCGGTATTCAGTAAAATACCTGTTTTTAATCCTAAGTCTATATATATGTGTATGTATACATATTGTATGAGAGAGGGAGTGAATGTGGCGGCAATATGGGCAGCCAAAACTCTCTTGTTTCTTGTAATCTTGACACTTGTCACACCTAGAAATTACAAGTGATGATTAATCTCATTCATGCATCCATACATTCCTCACATTTCAAGAAATCACATTCAAAACTTCATTCTCTCTCTCCCTTGATCATTCTCGGCCGAACACCCCCATAACACACCAACATTTCATTTTCAAATTCAAAACATGAAGATTCAAGGGCCTTACATGGTGATTTCAAGCTTGTAAGGAAGTTTGGAGGTGATTTCAAGTAGATTCAAGCAAGAACAAGACCCTAAACCATCATCTTTATCAAAAACCCATTTAAAATCTTGAAGGTATAATATATTTTCTTTAAATATTGTTCTTGATTCATAGTGATAAAGAAGATAGTGAAAGTTTCTCTTGATTCTTGAATCTAAACATTAACTTGAAACTAACAAACAAATGACTTTTGAACAAAATAAAAATGGGTGTGTGCATGTATCTGTATATGGTGATTGTGTGTGTATGTATGTGTATAAGTTGTAGTTTGAATTTTTTATGAAAGATTCCTTGGTTATTTGATTTCTTGAAAAGTATGAAGCATAAAGGAATTGTTAGTTGTCAAATAAGAATGTTCTAAAGTGACTAGAGATTTGAAAGTGATATATTGAAAAGTGAAATTTTGGAAGTATATGTATGTATAAATTTCGTATATATGTATGTGTATATGTATGCATGCATGTGAAAATTGTTATACAATCTTAAATGTGAAAGATTCAAGCATGGATGAATATAAATGATTTGAGTGGTTATGATGATATGTGTAATATTTGTAAGAACATGATGTTAGTAAACTTCAAAGCATGATTAGATCATAAGTAATGGTATTGATGTTGTGTGAGTGCATTAGATGCACATATGTGAACTTATATGGATATGTGAAGGCATGAAATGATCATATGATTATGATTTCATAAAATTCATATTTAATCAGAATATAAACACTAAAATAAAGTTATTTTAAAGTGTTTAGTGACATATAACTTTGTCATAATGTTTACTAGCTTTGAATGTTGTACTTGGTGCTTTAAAACTTGTAAAATACGTGAAATCGCATGATTTATGTGACTTACACAAAAACTGCACTAATCTGATTATAACCATTATTTTAATCAGTAAATAAAATCTATTGTGTTAAAATATCAAGTCGTTTCGAGTTGGGATGATCATAGTAACGTTTAACGCAAAACTATGCGTTAAAACGGTCAAAAACCGGCTTTTCAAGTGATTTTTATAAAACTGATTTAGATCACTAAGTAAACTGATATTTTTAGTTTAAAAATGAGTATTTTAACTAATTTTAAGTTTACTTGGTGTTTGGTTGGTCATACGTGACTTCTGACGCCCGAAAATGTTACCGAATCGCTAAAATACGCATTTTTTCAATGAACACTAGTATGGGTAAAATTTTGGCTGAACCTTATGTGTTATGTGATTTAAACATGAGAATGTGAAAATATGTTAATTTTTTAACATGATATTAGAAATTTAGCTTACGCATGTATGCTTGTACGTTTTGTGCGGTAGAAACAGTAAGAATCGCGTTAAACGTGAAACTTGTTTGTCGAGCATGAAATTTGATACATATGATATATTTTATGTGTATTTGCTTTAAAAATGACAAAATAGATAAGTTAACAAGATTTCGCGTGTTTCGATGATAAATTATGTGAACGTTTATGTATATATATTACGACGCGCAAATCGTAGATATATTGCGTATAAACGGGAGTGTTAACGGACTTACACAATAATGGTCACCAATAAAATTGTTCAAGTCGCAAAATCATAAATATATATATATATATATGGACTCATATATATATTAACGTGCCAACATAATAAAAAATGATAACTTTTCGAGAAAATCTCAAAGTTGTGTGACAATTCTAAGAAAACAGAGAAACTTAGGATTTTTGTGATGAATATTGATTTAAAACTCTCTCCTACATATAATAGGACGTGTAGAAATCAATCTCTGGGATAGCGCTATTTAAAATATGCACCCAAAGGTGAGTGTCACTAAACCCCTCTTTTTACTGATTTGTATATATTTTGGGGGTAGAACACGCCAATAAAAGGGTTTAATAATGTTTTTGGATTAAAACATACCTTTTAATATAAAATGTATATTTTCGTTGAAAATATATGGAGTTTGATAAGTCATACGTTTCGAGGTAAAACATTTTGATGAATGAATGTTTGGAGGAAATTGGGATGGTACGGTGTTTCCGAGGCGAAACAGAGCGTAAAGTTGGGACGGATGCCGGGCTGGTCTCAAGGGAAGGGGATTCAGGGGATTCGTACAACTTCGTGTATTAAATTTGTCATATTAGTAGGATATATATATATATATATATATATATATATTGTACGTGAGGCAGACATCATATTGGTCTCAAGAGGACCCTGTGCCCATGATGTCGTTTAATCATCTAAGTATTGCACGCAAGGAATTGTTGGTAGATCTATCGGGTTGACAACCCCGTCATGACCGGTCGCTCCGTGTCAAGTCAAATGAAGAATTGATATTCTGTTTATTGTCTAGCATTGATTATCCCTGCATGGTAAATATATAGTTCATATTGTCTAGCTAACATACGACTCTGAAAATTGATGCTATGAATTTAATATACAAAACCTGTGTAAGAGTTTTGTTGTCGGGTTTTTGAACTGCGATGGAGGACCCATGGATTTTGTTAAGGAAGTAAAATGGACTTTCTAAAAATTATATGGATGTTTTAAAATAAACACATAATCAGAAAGTTTTCCTTTGGAATGAATTATTTGTATGTGAATATGTGAACTCACCTTCCTTTGTGTTGACACTTGATTTTAACGTGTTCTACAGGTACTTGAGTTTAGCTTCGGGAATCATGGCGTATCTTGTGTTTGATGATGCATGTTGTGTTGTTTGAAAATGTTTGACAACTTTTAAACTTTCTGGGACGTTTGTAATAAGATCCACGAGGATCAAAGACAATTTAACTTATGTAGTTGTGTTGTGGTTTTTAAAATGTAATGTTTAATAACTTATGTTTTAAAAATAAGTCAAAATGTCCAACAAATGAGTGCATCATTCAACAAGATATAAATGGGCACCAACTTCCGTCACCACGACGTTTAATATTCCGCTGCGACGTTTTTGGGTGTGACGTTACTGACGTTTCATCTCGAACTTTTCAAAGATTGCGGTTCCTCTCACTGCTTTGACTCAGAAGAATAAACCTTTTGAGTGGGGATCCAAACAAGAGGAAGCCTTTTAAACTCTAAAACAAAAACTCTGTGATGCTCCTGTCTTATCTTTTCCTGATGGCAACGATGATTTCGTTGTCTATTGTGACGCATCAAATTTAGGCCTTGGTTGTGTTCTCATGCAACGAGGTAAAGTCATAGCCTATGCGTCAAGGCAATTGAAAATCCATGAGAAGAACTACACAACTCATGATCTTGAGTTAGGTGCTGTAGTTTTTGCTCTCAAGATTTGGAGACACTACCTGTATGGTACGAAGTGTGTGGTTTTCATAGACCACAAAAGTCTCCAACACATATTTAACCAAAAGGAGCTAAACATGAGACAACGACGCTGGGTCGAACTCTTAAATGACTATGATTGCGAGATCCGCTACCATCCTGGTAAGGTGAATGTGGTGGCTGATGCATTAAGTCGCAAAGAACGCGTCAAGCTTCATTGTGTCCAAGTTCGAACTGATATTCAAACCCGCCTTTCTCAGGCTCAACATACTTGTGTTACACAAGAATTGATGGGTAAGGAATTACCATATCATATTAAGCCTCATCTTGAACTTAAGGACAATGGGTTATATTATTTCATGGACCGTTTGTGGGTTCCAATTCAAGAGAATCTCCGCACCTTATTAATGGATGAAGCTCATAAATCTCGTTATTCAATCCATCCCGGTGCAGAAAAATGTACAAGGATCTTCGTACTCAGTATTGGTGGCCGCGTATGAAGAAAGACGTTGCCTTGATGTGTCTAAATGCCTAACTTGTCTCAAAGTCAAGGCTGAACATCAACGCCCATCTGGTTTACTTGAACAACCAGAAATACCAGTATGGAAGTGGGAGAACATTGCGATGGATCTCATTACTAAGTTACCGCGCACGTCTAGAGGTCATGATGCCATCTGGGTAGTCATTGATCGTTTAACAAAGTCAGCACACTTTTTGCCAATTCGTGAGGATCTTTCTGCTGAGAAGCTCGCTAAGATATATGTTGATGTGATCGTATCCCGACATGGTGTTCCTTTGAACATCATATCTAACCGTGATGCTCGATTTTCATCTCATTTTTGGGAAACCATGCAATCTGCCATGGGAACCAAACTCAGTCTGAGCACTGCTTATCATCCTCAAATGGATGGACAATCTGAGAGGACGATTCAAACAATGGAGGATATGCTCAGAGCTTGCGTGATCGACTTTGGTGGTAATTGGGATTCGCATCTACCATTGATCGAATTCTCCTACAACAATAGTTATCATGCCAGCATTAACATGGTGCCTTTCGAAGCTCTATACGGTCAAAAATGTCGTTCACCTGTCTGTTGGAATGAGATCGGTGAAGCTCAGCTCACTGGACCTGAACTTATTCTGAAAACAACAGACAAAGTCAAGAAAATTCGTGATAACCTTCTGACAGCTAGAAGCCGTCAAAAGAGTTATGCGGACAAGCGACGCAAGCCCTTGGAATTTCATGTCGGAGATCATGTCCTACTCAAGGTATCCCCTTGGAAGGGAGTGGTTAGATTTGGAAACAAAGGAAAACTTGCACCACGATACGTCGGACCATTTAAGATCGTTGAAAGAATCAGAAAGGTGGCCTATCGACTCGAGCTACCTCTTGAACTTGGGATTATTCACCCAACTTTCCACGTGTCCAATCTGAAAAAGTGTTTAGCCGATACAAATCTCCACATTCCCCTCGATGAAATTCACGTTGATGACACTATGTACTTTGTCGAGAAACCTGTGGAGATATTGGACCGTGAAGTCAAGAAACTCAAGCGTAAACGAATACCGACAGTCAAAGTTCGTTGGGAATCCAAACGTGGCCCCGAGTTTACTTGGGAACGAGAGGATCAAATGAAGGCAAAATATCCACATCTGTTTCCACAAATTTCCTCTAAATAAATTTCGGGACGAAATTTTGAAAAGTAAGGGAAACTGTAACATTTGTGTCTTTTAATCTTTGTAATTAAGTTTGTAATCAATGATACATTTTGTTTGATATCCAAGAATCTTATTATAACATGTGCCTTACATTATTTAGCAAAAGTCCATTTAAAAACCAAATTGTCCATGTCCGCAGAAAAGTACTGTAATCCTGCGAAATGTACAGCATTCCGTAGAACGAAACAGTGATTGTCCGAAAACCCAAAAATAAATATTATTTGTCATAAATAATATAACGGGTATTAAAAATGACACAAAATCCGCACTTAAATCTTTTTGCGTTAAGCTGCACGGCTAGTTCAGTAAACTGCCTGACAGCAAAGCCGGTACCGTAACTGTGTCCGAAATAACAAAAATTTTAGTTCAAAAAGTTGGATTAATTATTTGGATGATAAAACACGTGCAAAAATAATTTTTGTCATGTATTTATATAAATAAAACACAGTGTCAGTATTTAACCCGGTACAGGACCTGAACCAACTTTTTCGCCCGATCAACAAACTAATAATTTTCATGAACTAGTTTTACCTAGTGTCACGCTAATTTAAAATATGAAGGCTTGAAACCTTGTAGATATTTTAATATAAATTATCAAAGTTTATAGAATTTATGTATTTAAATAAGTTTTTAATAAAAAAATACAAAATACCCCCCCCCCACACACACACACACTAGCTCACGGTTTTAAGGGGTAAAGTGGGCCCCATTTTTGCCACCAATCTTCTATGTATGTGTTGGAAGCAAGAGAACTTGATTAGTGGATAGGTGAGGTGGAACTTTGATCAAAACAAACCCTTTAAGACACACCATCTCTTTCATATTTCCAAGACAGGCAAACTTCATCTCCTACCTTCTCTCTCTCTCTAATTTCCGGTCAAGAACACTCCCACACCATCCTCTTCTTTCAAAAATTCAACAACTAGAAATTCATACTAACATGGAGGTTTATGGTTGATTCAAAGTATTTTCAAGACTTGAAAATACACTAGAAGCACTTTGGTAGCACTAGGAGTTCTTGGATCATCATATCTTTTTCATCATCTTCATCTTGTTCATACTAGCAAGATTGTAAGAATCCTTCACTAGTTTCTATTTTATTACTATTGTTGATTTTTGTAAGAATACAAGTTCATCTTGAATCAAATCAAAACAAAATCTACTTGAAAAACACTAAGAAAAACCAAAAATCATTATTTTTATCTTATGATTTTACTATAATTTTGGATGAACTTGAAGAAGTTTAGACTAGTGAACATGAATCTTGGTTATTTTTGTATAAAAACAAGATCTAAACACATGCATGTTTAGATCTAACAAGATTCACCAACAACAAAGATATGAACATGGGTTTTTATTCTTAAAATAGTTACATGCACGTTAGAAAACATGAGTAATTATTTAAAATCCAAGAACATGAATTTTTTTTAAAACGAACCAATAAAGTTTCCTTTTCTGGAAAGAATCAAGAACATGAAATATGTTAGTAGAAAATGTTTTGAATACATATTTGTGCTTCAAATGACTATATGAGTCATCTAAAACAAGAATTTTAAATAGAATCTTGTTCTACAATTTTTTGTCAAAAACAAAGAATAAAGTTTCCTTTTTGGGAAAGTTAGGAACTATACCATGTTCAGGGTACTTTGTTGACAAATTATGACGAATATTGATACTTGATGATGTTTTATGTTGAAATGATTTGAACACAAGTTTTGTAAAAACTTGGGAAAATCCATTTTTCAAACGAAACTATGGCAACATTTTTATAAATTTTGTTATGTTCAAAAGTGTTAAACAAAGAAATATGTAACTAGAAAACTATTTGAAGTCTTTGAACATGGTTAAACGAATTTTTGGACAAAGTTATGAATCCATGTTTTATAAAAGATTTCTAAACAAAAAGTGACAAGTATATATTTTAGATAAAATGTATACTTTCTAAATTCATCAAGTATCATATGTATATGTTTTTGTGTGTATATATTATGTATTTAGACGAAGTAAGAATGTAACACTTGTGCTCCGTAAACACACATGATGTAGGACACTGTCTTTTATCAAAGAAACAATGTGTTTTGGTCTCAAAAATTTATTTCTTTTGGTTTTACAATTTCACATTTTGATTCTAATTCATTTTCAACCTTTAAATCACTTTCTGGAAAGTTAAACGCGAACTGATGTGTAAACGTAATCAGTTTAATGCGGCAAACACTCCGGAATAGTGACATAGGCTTAACATACCTTAAATAACTTTGATATAACTTAGAAATAGGTTTTGAAAGCTTTGGTGTGTCAAAAACAAGTTTATTCACACTCAGGGACTATTTGCGTCAAACTGCGAAAGTCTGCTGATTCACATAGTATCGAACATTCTGGAACTTGATCATAAGTTAAACATGCCCTAAATATCCTTTGCATAGCTTAGAAGTAGGCTTTGAGGTGTTTGGTGCGCAAAAATAAACTTATATGATCAATAGGGACTAAAAGCGTCAAAAAGTGCATACGTTTGCATTTTCGCGCATAACTTGCATTCTGAATATATTCTGTCACACCCCGACCACGTAGAACAACTAGACGTGGCGGAAACGTCGGGGAGTGTTGTAACAGAATCATTGTTTCATAACCATGGAATAAATAAATTCTGTTTTATTGAATAAATGAACTCATTGTTTTAATACAATCAAATAAGTACAACTATGATCTTCCAAGTTTTAAAGTTGCTAAGGCACGAGTCCATCCTAAATGTAGCATGTATCAACAATCATTGCAAAGCAGTACCTGAAACATGTGTAAAAATAGGTACATCAGCATAAAAATGCCTGTGAGATACATCGGTTTTGTGAAAATAGGATTCATGACTTGTTAGTTTAAGAAAAAGTTTAATAAAGTTTAGTCATGAACCTTGTAAATTGATTTGTTTTGTAAATCGTTTGAAAAACAATAAGATCAGATGATATGTATAAATAAATGTAAGGTTAAATGAATAACCATGTGAAAATGAGTTTGTATAAGATAAGTTGCTTGTAAAACAATATTTTGATAAAAAGGCTTATAGTATATATGAAAATATACTTTGGATTTTAAGAGAATCGAATGAGTAATATATTAAAGTATATTTCAGTTCCAATATCGTTAACCCCAAGTGTACTAAATAACGCCACGGTATGTAATGCAATGAAAACACTTATATATAAGAAGTACCAGCGGCGTATCTACCATGTTTTCATCACATTACACCCGTCCCGTTATCTAAACACTAACCAAAACCCAATCGATAGATAGATAGTACATTAAATATACCTTCATTGTTTAAAATAATAGTTTTAAGTAGTATATTACGAGTATCCTTCGGATTTATAAATAACATATTAAACTGTGTTTTGGTTTCATATATAACATATCATAATATGCTTTGGATGTGATAAATAACATATTAAACTATGTTTTGGTTTTGTAAATAACATATCAAAATATGCTTTGGATGATTAACAAAATATATGTTGGTTTTGTACAATACCACCACACATGAGAGTATATCAAACTATACTTTTGGGAGTATATCAAAATATACTTTAAAGGTGTGATTTAAGAATTCATTCAGACCTAGTGCATCAAAATACACCTTTGAGACTATAGGGATACCACAAAGGAAATCCCTATTTGGATGGAGAAACAATTTGGTTTCAGACATTCCATGACAACAGGAATGGGGTGTCAAATCCTATAGCGCTATATCATACTAACAATCGGTCTGGTGAACATAAAATAAGTACAATTCAACATTTTTATTTTATGTTCTTTGAGAAATTAGTGTTTAAACCATAGATAGTCATTTAGTTTGTCAAAAGATAAGTAATAACATGTATAATCAATTATACTTTGAAATCATGAAAATAACACATAGGTACACATGCTTCACCCCAAAACAGTTTGGAAAACAGTAAAATAGGGGAACTATGTACTCACTTGAGATTGCTCAGTAGTCCTTGGGTAACAACCAAACAATGCTAGAGATCACGGAAATCAAACGGCACCTAATATAGGTAACTACGTTAATAAACCGGACCTAAATCGGAGGATCGGATAGAATGAGGGTTCGTAGACCAAACGAGTATGGAGACTCGTATAATATGGTTTAACAAAGCCCACATACTAAAATGAACCTAACGTAAGTGCTTACGACCCATTACGACCCGTTTAGGTAGCTTTTTTTGGGTAAAGGGTTACCCCGGTGATTCTATATATTCACAACCAATGAAAACAAGTAGTGTAGAGAGTCTACACTAGTTCAATCATGGGGCATTCCCCATGAAAGTAAACCAAACAAAAACCAAACCGACAACAAAAAACAACCAAATAAAGGAATACACCTAGACAAGACTTCTAGACGGACCAAAAACACAACTACTCATCCCCCATCATCGTCCTTTTCTTTCGTGTGGATCTCCCATTCTTCAAGAATTCTGCGCACCCTAACGGTATTCTTCAGCTTTGCTCCCATCAACTTGTACCGAACTGTTTTCACGATTACTTCACTAACCTTCTCAGGAGGTCTTAATTGGTTTTTAAACAATCTGGCATTCCTCTCTTGCCAAATACTATATGCCGCAGCAGCTACAAGTAGTTTAGCAACATAAGTATCGACCTGCTTTTGTTGCGGACGAGTACAAAGCCAGCTAACAATCTCACTCCATTTTGCCGAAACCGTATCCATCCCTGTCACACCCCGACCGCGTAAAACAACAAATCGCGGCGGAAACATCGGGGCGTGTTGCAACAGAATTAATGTTTCATAACCATGGATATCAAAAGTGTTTCGTTTTATTAAACATTGAATAATTACATCGTCTGGAAATCTAAATATACAATTTAAACATAATCTATCATTGTTATTGAGTCACTAAGGCCTTGTCCAGTCCTATGTGAGCATGCATCTTATCAATCGATATCATTCAACAATACCTGAAACATATGTGAAAACGAGGTCAGCAAAGAAATGCTGGCGAGTACATAGGTTTTGTGAAAATAAGATTCATGACTTCTGTTTAAGAAAATGTTTAGTCATGGACCTTGTAATTTGCTTTGTCTTTGTAAATCATTTGAAAAATAATAAGTTTAGGTGATATGTATAAATAAGAGAATAATGCATGATTAAATGAATAACCATGTAAAATGAGTTTGTATAAGATAAGTTGTTTGTAAATAAATGTCTTGTGAAAAGTATGTTACTTGTATAAAATGTTCTAGGTCTCAAACTGAAATGATTCAAATAACGCTACAATATGTAATACCATACAAACACTTATATATAGGAAGTACCAGCGGCGTATCCACCATGCTTGTATCATATTCCACACGCATTGTTACTTAATCACTTAATCCAAACCAAACCACCAAAGTAATGTTCATGCCCAAATGTAAATCATGTAATATGTATAACCAATGTCAAAAGTGTTTTTGTGTCAAATGTAAACCATGTAATATGTAACCAAAATAATATCGTATATCGCTTTGAAGCCAATCGTTTACCCAATCGTTAAAACATCGTGTGAAAACCTATCGTTTACCCAATCGTTTAATTCGTTTTAGGTCGTGAAACTACTTAAATGGTCGTCTCGCTAATAACATTCAAACCTTCTTGACTCGCATTAATAAACCCTTACCAAAGGATAGATTAACAATTCGCATTAATAAACCCTTACCAAAGGATAGATTAACAATTCGCATTAATAAACCCTTACCAAAGGATAGATTAACAACTCGCATTAATAAACCCTTACCAAAGAGTAAATTAACAATTACAGATTCAGTCGCTACCCACAACACCCACACATAACTACGGGTGTAGTAACTAACGGGATTTGTCAGATCCTATGGTACCATAACCTAATACTGGTCGGCTTGATCATTGCTAATGAATGTCATTTGTTATGTAACCCAACCAACAAGTTCATTCACCTTATCGAAATCGTTATTAGTTTTGTATAAATCGTCTTAATCGTTTTTGAAACCATTGTTATAACATCGAAAATCGTTTTGTTATCATCGTTAAAGCCTTGAAAACATTTAGCACATATGAGTCACCCCAAAACAATTGAAAGCAGTAAAAGAGGGGAATAATGTACTCGCCTGAGAATGCTTGGAGGTCTTGAACAACAACCAAACAAAGCTAGAGAGAGCACGGAATCAGTCGGCAATCTAAAATTATATAAATAAACCGGACTTAAATCGGGAGATCGGATAGGATGAGGCTTGGTAAACCAAATGAGTGTTGGAACTCATATGATATGGTTTAACAAGGCCTACATACTACAATGAAACCAAACCTAAGTGCTTTCGACCCATCGCGACCCATTAAGGTAGCTTATGCTACTTTAACGCGTCGTGCGCGTGAAACGCGTTCGGACCGTCTAACTAGTCCTATGACAAGTGTTATATGCCTAAACATGTTACAAAATCAGTTATGTGACAAAAGTTTAGGTTACATATGCTTAATTACCAATTTTACATGAAAAGGGTATTCTGGTAATTTACCTAAGGCATATAAACTACCTATCATACAACTACTTAAACGAAGCGACCATAGGGTATAACCTCGGAAGGTTATTCCCTACCTACTATGGTCACCTAATGTATTTGGTCGGATCCTAATGATCGACCAAATGGGTCGGGTTCGAGGTATAAGCGATTTATTAGATCGCTTACCCTACGACCCTAGACAACGTGGTAATCAGTAGGCATAGTCCCAAGGGACTATAACCAACGTGATTACACTCACGTTGCGAAGTTCAAACGAACTTCGCATTGACCATAACTGGTCAATGTAGAAAGTCAAACAAAGTTTGACTTTCAGACTCGAAAGACTCGAAAAGCAATAAAAGAACGAAAGAATACTTACGAAGGGTCCCCGAATGCTAATCTCGATCCAAGAATATCAGGTATGAAACAATGGTTTCAACTTAGAGTTCCTAAGATCAAGATTCTAGTGATTTTAGCAATGGGGGTGAATGGGTATTTATAGGAATACCCGAACCGTTAGGATCGTTTCTAGGAAAACGTGATGCGATCTTGGCCATACACTTAGCACACATGGTATTGTAATACCATGTGCCATCAAAACCAGCCCATAGTATTGTTAAAACATGTGCAAAATTGAATTTGGACCAGATTCAAAGTTTCTACACATAAAGTTTCAAAAATGGCAGATTTGGTCCCTGTAGTGTAATAAGGCCTTTTCCGACGCGTTTAAGGCCCGTTAACCCCATTAAAAAGCTCTAAAATGAAGTTAAAGTAAAGGGAACTTAAAATTTTCTCAAAAATATCTCGGATGTCGGTTCGTTTAGCCGTACGGTTGCGTTGTTCGGCTAATTACGACGAAATGCGCATAAGCGCGAAAAACGATCCAAATGACGTGACGAATGGATTTTTCTTATGGCGAACACTAAAATATAATGTAGTCATGCTTACATAAATTTTTGGATGTCCAGATGTATTCAGAACGTAAGTTATGCGCGAAAATGCAAACTTGTGCACTTTTTGACACTTTTAGTCCCTGAATGACACAAAAGTTTATTTTAGCATACCGAACACCTCAAAGCCTATTTCTAAGCTATGTGAAGGGTATTTATGGTATGTTTAACTTATGGTCATGCTCCGGAATGTCTGTTACAGTTCGAATTGGCATACTTTCGCAGTTTGTCAAGTTTAGTCCCTGTAAGCGATTTAACTTGATTTTGCCATACCAAAGCCTTCAAAACTTATTTCTAAGTTATGTAAAGGTTATTTAAGGTATGTTAAGCCTATGTCACTATTCCGGAGTGTTTGTTGCATTAAACTGGTTATATTTACGCATCGGTGCGCGTATAACCTTCCAGAAAGCGATTTAGAGTTTGAAATTGAACAAGAATTGATATGTGCAAAAGATACACATATTTTTACAAATCCCAAGTATGAAATATAATATTTCATTGGTTCGGTATTTGTTTGATGGCCGTGGAGGCACAGGTGTTACAATCCCCACCCTATTTCTAATAGTACTCCACACTCGTTTAGGTAGCTTATGCTACTTTAACGCGTCGTTCGCGTGAAACACGTTCGGACCGCCTAACTAGTCCTATGACAAGTAGAATATGCCTTAACATGCCTAATATTGTCGCCAAATCAGTTTAGATGTCAAAAGTTATGTCACATATGTTTATAATGAATTTTGGCATCAAAGGGGTATTTTGGTAATTTACCTAAGGCATATAAACTACCTATCATACAACTACTTAAACGTCGTGACCATAAGGTATAACCTCGGAAGGTTATTCCCTACCTACTATGGTCACCTAATGTATTTGGCCGGATCCTAATGATCGACCAATGGGTCGGGTTCGAAGGTATAAGCGATTTATTAGATCGCTTACCCTTACGACCCTAGACAACGTGGTAATCAGTAGGCATAGTCACAAGGGACTATAACCATCGTGATTACAATCACGTTGCGAAGTTCAAACGAACTTCGCATTGACCATAAACTGGTCAACGAAGAAAGTCAAACAAAGTTTGACTTTCGGACTCGAAAAGCAATAAAAGAACGAAGGAATACTTACGAAGGGTCCCCGAATGCTAATCTTGATCCAAGTAGCTCAGGTATGAAACAAAGGTTTCAACTTAGAGCTTCTAAGATCAGATTCTTGTGGGTTTTTTTCAATGAAGTGGGTTGGGTATTTATAGGATTCGTAGAGCCGTTAAGATCGTTTCTTGGAAACCGTGCTTTGATCTTGGCCATACACCTCAAGAACATGGTTTTACAAAACCATTTGAGCCCCTAGTATTGAGAAATAACATGTGCAAGAGGATTAGGAGTGCATAACAGCTGATAACAGCCTGTTTAAACATCGAATCTGGTCTGGGAGGCTGACGCGGCCCGCGTAAGGTATGGCCAAACCTTACGCGCCCCGCCTGGCTTGTCTGATCAGAAAACAACTTTGAAAAATGACAGATTTGGTCCCTGTTGGTGTTTAAGGCTATTTCCGACACGTTTAAGGCCCGTTAAACCAACGTTAAGGCCCTAAAATGATGCCTAAACATTGTGGACATGAAACATGCTCAAAAATATGTCGGATGTTGGTTTGTTTGGTCGTACGATCGCGATGTTCGCTTAATTACGACGGAATGCGCACAAGTGCGAAAAAGGATCCAAATGACGCGACGAATGGATTTTTCTTATGCCAAACACTAAAATAAAATATTTTAGTGCTTACATAAATTTTTGGATGTCCGGATGTATTCAGAACGTAAGTTATGCGCGAAAATGCAAACTTATGCACTTTTTTACACTTTTAGTCCCTGAATGACCCAAAAGTTTATTTTAGCACACTGAACCCCTCAAAGCCTATTTCTAAGCTATATAAAGGATATTTAAGGTGTGTTTAACTTATGGTCATGTTCCCGAATGTCTGTTACAGTTCAAATTGGCATACTTTCGCAGTTTGTCAAGTTTAGTCCCTGTAAGCGAATTAACTTGTTTTTTTGCCATACCAAAGCCTTTAAAACTTATTTCTAAGTTACGTAAAGGTTATTTAAGGTATGCTAAGCCTATTTCACTATTCCGGAGTGTTTGTTGGATTAAACTGGTTATATTTACGCATCAGAGCGCGTATAACCCTCCAGAAAGCGATTTAAAGCTTAAAATCGAACAAGAGTTGATATGTGCAAACGATACACATATTTTTACAAATCCCAAGAATGAAATACAATATTTCATTGGTTTGGAATTTGTTTGATGGTTGAAGTGACACAGGTGTCACAGTCTCCCCTACTTTAGGAAATTTCGTCCCGAAATTTAATTCTAGAGGAAACTTGTGAAGACAACTGTGACGGTTTCGCCTTCTAATAGATCCATTGAACCCTTAAGTAAAACTCTGGGCCATGTTAGGACTCTTAGCGAATTTGTTAACCCTCAAAGTGAATTCCTTGTAATAGTAAAACATGGAATTTTGAACTACGGACAGAAGAACGTTTCTTATGAAGACTTATCATAGGAAACTTGGTGTGTGATTGAGATCAGAATTTGGGGAGTGTGAGAATAAATGACATTGTTCAAGGTCCAAGACTTCTCCCGTATCATTATTCTTGTCACTATAGGTCTTAACACATGACAAAGCTTCCTGTGGTTTCCGTGCACTGAATTCCATAATTATGTAGGCCTCCATAATTACGTAATTCCTTGCACCATCCGCACTGTTCATTTCATAATGCGTAGGGAAAAAATCACTTGAATAAACATGAAGCGACTCGACTAGACCACCAAAGGGTCCTTTTTAATTAGATCAACGAACGAGCCTTTTAACTAGATCAACGCATGATCTTCTTAACTAGACCGTCGTACGATCTCCTTAAATAGACCACTTAAGGGATCTTTTTAGTTACATCATCACATGATATTTCTAATCAGATTTTCAAAATCAATCTGTTTAACCAGACCATTCAAGAGGTCCAATTATAGAATAATACTTTATAACCCGAGGGACTTAACTACAATGTTGAAGTCCATTAAGGATTTAAGATAGTATTTTTGGATATCCTATTATGAATCTCTCGTATGAGATATGGAAGATTCTATGAGGATTTGGATGGATCACATACAACCACAAAACATGTAAGAAAACACATAAGCACAAATTTAGTTAACTTGATTCTTTAATTCGTTATCTTTGGGCATGGATATTTAAAGCACACCAGGAATCCAATCAGTGGATTTTATTTGGCACTTTAATCATTTTCAAGGATCCATCTATAAAGATAGAAGGATTTTCAATAAGAGTTTGGATTTGTTTCTTAAAAGAAACGAGTGTTTAAGGTTCTTGGGGAGATCACAAGTGATCATAAAATGACAGAACCACGCGAGTAGTTTGTCTTTGGGTTGACATCATAAGGTTGCATCAAGCATTCACACAAACGCATAAATTTTGCAGAAATAAAAACAACAAATCTTTATTTATGTAACAACCGAATTGTCTTGAAGTGTCAAAAGATAACAACCAAGGAATTACAAAACACTAATTGTTCACTGCTGCATCATTGTTCCCGTTTGCCTCATTGATGTTAAATGCTCGTCCTCGCGCTGGAGGTGCGTTAACAAGTCTTGGGCAATTGTTTCTGTAGTGAGTAAGGTCACCGCAGTTATAACATGACCCCGGAGGGAACCGTGCTTGAACAGCAGCAGGGTTTGCAGCAGCTTGATTTGCATAACGACAAACATTGATCAGATGTCCCAACCGCCCACAGTGGGTACATTTGTGACACTGCTCTTACTCCAGATGATGACGGTTGCACTTGTTGCACAAAGGTGCGGTACCAACATAGTTTTGCCTTTTGCGAGGTTGGGCTGGCTGGTTTGGTGCAACCTGTTTATCTTGAGCAGTTACATCATAGTTTTGAGAGGCTTTGCGCTTCTTCATCTTGGACACCTCAGCATTTTCTTCCTTTGGTTCCACTTGAGCAGTCCTGTCAGATGGTCTTGAGTCGCCCTTCCGAAACAGCTTGCGCTTCCTGATATGGGATTCAGTCAGAGTGGCAGACAATTCAATGGCTTGTCTGGCAGTAGTAGGGTTGCTGCCAGTAACAATATCCTGAACTAAGTCAGGAAGACCATCAATGTATTTCTCAATCGCCTTATCTAGAGGTGTAACCATAGTAGGGCATAACAAGCTCAATTCCTCAAAGCGGTCAGTATAGGCTCGATGTTCCCCATTGTCTTGCTTCAAATCATCAAATTCCCTTTCTAGCGCCCTTAGCTCATGACGAGGACAGAATTCCTTCATCATAAGAGCCCTAAGCTCAGCCAAAGTCTGTGCTAATGCAACCTCAGCACCGCGGTCTCTCATAACCCTGTTCCACCACGTAAGAACCCTCTTCTGAAATACACTCGAAGAAAACTCGACCTTGCGATTTTCAGGACACTGAACGTGACGGAAAGTATTCTCAATGCTCTCGAACCATTGAAGAAGCCCAGTTGCTCCCTCAGAACCACTAAACTTGAGCGGTTTAGCCGAGTTAAAATTCTTGAAATTGCATGGAGCATTGTTGTTGTTGATGGCTTGTATCATTTGAGCATAAAGATTTGGGACGGCAGCAGCCATTTGCTGCGCGATGATTTCCGCCAGTTCGGCATTCGCCATCTGATTGTCGCGTCGAGGAGGCATTCTAAAAGAGGAATCATGAAAGGAAACGAGTGAGAGAATTAGATGAAAAGAATGAGATGAAACAAATCTGATGAAAGCAAGGATAGTGGTCATTTGTTTGTTACTACAAAGCAACAAACGACCCCGGTGATTAATCAAAGTAAATAGGTCAAAAATAATGTATCGCGAAGACATGCTCGCCTATAAGTGGACACTCACCCCAAGAGTTCCCAGGTAAGAGTGACTGGTCCGATTATGTGGATTTGTACGAACACTCTAGCCTTAGACAGAAAACTCAGGGTACAGGCACCCACCCTTCCAGTTTGCACGTGTTCACATTACTTAGACCAACTTTGACGGAATTTGAAAACTTAGAGGGTTCAAAACCATATAATCAATCATCCTAGAGCAGATGATTAGTTTTCAAAGCGGGATAGAAATTTGTGTTCTTGTTGTGGTTGTCACCTAAGAATAAGTGACGGTATTGTTTTAAAACTAAACACAAGAAAACTTGTGTTAGGGTCCTAGGAAGGTTATAGTCTAGGTCAAAGCATTACTAATAACCTAATTCCCTATAACCATTGGCTCTGATACCAACTTTTATGTCACACCCCGACCACGTAGAACAACTAGACGTGGCGGAAACGTCGGGGAGTGTTGTAACATAATCATTGTTTCATAACCATGGAATAAATAAATTCTGTTTTATTGAATAAATGAACTCATTGTTTTAATACAATCAAATAAGTACAACTATGATCTTCCAAGTTTTAAAGTTGCTAAGGCACGAGTCCATCCTAAATGTAGCATGTATCAACAATCATTGCAAAGCAGTACCTGAAACATGTGTAAAAATAGGTACGTCAGCATAAAAATGCCTGTGAAAATAGGCATTATTAAACTTACAAGGTTCATGACTAAACTTTATTAAACTTTTTCTTAAACTAACAAGTCATGAATCCTATTTTCCCAAAATGAGTTTGTATAAGATAAGTTGCTTGTAAAACAATATTTTGATAAAAAGGCTTATAGTATATATGAAAATATACTTTGGATTTTAAGAGAATCGAATGAGTAATATATTAAAGTATATTTCAGTTCCAATATCGTTAACCCAAGTGTACTAAATAACGCCACGATATGTAATGCAATAAAAACACTTATATATAAGAAGTACCAGCGGCGTATCTACCATGTTTTCATCACATTACACCTGTCCCGTTATCTAAACACTAACCAAAACCCAATCGATAGATAGATAGTACATTAAATATACCTTCGTTGTTTAAAATAATAGTTTTAAGTAGTATATTACGAGTATCCTTCGGATTTATAAATAACATATTAAACTATGTTTTGGTTTCATATATAACATATCATAATATGCTTTGGATGTGATAAATAACATATTAAACTATGTTTTGGTTTTGTAAATAACATATCAAAATATGCTTTGGATGATTAACAAAATATATGTTGGTTTTGTACAATACCACACATGAGAGTATATCAAACTATACTTTTGGGAGTATATCAAAATATACTTTAAAGGTGTGATTTAAGAATTCATTCAGACCTAGTGCATCAAAATACACCTTTGAGACTATAGGGATACCACAAAGGAAATCCCTATTTGGATAGAGAAACAATTTGGTTTCAGACATTCCATGACAACAGGAATGGGGTGTCAAATCCTATAGCGCTATATCATACTAACAATCGGTCTGGTGAACATAAAATAAGTACAATTCAACATTTTTATTTTATGTTCTTTGAGAAATCAGTGTTTAAACCATAGATAGTCATTTAGTTTGTCAAAAGATAAGTAATAACATGTATAATCAATTATACTTTGAAATCATGAAAATAACACATAGGTACACATGCTTCACCCCAAAACAGTTTGGAAAACAGTAAAATAGGGGAACTATGTACTCACTTAAGATTGCTCAGTAGTCCTTGAGTAACAACCAAACAATGCTAGAGATCACGGAAATCAAACAACACCTAATATAGGTAACTACATTAATAAACCGGACCTAAATCGGAGGATCGGATAGAATGAGGGTTCGTAGACCAAACGAGTATGGAGACTCGTATAATATGGTTTAACAAAGCCCACATACTAAAATGAACCTAACCTAAGTGCTTACGACCCATTACGACCCGTTTAGGTAGCTTATGCTACTTTAACGCGTCGTTCGCGTGAAACGCGTTCGGACCGCCTAACTAGTCCTATGACAAGTAGAATATGCCTTAACATGCCTAATATTGTCGCCAAATCAGTTTAGATGTCAAAAGTTTTGTCACATATGTTTATAATGAATTTTGGCATCAAAGGGGTATTTTGGTAATTTACCTAAGGCATATAAACTACCTATCATACAACTACTTAAACGTCGTGACCATAAGGTATAACCTCGGAAGGTTATTCCCTACCTACTATGGTCACCTAATGTATTTGGCCGGATCCTAATGATCGACCAATGGGTCGGGTTCGAAGGTATAAGCGATTTATTAGATCGCTTACCCTTACGATCCTAGACAACGTGGTAATCAGTAGGCATAGTCACAAGGGACTATAACCATCATGATTACAATCACGTTGCGAAGTTTAAACGAACTTCGCATTGAACATAAACTGGTCAACGCAAAAAGTCAAACAAAGTTTGACTTTCGGACTCGAAAAGCAATAAAAGAACGAAGGAATACTTACGAAGGGTCCCCGAATGCTAATCTTGATCCAAGTAGCTCAGGTATGAAACAAAGGTTTCAACTTAGAGCTTCTAAGATCAGATTCTTGTGGGTTTTTTTCAATGAAGTGGGTTGGGTATTTATAGGATTCGTAGAGCCGTTAAGATCGTTTCTTGGAAACCGTGCTTTGATCTTGGCCATACACCTCAAGAACATGGTTTTACAAATCCATTTGAGCCCCTAGTATTGAGAAATACCATGTGCAAGAGGATTAGGAGTGCATAACAGCTGATAACAACCTGTTTAAACATCGAATCTGGTCTGGGAGGCTGACGCGGCCCATGTAAGGTATGGCCAAACCTTACGCGCCCCGCCTGGCTTGTCTGATCAGAAAACAACTTTGAAAAATGACAGATTTGGTCCCTGTTGGTGTTTAAGGCTATTTCCGACACGTTTAAGGCCCGTTAAGCCAACGTTAAGGCCCTAAAATGATTCCTAAACATTGTGGACATGAAACATGCTCAAAAATATGTCGGATGTTGGTTTGTTTGGTCGTACGATCGCGATGTTCGCTTAATTACGACGGAATGCGCACAAGTGCGAAAAAGGATCCAAATGACGCGTCGAATGGATTTTTCTTATGCCAAACACTAAAATAAAATATTTTAGTGCTTACATAAATTTTTGGATGTCCGGATGTATTCAGAACGTAAGTTATGCGCGAAAATGCAAACTTATGCACTTTTTGACACTTTTAGTCCCTGAATGACCCAAAAGTTTATTTTAGCACACCGAACCCCTCAAAGCCTATTTCTAAGCTATATAAAGGATATTTAAGGTGTGTTTAACTTATGGTCATGTTCCTGAATGTCTGTTACAGTTCAAATTGGCATACTTTCGCAGTTTGTCAAGTTTAGTCCCTGTAAGCGAATTAACTTGTTTTTTTGCCATACCAAAGCCTTTAAAACTTATTTCTAAGTTACGTAAAGGTTATTTAAGGTATGTTAAGCCTATTTCACTATTCCGGAGTGTTCGTTGGATTAAACTGGTTATATTTACGCATCAGAGCGCGTATAACCCTCCAGAAAGCGATTTAAAACTTAAAATCGAACAAGAGTTTATATGTGCAAACGATACACATATTTTTACAAATCCCAAGTATGAAATACAATATTTCATTGGTTTGGCATTTGTTTGATGGTTGAAGTGACATAGGTGTCACATATTCGGACATCCAAAATTTATGTAATCATTAAAATATTTTATTTTAGTGATTGGCTTGATAAAACTCCATTCGTCTCGTAATTTGGATCGTTTTTCGCGTCCGTTCGTGTTTCGTCATAATTATCCGAACAACGCAACCGTACGACCAAACGAACCGACATCTAAGATGTTTTCAAGCATATTTCATGTTCCATATACTTTAACTTCATTATGGAGCTTAAAAATGGGCTTGAGGGGTGTTAGAAGTGCCAAAACAAGACGAAACACACACATGGACCAAAACTGTCATTTCTCAAATTTGGCTGGTCTGCAGGTCCTATACAGACCGTATGGCCTTGCTTACGGTCCGTAAGCCACCCCCAGATCAGCAGAACCCAGTTTCTTGCAATCAGCAGTTGTTCCTTTGTTTTTACCCATGGTTTCTTCAATCTATGGGCTGGTTTGTGTGCTCATCACGGTGCAAAATCAGATAATAACAAGTGTAGGGATTAGATCTTGCTTTGATTCCCTCAACGACACTTGGCAATGATCAATGGCACTTGATTTTCCTATAAATAGCAAGCCTAACTTCACTTCACACTTGCACATTTGATTCTAATTTCAGCTCTAAGTTGAAGCTTCACTTTGAGGCTTCATACCTGAGTTGATTTTGATCAAATACTTCCTAGCTTGGACCCTTTGTAAGTTTCTTTCGTGCTTGTTATCGTTTTTCAAGCGTGAAAGTCAAACAGTGTTTGACTTTCTGCTTTGATCAGTCAATGGTCAACACGAAGTTCGTTTGAACTTCGCAACGTGAGCGTAATCACGATGGTCATAGTCCCTTGTGACTATACCTACTGATTACCACGTTGATTAGGTGTAGTGACGAGTCATAGTTTCGGTCAAAATACGCGTCTATGCGTATTTTGCAACCAAACTATTCTTGGGTATCAAAACCGTTTGTTTTAATATCAAAACCTGTTTTCTAAATTAGTTAACTCGTCACTTTTAGATTAGTGCTTGTGTAGGGTCGTAAGATAAGCGGTCTAAACAACCGCTTAGACTTTCGAACCCGACCCGTTTGGTCGATCATTAGGATCCGACCAAACATGTATTGTGACCATAGTTGTATAGGGAATAACCTTCCGA
The DNA here is from genome assembly GCA_030545235.1 of Helianthus tuberosus. NCBI lineage: Eukaryota > Viridiplantae > Streptophyta > Magnoliopsida > Asterales > Asteraceae > Helianthus > Helianthus tuberosus. The sequence continues at coordinate 177,593 of JARYGA010059723.1, forward strand.
GGTTATACCTTATGGTCACTTCGTTTAGTTAGTTGTATGATAGGTAATTTATATGCCTTAGGAAAATAACCAAAAAACCCTTTTTGCACATAATTTCATTTTAAGCATATGTAACACATGTTTTGACATCTAAACTGATTATATAACATAATTAGATATGTTAAGGCATATAATACTTGTCATAGGAACAGTTAGGCGTCTCGAACGCGCTTTCGCGCGAACGACGCGTTAAAGTGGCATAAGCTACCTTAATGGGTCGTAATGGGTCGTAAGCACTTAGGATGGGTTTTGATTTAAAATGTAGGCTTTGTTAAACCATATCACATGAGTTCCAACACTCATTTGGTTTACAAGACCGCATTCTACCCGATCTTCCGATTTAGGTGTCGATTACCTAACATAGTATCTGTTACCCTAGGAACCGCTTCAACACTTGAACTCTTGGTCTTTTGAGATTTGTTATACACTTTGAACCGGGACTATACGCAACCCCAGGTGAGTACATAGTTCCCCTCTTTTACTGTTTTCAAATGTTTTGGGGTGATTCATATGTGTAATCGATCTGTTTCAAAATGTATGGCATGTGTGTCTTCACTAACTGCTTTTATGTGTATTATTCCGATTATGCAAATGTAATATTTTATCCTTAAGTGATCTACCTATCTTCATAATTAGATTCATGTAGGATATTTGAAGTACAGTCTTAGATCTTCCTATCTTCATAGTAAGGTTTTTAAGAAGTACTTTACGACTCGATGGTTGGTTGTGTGTAGATTGTTGGTGATTTAGATAACGAAACTAGATAATACAATAAGCACACGGTGGATACGCCGTTGGTACTTCCTATATATAAGTGTGCTTATTATATTACCTTTCGTGGCGTTATCCCGAATCACCATTAGGATTTAGGATTGTTTTGATTCATGTAACAGAACCCAGAATTCTTATAGCATCTATCTATCTTTATAGGTTGATTCTTGTAGGATATTTAGAGTACTAATATTGAAGTCCATGTTTGGATTCATTGTGTACTTTAATGCATGTTAGATTAGACGATGTAGCGAGAACCTGATCCCTGTAGTATCTATCTATCTTCATAGCTAGACATATATGGGATGTTTAGAGTACTAATATTGGAGCCCCTGTTCGGTTTCATTGTGTACTTTAATGCGTGTTTACGAGATGGAACAAGTTGACGATTTATGTGTTATATGGTAGTTGTGATTTAGATAACGAAACGGGTATAATAAAATAAGAACATGGTGGATACGCCGCTGGTACTTCCTATATATAAGTGTTCTTATTTTATTATTCTTGTAGCATTATCTGGATCACATTAGCATTTTTTGTACAACTGTTTCAATGTTTGATTATCAAAATCTTTGTAGAATCTCCCATATTTTTATATGTTAGATTCTTAGAAAGATATCTGAAGTATTATCATGTCTCATTGATTTGATTTATATAATACTTTCAGAAGTTTTGATTTATTTCAAAACAGTTATTATTAATCCTCGTTTGGATCCCTAATAACATATTAACAAGTTTTTACGATGGTTTAATCGAGATTTCAATATAAGGCATAAAATGACTTAGTAAATATCATATTGCCATATACAAACCTATTTTGTCACGAGTTTTCACAATTAAGATAAATACCAAATGTTTTGCCATTATTTGGCTAATAAAACCTATGTATTCACCGGCATTTTTATGCTGACTGTTTTCGCATATGTTTCAGGTTTTCGACTGTTCAAGCATGCAACGCATAGGACTGCATACGGGCCTTAGACTTCTAAAATAAAAGAACAATTACATGTATTCTTTGTTTGTAAAACAATGTTAATGATATTGAAACAATTTAGAACCAGTAGTTGTGAGCAATTTGTAACGTGACTCCCTGATATTTCCGCCGCGTATTGTTATATTACGCGATTGGGGTGTTACTATTGGTATCAGAGCACTGGTTATAGGGAATTAGGTTATTAGCATGCCTTAAACCTAGTCTATAACCTTCCTAGGACCCGAACATGAGTAGACTTTAGACTTCTTTCCTAATCCTCATCCTTATTCGTGCCACAACTACTCCATGATTTACGAATCATCTAACCTTAGATGATTTATCCTAAGACCCTTAGGCTTTATGCCTTAAGGTATTCTTCAAAATGTTTTTCTCAAAACGTTTTCATTAAAATATTTTTTCAAAGTGTTTTCTCAAGCGTTTTTGTCAAAATATTTCACAACATGTTTTTGTATCAAAAGATTTCTCAAATGCTTTTCTCAAACGTTTTTCATCAAAATCTTGGGTTTTAATAATGTGAACACATGCAATCTGGAAGGGTGGATGCCTGTACCCCGAGTTTTCTATCTAAGGCTAGAGTGTTCGTACAAATCCGCAATTTCGGACCAGTCACTCTTACCTGGGAACTCTTGGGGTGAGTATCCACTTATAGGCTAAAGCATGTCTTCGTGAAGCATTATAAAAACCTATCCATTTTGACCCTACCAAATGATTTTTAAACGACCTTTGTAACCCTACTCATTCATATTACCGAAATATGTTTGCTCTTCGTGGCAACCGAAACAACTTTCCTTTCCCAGTACTATTTCATCATATTACCTTTGGTGATATGTTTGATTCAATGCAGTTGAAATAAATCTCTTTTCATTTCACGACTCTACAAGATCCTATTTTATTTTATTGAACGTAATAGCACGTAATATGATTTGAAATCCTAACCTATTAGATTGGTTGTTATTGATCGCGGTTAACTGAGATTAATTTAGCTAGATTGATACACTGGTTTAATCAGTTAAGGATTGAGAATCTCTTTTCATAGCACGTAATAACACGTAATATGTTTGATTCAATGCAGTTGAAATAAATCTCTTTTCATAGCATGTAATAGCACGTAATATGTCAAGTAAGTCCAAACAAAGTAATTAACGTAATATTTTATTGAACTAAGAGTGATTTGAATATTATCATTGTCACACCTCGACCGCGTAAAACAACAAATCGCGGCGGAAACATCGGGGCGTGTCGTAATAGAATTAATTGTTTCATAACCATGGCATTCAAAGTTGTATTTATTTATCAACAAGGGTGTTACATCGTCTCAAAACAGTAAATTAAGAGTTCAGAACATAATTAAACATAGTCTATCTTCTTTTAAAGTCTCTAAGGCACAGGTCCGCCCTAGTATCATGATCAACATCCTACGGAAAAGCTCCTGAAAACATATGTGAAAATAGGTACGTCAGCATAAAAATGCCTGTGAGATACATAGGTTTGTGAAAATAGGATTCATGACTTATGTTTTAAGAAAATGTTTAGTCATGAACCTTGTAATTTGTTTTGTCTTGTAAATCATTTGAAAGCAATAAGATCAGAATGATTTGTATAATTAAATGTCAGGTTAAATAAATAACCATGTAAAAAATGTGTTTGTATAAGACAAGTTGTTTGTAAATCAATGTCTTGTGAAAAGTATGTTATTTGTATAAAATGTTCTATGCCTCAATATTGAAATGATTCAAATAACGTTACGACATGTAATACCATACAAACACTTATATATAGGAAGTACCAGCGGCGTATCCACCATGCTTGTATCATATCACACACGCATCGTTACTTAATCACTTAATCAAACCAAACCAACCAATGTAAGAAGTCTATGTTTAAACCAATTGTCAAAATGTATTGAATAATATGTCAAAGTGTTCATGTCAAGATGTAAATCATGTAGTGTGAAACAATTGTCAAACATGTTATGTGTCAAATGTAAATCATGTCAAATGTCTATGTCAAATATCCATGTCAAATGTCTATGTCAAAATGTCATGTATGGCAAGTGAAATGTCTCAACTAAACCATATGCACAAAAACAAAATATTGAAGTAAAACATGGTTTAAATCAATCTTATGTCTTTGTGGAAAAATGCATGCAAATATTTAATATGAACATTTATGCGGTATTGTGAAAATGCATACATCCAAGCCTTGTGACTGTGGTGATAAACCCTTTAAACAAATTAAAGGTCTATCTGTCTTTATATCATCGAATTCGGTCATTCCTTTCATCCCCTTTCCCTGGGATGTCCGGAACGGGAGTTGTCAATTCCTATGGTACCACTACCTACTAACGAACGGCGTAGCTAATGTTAATGAATGTATTGTCCCATGTAAACAAACCAAATGTTATACCAAAATGTAAGCATGTGAAAACAATGCACTAAGTATGTAATCAAATGAACATACATAGCGTGAAATGTCATGTAAAACGATGTACTAAGTAATGCACACAATGGGCACACTCAGCATGAAATGTAATGTAAAACGATGTACTAAGTAATGCACACAATGGGCACACCTAGCATGAAATGTCATAAAATCATGTACTATAATGTACTAACGAACATAGCAGTATATGATGTGAAAACAGGAAAGCATGAAAGTAACTAGTAGGCACATGTGTTCCACCCCAAAACAGTTTGGAAAACAGTAAAAGAGGGGTCTATGTACTCACTTGTGATTGCTCAGATGTCTAAAGATAATCACCGAGTAATGCTAGAGATCTCGGAATCAAACGGCACATAATATAGGTAACTATGTTAATAAACCGGACCTAAATCGGAAGATTGGGTAGCATTAGGGTTTGTAAACCAAATGAGTGTCGGAACTCACGTGATATGGTTTAACAAAGCCTACATGCTAAATGAAACTTAACCTAAGTCTTATTGACCCATTATGATCCGTTTAGGTAGCTTATGCTACTTTAACGCATCGTGCGCGTGAAACGCGTTTGGACCGCCTAACTAGCCCTATGACAAGTGTTATATGCCTAAACATGTTACATAAACAGTTATGTGACAAAGGTTTAGGTTACATATGCTTAATTACCAATTATACATGAAAAGGGTATTCTGGTAATTTACCTAAGGCATATAAACTACCTATCATACAACTACTTAAACGATGTGACCATAGGGTATAACCTCGGAAGGTTATTCCCTACCTACTATGGTCACCTAATGTATTTGGTCGGATCCTAATGATCGACCAAACTGGGTCGGGTTCGAGGTATAAGGGATTTATCAGATCGCTTACCCTACGACCCTAGACAACGTGGTAATCAGTAGGCATAGTCCCAAGGGACTATGACCATCGTGATTACAATCACGTTGCGAAGTTCAAACGAACTTCGCATTGACCATTACTGGTCAACGCTGAAAGTCAAACAAAGTTTGACTTTCTGACTCGAAAAGCAGTAAAATAAGGAAAAGAACGAAAGAATACTTACGAAGGGTCCCCGAATGCTAATCGTGATCACAATAACTCAGGTATGAAACAAAGGTTTCAACTTAGAGTCAAATAGATCAGATTCTTGTGGGTTTAGAAGTTGTGGGGGTGGGGTATTTATAGTTTTCGGGTAACCGTTAAGATCGTTTGTTGAATATCGTGCCTTAATCCAAGCCGTACAAGTGTCGGAAACTCATGGTGGCTAAAAAATGATGTTTATCAACAGATTAGGCAAGTTGCAAGCATGTGGTTGTGGTTAAAACAGCTGGATCGTGCTGACTGTTCATTCTAATCTGATCAGACAGGCGGACGCGGCCCGCGTCAGAATCAAGCAAATCTCAGGCGGGCCGCCTGAGAGTTGCAGATCAGAAAATTACAGTTTTGGTCCCTGTTGTGTATTCAGCCCATTTCCGGCACTTCTAAGGCCCGTAAAGCCAACTTTAAGCCCCTAAAATGTTGCCTAAACATTGTGGACATGAAACATGTTCAAAAATATGTCTGATGTTGGTTCGTTTGGCCGTACGAACGCGATGTTCGCTTAATTACGACGAAATGCGCATAAGCGCGAAAAACGATCCAAATGACGCAACGAATGGATTTTTCTTAAGGCGAACACTAAAATATAATGTAGTCATGCTTTCATAAATTTTTGGATGTCCGGATGTATTCAGAACGTAAGTTATGCGCGAAAATGCAAACTTGTGCACTTTTTGACACTTTTAGTCCCTGAATGTCCCAAAAGTTTATTTTAGCACACCAAACCCCTCAAAGCCTATTTCTAAGCTATGTAAAGGATATTTAAGGTGTGTTTAACTTATGGTCATGTTCCGGAATGTTCGTTACAGTTCAGATTGGCATACTTTCGCAGTTTGTCATATTTAGTCCCTGTAAGCGAATTAACTTGTTTTTGCCATACCAAAGCCTTCAAAAATTATTTCTAAGTTATGTAAAGGTTATTTAAGGTATGTTGAGTATATGTTGATGTTCCGGAGTATTTCTCACATTAAACTGAGTACGTTTACGCACTAGTTTGCGTATAACTCTCCAGAAAGTGATGTAGAGTTTGGAATTAGATAAAAGTCAAAACATGAAAAATGTAAAACATAACAAAACAAACATTGTGATCAAATAACATTGTTTTATTGATAACAGAACTGCTCATAGTGATTACAAGCACAGTTGTTACAATCATGACCTAAAAAACCCTATTCTCTCTCTCCTTGGGGCGATTTTTGTTATTCATGAAACCCTAGTTTTTCCTTGCGATCTTTTGTATAACAGTCTATGATTAGAGTTTTGATTATTCAAAATTCTATAACGAACTTGTTAGCAATAGTGATCAATTTAAAATAGGGTTTTTGTTTCGTTTTCTTGCTTTATCGCCGCCTTAGAATCTGATTTGAAATCCTAACCTATTAGATTGGTTGTTATTGATCGCGGTTAACTGAGATTAATTTAGCTAGATTGATACACTGGTTTAATCAGTTAAGGATTGAGAATCGGCGCTAAGGTTCAAGGATTAGGGTTTTTTCTTCTGGTTTGTTTGTTGGCATTCGTTTTCTCTGTGCTTGGAGACGTAATCTGTGGTGCATGGTTTCTTGTCTTTCGTTGATATAGGGAGAGTGGAGTACTCTTTAATGAATGAACGTAAAAATACAGGGAGTAACATCCCGATTAGTCAGGTGAAGCCGTCTTTAGTTGATCAAGATGGGTACCCTTTACCGCCTGATAAAACTGATAACATGAATGAACCTGTGGTTGAGGAACTAGAGTCTACACCTGGAACAGCACCAGTACGTGGGATTGGATTACTTGTAACTAATATTGAAGGAAACCGTTGCCGAGGAGAGGTATGTATTCTACATCGAATGCATCGATCTTGGATGGTTTGACAAGTATTTCTAAACCTGTGGAAAATCTGTATGCTGGTAAATCCACTAATCTGAACTCGCGGTCATCGGATATGGGGATTCAGGATAATGAATTGTTTTTTACCACATCTGGGGAGTCTTCGTCGAGGACTCAAAAGGGCAATACGGATGACAAGGGTCACGAGACTCTCTCTTTTGCTAATGTGGTTCAAAGGAAGAAGGCGGAGGTTAAGGTAAATTTCCGAACTCTGGAATCGGATGAAACTTTTGAAGGGGCTGATGTTGTCATCCCGTTATCATCGGTTAAGCAGGTTTCGGAGAGGTATGTTCACACGTTATATGGGTATTTTCTGGGGAAGAGGCTTGCTTTTCCAGTGGTTGATTATTTTGCAAAAAAGAATTGGGAAAAGTATGGTTTAACAAAAATGGTGATGAATGCTAAGGGATTATTTTTCTTCAAGTTCAAGATAAAAAACGGAATTGATCAATTGTTAGAAGATGGCCCTTGGATGATAAGGAGTGTGCCGATAATACTGAAGGAGTGGTCACCCACTGTTACAGTAGAGAAGGAGGATATAACAACTGTTCCGGTTTGGGTCAAGATGCATGATATTCCGTTGGCAGCGTTTACAGAGGATGGTCTAAGTCTTGTAGCTTCGAAATTAGGGACACCAAAGATGCTGGATTCGTACACGGCGACAATGTGTGCTGAATCATGGGGTAGAAGTAGTTTTGCTAGAGCTTTGATAGATGTTCATGCGAGTATGGAATTAAAAAAGAGCATCACGATGGCTATTCCATCTCTAGATGGAAAAGGATTTTCAAAGTCAGAAATTAAAGTGGAATATGACTGGGTTCCGTTGAGATGCTCTTCTTGCTGTGTGTTTGGGCATGAAGATACCTCATGTCCAAAGAGTGCAAAAGCGGGTGCTGAACCGACTGTTAAAGATCAAGGGTTTTTCAGGATGCTAAAAAAGTTAGGAAAGTAAGTAATCCGGGTGTGCATATTAATAATTAGAAACAGAAGTTTGTCTATAGACCGGTAGTAAAATAGAAAACAAAATCTGATGGTAGGGTGCAATCCGAAAACCAGGTCTCAACTTCCAATCCGTTTCATGTGTTGGGTGAAGAATCTGAAGATGGCAACTTAGATGCTGGAAATCGACAACATAACAGAGGAGCGGAAAAGGTTCAAACGGCTAAACACATTCGTGATAAATCTAAAAATACTAATGCGGAAGAAGTAATTGCGGATGAAGTGGGTATAGATGATCTTTTGGCGGATATTCCAAATTATTTGGAGAAGAAGCAGGTGAACCAAGGGGCTGAGGGTGCAAGCACACCCGGAGATAGTGGTGTCCATGGGTAGCATAGCTTCGTGGAATATAAGGGGGTTGAACCGCCCCCTTAAACAAAAGGAGGTTCGACAGGTCATAGTGGATAATCATTTGCATGTTTGTGTGATTATGGAGACTCATGTGGACTCTTCAAAGGTTTATGAGGTTTGTAATAAGGTTTGTCGGTCTTGGAGTTGGGCTTCGAACACGGCTCTATGTAGCAAGGGTACTAGAATCTTGGTAGGATGGGATGCTAATGTTGTGGATGTGATGATTCTTGCTCAAACGGATCAAGTGGTGCATACTCAGGTGATGTTTAAGCTGGATCAGAAATCTATTTTCGTTTCGTTTGCATACGCGGATAACTATTACAAGAAAAGAAGGGATTTGTGGCAAAACTTACTTGTTCACCGGTCGTTCATGAGTGATAAACCTTGGGTTATGATGGGAGATTTTAACGCGCATCTCTCTTATGAGGATACAAGTGTAGGGTCTTCCACGTTTCATATCGGGAACAGAGAATTCAAGGAGTGTGTGAATGAGCTTGAGATGTTCGATATTAATAGCTCGGGCCTTTTTTGGGTAAAGGGTTACCCCGGTAAATTTTATAAAAAAAAAATCAAATAAGTACAGAAGGTGTGCCTGAAATAACTGTAACAACTGTGCTTGTAATCACTTTGAACAGTTCTGTTATCAATAAAACAATGTTATTTGATCCCAATGTTTGTTTGATTGTGTTTTACATTTTTCATGTTTTGACTTTTATGTAATTTCAAACTCTACATCGCTTTCTGGAGAGTTATACGCAAACTAGTGCGTAAACGTACTCAGTTTAATGCGAGAAATACTCTGGAACATCAACATATACTCAACATACCTTAAATAACCTTTACATAACTTAGAAATAAGTTTTGAAGGCTTTGGTATGGCAAAAACAAGTTAATTCGCTTATAGGGACTAAATATGACAAACTGCGAAAGTATGTCAATTTGAACTATAACGAACATTCCGGAACATGACCATAAGTTAAACACACCTTAAATATCCTTTACATAGCTTAGAAATAGGCTTTGAGGGGTCTGGTGTGCTAAAATAAACTTTTGGAACATTCAGGGACTAAAAGTGTCAAAAAGTGCACAAGTTTGCATTTTCGCGCATAACTTACGTTCTGAATACATCTGGACATCCAAAAATTTATGTAAGCATGACTACATTATATTTTAGTGTTCGCCTTAAGAAAAATCCATTCGTCGCGTCATTTGGATCGTTTTACGCGCTTGTGCGCATTCCGTCGTAATTAAGCGAACATCGCGTTCGTACGACCAAACGAACCATCATCCGACATATTTTTGAACATGTTTCATGTCCACAATGTTTAGGAAACATTTTAGGGCCTTAAAGTTGGCTTTACGGGCCTTAGAAGTGTCGGAAATGGCCTTAAACACGTGCAGGGACCTAAACTGTCATTTTTGAAAGTTGTTTCTGATCTGACATGCTCAGGCGGCCCGCATTGTGTTTGGCTGATCCTAAAGCGGGCCGCTTCCCACCTTCTGACCAGATTAAATGTTTCTAAATGCAAGTTGCAACCAAATCAATTCTTAACCACATGTTTAGAGATGATGTGTCATTAAGTTATGGAGCATTTGTGGCACCATAACCTTTCAACAAGTGTACGGACTAGATCTTTTCCCCTTTTCCAAGAAACGATCCTAACGGTAGTGCTTTTACTATAAATACCCATCCATCCTCAACACAAAACCCACACCTTTGAACCTTTGAATCTTGGACCCTTCGTAAGTATTCTTTCGTTCTTTTCCTTATTTTTACTGCTTTTCGAGTCAGAAAGTCAAACTTTGTTTGACTTTCAGCGTTGACCAGTAATGGTCAATGCGAAGTTCGTTAGAACTTCGCAACGTGATTGTAATCACGATGGTCATAGTCCCTTGGGACTATGCCTACTGATTACCACGTTGTCTAGGGTCGTAGGGTAGGCGATCTGATAAATCGCCTATACCTTCGAACCCGACCCAGTTTGGTCGATCATTAGGATCCGACCAAACACATTAGGTGACCATAGTGTAGGGAATAACCTTCCGAGGTTATACCTTATGGTCACGACGTTTAAGTAGTTGTATGATAGGTAGTTTATATGCCTTAGGTAAATTACCAGAATACCCTTTTCATACATAATTGGTAATTAAGCATATGTAACCTAAACTTTTGTCACGTAACTGATTATGTAACATGTTTAGGCATATAATACTTGTCATAGGACTAGTTAGGCGGTCCAAACGCGTTTCACGCGCACGACACGTTAAAGTAGCATAAGCTTCCTAAACGGGTCGTAATGGGTCGTAAACAAATATGTTAAGTTTCATTTAGCATGTAGGCTTTGTTAAACCATATCACGTGAGTTCCTACACTCATTTGGTTTACAAACCCTAATGCTACCCAGTCTTCCGAGATAGGTCCGGTTTATTAACATAGTTACCTATACTAGGTGCCGTTTGATTCCGAGATCTATAGCATTACTTGGTGGTTATCTTTATACAACTGAGCAATCTCAAGTGAGTACATAGACCCCTCTTTTACTGTTTTCCAAACTGTTTTGGGGTGGAACACATGTGCCTACTTGTTACTTTCCTGCTTTCCAGTTTTCACATCATATACTGCTATGTTCGTTAGTACATTATAGTACATGATTTCATTACATCTTATGCTAGGTGTGCCCATTGTGTGCATTACTTGGTACATTGTTTTACATTACATTTCATGCTAGGTATGCCCATTGCGTGCATTACTTAGTACATCGTTTTATATGACATTTCATGCTAGGTATGCCCATTGTGTGCATTACTCAGTACATTGTTTTACATGACATTTCATGCTAGGTGTGCCCATTGTGTGCATTACTTAGTACATCGTTTTACATGACATTTCATGCTACGTATGTTCATTTGATTACATACTTAGTGCATCGTTTTCACATGCTCACATTTTGTTATGACATTTGGTTTGTTTACATGGGACAATATATCCATTAACACTAGCTACGCCGTTCGTTAGTAGGTAGTGGTACCATAGGAATTGACAACTCCCGTTCCGGACATCCCAGGGAAAGGGGACAGAAAGGAATGACCGAATTCGTTGACATAAGACAGATAGACCTTTAATTTGTTTAAAGGGTTTATCACCACAGTCGCCAGGCTTGGATGTATGCATTTTCACAATACCGCATAAATGTTCATATTAAATAGTTGCATGCATTTACACAAAACATAGCGTTGATTTAAACCATGTTTTACTTCAATACTTTGTTTTTGTGCATATGGTTTAGTTGAGACATTTCACTTGCCATACATGACATTTTGACATAGACATTTGACATGGATATTTTGACATAAACATTTGACATGGATATTTGACATAGACATTTGACATGGATATTTGACATAGACATTTGACATGATTTACATCTTGACATAAACACTTTGACATATTATTCGATACATTTGACAAATTGGTTAAACATAGACTTCTTACGTTGATTGGTTTGGTTTGATTAAGTGATTAAGTAACGATGCGTGTGTAATATGATACAAGCATGGTGGATACGCCGCTGGTACTTCCTATATATAAGTGTTTGTATGGTATTACATGGCGTAACGTTATTTGAATCATTTCAGTTTGAGACATAGAACATTTTATACAAATAACATACTTTTTACAAGACATTGATTTACAAACAACTTATCTTATACAAACACATTTTTACATGGTTATTTATTTAACCTGACATTTACTTATACATATCATCTGATCTTATTGTTTTCAAATGATTTACAAGACAAAGCAAATAACAAGGTTCATGACTAAACATTTTCTCAAACATAAGTCATGAATCTTATTTTCACAAAACCTATGTATCTCACAGGCATTTTTATGCTGACGTACCTATTTTCACATGTGTTTTCAGGTGCTTTTCCATAGGATGTTGATCATGATACTAGGGCGGACCTGTGCCTTAGAGACTTTAAAAGATGATAGACTATGTTTAATTATGTTCTGAACTCTTAATTTGCTATTTCGAGACAATGTAACACCCTTGTTTAATAAATAAAATACACTTTGTGTGCCATGGTTATGAAACAATTAATTCTGTCGCGACACGCCCCGATGTTTCCGCCGCGGTTTGTTGTTTTACGCGGTCGGGGTGTGACAATAACACACTCAGCTAGCCTTGACATACCAAGACTAGACGACCAAAAAGAAAGACAGAAAGAAACACGACACTACCAAAGACAATTACAACCCAGACATCACGACCAAATCAACAAAACTCTATCTAAAACACTCTCCAAATTAACTTCGTTAACCCGGGTCTTCTTCTAGCGCCCTTTCCGGGATCTTCCACTTCTTCAATATTTTGTTACAATCAACTTGGACTTTGAATTTGAACCCCATCATCCTAAGCCGAACTGAATTCTTAACCTTCTCGATAACCTGGGCAGCCGAACACTCAACTTGAGTGAAAAATCTATTGTTGCGTTCTTGCCATATGTAGTAGACTGAAGCCGAGAGAGCCAATTTGCACACAACATGCTCCAGTCTCTTTGAATTCGCATGTTGCTCCATCCAATCCAAAATAGATTCCCACGAATCGCTGACACTATCCATATCCACCATCAACTTAATGCTCTTCCATACCTGCGATGCAAATGTACACGAGAAAAAAAGATGGTTTCTTGAATCACGGTCATGTTGACATAGAGGACAACACATCAGCCTTAAGTTAGTTTCACTGCCCGCTTCCCAAACTTTCAGTCGGTCTTGAGTCTTCAGTTTATTCTTTATAACCAACCAAAGAAGAAAAGAATGCCTAGGAACACATTGACTAAACCAAACCATGCTTGCCCAAGTAGTAGGAATGTTACGGTACCGAATGGTTTCCCACATTATGAAGGAGCTGAACTGCGAGACATTACCTTCCACATCCTTCCAAACCGTGCGATCCTGTAATTGAATACTAGGACGATCGATAGATAAACCAATTAAAACCGGATAAATATCATACCAAGCTTGAGGCCATTTCCCTTGAGCATTCACATCAAGTAAATCCGCAACTGAACTTTGAAGGTTGAAACCCGCGTTAGCAATGTGTCTTGGAGTTATAAACGCCCTGAGGGGGCTTAAGTGACACCAATTATCACTCCAAGCATTTGTTTGCAGCCCACTCCGAATCACTTTCCAGATGAATGGTCGAACCACATTGCGGATAGATAAAATCTTTCTCCATCCCCAACTCATGCTTCCCCTAGGTTGAACTTCCCAGAAACTTTGATTGTTCAGTTTATGCTCATAAATCCATTGCACCCATAGAGATTTTCTTTTAATAATGATACTCCAGATATGGTTGGTAATAAGGGTCATATTCACATCCCCTATACGTCTAATACCTAAGCCACCCTCCATTTTAGGAAGACAAATATCATTCCATGCAACCTTCGCTTTAATTTTTCCCACGTTACCAGCATTCCATAGGAAACGACGAAGACGCTTCTCAAGATCATTAATGGTACGAGCCGGAATAACAAACACCGAAGCCCAATAAATGTGCATGGCAGAGAGGACCGAGTTAATAAGCTGCAATCTACCCGCAAACGATAGAGTTTTTGTCATCCAATTGTTAACTTTTTTATCCATTCGGTCCACTAAAGTCTTGCAATCCCCAGCAGTTAACCTTGATGTGATCAACGGCACACCTAGGTACCGAACCGGAAGGGAACCTTCACGAAACGGTAACGCATTCAGAATTTCCTGACGATCCTGCTGATGAACATTACAAAAGAAAACCGTACTTTTAGCATGACTCGGGACAAGACCCGAAATACTCGTGAACTCCTCCAAGGCGGCCTTTATCTTGCTAATCGACTCAATATTCCCATGCACAAAAATAAACAAATCATCCGCAAAGGATACATTTATTATTTGTTGCTTAGCACAATGAGCATGATACTTAAACGATGAGCTTGATCGAGCTACCTTTTGGAGTAATAAAGTAAGCACCTACATAACAAGCGTGAACAAGTACGGGGACATCGGATCCCCTTGGCGAAGGCCCCTTCTCCCTTTGAAAAAACCGTGAAGATTACCATTGATACTCAAAGAATAAGTAGCTGTACTAACACAAACCATTATCCACTTCACCATTTTCCTGTGAAGACCAAATTTGTAAAGGATCTTTTCCGAAAATGACCAACTAACGGTATCGTAAGCTTTTTGAATATCGATCTTGAACGCGCATCTGGGAGGACCTTTATTCAAGTGATAATTGTGCATCAACTCTTGTGTTAAGAGAATATTATCAGAAATTCGCCTGCCTGGAACGAAAGCAGACTGATTTATGCTAACCAAAGAGTCCAAACTCCCTTTTAATCTATCCGTGATAATCTTACTGATGCACTTATAGAGGACATTACAGCAAGAAATGGGCCGGTAATCAAGAACAGAGTCAGGAGTATCCACTTTTGGAATAAGCGCCAAAATTGTGTGATTTAACTGTTTCAGAATTTTCCCATTTTCAAAGAAATCAAGAATTGCATTTGTAACCTCCTCACCAACAATCTCCCACGCCTTTTTAAAGAAAGCTGATGTATAGCCATCAGGCCCTGGTGCTTTGTTTTCACTTATACTGAACATGGCATTTTTAACTTCATCACGCGTAACACGTCTGACCATATTTTCGGCTTCATTAGTACTCACAACATTGACAAAGACATCATTCAAGTTAGAGCTGGAGACAGAGTCTTCCGTGCCTAAAAAACTCGAGTAATGATTGACAATCGCTGCCACCGCTTCACCTCCTTCAAACCGATTACCTGCCACATCCCGGATGCATTGGATTCTACTACGAATGTTTTTGCATTTAACGCTATTGTGAAACGCAGCTCATCAACTTTCTTATGCAAATTTCCTTGCTGAAAAAGGATCTTCCTAAGCCCTGGTTTCAGATTCTTTAATTTATTAATAACCGAAAACATATAGACCCCATCAATCTTTTTCGCCCATTCATGCTCCACACAAACTATGAATTCCGGTTTGGAAGTAATAAAATTCGCAAACTTGAAAGGCTTCGGCCGATAGGACTTAGTCATATTGGTCAGTTTCAAAATGCAAGGTGTGTGATCAGAAACACGACTCGGGTGATATATAACATAAGCATCCGAGAATACCTCTAGACTCTTGACATTACACATGACGCGATCAATTTTCCTAAGTAATCCAATCCCTTCTTTCGGTTTCTGGCTCCAAGTATAGTGCATACCATGACCTTTAACATCCATAAGCTCCGATTGTTGAACACAATCAAAAAATTCCCGCATTCCGATAGAGTGACTCGATGTACCACACAACGAATCATCCAGATGAAGAGCAGCATTAAAATCACCCATAACGAACCATGCCTTATCCCTACACAACAACTTATGCCTACATAAATCCTCCCAAAGGCTCCTTCAGTCTTGGTATTTATTCTTGGCATAAACAAAAGAGCAAAAAATAGTCGAATTGTCAGTTTTGAACCAGATTTGAGCATGGATGACCTGTTCCGTTTGAGACAAAATCATGACATCCATCAGATCACTATTCCAGCCGAGAATAATCCTAGTGCCACGCTAACATAAACCCCCGTTAGAAGTCCAATTCCAATTTCTAAAAACATGTTTACATACTCTATCAAGATTACTGACATTCACATGAGTCTCAAGAATAGCACACATCGAAACTTTATTTTCTGACATGAGAACACGAACCTCATTTTGTTTCAGGGGTTGGTTCAAACCCCTTATATTCCAAGTAAGAATACTATCCATGGATACCAATTTGACCGGGAGTGCTTGCCACCTCAGCAACGTCGTCATGTTTATCATTCCTCATGAATTCAGCAGTTTCCGTTGGTACCGTTTCTATCACCTCTTCATCATACTTAGTTTGCTTCCCACTATTCTTGATCACCTTTTCCATCAAAACATTATCATCCTTGATTTCCTGCCCCTCTATCTTCGATAAAGCTTCAAAAGAATTCCGAGTATTAACATTTTCACTAGCTTTTATATTTACGTTGACCTCCTTTGTACCAGACGAACTCGGATCTGACTTGTTGACCTTGGGTTTGTAAATAAATTTTGCTTTTGGTTTCTTTGGGATAACACCCACTCGAGCCATCTTTCTCTTATCCATAGTAAACCCGTCTTCATCCACAACTACTTGCTTCGCTTTTCTTGCTTCATTTTTCCCACACGTTTGGTCATTATGACCAAATATGCAACATATCGAGCACCTTTGGGGTTTCCACTCATATTCGACTTTCACTACTTCATTGATATATCCTTCCTCATCTAGTTTTGGAATCGCTACAACAATATGATCCTTAAGATCATTCTCCGCATTTATTTCAATTAAAGCCCGAGCGAAACTACTCCTACCCCAACTTTCCGAGCACATATCAGCTGTATAACCATCCAAACGTCTTGGCTCACCTAGCTTAGAAGCTAACAAGCTTAACCCATCATCAGTATAGACCGTAATGGGAACATTATGGAGTTTCACCCATACCGGTACTGACTTAATGCCTTCTTTCTTTAGACTAACCGATGGAGACCAGACATTTAGAAACAAGGGAACCTTCCTGATCAACCATGGACCTCCCTCCAACACTTTAGCCATACCTTCTTTTGAGTCGAATTTAAAAGAAGAAAAATCCATCCGAATTCATCATGAGTTTGACAAATCCGAACTTAGCCCACACATTCTTTACATAGTATTCAACTACAGGGTATGGTAAACGATTCCCCAGAAAATATCCATATAACACATTCTCAAATTTTTCCTGAACTTTACGAATTACCTCACGAGGAATAACAACATCCGCATCAGGGTTTGTCTCTCCTGAGTCCATCTTTCTGAAGTTAACTTCCCTTTTTATCATTGAAGTGTTCTTAACCTTTTCCGCATATGACAACTTGTTAATTACCTGTTCGTTATTACGTTCAGGCAAGACATTAGTCTCCTGTACCGGAACTGACACCTTTTCCAACTCATCTATGATGTTTATCATTCTCGGCTCTTTTTGGATTACCCCTCGCTTCGGCAACAACGGATTTCCATTAATTTTAAGTGATCTGACATCAAGCGTATTCCCAAACTTGGGGAAAATACCACGCAACTCTTGTGAAGCCGCCGGCTTTGTATTGATCGAAGGAACAAAGACGTCCCCATGCAGTTTATCAGTGAAGGCCTGGAACCCTAGATCATCCAAGCCTTGATCTCTATTTCTCTCCATGCAGACGAAATCAACAATCTCGGTCTGATGAAGAAATCGAATAAAACATGCAGCCACCAAAAAACCCTAAACCTTATAAACCCTAGTGATAATCTTCAACCCTTAATCGATTAATCCAGAGTTTTCGATCTAGCTAAATTAAAGTCAGTTAACCGCAATAAAAAACAACTAGACTAATAAATCAGAGAATCAAACAACACTAAGGAGCTGCGTATACATGGTCGAATAAGCAACAGGATAGTGGGATTATCTTTAAGAAACTTGATCGTATCATGTATAACATCCATTGTGTAGATGCTTTCCCAAATGCAGCTGCGTATTTTCACCCTTATAGGGTTTCCGAGCATGCCCCGTGTATCTTAAAGTTGCCTGATATTTCTAGGGAAAAGCCAAAGCCCTTCAAGTTTTTTTTTGGGTAAAGGGTTACCCCGGTGATTCTATTAAAGACAACCGCCAAATAAGTACAAGTAGTGAGGATGAGTTCCCCACTAGTTCATATACAGGACATGCCCCATATATGTAAGCAAATCAAACAAACAACCAACATACCAATTCAAACTAGCCTACTACAATCATGATATGACTAACTACTACAATCAAAGCCCTTCAAGTTTGTCAACTTAGTGGCTGATAAGCGTGGTTTTTTGGAGGAAGTACAGCGTATTTGGTGTACAAATGTTGATGGGTATCATATGTTTCAGGTTGTTCAGAAGTTGAAGTTGCTTAAAGCTCCGCTTCGGAAAATTTTATATCAACAAGGCAATTTGCACCAGAATGTGCTAAATTTGCGAAAAGAGTTAGATGATTGTCAGTTTGGTATTGATGGCGACCCTCTAAATGGAGATTTGATAAGTCAACATGACCGATTACTTCAACAATACAAGGATGCGGTGCGAGATGAAGGGTTGTTTCTGAAACAAAAATCCAAGGTTGAGTGGCTTGAGGTTGGGGATTCGAACTCTAGATACTTTCATAATGTTGTCAAAACTAAGAATCATCGAAGCCGCATTTTTTTCTATTCGAGACGGGAATGGAACGCTGCATGAGGGGGGATCGCTTCCTCAGGTTATGGTTGACCATTACACGAATTTTTTTTGGCACTGTGGGAAATATTTCGTTGCATCCGACTCCAGATTTATTTCAGAATATATTATCTTCTCATAAAGCTAGTAGCATGGTTCGTGCGGTGACGGAAGACGAAATAAAGAGAGCTATGTTCTCAATTGCTGGGAATAAAGCGCCCGGCCCTAACGGATACACTTCGGTTTTCTTTAAGAAAACTTGGGAAATTACTGGGAAGGATGTTTGTACGGCTGTGCAGGATTTTTTCTCTAATGGCAAACTTCTACGCGAGCTGAATCATACCATTCTTTCGCTGATTCCGAAGGTAAGCACACCTGATTCGATTTCGGATTATAGACCTATTTCATGCTGTAATACATTATATAAATGTATTAGTAAAATAGTCACCAATCGGATTAAAGAGGGTTTAGCGGACATTGTGAACATTAACCAATCGGCTTTTGTTCCGGGGAGGAGGATTTCTGATAATATCCTCCTAACCCAGGAATTAATGCATAATTATCATCGAAATCATGGGCCTCCAAGGTGTGCATTTAAGGTGGATATTCAGAAGGCTTATGATACAGTAGATTGGAATTTCTTGAAGCAGATTCTCCTGGGTTTCGGCTTTCATTCGAAGATGGTTATTTGGATTATGGTTTGTGTCTCAACTACCTCGTTTTCTGTGGGATTGAATGGTAACCTTTATGGTTATATTAAAGGAAAAAGGGGGTTACGGCAGGGTGATCCGATATCTCCGTACCTTTTTACATTGGTTATGGAGGTTCTTACCTTAATTTTACAAAAACAAGTTGACTTGTCTTTGGAGTTCAGATTTCACAATAAATGTGAAAAGCAAAGGATTATAAATTTGTGTTTTGCTGATGATCTCTTTATGTTTGCGAGAGGGGATAAGAATTCGGCTAAGGTCATTATGGATTCTTTAAATCTTTTCAAGAACATGTCGGGGTTGGTTCCAAGCATGACCAAAAGTACTGTTTACTTTGCTAATGTCTCGAATAGTGTTAAGGGTCTCATCCATAGCTTCATGCCGTTCGAAGAGGGTACCCTGCCAGTTCGATATCTAGGGGTTCCTCTCATTACATCAAGGCTCGTGTACAGTGATTGCAAGCGGATTGTTGAGAACATGGAGGCAAAAATTACAGATTGGAAAGCGAAGAGTTTGTCCTTTGCAGGGCGGCTCCAGCTAATCCGGTCAGTTTTATCATCTATGCATATTTACTGGGCTTCGGTCTTTATATTACCAAAGAGTGTTATTATGGAGTTAGAGGAAAAAATGAGGCGTTTTCTTTGGGCTCAGGGCAATAGTATTAGAGGAAAAGCTAAAGTTAAGTGGAGTAAAGTTTGTTTCCCGAAACAGGAAGGAGGTTTGGGTATTCGCAGAGTTTTGGATATGAATAATGCTCTTATGGTCTCGCATGTGTGGAGTATCCTAACATGTAGAGAATCCTTGTAGGTTAAATGGATTCATTTGTATCATTTACGTGATAGGAGTTTCTGGGATGTTCCGGTAAGAAATAATGTGGCATGGAGCTAGAGGAAAATGTTGCAACTTCGCCCAATTATTCGAAAGCATATATGGACGGAAATTGGTGATGGTAATAAAACTCTAGCGTGGTTTGATATCTGGGATGATGCTTGTCTGTTGATTTCCTTTCTGACTCCTAGGATGATAGCTAATGCTAGGTTTGGTATGCAAACTAAGGTTGCTGAGTTGTGGGAATTTGGAGGATGGAGGTGACCGAATGCTTGGGTTCAGCGATATCCGGTTTTACAAAACATGAGGGCTATTAACTTGAATCCTAATATGCAGGATAGGGTGGTGTGGAGATCCAGTTCGGGCTCAGTTGTAGACTATGGAACTTCGATGGTATGGGAGGAGATTCGCCTTATTCAGAATGCGGTTCCTTGGGCCAATATCGTGTGGTTTTCTCAAGCTATTCCTCGGCATTCGTTTGTCTTGTACCTGAAACACATGTGAAAATACGTCAGCATAAAAATGCCGACGAGTACATAGGTTTTATGTGAGTGTCAGATTCATGGCTCGTTTTACATGTTGCAATACTTATTTAAAAACCTTATTTTGAAAAGTATAGTATTGCGACATAATTAACCAACTCAAATCAAGTTGGATATGATTTATAAAATCTCGTAGCCATGATTCTTAACTCCAAAACATTTTGTTTTATTAAATCAAATCGTAAAACATCTTGTAGAAACTCATTAATAAGACTCGTATGGTTTATATTATTCAGAAAACATAATTGTGTGACATTGTTTCAAAATCGTTTACCCAAGTGATCTAGATAACGCAACGATATACAATGTGTTAAAAGCACTTATATATAGGAAGTACCAGCGGCGTATCCACCATGCTTTTAACACATTACACCCGCCCCGTTACCTAATCACTTCCCTAACCCAATGGCTCAAACAGTTACAAATGGTTCACATAAATCAAATGGTTACAAACGGTTCACATAAATCCAATGATTTCAAATGGTTCAAAACGTAAAACAATTGTGCTAGCGTGTTAAGTGAACATACATAGCAAGACATAATGAAATCATGTACTAATAGTGTACTAATGAACATAGCAAGTATATGATATGAAAACATGGAAAGCATGAAAATAACAAGTAGGCACATGTGTTTCACCCCAAAACGTTTGGAAAACAGTAAAAGAGGGGTCTATGTACTCACCTGAGGATGCTTAGAAGTCTTGAATAACAACCAAGCAAAGCTAGAGGGATCACGGAATCAAACGGCACCTAATATAGGTAACTATATAAATAAACGGACCTAAATCGGAGGATCGGATAAAATGAGGTTTCGTAAACCAAATGAGTGTAGGGACTCATGTAATATGGTTTAATAAAGCCTACATTCTAAAACAAAACCTAACCTAAGTGCTTACGACCCATTACGACTCGTTAAGGTAGCTTACGCCACTTTAACGCGTCGTTCGCGTAAAACGCGTTCGGACCACCTAACTAGTCCTATGATAAGTAAAATATGCCTTAACATGTCTAATATTGTTGCCAAATCAGTTTAGATATCAAAAATTATGTTACATATGCTTAAAATGAATTTTGGCGTAAAAAGGGCATTTTGGTCATTTACCTAAGGCATATAAACTACCTATCATACAACTACTTAAACGACGTGACCATAAGGTATAACCTCGGAAGGTTATTCCCTATGCAACTATGGTCACCTAATGTGTTTGGTCGGATCCTAAAGATCGACCAAACGGGTCGGGTTCGAAAGTATAAGCGGTTGTTTAGACCGCTTACCTTACGACCCTACATAAGCACTAAACCTAAAGTGACGAGCTAAACATGTTAAAACATGCTTAACGAGGTTTGAAAATAGGTTTTGTATCAAAACAGACGGTTTTGATACCTAAAAGTAGTTTGGTTACAAAATACGCAAGAATACGCATTTTGGCCGAAACTACGACTCGCCACTATGCCTAGATAACGTGGTAATCAATAGGTATAGTCACAAGAGACTAAAAGCATCGTGATTACGCTCACGTTATGAAGTTCAAACAAACTTCATGTTGACCATAAACTGGTCAAAGCAGAAAGTCAAACACAGTTTGACGTTCACGCGAAAAAGAACGAAAGAGGACTTACAAAAGGTCCAAGAACGGAAGTTTGACCCGATTATTCTCAGGTATGAAGTGAAAGCACCTCAACTTACAGAAATATTAGATCAAATGTGAGTTGCAACAATGAGATGGATGGGGTATTTATAGTTTTTGCACAACCGTTAAGATCGTTCATCGTAAAACGAGCTTCGATCTCATCCGTACACATGTGCCCATGGTTTTGTGAAACCATGGGAGCCCCTAGTTTCATCAAAACCATGTGCAAATGAGGGGAACAGCTGGAACAAGCTGGAATTTAGATTTTTCATTTTGGTCCCTTCCTAAGATAACTATGGCAGATTGTCAATTTTGGTCCCTGAATGGGCAAAACATGGTTTTTGATGCATTTTTTGACACGTTTAAGCCCCCGTTAATCCCATTTCAAGGCTCTAAAATGAAGTTAAAGTATAGGGAACATGAAACATGCTCAAAAATATCTCGGATGTCGGTTCGTTTGGTCGTACGGTTGCGTTGTTCGGTTAATTACGACGAAACACGAACGAAAAAAAAACGATCCAAATTACGCGACGAATGGAATTTTATCATGCCAATCACTAAAATAAAATATTTTAATGATTACATAAAGTTTTGGATGTCCGGATGTATTCAGAACGTAAGATATGCGCGAAAATGTAAACTTATGCACTTTTTGACGCTTTTAGTCCCTGAATGACCAAAAAGTTTATTTTAGCACACCGAACCCCTCAAAGCCTATTTCTAAGCTATGTAAAGGATATTTAGGGTATGTTTAACTTATGGTCATGTTCCGGAATGTTCGTTACAGTACAAATCGACATACTTTCGCAGTTTGTCGAAATTAGTCCCTGTAAGCGAATAAACTTGATTTCGCCACACCAAACCCTCCAAAACTTATTTCTAAGTTATGTAAAGGTTATTTAAGGTATGTTAAGCCTATTTCACTATTCCGGAGTGTTCGTTGCATTAAATTGGTTATATTTACGCATCAGTGTGCGTATAACCTTCCAGAAAGCGATTTAAAGCTTGAAATCGAACAAGAATTGATATGTGCAAAAGATACACATACTTATACAAATCCCAAGTATGAAATACAATATTTCATTGGTTTAGTATTTGTTTGATGGTCGCAGAGGCACAGGTGTCACATTAGAAAAGCTTTCAGCAATCATTAGGTACTCGATTAAATTTCAGCACTGCATATCATCCTCAGACAGATGGTCAAAGCGAACGAACAATACAAACACTCAAGGATATGCTACGAGCTTGTGTTATTGATTTAGGTGGAAGTTGGGATGATCATCTTCCATTGATTGAATTTTTGTATAATAATAGCTATCATTCGAGTATTCAAGCTGCACCTTTTGAAGCTTTGTATGGAAGAAAGTGCAGGACGACTAACAGGACCTGATATAGTCCTGGAGACGACAGATAAGATTGTGCAGATACGTAATCGTCTCAAAGCTGCCAGGGATAAGAAGAAAAGCTACGCAGATAAATGGCGTAAACCTCTAAAATTCGAGGTAGGTGACAAAGTTTTACTTAAGGTATCACTAGGGCTGCAAATGAACCAAACGTTTGTCGAACAGTTCGTGAACTGTTCGGTGGGAAGTTCGTTTGTGTTCGTTTGTTTAATAAATGAACGAACACGAACTAGAAATTTCGTTCGTTTAGTTAAACAAACAAACATGAACAAATGCCGCGTTAATTCATTTATGTAACGACTCGCACGAAAATGTCCTAAAACGCTCCGCAAGTGGAAACCCGGACCCCTAAAACCCTAATCCTTGTGAAAAAACCAAGAAATCAAGAAATTTGGAGTCCACGCGGGCCGCGTAAGACTTAAGGTTAGTCTACGCGGGCCGCGATAGCAAGGCAATTACTGGATAAGCCTAAGGGACGCGTGGCATGACACGTGTCGCGAACACCGGTGACTCAGCAACCTCCGATCTGATCCACACTCCCACGCGGGCCGCGTAAGTGTTCCTTTAAAGTTACGAGGGCCGCGAGGCGCCCTGTTTCCAGCCTATATATAGCAGCCGATAGTTTCAATTCAAAGTCGCTCAATTCTTTTCTTCTTTTAGCTTCTATTATAGCAAAATAATAGCTCGGGTATTATATTCTAAATCCCGAAACTCTGCCCGTATGGATTGAAACTATCCGATGGATGTTTAAGTGTTGCTCGTAATTGGGCTATGCCTTTGTCATTCGTTGTGAGGGTTTTGGTCTCGTGAGTTGTTGTTAAAGTTGAATTGAGTTAATACACTAATACGAGTTCCATTGTGTCTAGAAATTAGAACTCGTAATCAGGGAGCTGCTAGAATATTTAATAGCTAAGTAAATTTCGTAGTTAAATAAATTTATTAAACGTACTAATTACGTACACTTAGTTGTTGAGATAACTTAGCAATTAAGAAACCTTAATAAATAAGTTAAACTTAATCAAGTTAAGTAAGATTAATTAATCAGTTAAGCATGATTAATTAAGTTAAGTATGATTAATTAATCAGTTAAGCAAAAATTAATTAAGCTAAGCAAGATTAATTAAGTTAAGCAAGATTAATTAAGCTAAGCAAGATTAATTAAGCTAAGTAAGATTTATTAATCACCTAAATAGATATACATGAAAAAATATATATATATGGGGTAGATATTATCTAAGGAAAGTATTACCTAGGGAAGGTATTATCTAAGGAAAGTGTTATTCAGGGAAGGCTTTATCTGGGGAAAACTTATCTAGGGAAATTCTATATAGGGGTAAGACTTATCTTCTTACCTATAAATAGGAAGCTTAGGAATTCATTTCCTTTGCTCATTTCTTCTATTCTTCTCTCTATACGTTAGTGTTCTAACCAATAATCGCCGATGCGATGTTCTGTCCGATCGATTCAGGAACCAACTAACAAATGCCAAAGTGATGTACTTTGTGAATTTCGTTAAACGGAATCCAAAGTGCTATACTTTGTGAATTTTGCTAAGGTTCGAATCTCGTGACTACCGTTAGGTTTGATTTGGGTTTTACACAAATACGTATTCCATTCTGTTAAACTATATGTTTAACTATCAGAATACTCCCAAATATACAATCAAACAAGCTGTTAAATCATCAGAAGATTCAGAACAAAATATACGCTTAATTATCAGAAGGAGTAGAATCAAGAAGCTTGTTAAATCAATATTGCATGCTTATAATGTGAGTCATTCTCTTTTTACCAAATTACTATCAAAATCATGATTGTTTTCAAAGTTATAATTACAGGGATTAAGTCTTTGTAATCTCCATATTACAGCCGGTATGTGGGGTTTTGTATACATTACTTGATAACCGTCACCATTGGACAACGGGTTAGCCAAGGGGTGATATGACCATAGTCACAGACACCATTGGACAACGAGATAGCCAATAGGTGGTCGAGTGACAAATACCGAGGGTAGATGGCTGACATATAGAAACATTGTAATCGCTCTTAATACTGTAAATTATAACAATGCGTCGATTTTAGTAAAAAGAATGATTCACCAGTATTTCCTGCTGACAAAATTTTTTTAAAACGCGTTTCAGGTAATTACAGTAGATCGGAATAAGAGTTGGATACGGCACCAAAAGGCTTACAGACGTGGCTTATTTTATCAATTAAATTAAATTAAGAAAAGTTGTTTTATGTATTCGAATTTATCCTATATTAAAGCTACCTTTTAAAACATGGTCTTATCCCATCGATTTAATAAATAAAAATCCGGTGTTTTCTAAACTCTGATATTTTCCCTAACTCACGGTTCTGATGAAATTTCCGCTGCACTACTTTTCTAAATAACCACCGGTACCACTTGGCTGCTCGCGGCTCCCGATTCCGTCCAGGGTGGGGTCGGGGGTCGTGACAATTTATGTTCGTGAACGTTCGGTAACGTGTTCGTTTATGTCCGTTTATGTTTGTTTATGTTTGTTTGGGTTCGTTTGTTAGTTAGTTTATCAGGGATATTAATAATTAATTTTTACTTAACACATCAAAATTAGCACTGATATATTATTTAATAAATAAAATATTTAATATAAATGATAATGTATTGGATATGTCAATTATCTAAAACGTGAAACCCTATTAATATTGTAGAAAAATGATGATGTCGTACGTGTTGAGCTTACTTGATTATTGTTCAATGAGCTCGAGTTTATTTTGGTTGGATTAAATGAAGACTTCGAGTTTATTTTGGGTGGATTAAATGAAGAGTTCAAGTTTAATATGATATATTTTTGAAACATTATTTTATGGTAATTTTGTGTATCAATCTTATGTCAATTATGTTTGGATAATTGGTTAGTATATCTTGGGCAGATCTATGCCATGTTTATGATGAAAGATTTGTGTTAGTTTTTGTTAACGAATGCTTGTTTGTATTCGTTTACGTTCGTTAGTGTTCATGAACGTTTGTTTATGTTCGATTGCTTTCATGAACGTTCGTTTGTGTTCATTTGCATTCGCATTTGTCTAACACCTAAAATTCACAAACAAACATAAACAAACACGAACATGTTCATTTCCTTAACAAACAAAACAGCTCATTCGGTAAGTGTTCGTGAACACCTATTTTCCTTAACAAACAAACACGAACAAGGCCTTGTTCGTGTTTGTTTGGTTCGTTTGCAGCCCTAGGTATCACCCTGGAAAGGGGTAATGCATTTCGGCAAGAAAGGCAAGCTAAGCCCAAGATACATAGGACCATTCGAGATCATCGAATGTGTCGGAACAGTGGCTTACAAGTTAAACCTGCCTGAAGAGCTCAGTGGAATTCATAATGTGTTCCACATCTGCAATCTGAAGAAATGTCTAGCTGATGAATCGCTAGTCATGTCACATAAAGATGTGCATATTGATGAGAGCTTAAAGTTTGTCGAAAAACCTTTGTCGATCGAGGATCGACAGGTTAAGAAGCTTCGAAAGAAGCACGTACCAATCGTGAATGTTAAATGGGATGCCCGTAGAGGTCCCGAATACACGTGGGAGGTTGAATCCACAATGAAACAAAAGTACCCTCATTTATTTCAGTAAATCTCGAGGTCGAGATTTCTTTTAAGGGGGTGAGGATGTAACACCTCGTAAAAACGCGACCAATATAATGAAGACACGTGTCATGGACTTTAAACGTGTAATAGATTGATCTTGAAGGACTAAAATGGTCAAACAATGTAAATATGTAAGTGATAGGGATCCAAAGTGTCAACATGCCATTCTTGTGCCTCTGATTGACCTCACACGACATTCGTATTCTTTAACGAATAATTTGTCGAACTTGAAAAGTCGTTTGTGCTCAAAATAAGGATCTTGTGAAACATAGGGGTGAAAAGTGTCAACATGTTGAAAGTAACCTCTGAGTGACCTTTTAACAATCCCAAAAACATTGTAACAATTATATTTTTGCCCGCAAGAATATTGGATATTAATTCATGGAGTTTCGACACATATAAATAATCAAAGTGTTAATTACAAGTAATAAGGCTTAAATGCGTTAATATTGCATTTCATGACCATTCGGGTGACCTTGTAACTAACCGAATGCTTATTGTTAAATGTTTAAAGACTTAAGACCCTTAAAAGTCAAGTTTGGGGGTTAAAAGTGCAATAAACGAAAGTTAAAACAAGTTTAGAGGGCCCAGGGACTAAACTTGCAATATCTGAAAGATTGGTGACCGGAGATAGCCTTGACGCGGGCCACGTAAACATCAAGACAGTTCTTACGTGGGCGGCATAGAACTGCCAGATGCAGAAAACACTGCACAGTTGCAGGTTAGTCAGGTTACACCGCCTTTGCATGCCATTTTTCGATTCCAGGAGCTGAGCCAATGGTTTTTCATGCATAGGGACACCTGGAATTCATCAGAGATCAGTTGTAGAGTTATGTGGAACGATCTTGTGAAGTTTAAATTCCTCTATAAGACCTTCTTGTTTGATAGTTCATTTGCTCACTTACAAAAATTATTCACAACTCTTTCTCTGGAACTTCCTAGAGCTCAAGCAAGTTTTTCTAAGTTCCAAATTCGTGCTAAGGACCATTATAACTGTTCTTAGCCTCCTAAGTTCAAGTTTTACTAGTCTAATGACCAAAAGTCAAAGCCGTCGTAATTAAGCTTTGACTTAGTGATTAATCACTAATGGTCCAGCCATTATTTGAATTGAAAGTGGCTATGAGTTGGTAATTATGTGGGTAATAAACCCTTAAAAGGGCCCCCTTGATTATCACTCTAACTTGGTCAAATGTCGGGTCAAACTTAATATTAAAAAGTCAACAGAAAGCTATTTTTGCAAATAAACTCATAAATGATAATGTAGAGGTTATGGAACATGTTTTAACACTAAAATAACTTGGTAAATAATGTAAGAACATGTCTAAGCATGTTCAACCCGACAATTCTGAGTTTTGGCTCGGTTCGGAACCGAAAGTCGCAACAGAAGACTTTTGCTTTGACTTTCAGTTCTGACCCGATTTAGCTTGTTTTAGATATGCCTTAAAGTTTCTTTAGGACCATATTATAAGTTAGTAAAACCCTCTAAGGTTATACTATATGGTTCCTTATTTATCTGATTCATTTGCATGTTTTCCGTTAATTGCTTAAATGTTGACCATTATGCCCTTTTTATATTAAAACGAGATTTTTGAAAATGTGAGAGGACAAAAACCTTTATTACTGATTTATAAACATGTCCTAAAACTTTGACATCAGTTTGAGGTCTAAATTAGGAGTTATGCTCAATATCGTAATTTGGAAGCTTTTTATTAATTAAACACCATTTTTAGCATAAAGCCTATTTAAACCCAAATTTTGACACCAAACTTTTTACCCACTAATGTAATATAATATTTTGGGATTTTTGAAGATTTTTAGTAATTTTTAAACTGATCATAACATGGGGTTCTTGCTTTGATTCTGTAATTGACGGTTATACCCTTTTTGCTAATAAAATGAGTTTTACATAACATTTTGATACCAAACCTTTTGCTACTGATTTTATATGCTAAATAAAATATTTTAAGCCTTCTGGACTGATAAAAATCTCATCTTTCCTTATATAACCTGAAAATCGCCTAAAACCGACCTTTTTACGCGTTTTAAACACATAGTATGGGTTAAAACTATTTTTGACACATAAGACTTAATACCTCCTGATGTTTTAAGTAAATTTTTATACTTTAACAGTAAGTAAAATTTTTGAACTCAGATTTCCAAATTTGACTTTTAAAGCTTATGTGAAATAACCAAAATACCCCTACGGCGCATAGTTTGGTTATAAATGATAAGTTTCACATATATGCAATACCCTACTGATATGACTTACAAAAATAAATATTTTTACTGATCATTTTAGACCAGAACCTCAGATTAATATTTAATCTCTTTTATAATCTTTAAAATAACCAAAATACCCCTACAGGGCATAAATTGATTTTAAATCCGTTTTGGGCATAATGGAAGGTATCCTACTGATATCATAACACATTTTAAGCATATTAAATTAGGGAACCTGTACATGACTCATTTGCTTACCCGTTATGCATTATTCGCGTTCGGTGTGGTTTATGTAACTAGTTTGCATAAATTGACCGAAACGGGTCAAACCTTATCGTTTTTACCTCAAAATCCAGAATGTGTTTAGTTTACCCACATTATACAAGTCTTCATACTTGTCGGGTCTAAATCGTATTCTAATCCGGTCTTCGCTTAATCTTGCGTTTTGAACCGTATATCTTTCTTTAAAACTAACCGGTCTAAGTTTAAACTTAAGTAAGACCCGTTAGGAATCTAATAGGTTATTAAAACCTTCGTTCCAGATTTAGGAGCCTAGTAAAAGATACTTGCACTTGCTGATTGTATACGGCTGAGATAAATTTGAATATTTTGCTCAGGTAAATACTTTTAACTTATTTTCCGTTATACGGGCTTGGGATACGGTATTATAATAATACCGCTTGGTCGGGTGTGTAGTTGTTTAAATCGGATTGTGATTAATATATCTACATAACCCGTTTTAATCTGTTTTGTTTGGTATATGGCCTTTGGGGGGTTAATGACCATGTCCTGGATATCCTCGGCTCATTCATTGAAATGGCCACGACTTAAGCACGGGGTGTAGGCATACACCTGACAGTTGCGTATGTATAAATGGTAATCCACAATAAGGAGTTTTCCTTGTGGGCATTATACCTGTGGTGTGTCAGTTAATCTTGTCCGGCTCTTCTAACCAGCCCTGACGGATGACAAACATATAAATCTGTATACAAGATTATTTTTTTAAAATAATTGTCCCAAGTTATAAAAGATTATTTGGGCCTTGTGCATTAAAATCAATTTTCTTAAATATTTTCAAAAAGAGTCGGTTAACTGTATTTACCGGTGTAAACTGACGTATTTTCCAAAAGGTTAAGTGCAGGTACTATACTAAATAGGTTGGCTACTCCTGAGTGAATAAATAAAGAGTCTTGCAAGCTTTGTCACTTAAAAATCTGTTGAACAATTATCTTCATTTGTTTTGATCCGCCTGTGGATCCTTTTACATCCCGTTTGTAATACTTATGATACTTTCATTCGGTTTGTAATATTTTTACTTTATACTTCCGCTGTGCATTAAACTGTGATAAAATGACTATGATGATATCAACTACGTCACGATACTCCCCACCGGGCCCACCGGTAATACGTGGAAATATCAGGGTGTGACAACTGCCACCTGATCGTGAGGTTGAATTCAGAATTCACCTAATCCTAGGAACTGCACTGATTTCCAAAGCACCCTATCATTTAGCACCAATGGAGATGCTGGAACTGAAGAAGCAACAGGTACTATACTAAATAGGTTGGCTACTCCTGAGTGAATAAATAAAGAGTCTTGCAAGCTTTGTCACTTAAAAATCTGTTGAACAATTATCTTCTTTTGTTTTGATCCGCCTGTGGATAGGGGTGTTCACGATCCGATCCGATCCGATCGAGGGTCTGCTCATGCTCGGATTGAATTACAACCGATCCGATCCGAGCGGATCAAATTTGTAAAACCGATCGCAAAACTGATGCTCATGCTCGGATTGAATTTGAATCGAACCGATCCGATCGGCTCGGTTTCGCTCGGTTTTTATCAAATCCTAAAAAAAGCGAGCGGATCGTTTTTCGCTCGATTGAATAATAAGGCTTCGTTCAACAAAAACAAATTCTAACTTAAAGTGCGAATACAAAAGCAACATAAAATAAAGTGCGAATACATAAGAAACATAAAATAAAGTGCGAATACAAAAGCAACACAAAATAAAGTGCGAATACAACCAACCAGGCCCAACTAGCAAGAAGCTAGAAAGGACCTGGGACAAACAACAGCTAATCACCAACCATGTTTACATCAAAATTTTGCCAACTGTCGAATGTCATCGATCTCCATCTTGCTCTATGCTATTATAACAAACATACCAAACAGAAACATAACATACCAAACAGCAGATTAAAAAAACAGCGGATTAAAAAAAACAGCAGATTGAAGAACTGTTGAAGACCGTCCGAAGATTGAAGACTAGAGACAGCGGCGATATGTGTGTCGGAGATTAGAGGGTCGGAGACGGAGACGGAGACTGTGAGTCTGTGACTGTGGAGACCGGAGAGTGAGACCGAGATTAGAGCGGCAATTTGAATACGACTGATTAGGGAAGAATAGATTTAGGGTTGGATACTTAGATTTATATATTAAATATTAAGTTGGGTTGAATGTTATTTGGGCTTTTAGTTTTTTTTGAGCTATTATATTTTTTTGGGTTTTTATCTATAAAATCTATAATATAAATATATATATATATATATATATATATTAATTATTAATAAAAATAATTCGAGCGAAACCGAGCGATCGACGAGCGAGCGGAGCTATGCTCATGCTTGGATTGAATTTGAATCGAACCGATCCGATCGGCTCATTTACAAACTGAGCGGGAATCGAACGAGCATTTTTCGAGCGATCGTCGAGCGATCGTCGATCGTCGAGCGATCGTCGATCGTCGAGCAGTTTGGACAGCCCTACCTGTGGATCCTTTTACATCCCGTTTGTAGTACTTATGATACTTTCATTCGGTTTGTAATATTTTTACTTTAGACTTCCGCTGTGCATTAAACTGTGATAAAATGACTATGATGATATCAACTACGTCACGATACTCCCCACCGGGCCCACCGGTAATACGTGGAAATATCAGGGTGTGACAACTGCCACCTGATCGTGAGGTTGAATTCAGAATTCACCTAATCCTAGGAACTGCACTGATTTCCAAAGCACCCTATCATTTAGCACCAATGGAGATGCTGGAACTGAAGAAGCAACTATACAAAATGTTAGAGAAAGGTTTTATATAACCTAGCTCATCGCCTTGGGGAGCGCCTGTGTTATTCGTCAAGAAGAAAGATGGATAGAGTGTATCGACTACAGAGAATTGAATAAGGTCACAATTAAGAATCGGTACCCACTACCGAGAATTGATGATCTATTCGATCAACTTCAAGGAGCTTGATTTTTCTAAAAGATAGATTTACGGTCTGGATACCATCAACTACAAGTGCAAGAAGAAGATGTCCCTAAGACTGCTTTCAGAACAAGATATGGACAATATGAGTTTACAGTCATGCAATTTTGTTTAACCAATGCCCCAGCTGCATTTATGGACATGATCAATCAAATATGTAAACTGTGACAACCCGTACTCTCGTTGTCAAGAGAAGGGTAAAATAGTAACACGTGCATTTATTTATGTCACTATTATTATTAATATTATTATTATTGGCGAAATAATAATAGAACACGACGAAAGACCATTTCGGCCCAATTGTTTACGCATCTAGATAAAATAATCGGACCCGTCCGTTTATGCGAGGTGTTATGCAATAACGGATCCACCTACACTTGGGTGAGGCACAAGCCCACTCTCTAAACCTAAATCCTACCATATTTAAATCCTCTAAACCCTCCCCCTCTCATCTTTTCTCTCAACCCTAAAACTCTACAAAGATAAGGTACAGACGCACACACAAATCAGGCACCCTTTGTCTCTCCAACATTTCCGTCGACCGGAGCGGCATTCCGGGGAGCTCCGGTGACTCAGTTTTCCGGCGACAAGCACCCCCCAACCATACCTCTCACTGCTCCTCTCTCTTCCCCTTTCTACCTCTGTTTGAAGACTGGCCACCAGCCATCTCCTGGTTCTCTCGGTCACCGGCAGCTATGCACACCCACCTGTCTCTCTCTCCCTCTCTCTCATTCCCTGGACGGCGACCTCATCAACGACGTTTTTGACCAAACCCAACAGCAGCGGCAGCCACATCTGCATCGACAGATGTCGGTGATGATGAAGATCTTAATGACGGAGATGAGCTCCAGCCGTCGGTACTCGACGGAGGCAGCAACGACAGGTCAGCTGTGTGTTTGGAGCTGGGCTTCGAGCCATGAAGGACAGACCTGAAGACGGTGGCTTGATTTGGGTCAGAACAGGAAGAAATGGCAGCACACTCTTTGGTCTCACAGGTTCTCGGTCAGTAAATAGTTATCAATGATTCTGTTATGCAATCTTGTTATGGCTGAGTTGTGTAAAAATCGTGTTGTATTGTGCTCCATTTCATGTTTTAATTTGGTAAATTGGTGTGTTTGGTTTGGGGATCTTCGATATGTGTAAGTGTTAACTGTTTGATTAACTTAGATATACATAGGGTTCTAGATTTTTGTTTAAACTGTTTTAATAAGATTAAAGGAATGATAGATGTTTTGTTGATGTGTGATAAAGGTGCGAGCCTGATCGTGATTTGTATGATAAACATGTATGAATAGACGATACCGGATTTAGGGTCAAATAAACAGGTAACTTGGTTAACGAGTGTTCAGTTGGTACTTGTGATAATGCATATGGCGATTGATTATGTATGCTTCTGATTGCTTGCATGTATAAAACGGATAAATGATATTGTGATGTACTAAGGTTAAATCTGCTAGAAGGATATATGTTATGGTGATTCATATAATCAAATGGTTGAACCTGTTTTGATGAATGACAAAACACTAGTGAAGAACAGTTTGAATGGTATGCAAATATTTGAAATGTTGGTTTGATCTGAATTTAGTAGTGTACGACATATGGAACATGTTAATAAAATCTGATTGGACAGTACATGTTAATTAAATTTGATTGGGTAGTACGAATATGAAAATTCTAGAAGCATCTGCATAGTTGCGGGTCGAAACCTTATGGTTGCGACCCGAGACCATTGAATGACAACTTGAAACCAGACAACACACCCAAGGAGTCGAGACCAGTTTGGTTACGACTCGAGATCTCCTGATCTCGACTCGAGACCTGACTCGAGACCTCTAAGGTTGCGACTCAGTTATGCACAACCCGAAACCATCTGATCTCGACTCAGGAACTCGTGGTTGCGACTCGAGACCTCTTGTTCTCGAGTCGAGACCACCCGGCCTCGATTGGGCTGCTTGACTTAGTTATTGGGCCACAATGTGTATTGACGTGCTTGGACTGTGTGCTTAACTTTACTACATGCCGCTACTGGTTGACTGTTTATATGATTTGGACAGGCCCAATAACATTGGTGTGCCTTATGTACTATGTGTTAACTGATGTTTTGGACTGTGTGCTAGTATTAATGTCTAACTGTTCACATGCTAGAATAGGCCCAATACCGTGTATGCTTGTATGACATGCATGCTATGTGTTAGATACGTGTAGGATTTTACGTGACATTACTTGCATACGAACCTAACGAATATTAATAACCATAATAGGGTAAGGTTGACCAACATAACACAAGTAAATTGACTACCGAGCAAAACAAAGGTGAGTTCACTACTTTTTACTAAAAACATGCGTTCCCGGTGGTTGGGAAACGGAACGAAACACTTTTCCTG
The DNA here is from genome assembly GCA_030545235.1 of Helianthus tuberosus. Lineage (NCBI taxonomy): Eukaryota > Viridiplantae > Streptophyta > Magnoliopsida > Asterales > Asteraceae > Helianthus > Helianthus tuberosus. The sequence goes on from JARYGA010059723.1 coordinate 213,089, forward strand.
GTTTGGGATTACTTACTATCTCCTTGTGCGGGATACGGTATTTCTATCTCCTTGTGTGGGATACGGGTAACAACGCTATCCCCTTGTGAGGGATACAAACTACTTTTCTCCCCTTATGCGGGACTTTTAGTTAATTACTGTTTATACTGGATGCAACAAGCAACACTAAACGAAACTCTATCACTCAAGTCCTCACTTCTTAATACCGATTAGTCGCCGGGGCCTGGCGAACGGGTTATTAGTTAATAGCGCTATTTAGGTCTAACCAGCCTCACACCGACCCTTGTTACTGGGAACGGGAGTGAACTAATGTACTCAGGCAAACCGTCAATGATGATAGAACATTGACAAACGGGGCACTGCGGAAACGTACGGTTAAGTAAGTATTCGGTATTGTAAAACAGTTTAGTAGCTTACTTATGGGGTAGCTCCCCATGGCATGTTTAAATGAGTAAATTAACTGTTGAAACAAGTTTTTGGAAATAAAACTGGAAAAATCTAAACTCGTGAACTCGCCAATGTTATGTTGACACTCTACTGCATGCTTTGCAGGTTGCTCGCTAACAACTTTGGACGAACGTTGCAATCGGATGGAGTGCGTGGTTTGTAAGTTCATAACTAATAAACTTGTGGTTTTAAATTACGATATGTACATCTTTCCTTTCCGCTGCAAAACCTTAAACTATGTTTTGAAAAATTTAAATTGGCCGTTAATTACACCATTATTTGTAATAATAACTAAATGGTTCAAAATAAGTAGTGGCTGGATCCTGGTCAGTCACACGCCTCGCGGTAGTACTCCGCATGTGGTTTTGAGGGTGTGACAGATTGGTATCAGAGCCATTGGTTATAGCGAACTAGGTTTTGAATATAAAATATTTTAGGATTGGGAAATAAAATACTTTGATATGAAAACCAGACTATAACCGTCCCTTAATGGAAACCACAACGACACCACACTCCGGATTGCAAGGCTCGTCAACCTCAGATGCTCACCTGGTAATGGTAGGCTAATGGCATTTACTTGTGCATAACTTATGTGTGTGAACACGCATGTGTGTATGTGTATGATTAGCATATATCTGTTAGTATGAATGCGTAAATCTAATATTTAACACAGTGGATCATACGAAGGCTAGACTGGCGTGTTACGTGTTAAGCAGGAGCGAGTCCTCCTAAACCTGATTCGAACCCACAAAGCACTAAGAGCAAGGAACCAGTTATTCCGAGCCCTCGTCCACGTACTACCTGATATCATCTCTGGACTGCGAATCGACGTAAAGGACATTTACTCGATAGACCTGCTCAGTAAAGACCTGCTATGAACCACATAGATAAGTTTTGAGAACGAATCGACGAAGGGAATCCACCCCTATATATAATAGGATATTAGAAGGAACGACGACACCATTCGCATCCTTTTACTTGCGTATTTCTTTTCCCGACTTGAGTAGTGAGACTTGTTCCCTCACCCGACTGATCACCTGGATTCTTGAAGCATTCTAGTAAGTCTACACTTTTTGGATTTCTGTTTGCATGTCTCGAACACGGAAAGCATGCGCAGTGTATGCTTCTCATTGTAGTGCCAACAATCGTATCACATTTCCATCGACCACGAAGTTATTTCCCCTAATTCCTTGTTACATGATTAATCCTTATTCAAGTTCCACCTTATACCTTAGCACGCCTCCAAACCCAACAAATTGATATCTTTCTTACGAACCGGTGTATTTGAAGGCATGGCAAGACAAAGATACAAGTTAGACAACCCACCGACGAGTACGGTGACCTAGATGCTTACCTTATCCTTCATTTTCCAGAACCGTTATTCTTTGACGACAATTCTGATTCCATGAATCCTTTCACTAGCTTCCGTACGAGTCCGCGTTTATTACTCAAGATGGTATCCCCGCCTCTACCGTTTCTTTATCTCGATATCCATGTTTCTTCATACGGGAACCTTGACCAGATTTCTCTCCAGATTAATGAATTCAGCAAGATCGACCTTTAGTCGACAAACTTCAAAAACCCTGAAAATTGGCAACATCTACCTCAATCCTACTTTTTCGACAACCTGTTTTCGCATTTTTCATACCAAAGCCCCCCCCCCCCCCCCGATGACGCAAGCGCTACTTCAAACTCATTCGCACGACTTAGAACAACCCGCTCGAACTTGATTTTCTACCGACCGGAGAAATCACATCCTGCCAGACGTCTCAGTAGACCCTGAAACCTACAGACCCGCACGATGACCATCCCTCTCTAGCTACTTCATTTTAGGCTAACCACATCGACGTAACACCCCTTATCAGCAAGCAACGTTCTTTATTCTAAACGCCCATAGCTTGTGTATGACCAGCTACCTCATCGACATCAGATAAATCTCCATTGTCGACCCCAAAGCCTTTATGTTTTGTCTCAAGTTGAACGCACCAATTTTGACTACCCTTTTTGCATTATCTCGCTACTCGTGTTATGTTTCACGGATTTCATGATCCTTATCCTACTCTACTCTGCACAAATCTCCGTTTGGATGAATTACGTTCTACAAATGTTACTCGTTGGAGCAACGAGCCAAAAATATACCCCGGGGGTAAAAGGGTATCGCAAGCACTGTTCTTCGAACTCGATACGATCAACACTTAGCTACGATGCTCGAATTCATTCCATCCTGTCAAAATTTCAACGCTTGTTTCTTTCGACGACATCTGAACCTACTCCGAAAACCCAAGGTGGTCCGAACGACTCCTCCGCTCTACCCTGGTACTTCTACGACTCAAACCGCCTACGTTAAGTTTTCAACGCGCAACTTTTAACGTCGCAACGCCCGCTCTTCTCGATCACATACGCAACCCCTCACGATTTAGACTCGAAAAAGTATCACCTGACATTAGGGAGATGCTCTATAATCCGCAACTCCAGCAACCGGAAGATAATCTACGAGGTGTTCTATCTTATGCCATCCTATCCGGGGCATTGATAAAATGTCTGCTGGTAACGGCACGCGACCAAAGAAACCGGCAAGTTTTCGAACTTGCAACCCTCTACTTGATAGAAGTAGATACTAGGCACGGGATGCCAACTTCTCTTATACCTGGTCGTCACCCACGTTTTGCATCCGATTCGTCGCAAGGTTGTGCACAAAAGACTTTTGGCTCACTGCTAGGCGTGAGCACCGCTTATCGCCCGCAAACTGATGGACGGGCCAAACGCACCATCCAATCACTCAAAGGCATGCTAAGAACATGTGTTATCGACCGTGGATACGAGTGACACTTCCTTTTTGTAGAAATCTCTTCCAACAACTGCTACCGCACTAGCATTCAGGCAACACCATTTGAGGCATTGCACGGACGCATATGCCGGTCACCTCTGTGTTGGGCGGAAGCCAAATTACTGGCCCAGAACTTGCACTTGACACAACGGGTAAGATTTCCCAGATCAGACAACGCATAGCGGCAACTCATGACCGTCAGAAAAGCTACACAGAATTCCTAGTCGGAGACTGGGTTCTACTAAAAGTTTCACCCTGGAAGGGTGTGGTACGTTTTGGCAAACAGGGCAAGCTTAATCCGCGATACGTTGGACCATTCGAAGTTACTGAAAGGATCGGTAAGGTAGCATACTGACTAAACCTGCCTGAAGAGCTGAATGCGGTACGCAACGTCTTTCACGTGCCTAATCTGAAGAAGTGTCTGTCAGATGAAACATTCGTTGTTCTTTTAGGAACTCATGATCAACAACCAACTACGCTTCATTGAGGAACCGATTGAGATCAGGATCAAGAAATCAAAACCCTCAAGCGTGGTATAATAAGCCAACAGACCGAGTTCGTTGGATATCGCGCCGTGGCCCAGAGTTTACATGGGAACGGGAAAACCAGATGATGCACAGGTATCCCCAGTTGTTCACAAGCAAAACTTCCAGCACTGAGGCTATAATAGAATTTCGGGACGAAATTCCAACCAACGGGGGAATGATGTGACACCCCGCGAAAACGTTTAAACATACTAGCTGGTCAGTGGCATCGCGCTAAATTTCGGGATGAAATTTCTTCGAATTTGGGGATAATGTGGCACTTAGGGTTTTCCTGTACATTTCTTGGATGTTATAATTAATTTTGTGAAATTCTATACTATGTGAAATACGTACAACTCTGTGAATCTAATGCTACGTGATTTTTCATGCTATGTGACTATATGTGCTATGTGGCTTACATATTCGTTCTGAACTGCTTGTATCTACGGATGGTAATGAAGTCTAAATATACAGATAGAGTGAATCGCATGACTTTTGCTTAAATTTCGAGGACGAAATTCTTGTAACATGGGGAGAATGTGACAACCCGTACTCTCGTTGTCAAGAGAAGGGTAAAATAGTAACACGTGCATTTATTTATGTCACTATTATTATTAATATTATTATTATTGGCGAAATAATAATAGAACACGACGAAAGACCATTTCGGCCCAATTGTTTACGCATCTAGATAAAATAATCGGACCCGTCCGTTTTCCTGTGCACACCCACCTGTCTCTCTCTCCCTCTCTCTCATTCCCTGGACGGTGACCTCATCAACGACGTTTTTGACCAAACCCAACAGCAGCGGCAGCCACATCTGCATCGGCAGATGTCGGTGATGATGAAGATCTTAATGACGGAGATGAGCTCCAGCCGTCGGTACTCGACGGAGGCAGCAACGACAGGTCAGCGGTGTGTTTGGAGCTGGGCTTCGACCCATGAAGGACAGACCTGAAGACGGTGGCTTGATTTGGGTCAGAACAGGAAGAAATGGTAGCACACTCTTTGGTCTCAAAGGTTCTCAGTCAGTAAATAGTTATCAATGATTCTGTTATGCAATCTTGTTATGGCTGAGTTGTGTAAAAATCGTGTTGTATTGTGCTCCATTTCATGTTTTAAGTTGGTAAATTGGTGTGTTTGGTTTGGGGATCTTCGATATGTGTAAGTGTTAACTGTTTGATTAACTTAGATATACATAGGGTTCTAGATTTTTGTTTAAACTGTTTTAATAAGATTAAAGGAATGATAGATGTTTTGTTGATGTGTGATAAAGGTGCGAGCCTGATCGTGATTTGTATGATAAACATGTATGAATAGACGATACCGGATTTAGGGTCAAATAAACAGGTAACTTGGTTAACGAGTGTTCAGTTGGTACTTGTGATAATGCATATGGCGATTGATTATGTATGCTTCTGATTGCTTGTACGTATAAAACGGATAAATGATATTGTGATGTACTAAGGTTAAATCTGCTAGAAGGATATATGTTATGGTGATTCATATAATCAAATGGTTGAACCTGTTTTGATGAATGACAAAACACTAGTGAAGAACAGTTTGAATGGTATGCAAATATTTGAAATATGTTGGTTTGATCTGAATTTAGTAGTGTACGACATATAGAACATGTTATTAAAATCTGATTGGACAGTACATATTAATTAAATTTGATTGGGTAGTACGGATATGAAAATTCTAGAAGCATCTGCATAGTTGCCGGTCGAGACCTTACGGTTGCGACCCGAGACCATTGAATGACAACTTGAAACCAGACAACACGCCCAAGGAGTCGAGACCAGTTTGGTTACGACTCGAGATCTCCTGATCTCGACTCGAGACCTCTAAGGTTGCGACTCAGTTATGCACAACCCGAAACCATCTGATCTCGACTCAGGAACTCGTGGTTGCGACTCGAGACCTCTTGTTCTCGAGTCGAGACCACCCGGCCTCGATTGGGCTGCTTGACTTAGTTATTGGGCCACAATGTGTATTGACGTGCTTGGACTGTGTGTTTAACTTTACTACATGCCGCTACTGGTTGACTGTTTATATGATTTGGACAGGCCCAATAACATTGGTGTGCCTTATGTACTATGTGTTAACTGATGTTTTGGACTGTGTGCTAGTATTAATGTCTAACTGTTCACATGCTAGAATAGGCCCAATACCGTGTATGCTTGTATGACATGCATGCTATGTGTTAGATACGTGTAGGATTTTACGTGACACTACTTGCATACGAACCTAACGAATATTAATAACCATAATAGGGTAAGGTTGACCAACATAACACAAGTAAATTGACTACCGAGCAAAGCAAAGGTGAGTTCACTACTTTTTACTTAAAGCATGCGTTCCCGGTGGTTGGGAAACGGAACGAAACACTTTTCCTGGTTTGGGATTACTTACTATCTCCTTGTGCGGGATACGGTATTTCTATCTCCTTGTGTGGGATACGGGTAACAACGCTATCCCCTTGTGAGGGATACAAACTACTTTTCTCCCCTTATACGGGACTTTTAGTTAATTACTGTTTATACTGGATGCAACAAGCAACACTAAACGAAACTCTATCACTCAAGTCCTCACTTCTTAATACCGATTAGTCGCCGGGGCCTGGCGAACGGGTTATTAGTTAATAGCGCTATTTAGGTCTAACCAGCCTCACACCGACCCTTGTTACTGGGAACGGGAGTGAACTAATGTACTCAGGCAAACCGTCAATGATGATAGAACATTGACAAACGGGGCACTGCGGAAACGTACGGTTAAGTAAGTATTCGGTATTGAAAAACAGTTTAGTAGCTTACTTATGGGGTAGCTCCCCATGGCATGTATAAATGAGTAAATTAACTGTTGAAACAAGTTTTTGGAAATAAAACTGGAAAACTCTAAACTCGTGAACTTGCCAATCTTATGTTGACACTCTACTGCATGCTTTGCAGGTTGCTCGCTAACAACTTTGGACGAACGTTGCAATCGGATGGAGTGCGTGGTTTGTAAGTTCATAACTAATAAACTTGTGGTTTTAAATTACGATATGTACATCTTTCCTTTCCGCTGCAAAACCTTAAACTATGTTTTGAAAAATTTAAATTGGCCGCTAATTACACCATTATTTGTAATAATAACTAAATGGTTCAAAATAAGTAGTGGCTGGATCCTGGTCAGTCACACGCCTCGCGGTAGTACTCCGCATGTGTGACACCTGGGTCACTGCGACCATCAAACAAATACCAAACCAATGAAATATTGTATTTCATACTTGGGATTTGTGCAAATATATGTATCATTTGCACATATCAATTTTTGTTCAATTTCAAACTCTAAATCGCTTTCTAGAAGGTTATACGCGCACCGATGCGTAAATATAACCAGTTTAATGCAACAAACACTCCGGAATAGTGACATAGGCTTAACATACCTTAAATAACCTTTACATAACTTAGAAATAAGTTTTAAAGGCTTTGGTATGGCAAAAACAAGTTAATTCGCTTACAGGGACTAAACTTGACAAACTGCGAAAGTATGCCAATTTGAGCTGTAACGAACATTTCGGAACATGACCATAAGTTAAACAAACCTTAAATATCCTTTATATAGCTTTGAAAAAGGCTTTGAGGGGTTCGGTGTGCTAAAATAAACTTTTGGGTCATTCAGGGACTAAAAGCGTCAAAAAGTGCACAAGTTTGCATTTTCGCGCATAACTTATGTTCTGACTACATCCGGACATCCAAAAATTTATGTAAGCACTAAAACATTTTATTTTAGTGTTTGGCATAAGAAAAATCCATTCGTCGCGTCATTTGGATCGTTTTTCGCGCTTATGCGCATTCCGTCGTAATTAAGCGAACATCGCGATTGTACGGCCAAACGAACCGACATCCGAGATATTTTTGAGCACATTTTAAGTTCCCAATACTTTAACTTCATTTTAGAGCTTTGAAATGGGGTTAACGGGGCTTAAATGTGTCAAAAATGCATCAAATAGCAAGTTTGGAGCTTTAGGGGCCTGTTCTGCCATTTTTGAAAGTGTCAGACCTGCAAGGTCCTTGCGCACCTCAACACTTTTAGTGTTAGGGTGCGCAAGCAGGGGTCAGATGCAGAAAATCGTTTTTGGCTGCTGTTATCAGCTTTTAAACACTCCAAAGGCCATCCTAGAACAGATGATTAGTTTTCAAAGCAGATTCGTAAATTGTGTTCTTGTTGTGGTTATCACCTAAGGATAGGTGTCAGTTTTGTTGTTTTTTTTTTTTTTTTTTTAGAAATCTAAACGCAAATTTCTTCGCGTTAGGGTCCTAAGAAGGTTATAGACTAGGTCAAAGCATTACTAATAACCTAATTCCCTATAACCATTGGCTCTGATACCATCTTTTCTGTCACACCCCGACCACGTAGAACATACAAAACGTGGCGGAAATGTCGGGGAGTGTTGTAACAGAATTAATCGTTTCAAATCCATGGCAATTAAAGTTTCGTTTTATCAAACAATTATGAGAGTTTACATTGTTTAATCAAGAAACAAAGAGTACATAACATAAGTTAACTAGATATTGTCTCGTTTTAAGTCGCTAAGGCACGAGTCCATCCTAAATGTAGCATGTATCAACAATCATTGCAAAGCAGTACCTGAAACATGTGTAAAAACGAGGTCAGCAAAGAAATGCTGGCGAGTATATAGGTTTTGTGAAAATAAGATTCATGACTTCTGTTTAAGAAAATGTTTAGTCATGAACCTTGTAGTTTGATTTGCCTTTGTAAATCATTTGAAAAAGAACGATGAGTTCAGGTGATATGTATAATAAGAAAGTAATGCATGATTAAATGAATAACCATGTAATATGAGTTTGTATAAGATAAGTTGTTTGTAAATAATTGTCTTGTGAAAAGTATGTTATTTGTATAAAATGTTTATGTGTATCAAACTGAAATGATTCAAATAACGCTGCGATATATGTAATACCATACAAACACTTATATATAGGAAGTACCAGCGGCGTATCCACCATGCTTGTATCATATCACACACGCATCGTTACTTAATCACTTATTCAAACCCAACCATCAAGATGTAAAATGTTCATGTCTAATGTAAATCTTGTAATATGTATTCAATGTGATTTGTATAAATAAATGTAAGATTAAACAAATAACCTTATAGTAGCATATTAAAAGTATACTTTGGATTTGTAAGTAACATATTAAACTATGTTTTTGGTTTCATATATAACATATCAAAATATGCTTTAGATGTGATAAATAACATATTTAACTATGTTTTGGTTTCATAAATATATATGTTGGTTTTGTACAATACCACACATGAGAGTATATTCAACTATACTTTAATAGTGTGATTTAAGAATTCATTCAGACCTAGTGCATCAAAATACACCTGTGAGACTATAGGAATACCACAAAGGAAATCCCTATTTGGATGGAGCAACAAATTGGTTTCAGACATTCCATGACAACAGGAATGGGGTGTCAAATCCTATAGCGCTATATCATACTAACAATCGGTCTGGTGAACATAAAATAAGTACAATTCAACAATTTATTTTATGTTCTTTGAGAAATCAATGTTTAAACTATAATTAATCATTCAGTTTGTCAAATGATAAGTAATAACATGTATAATCAATTATACTTTTGGAAAACATGAAAGTAACAGATAGGTACACATGCTTCACCCCAAAACAGTTTGGAAAACAGTAAAAGAGGGGAATAATGTACTCGCCTGAGATTGCTCAGATGTCTAAAGATAACCACCAAGTAATGCTAGAGATCTCGGAATATCAAACGGCACCTAATATAGGTAACTACATTAATAAACCGGACCTAAATCGGAGGATTTAGATAGAATGAGGGTTCGTAAACCAAACGAGTATAGAGACTCGTGTCATATGGTTTAACAAAGCCTACATACTAAATGAAACCTAACCTAATTGTTTTTGACCCATTACGACCCGTTTAGGTAGCTCATGCTACTTTAACGCGTCGTGCGCGTGAAACGCGTTCGGACCGCCTAACTAGTCCTATGACAAGTAGAATATGCCTAAATATGTTACATAATCAGTTATGTGACAAAGGTTTAGATTACATATGCTTAATTACCAATTATACATGAAAAGGGTATTCTGGTAATTTACCTAAGGCATATAAACTACCTATCATACAACTACTTAAACGATGTGACCATAGGGTATAACCTCGGAAGGTTATTCCCTACCTACTATGGTCACCTAATGTATTTGGTCGGATCCTAATGATCGACCAAATGGGTCGGGTTCGAGGTATAAGCGATTTATTAGATCGCTTACCCTACGACCCTAGACAACGTGGTAATCAGTAGGCATAGTAACCAACGTGATTACACTCACGTTGCGAAGTTCAAACGAACTTCGCATTGACCATAAGTTGGTCAACGCTGAAAGTCAAACAAAGTTTGACTTTCTGACTCGAAAAGCAATAAAATAAGGAAAAGAACGAAAGAATACTTACCCAGGGTCCCCGAATGCTAATCCCGATCCAAGAATCTCAGGTATGAAACAATGGTTTCAACTTAGAGTTTCTAAAATTAGAATTCTTGTAAGTTATGCAATGGGGGGCATGGGGTATATATAGTTTTCGGTCCACCGTTGAGATCGTTTGATGGAAAACGTGCCATGATCCAAGGCGTACACTTGTCGGAAACTCATGGTGGCTAAAAACCATCCTTATCAGCTGATTAGGCAAGTGGTGAGTGTGTGGTTGTGGTTAAAACAGCTGCAAACAGCTGTTAATGCAGTTAATCTGGTCCAGAAGGCGGACGCGGCCCGCGTGGGAATTAACAGAATCTGAGGCGGGCCGCCTGGCCTGCACAGATCAGCATAAGTTTCAGAAGTTACAGTTTTGGTCCCTGCACGTGTTTAAGCTCATTTCCGGCACTTCCAAGGCCCGTAAAGCCAACTTTAAGGCCCTAAAATGATGCCTAAACATTGTGGACATAAAACATGCTTAAAAATATGCCGGATGATGGTTCGTTTGGCCGTACGAACGCGATGTTCGCTTAATTACGACGGAATGCGCACAAGCGCGAAAAACGATCCAAATGACGAAACGAATGGATTTTTCTTATGGCGAACACTAAAATATAATATAGTCATGCTTACATAAATTTTTGGATGTCCGGATGTATTCAGAACGTAAGTTATGCGCGAAAATGCAAACTTGTGCACTTTTTGACACTTTTAGTCCCTGAGTGACCCAAAAGTTTATTTTAGCATACCGAACCCCTCAAAGCCTATTTCTAAGCTATGTGAAGGATATTTATGGTATGTTTAACTTATGGTCATGTTCCGGAATGTCTGTTACAGTTCAAATTGGCATACTTTCGCAGTTTGTCAAGTTTAGTCCCTGTAAGCGATTTAACTTTGATTTCACCACACCAAACCTTCCAAAACTTATATCTAAGTTATGTAAAGGTTATTTAAGGTATGTTAAGCCTATTTCACTATTCCGGAGTGTTCGTTGGATTAAACTGGTTATATTTACGCATCAGAGCGCGTATAACCCTCCAGAAAGCGATTTAAAGCTTAAAATCAAACAAGAGTTGATATGTGTAAAAGATACACAAAATTTTACAAATCCCAAGTATGAAATACAATATTTCATTGGTTTGGCATTTGTTTGACGGTTGAAGTGACACAGGTGTTACAATGAATCCTATTTTCACAAAACCTATGTATCTCACAGGCATTTTTATGCTGACGTACCTATTTTCACATGTGTTTCAGGATATGATGCATAGGATTTATCAAGATACACTTAGGCGGACTTGGGCCTTAGTGACAATAAAAGATGCAAGACTAGTTATTTATGTTATGTTTCTTTGATTGTCAAGACATTGTAACTCTTTTACTTAATAAAACAATATTTCAATTTCCATGTGTTATGAAACAATGATTCTGTTACAACACTCCCCGATGTTTCCGCCACGTTTTGTTGTTTTACGTGATCGGGGTGTGACAGAAAAGTTGGTATCAGAGCTCATGGTTATAGGGAATTAGGTTATTAGTAATGCTTTGACCTAGTCTATAACCTTCCTAGGACCCTAACGTGAGTTTACTTGCGTTTAGTCATAAAACAATACCGTCACCTATCCTTAGGCGACGACCTCAACAAGAACATAAATTTCAAAACCGCTTTGAAAACTAATCATCTGTTCTAGGATGATTGATTACTAGGTTTTGAACCCTCTATTGTAAGGTTTTGAACCCTCTGATATAAGGTTTTGAACCCCCTAAGTTTTCAAATCTCGTCAAAGATTGGGTCGTATAATGTGAACACGTGCAAACTAGAAGAGTGAATGCCTGTACCCTGAGTTTTCTGTCGAAGGCTAGAGTGTTTGTACAAATCCGCAGTATCGGACCAGTCACTCTTACCTGGGAACTCTTGGGGTGAGTGTTCACTTATAGGCGAGCATGTCTTCAGTGATACATTAATATGACCCGTTTACTTTGATTTGTCACCGTCTCATTTGTTTGCCTTAGGTAACAAACAAATGATCACAAATTCTTATGCATTGCCATTCTGTATTGTTATCCGATGACGTTTCACTTGTTTCTCCCTATGTTTTTCATTTCCTTCTAGAATGTCTCTTCCTCTCAGCAACGGTCAAATGTCCGAGCAAACAGCCAAATTTGCCCAGCAAATAGGCGAAGTGATTCTGAGGACTGTGGATTTAGGCATTGCCATGTCTCGTCTCAACAATGAAGCCACTCAAGAACCACCAAAGGAAGCAGAAGTCAAGCCAGCACCAAAATCAAGGAAGCGTAAGGCTTTAAGGAAACCCGCAGCAGTTACACCTAATCAAGCGGGACCTAGCCATGTGGCAAGGCCACCAGCTAGGAAGCCATACATAGGAACTGCCCCTTGGTGCAAACGATGCAATCGTCATCATTCAAACCTCATACCCTGCTCCAAATGTACCTACTGTGGACGGAGGGGACATTTGGTTAACATATGCCGCTTTGCTATCCAAAACAAAGCTGCTATAAACCTTGCTGCTACCCAACTCCAAGTTAACCCTACTCAAGCTCGTTTTCCGTCTGGTACTTGCTACAACTGTGGCGAGACGAGCCATTTCAGGAACAACTGCCCGAAGATTGTCAGTGCAAATCCAACCCACGGATGAGCAGTTGACTGACTAGAAGATGTTGCTGTCTTATGCTTTTGTTTCTTCTATTTCTTGTAATGTGAAACAATCTGTTTTGTTTATAAATAAATTGTTGTTGACAATTCTGGTATACGAGTGTAGTTACATGTGTGTATGACTTTTCCTATGATACCTACATCAAGGAACTATATTCCTTACAAACTACACTTGCGAATTTTCCCATTCTTACGTTTGCTCATGATTCCCTTGGAAAAAAAATTCTAAGTACTCGTTTCACTCTAAGAAACAAAGTACAGAAAATAAAGTGACATTATGAGTAATCATGCTTCTGCACATCTGTGCCTTTGAATCCTTGGTTAGATAACTAAGGATATTTTCGAATCTCATACCCATTACGTTCTGATTTTTTTTCAACATGCATAACATAAGTTTTCAAAACAACCTTCATGATTTCGAAAACATTTTTAATATAGTGTATTTACATAACAAATGCACGATTTCAAAAGTATCATTCATGTTTTCAAAAACCTTATACATACTTTCACAATTCAGCTCATGATTTTAAAACATTTTTATAAATGTACTTACCTAATACACCTACTTTATGATTTCAAAAGTATTATATATAAGGTTTCAAAAACATTGAACACATTTTTAACCCCATGCATAGTTTTCAAAAATATTTTCTTCATACATTGACTTAACTTTCAAATTTCGCTTCATATGTCGCCTTGACATATCTAACATCTCAACTTCATAAGCATTTTTACTTCATGTTTTGACTTAAGCACGTCCAGTGCAAGGTTTCAAAACATCTTCAACTTCTAAAATCCATATGGGATCTTTTTATCTTCACATTTAGACCCTTGTAGATGATTATCATTCAAATCAGAGTCCTTAATTGGATTCCTTATGTACCTAAATTCGAACATTTCGGTTCCTTATAATCGAATCGAATTTTTCTTTTAAAAATCTTTCTATCTTTATAGTTAGATTCTTGATAATGTTTAAAGTACCAAATGAAATCCACGGAATGGATTCCTAGTGTGCTTTAAATACATGTACACAATCAACAAAACAAATTAACAAATAAACAATCTTGTGGTTATATGACTATGTGTTTATGCATCTTGTGTTTTCTTTTATGCATTTTGTGTTTTTGTATACTCTGGATATTCGTTATCCAAATCCTCGTAGAATTTTTCATATCTTCATATGAGGGATTCATAGTAGGATACTCAAAAAGGTACTACCTTAAATCCTTATTGGGCTTCTATGTAATAGTTAAGACCCTTGGGTTATATAGTACCATTCCATGTTTCATAAAAGACCCTTTTAGGGGTCTAGTCAAAAAGATTGATTCAAAAAATCTGGTTAAGAATGACATGTGATGATATAAGCTGAAAAGACTCCTTGGTTGTCTATTAAAATCATTTATTGATTTAATAAAAGAGACCCTATGGTGGTCTAGTCACACTCATCACAGATTTGTTCATTTGGTTTTCCCCTACACATTATAAAATAGACTGTGTGGACTATGCAAGAAATTGTGTAATTATTATGAAATTTAGTGCACAGAAACCCAGTAAGATTTATTATGTGTAAGAACCGATAGTGACAACAATAACAAAATGAGAACGATGTAATGGAGGTACGGTGGACGCACCAACGACACTTCATATACTTGTATATAAGTATCCCTCTTACATTACAAGCATGATGTTATTAAGGTTACTAGAAGTTCAAGAACTCTAACCAGTGTTGTTCGATCTTTTCAACTTCATGTTTTAAGCTCTCACAAGTTTCCTCTAAATAAATTTCGGGACGAAATTTCCTAAAGTAGGGGAGACTGTGACACCTGGGTCACTGCGACCATCAAACAAATACCAAACCAATGAAATATTGTATTTCATACTTGGGATTTGTGCAAATATGTGTATCATTTGCACATATCAATTTTTGTTCAATTTCAAACTCTAAATCGCTTTCTGGAAGGTTATACGCGCACCGATGCGTAAATATAACCATTTTAATGCAACAAACACTCCGGAATAGTGACATAGGCTTAACATACCTTAAATAACCTTTACATAACTTAGAAATAAGTTTTAAAGGCTTTGGTATGGCAAAAACAAGTTAATTCGCTTACAGGGACTAAACTTGACAAACTACGAAAGTATGCCAATTTGAACTGTAACGAACATTCCGGAACATGACCATAAGTTAAACACACCTTAAATATCCTTTATATAGCTTAGAAATAGGCTTTGAGGGGTTCGGTGTGCTAAAATAAACTTTTGGGTCATTCAGGGACTAAAAGCGTCAAAAAGTGCACAAGTTTGCATTTTCGCGCATAACTTACGTTCTGACTACATCCGGACATCCAAAAATTTATGTAAGCACTAAAACATTTTATTTTAGTGTTTGGCATAAGAAAAATCCATTCGTCGCGTCATTTGGATCGTTTTTCGCGCTTATGCGCATTCCGTCGTAATTAAGCGAACATCGCGATTGTACGGCCAAACGAACCGACATCCAAGATATTTTTGAGCACATTTTAAGTTCCCTATACTTTAACTTCATTTTAGAGCTTTGAAATGGGGTTAACGGGGCTTAAATGTGTCAAAAATGCATCAAATAGCAAGTTTGGAGCTTTAGGGGCCTGTTCTACCATTTTTGAAAGTGTCAGACCTGCAAGGTCCTTGCGCACCTCAACACTTTTAGTGTTACGGTGCGCAAGCAGGGGTCAGATGCAGAAAATCGTTTTTGTCTGCTGTTATCAGCTTTTAAACACTCCAAAGGCCATTTCCACATGTTGCTAACTGATCATGGGGGGCCAATTGATGTTCATGAGCTTGCCAACAAGTGTAGGGATGTGATCATTCCCTCTTCTCCAAGAAACGATCCTAACGGTGAACCGAAAACTATAAATACCCAACCCACTTCATTGCAAAACCCACTTGAAATCTGAGATTTCTCTAAGTTGGGGTGTTTCATCACCTCATACCTGAGAATACTTGGATTATCAATCTTGCGGGGACCCTTTGTAAGTGTTCCTTCGTTCTTTTATTGCTTTTCTAGTCCGAAAGTCGAACTTTGTTTGACTTTTTGCATTGACCAGTTTATGGTCGATGCGAAGTTCGTTTGAACTTCATAACGTGAGCGTGATCACAATGGTTATAGTCCCTTGTTAAACCATACTAAATGAGTTCCCATACTCATTTGGTTTACGAGCCTCATTCTATCCGATCTTCCGATTATAGGTCCGGTTTATTAATGTAGTTACCTATATTAGGTGTCGTTTGATATCCGTGATCTCTAACATTGTTTGGTTGTTACTCAAGGACTACTAAGCAATCTCAAGTGAGTACATAGACCCCTCTTTTACTGTTTTCCAAACATTTTGGGGTGGAACACATGTGCCTACTTGTTACTTTCATGCTTTCCTGCTTTCACATCATATACTTGCTATGTTCATTAGTACATTTATAGTACATGATTTCATTGTGTTTTATGCTATGTATGCCCATTGTGTGCGTACTTAGTACATTATTTTACATTACATTCTATGCTATGTATGCCCATTGTGTGCGTACTTAGTACATTATTTTACATTACATTTTATGCTATGTATGCCCATTGTGTGCGTACTTAGTACATTACATTTTATGCTATGTATGCCCATTGTGTGCGTACTTAGTACATTATTTTACATTACAATCTATGCTATGTATGCCCATTGTGTGCGTACATTATTTTACATTACAATCTATGCTATGTATGCCCATTGTGTGCGTACTTAGTACATTATTCTATTCATCACATGCTTACATTTTGGTACGACATTTGGTTTGTTTAAATGAGACAATGTACATTCATTAACACCGATCATGTAACACCTGTGCCTTCACGGCCATCAAACAAATACCAAACCAATGAAATATTATATTTCATACTTGGGATTTGTAAAAATATGTGTATCGTTTACACATATCAACTCTTGTTCAATTTCAAGCTTTAAATCGCTTTCTGGAAGGTTATACGCGCAATGATGCGTAAATATAACCAGTTTAATCCAACAAACACTCCGGAATAGTGAAATAGGCTTAACATACCTTAAATAACCTTGGCATAACTTAGACATAAGTTTTGGAAGGTTTGGTGTGGTGAAATCAAGTTAATTCGCTTACAGGGACTAAAGTTGACAAACTGCGAAAGTATGCCAATTTGAACTGTAACAGACATTCCGGAACATGACCATAAGTTAAACACACCTTAAATATCCTCTACATAGCTTAGAAATAGGCTTTGAGGGGTTTGGTGTGCTAAAAATAAACTTTTGGGACATTCAGGGACTAAAAGTGTCAAAAAGTGCACAAGTTTGCATTTTCGCGCATAACTTACGTTCTGAATACATCTGGACATCCAAAAATTTATGAAAGCATGACTACATTATATTTTAGTGTTCGCCTTAAGAAAAATCCATTCGTTGCGTCATTTGGTTCGTTTTTCGCGCTTATGCGCATTCCGTCGTAATTAAGCGAACATCGCGTTCGTACGACCAAACGAACCATCATCCGGCATATTTTTGAGTATGTTTTGAGTTCCCTATACTTTAACTTCATTTTAGAGCCTTGAAATGAGGTTAACGGGGTTCAAACGCATCGAAAAAGGCCTTAAACACGTGCAGGGACCATTGCTGCCAATTTTGAAACTTTCTGATTCAGGGGAGGCAGTAGCGTAGCGCGAGCCCTAAGGGCCTACCCGTCGCGCTACGCGACTGCATAACCAGACCAGATTAAGTGTTTCTAACACAAGTTGCAGCTGATTGATCCTTAACCACATGTTCTAAGTTGCTTAGTCACTAAGATAAGGATCATATGTGGCTTCCATAACCTTTCAACAAGTGTACGGATGTGATCGAATCACGGTTTCCATGAAACGATCTCAACGGTTCACCGAAAACTATATATACCCCATGCCTTTCATTGTTTTAAAGCACTAGAATTCTGATTTGAGAGCTCTAAGTTGAAACCATTGTTTCATACCTGAGTTCTTGGATCGGGATTAGCATTCGGGGACCCTTCGTAAGTATTCTTTCGTTCTTTTCCTTATTTTATTGCTTTTCGAGTCCGAAAGTCAAACTTTGTTTGACTTTCAGCGTTGACCAGTAATGATCAATGCGAAGTTCGTTTGAACTTCGCAACGTGATTGTAATCACGATGGTCATAGTCCCTTGGGACTATGCCTACTGATTACCACGTTGTCTAGGGTCGTAGGGTAAGCGATCTAATAAATCGCTTATACCTCGAACCCGACCCAGTTTGGTCGATCATTAGGATCCGACCAAATACATTAGGTGACCCTAGTATAGGGCATAACCTTCCGAGGTTATACCCTATGGTCACATCGTTTAAGTAGTTGTATGATAGGTAGTTTATATGCCTTAGGTAAATTACCAGAATACCCTTTTCATGTATAATTGGTAATTAAGCATATGTAACCTAAACTTTTGTCACATAACTGATTATGTAACATGTTTAGGCATATAACACTTGTCATAGGACTAGTTAGGCGGTCCGAACGCGTTTCACGCGAACGACGCGTTAAAGTAGCATAAGCTATCTAAACGGGTCGTAATGGGTCGTAAGCAGTTAGGTTAAGTTTCATTTAGTATGTAGGCTTTGTTAAACCATATCACACGAGTCTCCACACTCGTTTGGTTTACAAACCCTAATGCTACCCAGTCTTCCGATTTAGGTCCGGTTATTTAACATAGTTACCTATATTAGGTGCCGTTTGATTCCGAGATCTCTAGCACTGTTTGGTGGTTATCTTTAGACAACTGAGCAATCTCAAGTGAGTACATAGACCCCTCTTTTACTGTTTTCCAAACTGTTTTGGGGTGAAACACATGTGCCTACTTGCTACTTTCATGCTTTCCTGTTTTCGCATCATATACTGCTATGTTCGTTAGTACATTATAGTACATGATCTCATTGTGTTTTATGCTATGTATGTCCATTTAGTTCATACTTAGTACATCGTTTTACATTTACATTTTATGCTATGTATGTCCATTGCGTGCATACTTAGTACATTGTTTTCATCACATGCTTACATTTTGGTATGACATTTGGTTTGTTTACATGGGACAATACATTCATTAACACCGATCATGCCGTTCGTTAGTAGGTAGTGGTACCATAGGAATTGACAACTCCCGTTCCGGACGTCCCAGGGAAAGGGGATGAAAGGAATGACCGAATTCGTTGATATAAGACAGATAGACCTTTAATTTGTTTAAAGGGTTTATCACCACAGTCGCAAGGCTTGGATGTATGCATTTTCACAATACCGCATAAATGTTCATATTAAATATTTGCATGCATTTACACAAAACATAGCTTTGATTTAAACCAAGTTTTACTTCAATACTTTGTTTCTGTGCATATGGTTTAGTTGAGACCTTTCACTTGCCATACATGACATTTTGACATAGACATTTGACATTGATATTTGACATAGACATTTGACAGGGATATTTGACATAGACATTTGACATGGATATTTGACATAGACATTTGACATGGATATTTGACATAGACATTTTGACATGATTTACATCTTGACATGAATACTTTGACATGTTATTCAATACATTTGACAATTGATTTAAACATAGACATTTTACATTGTTTGGTTTGGTTTGATTAAGTGATTAAGTAACGATGCGTGTGTGATATGATACAAGCATGGTGGATACGCCGCTGGTACTTCCTATATATAAGTGTTTGTATGATATCACATATTGTAGCGTTATTTGAATCATTTCAGTTTGAGATATATAACATTTATTACAAATATCATACTTTTCACAAGACATTGATTTACAAACAACTTATCTTATACAAACTCATTTCTACCTGGTTATTTATTTAACCATACATTATTCTTATTTATACATATCATCTGAACTTATTATTTTTCAAATGATTTATAAAGACAAAGCCAACTAAAAGGTTCATGACTAAACATTTTCTTAAACATAAGTCATGAATCTCATTTTTCACAAAACCTATGTATCTCACAGGCATTTTTATGCTGACGTACCTATTTTCACATGTGTTTTTCAGGAGCTGTTGCATAAGATGGTCAAGATACACATAGACAGACTTGGGCTTTAGTGACAATAAAAGATGCAAGACTAGTTAATTATGTTGTATTTCTTTGGTTATTAAGGCATTGTAACACTTTTAATCAATAAAACGAAACTTAAATTTCCATGGTTGTGAAACATTAATTCTGTTGCAACACGCCCCGATGTTTCCGCCGCGATTTGTTGTTTTACGCGGTCGGGGTGTGACAGAAAAGATGGTATCAGAGCCAATGGTTATAGGGAATTAGGTTATTAGTAATGCTTTGACCTAGTCTATAACCTTCTTAGGACCCTAACGCGAGTTTACTTGCGTTTAGTCATAAAACAATACTGTCGCCTATCCTTAGGCGACAACCGCAACAAAAACATAAATTTCAAAACCGCTTTGAAAACTAATCATCTGTTCTAGGATGATTGATTACTAGGTTTTGAACCCTCTATGGTAAGGTTTTGAACTCTCTATTATATGGTTTTGAACCCCTTTGAGTTTTCAAAACTTCGTCAAGGTTTTGGGTTTTAAATAATGTGAACACGTGCAAACTGGAAGGGTGAATGCCTGTATTCTGGGTTTTCTGTCTAGGCAAGCACTTCGTATACATCTCATCAGACGCGGGACCAGTTGTGCTTACCTGGGAATTCTTGGGATGAGTGTTCACTTATAGGCGAGCATGTCTTCGCGATACATTATTTTTGACCTATTTACTTTGATTTGTCACCATCTCATTTGTTTGCCTTAGGTAACAAACAAATGATCACAATTTTCATTCGTTACCATTCTGTATTGATTATCCAATAACCTTTCACTCGTTTCTTCCTCTGTCTTTCATTTTCTTCTAGAATGTCTATTCCTCTTGGCACTGGTCAAATGCCCGAGCGAACAGCCAAATTTGTCCAGCAAATTGGCGAAGTGATTCAGAGGACTGTGGATTTAGGTATTGCCATGGCTCGTCTTAACAATGAAGCCTCTCGTCTCGACAATGAAGCCACTCAAGAGACACCAAAGGAAGCAGTAGTCAGGCTTGCAACAACATCAAGGAAGCGTAAGGCTTCAAGGAAACCCGCAGCGGTTACACCTAATCAAGCTGGACCTAGCCAAGTGGCAAGGCCACCAACTAGGAAGCCGTACTTAGGAACTGCTCCTAGGTGCAAGCGATGCAACGGTCATCATTCAAACCTCGTACCCTGCTGGAAATGTACCTACTGTGGACGGCGGGGACATTTGGTCAACACATGCCGCTTTGCTATCCAGAACAAAGCTGTTGCAAATCTTGCTGCTACCCAACTCCAAGTCAACCCTACTCAAGCTCGTTTCCCGCGTGGTACTTGCTACAACTGTGGCGATACGAGCCATTTCAGGAACAACTGCCCGAAGATAGTCAGTGCAAATCCAACCCTCGGATGAGCATTTGGCTGAACAAAGGATGTTGCTGTCTTATGTCTTTGTTTCTTTTGTTTCGTGTATTGTGAAACAATATGTCTTGTTCATAAATAAAAATCGTTGTTCACAAATTCTGATATACAAGTATAATTACATGTGTGTATGATTTTCCTATGATACCTGCAATAAGGAACTATGTTCCTTACAAACTACTCTTGTGATTCTCACTTTCAAGTGATCGCTCAAAATTTCCTCGAAAGTTCTAAGTACTCGTTTCATTCTAAGAAACGAAGTACAGGAAATAAAGTGAAATTATGAGTAATCGTGCTTTTTACACATCTGTATTTTTGAATCCTTGGTTGGATAACTAAGGATATTTTCAAATCTCATACCCATTACGTTCTGATTTTTTTCAACATTCACAGTACAAGTATTTCAAAACCATCTTCATGATCTCAAAATATTTCATATAGTTTGAAAACAATTTTTTCTAGATGCATTGTCTATGTTATTTCAAAAACATTGGCCATGTTATCAAAACCAACCTTTCTAATTTCAAAATATTTCGTATAGTCTGAAGACAATATTAACACAATACATTTTCTGATCAAGTGCATGATTTCGAAAAGCATCATTCATGTCTTTCAAAAACCTTATACATAATTTCAAAATTCATCTCACATGATTTTAAAACATTTTTGTAAATATATCTACCTAATACACCTACTTTATGATTTCAAAAAGTATTATATATAAGGTTTCAAAAACGTTAAACACACTTTTCTTAAAAGAACCCCATGCATAGTTTTCAAAAATATTTTCCTCATACATTGATTTAACCTTCAAATTCTGCTTCATATGTCGCCTTGACATATCAAGCATCACAACTTCATAAGCATTCTTATTTCACGTTTTGATCTAAGCACATCCAGTGCAAGGTTTCAAAACATCTTCAACTTCTAAAATCCATATGGGATCTTTTTATCTTCACAATTAGATCCTTGTGGATAATTATCATTCAAATCAGAGTCCTTAATTGGATTCCTTATGTACCTTAAAAATTCGAACATTTCGGTTCCTTATAATCGAAATCGAATTTTTCTTTTAAAAATCTTTCTATCTTTAT
Organism: Helianthus tuberosus; assembly: GCA_030545235.1. Taxonomy (NCBI): domain Eukaryota; kingdom Viridiplantae; phylum Streptophyta; class Magnoliopsida; order Asterales; family Asteraceae; genus Helianthus; species Helianthus tuberosus. The sequence continues at coordinate 235,716 of JARYGA010059723.1, forward strand.
AGTTGGATTCTTGATAACGTTTAAAGTACCAAATGAAATCCACGGAATGGATTCCTAGTGTGCTCTAAATGCATGTACGCAATTAACAAGACAAATTAACGAACAATTTTGTGGTTATGTGACTATGTGTTTATTCATCTTATGTTTTCTTTTATGCATTTTTGTGTTTTTAATACTCTGGATATTCGTTATCCAAATCCTCGCAGGATCTTTCATATCTTCATATGAGGGATTCGTAGCAGGATATTCAAAAGGTACTACCTTTAATCCTTAAATGGGCTTCTATGTAATAGTTAAGACCCTTGGATTATATAGTACCACTCCTTGATTCATAAGAGACCCTTTAGTGGTCTAGTCAAAAAAGATTGATTCACAATTTGGTTAAAAAAAAAATGATGACATCTAGTGATGTAGCTGAACAGACTCCTTGATAGTCTATTTAAATCATTTATTGATTTAGTCTAAAGGACTCTATGGCGGTCTAAGTCACGCTCATCACAGGATTTTTCATTTGGTTTTACCCTACACATTATAAAATAGACTGTGTGAACTGTGCAAGGAATTCTCTAATTATGTATGCGCACATAATTATGAAATTTAGTGCACAGAAATCCAGTAAGATTTATTATGTGAAAGAACCGGTAGCGACAACAATAACAAAATGAGGACGATGTAATGGAGGTACGGTGGACGCACCAATGATGCTTTATATACTTGTATATATAGGTATCCCTCTTACGTTGCAATCATGATGATTATTAAAGTTACTAGAAGTTCAGAAATCTAGCCAATATTGTTCGATCTTTTCAACTTCATGTTTTAAATTCTTACAAGTTTCCTCTAAATAAATTTCGGGACGAAATTTCCTAAAGTAGGGGAGACTGTAACACCTGTGCCTTCACGGCCATCAAACAAATACCAAACCAATGAAATATTATATTTCATACTTGGGATTTGTAAAAATATGTGTATCGTTTACACATATCAACTCTTGTTCAATTTCAAGCTTTAAATCGCTTTCTGGAAGGTTATACGCGCAATGATGCGTAAATATAACCAGTTTAATCCAACAAACACTCCGGAATAGTGAAATAGGCTTAACATACCTTAAATAACCTTGGCATAACTTAGACATAAGTTTTGGAAGGTTTGGTGTGGTGAAATCAAGTTAATTCGCTTACAGGGACTAAAGTTGACAAACTGCGAAAGTATGCCAATTTGAACTGTAACAGACATTCCGGAACATGACCATAAGTTAAACACACCTTAAATATCCTCTACATAGCTTAGAAATAGGCTTTGAGGGGTTTGGTGTGCTAAAAATAAACTTTTGGGACATTCAGGGACTAAAAGTGTCAAAAAGTGCACAAGTTTGCATTTTCGCGCATAACTTACGTTCTGAATACATCTGGACATCCAAAAATTTATGAAAGCATGACTACATTATATTTTAGTGTTCGCCTTAAGAAAAATCCATTCGTTGCGTCATTTGGTTCGTTTTTCGCGCTTATGCGCATTCCGTCGTAATTAAGCGAACATCGCGTTCGTACGACCAAACGAACCATCATCCGGCATATTTTTGAGTATGTTTTGAGTTCCCTATACTTTAACTTCATTTTAGAGCCTTGAAATGAGGTTAACGGGGTTCAAACGCATCGAAAAAGGCCTTAAACACGTGCAGGGACCATTGCTGCCAATTTTGAAACTTTCTGATTCAGGGGAGGCAGTAGCGTAGCGCGAGCCCTAAGGGCCTACCCGTCGCGCTACGCGACTGCATAACCAGACCAGATTAAGTGTTTCTAACACAAGTTGCAGCTGATTGATCCTTAACCACATGTTCTAAGTTGCTTAGTCACTAAGATAAGGATCATATGTGGCTTCCATAACCTTTCAACAAGTGTACGGATGTGATCGAATCACGGTTTCCATGAAACGATCTCAACGGTTCACCGAAAACTATATATACCCCATGCCTTTCATTGTTTTAAAGCACTAGAATTCTGATTTGAGAGCTCTAAGTTGAAACCATTGTTTCATACCTGAGTTCTTGGATCGGGATTAGCATTCGGGGACCCTTCGTAAGTATTCTTTCGTTCTTTTCCTTATTTTATTGCTTTTCGAGTCCGAAAGTCAAACTTTGTTTGACTTTCAGCGTTGACCAGTAATGATCAATGCGAAGTTCGTTTGAACTTCGCAACGTGATTGTAATCACGATGGTCATAGTCCCTTGGGACTATGCCTACTGATTACCACGTTGTCTAGGGTCGTAGGGTAAGCGATCTAATAAATCGCTTATACCTCGAACCCGACCCAGTTTGGTCGATCATTAGGATCCGACCAAATACATTAGGTGACCCTAGTATAGGGCATAACCTTCCGAGGTTATACCCTATGGTCACATCGTTTAAGTAGTTGTATGATAGGTAGTTTATATGCCTTAGGTAAATTACCAGAATACCCTTTTCATGTATAATTGGTAATTAAGCATATGTAACCTAAACTTTTGTCACATAACTGATTATGTAACATGTTTAGGCATATAACACTTGTCATAGGACTAGTTAGGCGGTCCGAACGCGTTTCACGCGAACGACGCGTTAAAGTAGCATAAGCTATCTAAACGGGTCGTAATGGGTCGTAAGCAGTTAGGTTAAGTTTCATTTAGTATGTAGGCTTTGTTAAACCATATCACACGAGTCTCCACACTCGTTTGGTTTACAAACCCTAATGCTACCCAGTCTTCCGATTTAGGTCCGGTTATTTAACATAGTTACCTATATTAGGTGCCGTTTGATTCCGAGATCTCTAGCACTGTTTGGTGGTTATCTTTAGACAACTGAGCAATCTCAAGTGAGTACATAGACCCCTCTTTTACTGTTTTCCAAACTGTTTTGGGGTGAAACACATGTGCCTACTTGCTACTTTCATGCTTTCCTGTTTTCGCATCATATACTGCTATGTTCGTTAGTACATTATAGTACATGATCTCATTGTGTTTTATGCTATGTATGTCCATTTAGTTCATACTTAGTACATCGTTTTACATTTACATTTTATGCTATGTATGTCCATTGCGTGCATACTTAGTACATTGTTTTCATCACATGCTTACATTTTGGTATGACATTTGGTTTGTTTACATGGGACAATACATTCATTAACACCGATCATGCCGTTCGTTAGTAGGTAGTGGTACCATAGGAATTGACAACTCCCGTTCCGGACGTCCCAGGGAAAGGGGATGAAAGGAATGACCGAATTCGTTGATATAAGACAGATAGACCTTTAATTTGTTTAAAGGGTTTATCACCACAGTCGCAAGGCTTGGATGTATGCATTTTCACAATACCGCATAAATGTTCATATTAAATATTTGCATGCATTTACACAAAACATAGCTTTGATTTAAACCAAGTTTTACTTCAATACTTTGTTTCTGTGCATATGGTTTAGTTGAGACCTTTCACTTGCCATACATGACATTTTGACATAGACATTTGACATTGATATTTGACATAGACATTTGACAGGGATATTTGACATAGACATTTGACATGGATATTTGACATAGACATTTGACATGGATATTTGACATAGACATTTTGACATGATTTACATCTTGACATGAATACTTTGACATGTTATTCAATACATTTGACAATTGATTTAAACATAGACATTTTACATTGTTTGGTTTGGTTTGATTAAGTGATTAAGTAACGATGCGTGTGTGATATGATACAAGCATGGTGGATACGCCGCTGGTACTTCCTATATATAAGTGTTTGTATGATATCACATATTGTAGCGTTATTTGAATCATTTCAGTTTGAGATATATAACATTTATTACAAATATCATACTTTTCACAAGACATTGATTTACAAACAACTTATCTTATACAAACTCATTTCTACCTGGTTATTTATTTAACCATACATTATTCTTATTTATACATATCATCTGAACTTATTATTTTTCAAATGATTTATAAAGACAAAGCCAACTAAAAGGTTCATGACTAAACATTTTCTTAAACATAAGTCATGAATCTCATTTTTCACAAAACCTATGTATCTCACAGGCATTTTTATGCTGACGTACCTATTTTCACATGTGTTTTTCAGGAGCTGTTGCATAAGATGGTCAAGATACACATAGACAGACTTGGGCTTTAGTGACAATAAAAGATGCAAGACTAGTTAATTATGTTGTATTTCTTTGGTTATTAAGGCATTGTAACACTTTTAATCAATAAAACGAAACTTAAATTTCCATGGTTGTGAAACATTAATTCTGTTGCAACACGCCCCGATGTTTCCGCCGCGATTTGTTGTTTTACGCGGTCGGGGTGTGACAGATCATGCCGCTCGGTAGTAGGTAGTGGTACCATAGGACTTGACAAATCCCATTCCTGTAATCTCGGGTTTGTTTGGATGGAAGGAATGACCGAATCCGAATACATTTTTTTGATAACCTTTACTAAAAGGGTTATCCAACTGTCGCAAGGCTTGGATGTATGAATTTTCACAATACCGCATAAATGTTTATATCAGTATAGCATGCATTTATTACACAAAACATAACTTTGATTTAAACCCTGTTGTACTTCAATACCTTGTTTTTGTGCATTTTACATATGGTTTAGTTGATATATTTCACTTACCATACATAAACATTTTGACATTTATATACACAATTCATGATTTACATTAAACATAAACATTAGACATAGACATTAGACATGGTTTTCACATAAACATTTTGACATTTGATTATACATAAACATTTTACCTTGTTGGTTTGGTTTGGGTAAGTGATTTATGTAACGAGGCGTGTGTAATACGATACAAGTATGGTGGATACGCCGCTGGTACTTCCTATATATAAGTGCTTGTATGGTATTACATATCGTAGCGTTATTTGAATCATTTCAATTTGAGACATATAACATTTTATACAAATAACATACTTTTCACAAGACATTGTTTTACAAGCAACTTATCTTATACAAACTCATTTTACTTGGTTATTCATTTAACCATACATTATTCTCTTATTTATACATATCATCTGAACTTATTGTTTTTCAAACGATTTACAAAACAAATCAATTTACAAGGTTCATGACTGACTTTTGCTAAACAACTTTTTTTCTAAACTTACAAGTCATGAATCTTTTGTTGGTTGTTTTTGGGCTGTTTTTGTTTGTTTGGCTATTTTTGTTCTTACCTTGGTATGCCAAGGTTTTGGTGTGTAACATTTTAGTTGCACAATTTGTGCTTTTTGATTTATAAAATTCACCGGGGTAACCCTTTACCCAAAAAAAAAAACAAGTCATGAATCCTATTTTCACAAAACCGATGTATCTCACAGGCATTTTTATGCTGACGTACCTATTTTCACATGTGTTTCAGGATATGATGCATAGGATTTATCAAGATACACTTAGGCGGACTTGGGCCTTAGTGACAATAAAAGATGCAAGACTAGTTATTTATGTTATGTTTCTTTGATTGTCAAGACATTGTAACTCTTTTACTTAATAAAACAATATTTCAATTTCCATGTGTTATGAAACAATGATTCTGTTACAACACTCCCCGACGTTTCCGCCACGTTTTGTTGTTTTACGTGGTCGGGGTGTGACAGCATGTGGTTTTGAGGGTGTGACATAAACCATACCTTGATAAGTTTGTAGTTGTCTTCATAGACGATATACTTATTTATTCCAAGAGTGAGGAAGAGCATGCTAAGCATCTACATGTACTTTTAACATTATTGAGAAAAGAGAAGCTTTATACTAAATTCTCAAAATGTGAGTTTTGTTTACAAGAAGTGCAATTTCTTAGACATTTGATTAATCATGAAGGAATTCATATGGATCATACAAAGATCGAGGCGATTACCAAATGGAATGTTCCAAACTAACCAACGGAAGTCAGAAGCTTTCTTGAACTGGCAGGATACTATAGACGCTTTATTCAAAAAATTTCTAGAATAGCTGTCCCATTAACCAAATTAACATGTAAATTAGTTAAGGTTGAATGAGGACCAATGCAAGAGGAAGCTTTTACAATCCTAAAGCAAAGATTAACTAATGCACCGATACTTGCATTGTCAGAAGGAACTAAAGACTTTATAGTGTATTGTGACGCGTCAAAGTCAGGTTTTGGATGTGTGCTGATGCAACGCAAGAAAGTAATTGCTTATGCCTCTAGACAATTGAAGAAGCATGAAGAAAACTACACAACACATGATCCGGAGCTAGGAGGAATAATTTTTGCTCTTAAAACTTGGAGACATTATCTGTATGGGAGTAAGTTCATTATCTTTACAAATCATAAAATTTTAAGATATATTTTCTGGTAAAAAAGAGTTGAACATGACACAAAGGCGATGGATGGAGATTCTAAGTGACTATGATTGTGATATCCAATATCACAAAGGTAAAGCTAACATAGTAGCTGATGTTTTAAGTTGTAAGTATCATGAGAAGCCAAGAAGAGTACGTGCTCTTAGATTGAATCTGCAATTAGACTTAATGGAACAACTAAAAAGTACCTAGGAAATAGCAACCAAGGATGATGCTGAAAAATTACATGGAATGAGAAAAGAATTAGGAAAAAGGTACAAATGGAATATGGAGATTCCATAAGAAAAGAAGTTGGGTATCTATCCAAGTAAGCTTACGAAATAGAATTCTAGAAGAACCTCATAAATCCAAGTATACGATGTATCCTGAAAGTGACAAGATGTATCATGACCTAAAGAAGAATTTCTGGTAGATAGGAATGAAGAAGGACATAGCAAATTACGTTTCTAAGTGTTTAACTTGTTCACAAGTTAAAGCTGAGCATCAAAAACCCCCAGATTTACTTCAGCAACTGGAGATGCCAGTTTGAAAATGAGAATTGATAACAACAGATTTTGTTACCAAATTACCCAAAACAAGAAAAGATAACGACACAATTTGGGTGATTGTGGATCGATTAACTAAATCTGCGTATTTCTTGCCAAAGAAAGAAACCTTCAGTATGGAGCGTTTAGCTTAATTATTTGTGGATGAAATAGTCTCGTTACATGGAGTCCTTTTATCCATTGTATCCGATAGAGATGGTCGTTTTACATTTCATTTTTGGGAAAGTTTCCAGAAAGCCATAGGAACACGACTAAATTTATGTACAACATATCATCCTCAGTCTGATGAACAGAGTGAAAGGACAATTCAGACTTTGGAAGACATGCTAAGAGCCTGTGTGATAGACTTTGGAGGAAGTTGGGATGAACACTTGCCATTGATGGAATTCTCTTATAACAATAATTATCATACAAGCATTAATGCTGCTCCATTTGAAGCACTCTACGAATGAAAATGCAGAACACCAGTATGTTGGGATGAAATAGGAGAAAAACAACTATCAGGTCGTGAAATTGTGTAAGAGATGACTGAGAAGATAATTCAAGTCAAGGAAAGACTAAAAACGGCACAAGATCGTCAGAAGAGCTATGCTCCGTAGGAAGTGTACTAAACCCTGATAATTGGTACCAGATCGTCAAGGTGGGCTATATAAAGGCATGGGTGGGACGAGTTTCAGTACACCTATTCTATCAATAATCGACAACTCTTTCTTCTTCTTTCTGTCGTTCGAATTCCCGAACCCCTAAACATCGAAACTCTGCTCCATAGGAAGTGTACTAAACCCTGATCATTGGTACGATACCATGTCTGGTTGATCTGACTAATCAACGGATGCTAAAGTACTGCCTGAATAAGGCTATACTTTGTTAGCTACGTTGAGGTTTTGATCTCGTGATTTTCGTTAAAGTTTGAATTGGGTTTCTTACACAAATACGTGTTGCATTGTATGTTTAACTAGGGATCCAAGCTTAATACCAGGAGGCTGTAAAATCAAAACCCTAATTATGCAAAGTGAGACATTCTCTTTTTCTTCACATCATGTGATACTTAAATATTTTCGAAACCCTAAATGTTTTCTAGTTGTTACTTATGTTATAGTGATTAAGTCTTTGTATTCTTACTGGGAAATTACTGCTGGTATGTGGGGTTTTGCATACGTTACTTGCTATACTTTGCTATTTGGACAATGGGTTAGCCAAATAGTGATATGACCACAGTCACAGGAACTACCGAGTGACAAATACTATTAAAAGTGGTTTCTTTACTATTGGACAATGAGTTAGCCAATAATAGTTTGGTAAGATAAACAAATGTAAAAAACCTTAATGTTGTGATTATAAGAAGATGTCATTTTATACAAATGAATGATCTCACCAGTATTTTTCGCTGATAAAATGTTTTTAAACACGTTTCAGGTATCTTACCGTGAAAGAAAGGAAAATGCTACGAAGCACCAGAAGCTTAAATAAAGTGGCTATGTCACTAAAATAAAGAAAAGGAAATGTGTTTTGTAAAACTCAGCTTTATCCCTATAAATTCCTTTTGATGTAATATGGGTTTTATCCCAACTTTTTAATATATAAAAACTCCGGTGTTTTATAACTCTGATATTTTTTCTAACTACGATCCTGATGAAGTTTTCCACTGCGAATTTAATAAACACTGATACCACTGCTATATCTGCCCACGGCTCCCGCCTAGGGTGGGGTCGGGGGTTGTGAAAACTGAATAAGTGCTACATCAGAAAGAAGGAAAACTAACTAGGTTAAGGTTCAGTTAGTTTGAAAGTGATAGAGAAAAATAAGTTGGAAGTAACGTTATACAATTCGTTAGCTGCGAGTGCTATTGGTCAAATGGTAAAAGCTAGGGTTAACTAAATCCAATAAGGTTAAGAAAAAAACATCTTTGTAAATAGGAAATACATATTTTAGAAAGGGTTTTTTACATATTTCCGAATCAGGGCTTTTACATATTTCCTCAAACAAAAAATTCAATTGCGTATTTCTCCTTCCTAACCCACATATATTACATATTTCCTCTTTTCATTTAAATTACTCTTATTAATTACTATTTTACCCTTAATGAACTTATTAAATGACTAATTACATGTTTCCCATTTCTACCATCAATTACATGTTTCCCTAATTCTTTTATTTTCTCAAGGTAATTAGCTCCTAATGTGTACTACTAATCCCTCTATAAATCTATCAAGATTCCACACTAACTTCTATATAATACAACCAGAATTCAACCTTGATGTAAAGAGAAGATGAGCAACATGATTCAAAAATCAATAATGATAAGTCTGGTAGCAATGGAGATGTTCTTGGGATACATGATGGTCATGATGCCTACAAACACATTTTGGCTATATTTGTTGCCACGTATCCATTCTGCCACTGATTCTACATTTCTTGGCCAACAAGGTTCGAGTCCTACACCGTGCCAAGTCGGCACTTGCTGGTATCACGTTTTTTAAACTAGTAGTGAGTGAGTCTTGTACCTAGAGACGATTAAATAGACACGTAGTGCACAAATCCAATAGAATATTACACGACATAGTACTTTTATATAGTTTTTTTATAACTAACTAGGGTGTCAAATATGTTTATAGATTCACATCTAGTTTTATATCTTAAACATACATCTTAGGCTAAGAGTTTGCAAAAAACTTGCCTAGAAACTGTTATAACGATGCAACGGTCCAAAAAAGATCAGAACAAAGCATATGTATGGTCCGGTTATTGGTCATGATAATAACAAATACAGTTATAGGTCTACTCCGTTCTAGATTTGTTTAAGTCAATTATCGGACTGTTTTTTATTTTACTTGTACAATTAAGGTTATGCACTAGATTTGATTTATCGTTTCAGATTATCTTCTATATGTGTAGGAGGGAATATTACAACAGACATGTGTGTCTATTTGAAGTGCTATTTGTCCCTATTATATGTTTTCATCTATTGTGGTAGCTTAGTAAGAATATGTTTAGTACTATTTATGTAGTTATATGTCTGTTAACGTTTTTTTGACTCTTTTGCCTAGATATGATTTTATATGATCATATGTCTTTTACTGTTTTTTTACTCTTTTGCCTGGATATGATTATGGAGCTGAGGGTCTCACTAGAAGCAGTCTCTCTATCCCCCGTGATAGAGGTAAGGCTGGCCTATATCCCACCCTCCCCAGACCCTACTGATAGCTAGGCTATGGGTGGGATTATACTGGGTACGATTGATTGATTGAATGTGCAGGATGGAATACTTCAGTTTACATCGTCCCAATCCACTTGATTGCAACTTTAGCATGTATATGCCTTCACCTAGCCTTCCCACGATCCAAGTAATCAAAGTTAAACATTTAGCGAAAAAAGAATGAATAAATAAACTATATTCGATAAGAAGGAACTTGAGATATAAGTTATAATCAAAATAATTTCGATCCAACAAACCGGAAAACCGAATCAATGAAATATTAACAATAAATAATTGGTGAAATATTTGGGGAATTGAGACAATAGAACAATTAGGGAAATATATAATTGATGGTAGAAAGAGGAAATATGTAATTAGTTATTTAATAAGTTCATTAAAGGGTAAAATAGTAATTAATAAAAGTGATTTTAATGAGAAGAGAAAATATGTAAAATAATTTTTTCATTTGGAAAAACATATAATAAGCCCTCCTAGAAAGGGGGAATATGTAATCAAGATCGTGATAATTGTCACACCCCGACCACGTAAAACAACAAATCGTGGCGGAAACGTCGGGGAGTGTTGATAGAATCACCGGGGTAACCCCTTTACCCAAAAAAAAAACAGAATCATTGTTTCATAACACATGGATTGAAGTTCTGTTTTATTAAATTAAATGTATTACATTACATTGAAATTAGAAACAAAACATGAACAAACAGACTTTCATTGTTATTAAGTCACTAAGGCCTCGTCCGTTCCTTTGTGAGCATGCATTAATATCATCATCAAATATCACCAACTATGGTACCTGAAACACATGTGAAAATACGTCAGCATAAAAATGCCGGCGAGTACATAGGATTTTATGTGATTGTCAGATTCATGGCTCGTTTATATTTCGTGTTTGAAATCAAATGAAAGTGTACTGAGACAATCTGAAGATTCGATTTACACAATGTCATAGAGTATTCAATTGAATACGGAACATCAAAGTACCGCTGTTTTCGTTCGAAGATGAAAAAAGCTATAAGGACCGCAAGGCATTCGATCGATAATGAAATAATCGTTAAGAGGTACACTGTGATATGAAATGATTCTTGGTACCAATCACACAATTGTGTTGAGACCGCTTTAATTGTGATAAACAAAACGGATTTAGAACAAATAAATGGACAATTAAATCCGTGTATGAGATGCTGATGCGTGTGAAGTGTTATATATATTAGGTGTATATTTTAAGCCCCTTTAACACTTATTTTTAGCCAAGTTTTAAATTTATAAAACACGATATTTTACTAACACTAAACACACATATGGGCAAGTGCACCCATCGTGAGCGTAGTATAGTGTTGGCAAGATACCGAGGTCGTCCAAGGACACAAGAGCTTTTAGTACCGGTTTATCCTCAACGTCTAATCAAAATAAAAAGTTAGAAAAATGTTTTTAAACTAAGAAAAATAAAAACTAACTAAAATGCTGAAAAGTAAAATAAAAGAAAAACAGATAGACAAGATGAATCACTTGGTTCCGACTCGTATCTAGTATAACCTTTGATTATTTCCGCACTTTTGCACATAATTAAGAGATTATCTTAGTTATTGTAGTAGGCCCCTCTTTTGAAGGTGACGTTACCCTCACCCCAGTAGTTTGAGTCAGCAAGGATACAATCCTAAAAGGGTGGATTATTGGAAGATAATTAATTAAGTTATTAATGCAATATTATGGTAGGCCCCGCTTTTGGCGGTGACGTTACCCTCGGCTAAGTAGTCTGAGTCAGCAGGGATACAGTCCTAAATAGCTGGGTTATAGTATTAATAGTAGTTAACTTATGAGGGGATCAAAGAGTTTGGACCCCCGCCATCCAATACCGTGAAGCATTGAAGGAGGTCCTACTAAATTTGACCCAGGTCCATTCCAGGACCTTTAAACGCTGAACAATGGCAAGACCTTTACCAAACCGTTCCCTTAACCCCCGACCAGGTAGCCAACATACCTCCATATAGACCGTGGAGATATGAATGGTGAAAATCTTTTATTTTATATAGACAGTAAAATAATGCCAAGACACCACGGACAAACGATAAGGAAAGATCACCTTCAACATAAGTAACTAGTTATTAAAGTCATTAATACAAAACCAAATAAAAAGTGCAAGAGATTAGAAATAAAAAGTATTATACTAGACACTTTGTCTTCACCAAGTGATGTACGAGACTTAGGCAAACATGGCCTTGATTGTCAAGAACTCTTACGATCAATCTTGGATCCCGAGACGACTCACACACTCTATGATGGACAATGGATGATGGTGGTGGATGATGGTGTTATGGTGGTGGTGGGTGGTGGGTGAAGTGTGAGAGAGGTGGTGTGCCAAGGGATGAGTTGAAATGAAACCAAGCACTCCTATTTATAGGCTGAACAGGAGGCTGGGCACGGCCCCGTGTCCGCTGGACACGCCCCCGTGCCTGTCTGACACTCTCTCTCTTCATTAATTGTAATTCGCAATTACAATTAATGTGCCTGCTGTACTTTCGCCACGCCCCCGTGTTCGCTGGACACGGCCCGTGGTGGGCAATAGAAGCTTCTATAGGTTTGTCTTTTCTGCTGCTTCTTGGGCACGACCCCGTGCTGGCTGAGCACGGGGCGTGTTCAGTCTTCTGCCTTCTCTATTTTGCTTGGGAAGATGCCGTTGAGGGGTCGGGCAGTCCACTTATGTTCCTTTTCTTGTATTTATGTTAGATTTAGCTGTCTCTTTTCTTCTTTTGTGAATTTGAGCTCATTTAATCCTGAAAATACAAAAGGAAGACAAAAACACTCTTTTTCCAACATTAGTACTTAAAAAGGGTTAGTTTTATGCCTCATTTGATGTAATTTATATGTTGCATTTTACACACATCAAATACCCCCACACTTGAACTTTTGCTTGTCCACAAGCAAAACTCTTTAATATGTGGCTTACACTCCCAAATGGAATGGGTAGAAGAGAAGGTTTTGGGCTTGTCATAGAGTGTTGGGAATCCAAGATCTTTTTGGGTTTTATTTTTATCTATTTACAATCCTATTCGTTATGATTTGTTTAGAACGTTTCATAGGAGAAATTACTTATTTGGGCATAACATGCCTTTTTAAAATTCCATTTATATACAAGTTCACATACCTCACGGGAGAAATCACTCACACTCGGCCGAAGGTGTATTTTTAGTGAATCACTCGAGAGCGGCATGGAACTTTCTCCTACCATAGGCTTGCCAAGCAATCAATCCTCCTCCTTTTTAACTTTTATACCTTTGTAAATATCAAGAGGACTTTGCGGGTGAAGGGTTAGGCTTGGGTTAAAGGTAGGTGGTTGGGTTAGTGGTTAGTAGAAAAAGGGTGAAAAAAACGTAACAAGTGTCGGTTTTCGTAGGATTTTCTATTTTTGTAACTTTTTATTTTGATGAAGCTATTATTCAAACAAAGTTATTTTTGATGAACTTGTTTGTTTATTTTCTTTTGCTTCATCATCAACATATTTTTTTTTTGAAAGATCATACGAAAAACCGAACTTGTTACTAAAACAAAGGGTTAAAAATAAAAAAGGTTTTGGTGGGTAAAAGGGTGTTTGATTTGGGTTATGAAATGAAAAGGTTTAGGCTCGAAGGGGCTAACTAGGGGGATTTTGGGTAGGTGGTTAAAAAAAATAATGGTGTAGAAGAAAAAAAAGGGTTAGTCCTAATGCCTCTATCATTTACTTACTTGGGTTTAAGTTGATAAGGACCGGGAATGTATTGTCATGGCAAGTTCTAGAGTCGTAAGAACCAAGCGGCTATTCACACAAGAAACGAAAAATGAGCATTTAGTTTAAAGATGTAAATTTGTATGCTCAATAAAGGCTCAAAACTCACTTTTGTGGGAATGGGTTTTTATGTGATCAAGTATATATAATCAAATTTTAACTAAGCTTGTCATGCCGTTTCATAATTTTCTTATGTTGGTTCTTGTTATCACGACGCTCTCGGTTGTAAATTTGTAAAAATATAACCTTATTAATCTTTTGATTCCAAACTTAAACTTTAGACAAGTAAAAAAAATGAAAATTTTTGAAAAAAATTTGGGGTGTTTAGCGGTTCCAATAGAGTTTTGTGTAAGGCTTGTATTTAGGACTTGCAAGTTTCAAGGTTTTAGCATCCCCCCCACACTTAAATTACACATTGTCCTCAATGTGTCCCAAAAAATAAGTTTTTCGGTTGATTGAATGGGTAAAAAGGTGTAAAAAGCAAAAGTTTTGTGTTACTGGCAACCTGGACACGACCCCGTGTTGAGTGGACACGACCCCGTGTTCAGGTGCCAGTAACGAGAACTTACAGAAGGTGAACACGGGGGCGTGTTGGCTGGACACGACCCCGTTTCTGTCAAGGTTTGCAGAATCTAAACAAACAGCAGGTTCAGGGGAATGGGCACGGGGGCGTGTCGGCTGGACACGACCCCGTGTGGACAGTCTGCAAATTCGAAAAAACAGGTTTCTTTCTTCGTTTTTCCAGTCCCGGCTTTAAGAGTACTAATGCTCAGTACTTTAAGCCCCGAATGTACCTGCTTACCCAATAAACACTCCACCAAAACATAGCAAACATCCTACTTTTACCAAAGTTAACATCCATGTCAAAGTTAAAATAAATGCAGAAAATAAAAGAAGTTAGGAAAAGTAAATTGTTCAACATTTGGCACGCAGGCCATCAATTGTTCAAGATTAAAAAGGGTTAACCTGGGGAGTCATCAATCAACCGCTTCCTCCTCTGCTCCTCTCGCCTACCCCATAGCATCGTCATCATCATCATTGTCATCATCCCCTCCATGGCGTGCAATGTGGTCTCGTATGTATCCAACATCGTCTTGGATCTCGGATAGGTTTCTCTCGATAGCTCCGACCCGGTGGTAGGTGTTGCTCGCCATGTTATAGGTGTTCCTAGTACACATAAGGTTTTCCTGCAACAAATCATGCAAACTTTGAAAGTTAGGAAAACCGCCTCCCTAGGAGGATGATTGGCCCGGATCACCGTGGGGTTGGTATTGGTACTGATGATGTTGCGGAGCTGGGAGGACAAGCGCTTCTTGCGGGTTCCATGCATGACCTTGCATCCTTTGAAAGGTTACCGTCCCGTCTTCTGCCTCATAAATCAGGTTCATTGAGCGGCATAGGTGAATATCCACCGTACCCGACCATGGGCTCCTCTCAAATGACCTAGGTATGTGGGCGAAGTGCTTGAAGAGACGGTACACCCATCCCCCAAAGAAAATAGGCGTCGGTGCACTAGCAAGGCGGTTGTGATGCATGTTTCGGAGCATGAGGAACGGAACATCGAGCGGCCTGCGGTTGTGAATGCAGTGGAGGACAACCAAATCTCTTAACCCAACGACGCCACTACTGTCATGCCTTTGGCTAAGAGAGTAGCCGAGGAGCCTATGAATGTATCTGTATAGCGGATCCCTCAGCTTTGTACTCTTAGTGCTGCTCGGATTGTAGAATCCTTCTCCAATCTGAGCCCACATGGCTTGGCGTTCGTTGTCACCTATCTCTCTCATTCCCCCAGTATTTTCTTCGTTTCCCGCATCCTCTTCCGCATACAACCCGATAATCGGAAAGCTACTTCGTCATTGTCGAACGGGTCGCACCTCGAGTTGAATGTGAAAGTGCTATAGAATTCCAACGTGCATTCGTGGACGGAACGGAGCCGAGTTGTTAGGGCGAATCTGAGTGGTCCCGTGACAATGTTGTTGAAACGGTCAATTTGATTCACCATGGTTAGCAGGTCCGTGCAAGCTTGCCTCGGGTATTCCTCCGGCCTTGTTTGAAGAATTTCGTATCGAGCTCTTGCATCGAGCTCATTGGCGTTAAATCTTGTGAACTTCCTGGCCATCTGCAAGAATACACCAAAAGTTAGCACGAAACAGAAATATTTTCGGACAAAACTGCAAACAGCGGGCTGGACACGACCCCGTGTTCAGCGGACACGGCCCCGTGTCCAGGGGTCTGTTACTCAAAAATCCCATTTTTCGACCCGGTTTCGAAAACTTGAAAATTTTTGGTCCAATAGGTGCGGTTTCCCCTGAAAATGAAACCCTAAGCATCGTTTTCCCCAAAATATCTCGTTTACCCCATCAATTTTTATCTTTTTTCTGTTCAAGAAATAGGGTTTGGGGTTTTTGTGCGAAATTGGATGAATCTATGAACAATACAAGTGTATCTACTTCCCTTAACACTAACCTAACTAAATGCAAACAGATCTAAACAAAAAATTGAGGTTCGATCCGGATGAACTTCAAGAACCCTAGATTTTTCCCCAAATTTTTGGTGTTTTAACTACATGCAAGTAACTAATCTAACTACTAAAAGTGATAGAATCATACCTTGATGTTGTTAGAGCTATAGGAGACGTTGAAATTCTGCGAAAAATCGCCTGAAACCAGAGCTTTTTCGGGGAAACGGGGCGTGTGGAATGAAGTAACTGTTTTGAAAAAGGGGATTTATCCCGACTGCAGCGCGGACACGGCCCCGTGTCCATCGGACACGGCCTCGTGCCGAGCATGGTTTTTAAAAAAAAAAATTTGTTTTTTTTTAGTGGTCGTGTGAGTGCCCTCATTTTCCCATAAGCTATGGTTAGAAAACTTACCGCTTTATTTTGTTGTCTCAATCGTTCGTAACTTACCAGGCATGATGTTTTTATTCTTCCACCGTTTGAAGCGAGATCTCTTCTTCTTCATCCTCAATGAATCCTTTATAGAGTTTCAGCCGTTGGCCATTGACTTTAAATGGGGGCCCATTTCGAGATTTAATTTCTACTGCACCGTGTGGAAAAATATGGGTGATGGAAAAAGGTCCTGACCACCTAGACTTTAATTTACCAGGAAACAATCGAAGTCGTGAATTAAACAAAAGAACTAAATCTCCTACCCAAAATTCATTAGGTTTAATATGTTTGTCATGCAAATTTTTCATTCTTTCCTTATAAATTTCAGAGTTTGAGTATGCATAATTCCTAAGCTCGTCTAATTCATTTAATTGACAAAATCGATTTTTACCAGCAAATTCTAAGTCTAAGTTTACATTTTTTATTGCCCAGTAGGCCTTGTGTGCAATTTCTACTGGCAAATGATAACTTTTTCCATAGACTAGCTTATACGGGGTTGTACCTATTGTTGTTTTATAAGCAGTTCGAAAAGCCCATAAAGCATCGTCTAATTTATCTGCCCATTCCTTTTTATTTAACCCTACGGTTTTTTCAAGTATTCATTTTAAACCTCTGTTAGTCACTTCGGCTTGTCCGTTTGTCTGAGGGTGATACGCTGTTGAGACCCGGTGATAGACCCCATATCTTGTTAAAAAAAATTCGAGTTGATGGTTGCAAAAATGGGTACCTCTATCACTTATTAAAGCTTTAGGTGTGCCAAAACGAGAGAATAATTTTTTCAGAAATCTTACCACAACTCTTCCATCATTTGTTGGAAGTGCCTCGGCCTCGGCCCATTTAGACAAGTAATCTACTGCCACAAGTATATATTTGTTTCCTTTCGATGGTGGGAAAGGTCCCATAAAGTCGAGTCCCCACACATCAAAAATTTCACAAACAAGAATGCCATTTTGTGGCATTTCGTTTTTGGAAGAAATATTACCTGTTCTTTGGCAAGCATCACATGTCTTGACAAGACTTTGGGCGTCTTTGTAAATGGTTGGCCAATAAAATCCTGAATCAAATACCTTTCGTGCGGTACTAGCAGCACCATGATGTCCTCCGTATGGACCTTCATGACAATGGCGGAGAATTCTTCGTGCTTCACTACCTTGTACACATCGTCGGACGAGTTGGTCGGCACACATTTTGAAAAGGTATGGATCTTCCCAAAAGTAGTGTTTCACATTGGCAAAGAATTTTTTCTTTGATGATGTGGCCACCCTTTTGCGACTATACCGCTAGCTAGGTAGTTAGCATAGTCGGCGTACCATGGTTCTTCCTTGTATTCCACCATTTCCAGGGACTCAGTTGGGAATTTTTCGTTGATTTGCTCGTCCCTGGTTGCTTCCAAAGCTGGGTCTTCTAAGCGCGAAAGATGATCTGCAGCGGTGTTTTCTGCTCCTCTTTTGTCCTTGATTTCAATGTCAAATTCTTGGAGGAGTAGAATCCACCTAATCAAACGTGGTTTTGCATCTTGCTTTTTGAAAAGATATCGGATGGCTGCATGATCTGTATAAACTATAGTTTTAGAAAGAACAAGATAAGAACGGAATTTATCAAAAGCAAATACCACAGCTAGTAATTATTTTTCAGTTGTTGTGTAATTTTCTTGTGCATCATTAAGTGTTTTACTAGCATAATAAATTGGGTGGAACTGCTTTTCTTTTCTTTGTCCCAAGACAGCTCCAACTGCAAAGTCACTAGCATCACACATGATTTCGAAAGGAAATTTCCAATCAGGCGCTATCATGATAGGTGCATTGACTAACATTTCTTTCAAGGTGAGAAATGCTTGATTGCAATCATTGTCAAAGATGAAAGGAGCATCTTTTTCAAGTAATTTTGTTAGAGTTCTAGAAATTTTAGAAAAGTCTTTGATAAACCGCCTATAGAATCCGGCATGCCCTAGGAAACTTCTGATAGCTCTTACGGAGGATGGAGGTGGTAATCTAGAAATGGTATCTATTTTGGCTCGATCCACCTCCATTCCTTCGCTTGAGATCTTGTGACCGAGTACTATTCCCTCCGTTACCATGAAATGGCATTTTTCCCAATTAAGGGCGAGGTTAGTTTCCTCACATCGGGATAGCATTCGTTCAAGGTTATCGAGGCATTGGTCATATGAATCCCCAAAGATAGAAAAGTCATCCATGAAGACTTCCATTGTCTTTTCTATCATGTCGTGGAAAATGGCTACCATGCAACGTTGGAATGTTGCTGGGGCATTACATAGACCAAACGGCATGCGTCGATAAGCAAAAGTTCCATAGGGACATGTGAAAGTTGTCTTTTCTTGGTCTTCGGGTGCTATCGGGATTTGAAAGTAACCTGAAAAACCATCCAAGAAACAATAAAATTTATGACCGGATAGTCTTTCTAACATTTGATCAATGAAGGGTAAAGGAAAGTGATCCTTTCTTGTTGCTTCATTTAATCGTCTATAATCTATATATATTCCCCATCCTGTGATGGTTCTTGTTGGTATTAATTCATTTTTTTCGTTAGTTATTACCGTCATACCTCCTTTCTTTGGAACTACTTGGACAGGACTTACCCAAGGGCTATCGGAGATAGGATAGATAAGTCCGGCGTCAAGTAATTTGATGACTTCGTTTTTAACCACTTCTTGAACATTTGGATTTACTCGACGTTGTGGTTGTATGACCGATTTGTAGTCATCATTCATCAAAATTTTGTGTGTGCACATAGAAGGACTAATTCCTTTTATGTCTACAAGTTTCCAAGCTATTGCATTTTTATGTTTTTTCAAAAGATTAATTAATTTTTCCTTTTCTAAGTTATCTAATTTAGACGAAATAATTACAGGTAAATTACCATCTTTGTCTAGAAAAGCATATTCCAAACCTTTTGGAAGTTCTTTGAGCTCAAGTGGTGGGTCTTTGGAAGACTCCTTATTTGGTTGCTCATTTCGATCAAGAACTTTAAAAGTTTGTTCTATGGCGACCTCTTCTTCAACAAAGTGGTCAATCTCTTCACTTGTATCGGGTGGTTCATCTTCATCTTCAATTAGGGGGTTATTATTGCCGAAAGGATATTTCATTGACCGTTCGAGATCGACACTTCTTTTAAATGCCCCTAATTGAAGAGGTAGATTTTTGAACTTCCGGTTTTTCAAAGCTTCGTGAGTTTTTACAAATGGTCGCCCCAACACTAGAGGAGCGTCATCGAGGATGACAAAGTCGGTCGGGATTACCATTTGATTTGCTTGAACCAAGACATCTTCAACTATACCGATTGATTTTATTACTTTCCGATTGGATAGAAAAATGGGTATTTGAAGTAGAGAAAAATCACTAATACTTAATTTTTCGAAAATGTAGTTAGGCATTATGTTAACACAAAGATCTTTATCGATTGTGACATTACTAATAAACGAATTTTGAAAGAAACATGGAACCGGTGTAATGTTAATTTCAAATGGGTCTTCTTTTATTAGTGAGGTTTGATCATTAGTTAACTTAACACTTACCGTTTCGTCAATTTTAGTGTTAGTGTTTAACTCTTTTAAAAACTTAGCATGAGTGGGTACTAAACAATGATTTTCAAAAGAAGGTGACAAGAGATTAATTTCTTCAAAATTAGACTCTTCTTGAATTTTAACATTGTTGGACTCACCTTTTTCGTTGTTTAACTCATGTGTCGGTTTTTCACTTATTTGTTCTTCCATTTTTACACTTTCGGTTATCTCTTACTTTTTTAACTCTTCTCTTGCGCGGGACTCCTCTTCCCTTGCGCGAGCTTCTTTTATACATCGATCGATAACTCTAATGTGTTCTAATATCCTATCGGTCACTTCGGTTATAGAAAAAGAATCGGTATTTTCTAAGCTTGAATCCGGTTGTTCGACCCTTTGTTCCTCATAATACCCATATGAAGTCAATGGTTCGCACCATTGTTCTTCATTGTAAGCATATGATGGATAAGGTTCGTAATTTTGTTCTTCATAATACTCATATGAGGTGGGTTGTTCACGCCATGATTCCTCATAATAAGCATACGAAGGTGGTGGCTCATATCTTGGTTCCTCAAAGTATGAGTAAGAAGGCTCATACCTTGGTTCGTCAAAATATGAGTATGAGGGAGGAGGTTCATACCTTTGGTCTTCATAGGATGTGTATAAAGTTGATGGCTCGTACCTGGGCTCCTCATAGTAGGTGTATGAATTGGATGGTTGATATGAGTGACTATTTTGAACCGATCGTGCGTTACGACAATTAGTGCAATAATTACCCCTATAATCATCCTCCTCATAGGTGTAGTTGTAACCTCCTGAGTATTGATCCATAAGAATCACTCAGCAGACCACAACCGAGTCTCGAGATCAGAAAACAAAAATAAAAAGCGGAAACAGAAGGCTGGACACGGCCCCGTGTTCAGTGAGCACGGCCCCGTGTTCAGAATCTGTATCTGGGCGTTTTAATTAAATTTACTGATTTCGTTGAGCACGAGGCGTGTTCAGTGAGCATGGCCCGTGTTCAAGCTACTGTTACTGGGTATTTAAAAAATTTTCTACAGCACGGCCCCGTGTTCAGCGAACACGGCCCCGTGTACAGTTTACTGTAAATGCAAATCTAAACTAAAATGCAAAAAATGTGCGCGCGTTTTGAAAAGGTTTTGAAAAACTGATTAGGCCGTCGATTTTAAGCTTTCTTAAAATTCTTGTGTCCCCGGCAACGGCGCCAAAAACTTGATGCGTGTGAAGTGTTATATATATTAGGTGTATATTTTAAGCCCCTTTAACACTTATTTTTAGCCAAGTTTTAAATTTATAAAACACGATATTTTACTAACACTAAACACACATATGGGCAAGTGCACCCATCGTGAGCGTAGTATAGTGTTGGCAAGATACCGAGGTCGTCCAAGGACACAAGAGCTTTTAGTACCGGTTTATCCTCAACGTCTAATCAAAATAAAAAGTTAGAAAAATGTTTTTAAACTAAGAAAAATAAAAACTAACTAAAATGCTGAAAAGTAAAATAAAAGAAAAACAGATAGACAAGATGAATCACTTGGTTCCGACTCGTATCTAGTATAACCTTTGATTATTTCCGCACTTTTGCACATAATTAAGAGATTATCTTAGTTATTGTAGTAGGCCCCTCTTTTGAAGGTGACGTTACCCTCACCCCAGTAGTTTGAGTCAGCAAGGATACAATCCTAAAAGGGTGGATTATTGGAAGATAATTAATTAAGTTATTAATGCAATATTATGGTAGGCCCCGCTTTTGGCGGTGACGTTACCCTCGGCTAAGTAGTCTGAGTCAGCAGGGATACAGTCCTAAATAGCCGGGTTATAGTATTAATAGTAGTTAACTTATGAGGGGATCAAAGAGTTTGGACCCCCGCCATCCAATACCGTGAAGCATTGAAGGAGTTCCTACTAAATTTGACCCAGGTCCATTGCAGGACCTCTAAACGCTGAACAATGGCAAGACCTTTACCAAACCATTCCCTTAACCCCCGACCAGGTAGCCAACATACCTCCATATAGACCGTGGAGATATGAATGGTGAAAATCTTTTATTTTATATAGACAGTAAAATAATGCCAAGACACCACGGACAAACGATAAGGAAAGATCACCTTCAACATAAGTAACTAGTTATTAAAGTCATTAATACAAAACCAAATAAAAAGTGCAAGAGATTAGAAATAAAAAGTATTATACTAGACACTTTGTCTTCACCAAGTGATGTAAGAGACTTAGGCAAACATGGCCTTGATTGTCAAGAACTCTTACGATCAATCTTGGATCCCGAGACGACTCACACACTCTATGATGGACAATGGATGATGGTGGTGGATGATGGTGTTATGGTGGTGGTGGGTGGTGGGTGAAGTGTGAGAGAGGTGGTGTGCCAAGGGATGAGTTGAAATGAAACCAAGCACTCCTATTTATAGGCTGAACAGGAGGCTGGGCACGGCCCCGTGTCCGCTGGACACGCCCCCGTGCCTGTCTGACACTCTCTCTCTTCATTAATTGTAATTCGCAATTACAATTAATGCGCCTGCTGTACTTTCGCCACGCCCCCGTGTTCGCTGGACACGGCCCGTGGTGGGCAATAGAAGCTTCTATAGGTTTGTCTTTTCTGCTGCTTCTTGGGCACGGCCCCGTGCTGGCTGAGCACGGGGCGTGTTCAGTCTTCTGCCTTCTCTATTTTGCTTGGGAAGATGCCGTTGAGGGGTCGGGCAGTCCACTTATGTTCCTTTTCTTGTATTTATGTTAGATTTAGCTGTCTTTTTTCTTCTTTTGTGAATTTGAGCTCATTTAATCCTGAAAATACAAAAGGAAGACAAAAACACTCTTTTTCCCACATTAGTACTTAAAAAGGGTTAGTTTTATGCCTCATTTGATGTAATTTATATGTTGCATTTTACACACATCAATGCGTAACCAAATAAGCGCAAGCTTCAATTTTGTGAAAGTTTCACCGCAAGGTATCGAAATCAACAAACGATTTAGTGGAGTCGTAGACCAATCAAGTCTACCACAACCCGAAACAAAAGAACCTGTGCAAAAATATTTGAATATGATGCTCTCAATACATCATATGGCGTCTTAAATTGAATATGCGAAATGGATAAGTTCAAGCAATTGAACTTGGTTTCAGCGTAACCCGACAATAAACGTATGTATCAGCAAGGGAATCTCGGCATGGTTACAAAGATAAACCATGAATGTAACTTGGAATAAAAGAAGTTTCAAGAAAGTGTGTTGACTTGGTAGCAAAAGAGTCAACAATTACAATAACATAGGTTATTCGAATCATACACCAATAGTTAGCTTTAGAAAAATAATATTTGAACTTCAATGAAGCGTTTATTCGAAATGAAACCGCATGCGTAGCAAAAGGTGCATGTGTAACATATAAGTTTCCAAGTAATGAGGCAATGAGTATATGCTAAAATGAAGAAATGACCAAGTATTCGAAGCAAATGTGTGTTCGCTCTCAGCGAAGAAAGTTAACGCGATGCAACTACCATTAAGGGGAGTAGAGATGCAAATATCTACTCGCGAGAAGCAAAAGTGAAGATTTCAACAAAAGAAATATAAGTACTTTCTGTTCGGTCAACTGAAATAGTATATATGTCAAGATAACGGGGTTTGCTTGAGTTAATAGGTGTGGTTCCTAAGCAACAACCTTTACGAGTTTGAACCTGGGTTCCCATGGGTCCTAAGTACATGTTTTCTAGATTCTCAAAGTCTCGTATTCTGTGTAAAACTGTTTTGCGCATTGTGTAGGAAACAAAATTTTGGTGTAGGTTTAAAACAAGTTATTGTCCCACAATTTCCCCGGTATACTTTCTTCCTGAATTCACAGCTAATGACACTCGATCATCGGTCAGTCGTCTAATAGTAGTTGGATCCTCACAGTTAGCTAAACAATTCGTTAATCCTCTGCAAGGGTTACCGACTCTTGTTGGTTAGCTCGTTCGGCTCCTGGCAGTTAGTACGAAAGCTATCGTCCTTCTTCTTGACGTGCAGAACTGAGGTTACCCAAAACGGAAAACTTGGTCTGTTATCTTCCTTCTCTATCCACTACTGAAACTACACTGACAATCCTTGCATCTCCGAAGGTGTGAGTCGCTAAGGTGTATTGACTGCAGGCGAGGCGCCTGGAATCAAATCGATGCAAAAATTCGACTTGTCGTTGAGGAGATAATTCTGGCAAGTCTTCGGGGAAGACTTCAGGGCATTCCCTTATCACAGGGATATCTTCGAGTTTTGATTCTTCGGCTCCCTAGTCCATGACATGAGCCAAGAAAACAACGCATCCTTTACGCAACAACTTTCGTGCCTTCAAACAATTAGTAATTTGTAGAAGCGTATCCTGCTTCATGAGTCACGATCGTTTCTTTGTTCGCCATTGGGATGCGGATATCACTCTCCGCTCGATCGCTCGACAACCAATCCATCCCAATTACCTCGTCGGAGTTTCCCAAATCAGCTGGCAGTAGATCAAGCATAAACTTACGCGCTCCGGGTTCTATCTTGCTATTTCCATTTACTTCGTTGGCTTCCACTAGCTTCCCATTAACTACTTCTATCGAGTACGGGTTATCTAACTTACTTGCTACTAAACCAAGTATACTCTCAAACTCTAGGGATGCGAAGCTAACATTGGCAACAGTATCTAGCAGCACAGGTGCATAAGGTTGACTAATATGGGACGTACCGATATCCACGCTTGAATTCCTGGCGTGTCTCCCTAGCTCCGGTGTTGAGCTTTCATCCTTGTGCCTGATTGTTTTTAGGGCAATATTTTCTGAAATGCTTTTTGCTCCCACAGTTAAAACAACCTTGAGCACGTTTCTGTTTGTCACTCGTTCTGCCTTGATAATTGTCACTGTCGTTGTTTCCTCCGTGATTCTCGCTACCATCTTGGCCTCCATTTCTACGTTCAGCATCTTGCCTACAAGTTTCCTTAGGATGCCCCCTCTTGCCACAGTTATCACATTTTCCATATTTACATCGCCCGACATGATAACGTAGACAATTGTCACACTTAGGTAGGATACCCAGGTAGTCTTTTCCCTTTTTGGCCTTCTTCTTGTTACTCGCCCAGGTAACCTTCTTGAAATTTGCGAGCTTTCTCTTGTTATCTCCAGATGACTCTACAGGAGTCTCCTTTTTCTCTTCCGAAGTGGAAATTTTCCTAGTCTAACCGCTTCTTCAGTGAGCGCCACACTTGAGTCGATAGCTTCGGTGATTGTTGGAGGTTTAGATGTTGTCACCAGGCTTAGAATCTGAGGTACCAATCCCTCGATGAAGCGTTCGATCTTCCTAGATTCTGGTTCCACCAAACGCGAAGCAACTTGTGATAAATCGTCAAATCTCTGAACATACTCAGTTATCTTTGGACCTTCCATTTTCAAGTTCCACAGTTCAGTCTCCAACTTCTGGACTTCTGCCCTAGAGCAATATCTTTTACGCATCAGTTCTTTTAGTTCGTCCCACGTCAAAGCATACGCAGCAGTCTTGCCCATTGTTTGAACCTGAAGGTTCCACCATGACAGAGCCCCATCTTGAAGTAGTCCGGAAATGTACGTGACCTGATGTTCTGGGGCACATTTGCTCAACCGTAAAACGGAATCCGTCTTCTCAACCCAGCGCACGAAGGCTAAGTCACCCCCGGTGCCGTCGAAGTCTCGAGGTTTGTAGCTCAAGAACTGCTTGTAGGTGCAGTCTGTGACATCATTCACATATGGCATTAGCAAAGCACTCTTGGAAATATCCAAATGTTTGGTAATGCGTCTTTAAGTGACTAAACATTACCGTTGGGTGGATTATTTTCTGGGGTACCTCTGCTGCGTTCGGAGCGAAGGGCCTCGTGCTGTGCAATGGCATGTGAGATGCGCTCTTGTAGTTCTGCCGCTGTCGTTGGCAAAGGGTTGTTGGTATCGATGTCCCCTTGTATCGACATCTTCTAAGAAGAAGATCGGTTAGGTCAGGTCTCATTTGTTCAGGGAGTGCATATAGTTGTTTAGAGGTCATATGTACATACACATAATAGATTATCATATCAACCAATCAAGAAATAGCATAATCATAGCATAACCAAGTAATTTGGGAATTATGTTTAATGAGAGCATAGCAAGCAAGCACGTAGCATTATAATTATAGCACACACATATAGATCAACAACATGCTTAACGAAGACATAGCCACTGAGCTTTCATTGGTTATTGGCCACAAAGTATTGTCGCATGTTTAATGATGATTGGGCTCTCATTATCCCCGACCATAATTGCATTGTCTTACAAAATGTATCACATCAAAAGGGACACAGGGTCACTCTACCCTTGTCCAATAAGTATATCAGTGTATCAAAATCACGTGGTCAAAAGTGGTCTTCAAAAGTCTCCACGATCTCGGCTCATTAGTAGTATCTTTTCCCAAAAGTAATGCCATCCGCATAAATCCAAAAGCCAACTATACTGGTGTCTGAGGTGGAGGAGGAAAGAAAAGTAGACTGCTAACATGCGTGAACTCCTCCTCGAGCTTGTATATACGTCGAAGCAATTAACTGATCTGCCGCTCGACAGTAAAGAAACGAGCATCAAAAACCTGGGAAAGGTGTAATAGCAGCAGGTGAGAGCGCAAAAGGAATCTTTGATAAATGTGGAGGGTCAAAGTATACTGGCAATAGATAGGGTGGAGGATGTGGTGTCAGTTCAAGCTCCAAAACTCTGTGACTCATATCCTCGGGATGGCTCGTCCCTCGGTGATATCACTTAGTAAAGCAGTTTTAATTTCCATTTAGTGATCTTTAAGTACCCTTTTGTGACACTTTTAATTTTCGACACTTAGGAAAGCATTCAGGACTATTTAGTCATATTTTGGCATGTAATTAGCTTGTTAAAATCCTGAATTTTGCTGAAATATGCTGAATTCAGCACTTTAAGTGGGTTTTAGGGACTTTTCGGCACTTTAACTATCACTTAGTAAAGCAGTTTTGTGGTCCTTACTTCCCTACACACTATACTAGTGTAGTACTTTGTCTCTGGCTCATACTGGGTCTCAAAACACTGTTTATCTTTGTACTGAACATCGTCAGCATTTTTCTGAGTTATCCGCTAACTGTGCTAGCTGTGCTTTATGCATCGTTTATGTCACTAAAGTTTGTATGTAAAAATGATGTGACATTATGAAATATGTGATGCACATGTAAGTATGATGCAGTAAACAGAAAGCAATTCAAGCCATAAATTGTAAGTCGGCACAGTCATTATGTGACAACCCGAACTTTCAAGGTCAGTAACGTTCTATTTTACGATCTTTATTTCTCGTTATCTTCCTCTAAGGTGTTAAAACGTTCCACTCAGTGATAACTCTGTTAAACTAAAAGTTGAATGACTCGGTTAAATAACATATTGACATCTTGGGCCGCACATGTAGTGGGCTACATATTCGCCATATTCACACTTTAGAATAACCCAAATATCACGGATCAATTTTGAATTACCCGAGCCCAACCTTTCATGTGTGGATTAACGTGGCCCAGTCCTTGTAGCAACAATCCTTGTAGCCCAACAGCCCTTGTAGCACAACCGGCCCACTTGTGTGATATTGGCATTATAATCTAATTGTACGTACCCTCTTAACATATCACAATATCACTATATCGCATTACAACACCCTATTCTCTGATTTGCGACGGGCAGTAGCAGACCCCCCCCCCCTTCGTGATCTGATCACCATCATTATATTCTCCATACTATCTTGGTTAGTATTATTTCATGTTCATTTAACTTGCAGATTGCTTTGATTATATGAGTTATTAGATAAAAAGGTCCTATATTTGTATGTAATGATCTGATGGGATTGTTTAACCTTGATTAAGTGAATGACGGCTCATGTGAATTTGTATTCTTGATTCCATCAATCCATGTGCACATATAAGTAAATGACGGCAAATGTGAAATTGTGATTTTATCTCATTAATTGTCACACCCCGACTCGCAGCGGAAGCGCACGCGGGGGCAACAGACTCATGGAACAGACACATTGCTCACAAAGATGTTATATTATACATTACAACGTGTTTCGATTACATTATTTATTAACACAATGACACGTAAGTGACAACTCGGTTTCCCACAAGTAATCTTGTGCTAGTAGTTATGCATCTATTCACGTACTATCCATTCTCATAACTTGGAACTCCTACAAGCCTATTCCTCCTTTGGTTGCCTGAAAAACATGTTACAGTTTGGAAAAATCAGCTAAACATAGCTTAGTGAGTTTCACTGTTTTAGTTTGTATTAAACAGATGTAATTATAGTTCAAGTTCGCACATCTGATAGCATGTGTGTGTATATATATATATATATATATATATATATTCTGAGCCCACAAGTGAAGCCTTGACTGTCACCTCAACCACGTGGTCAACCACCACGACACTGCCCTTGTGTAGCTATGGCTAGTACCCCATAGCCTATGCTCAAACATGTACAATTGCGTATGTATCATATGGCGTTCCTAGCCATCGCAATTGGGTTTGTCGGACCAATAGTACTATTTACACATTCACCGGCCTACGGTTAATCACTTGGGTCTGTGGGGACTTTTCATGTACTAGTGTTTACTCAGATAATTCACATCATATCAGGTATATATGTGCATGTATAAACGTATGTAACATGCATTTCACCCCATGTAAAACAGGAAAACAGTTTGAAAATGGGGAAGTAAAACTCACAGTGTATGCAGTAGTTTCACACAGGATGTAAACAAGCAACTGGGTCAACTTCTAGAATCATATATGCAAATATGGACTTACGTCAGTATCTAAGTCGGTAACAGGTATAACTTGGATTCGGTCAGGAGTTTTAACCCCAGATTGAGCCTATACGATACTGGTATGGTAATGGAGGTCAGGGTAGTATTAGTTTTCAGTTTGGCTTTCGGGCACCGGTTCGCGTGCCAGCCAATTTCAGTAGTTTAACGTGTTCGGATAATGGTACGGGAATAGCAATAATGCCAACACGTTGTTATTTAAGAATGATTAACTTTTCATTAAGGGAGTTTGGGTGTTTGGGGAGTCCAGGTTGCCCAATTTTGAGTTTCCGTTTCTACCGTCGGGGATTTCCCGAACTGGTATTGGACACACCCCGAGTGTCCAATCCGCCCTGGAATCTCCCGGATTCATGTCGATCTATCCAAGGTAGACTCGATCAAGAACTGGTCTGCACCCCGTACACCAACAGAAATTCGCCAATTCTTGGGTTTGGCGGGTTACTACAGAAGGTTCATCAAGGATTTCTCCAAGGTTGCACAACCACTCACCTCGCTAACGCAGAAGGGTGTCACCTATCATTGGGGTAATGCATAGGAATCAGCATTTCAGCACTTAAAGGATAGACTTTGTAGCGCACCTATTCTCTCATTGCCAGAGGGCACAGACGATTTTGTGGTTTATTGTGACGCGTCAATTCAGGGTCTTGGTTGTGTGTTGATGCAACGGGATAAAGTCATTACTTATGCATCGCGTCAACTTAAAGTTCACGAAAGGAACTACACGACACACGACTTGGAATTAGGGGCAGTGGTTTTTGCTCTCAAGATATGGAGACATTACCTGTACGGTACCAAGTGCACCATTTACACCGATTACAGGAGTCTCGAGCATATCTTCAAACAGAAGGAATTAAACATGCGACAACGTTGATGGGTCGAGCTCTTGAATGATTACGAATGCGCGATCAAGTACCATCCGGGCAAAGCCAATGTTGTGGCTGACGCCCTCAGCCGAAAAGATACTACACCTAAACGCGTGCGTGCATTACAACTTACGATCCAATCAAGTCTTCCTGCTCAGATACGAGATGCACAGGTCGAAGCATTAAAAGCAGAAAATGTCAGGGCGGAGTCCCTACGTGGATCAAGGAAACGATTAGAACAAAAGGAAGACGGCGCTTACTACGTTACAGGGCGCATTTGGGTCCCACACTATGGAAACTTACGCGAGCTTGTGATGGATGAAGCACATAAGTCTCGTTATTCGGTACATCCTGGTTCGGATAAGATGTACCACGACATAAAGACTACATACTGGTGGCCTAGCATGAAAGCCCACATAGCAACGTACGTTAGCAAATGTTTGACTTGTGCGAGAGTCAAGACTGAATATCAGAAACCATCGGGCCTACTCCAACAACCAGAGATACCACAATGGAAATGGGAGCAAATTTCCATGGATTTCGTTACTGGCCTGCCTAGATCTCAACGTGGAAATGACACTATTTGGGTGATAGTGGATCGATTAACAAAGTCTGCACACTTTTTGGCCATCAAAGAAACAGATAAGTTCTCTACTCTAGCAGACGTTTACTTAAGGGAAGTGGTTTCGAGGCACGGGGTGCTAACCTCCATTATTTCTGATCGAGATGCGCGTTTTACTTCTGAACTGTGGCAAGCAATGCACAAGTCCTTTGGCTCACGTCTAGACATGAGCACAGCATATCATCGGCAAACAGATGGGTAGTCTGAGCGCACCATCCAAACCCTTGAAGACATGCTTAGGGCATGTGTGATTGATTTTGGTATCGGCTGGGAAAAACATCTCCCGTTAGTGGAGTTTTCGTATAATAACAGTTACCACACCAGCATTCAAGCCGCTCTGTTTGAGGCATTGTACGGGCGTAAATGCTGATCACCTCTTTGTTGGGCAGAAGTTGGTGACAGCCAGATCACGGGTCCAGAACTTGTAGTAGACACAATGGAAAGGATTGCACAGATACGACAGCGAATGGCGGCCGCTCGTGATCGTCAGAAAAGCTACGCTGATAAGCGCAGGAAACCACTCGAGTTCCAGGTTGGGGATCGAGTGCTACTCAAAGTCTCACCTTGGAAAGGTGTAGTTCGTTTTGGCAAACGAGGAAAACTTAATCCGCGATATGTTGGACCTTTTGAGATCATAGAGAAAATAGGCAAAGTGGCCTACAAACTAAACCTACCCGCAGAACTCAGTGGAGTTCACAACGTATTTCACGTGTCAAATCTGAAGAAGTGTCTGTCAGATGAGACCCTCATAGTTCCTCTGAAGGAACTCACTATCGACGATCAGTTGCGAGGTGTCGAGGAACCAGTTGAAATCACAGATCGAGACGTTAAGATTCTCAAGCGCACCAGAATACCTCTTGTTCGAGTTCGTTGGAACTCCCGTCGTGGCCCAGAGTTTACCTGGGAACGAGAAGATCAAATGCAACTCAAGTATCCCCAGTTGTTCGGAAACAGTGCAACCACTACTGAGACTGAAGCTACTGCGGAATTTCGGGACGAAATTCCAAACCAACGGGGGGATGATGTGACACCCCTGGAAAACCAGGAAACAACACAACACAACCAGCTTCCTCAGTAACCACGTGCTAAATTTCGGGACGAAATTTCTTTCAAGTTGGGGATAATGTGACAACCCGAGTTTTCAAGGTCTCTATTCGACTTAACTTGGTACTTATTTGCAAGTGTGTCTTTATATTTATTTGATGTGCAATATACGTGTTGTTTATATATTCTTGGTGTGCATTATATGTGTGCATGTTAATAAGATGCTTAGTATTAATATTATGTTTATATATTTAAAAAAACAAAAAAACAACGAAATGGAGCTTTGGCCGAAAACACCCCACCTGAAATAACCACCCGAAAACACCCTTGTGGCGAAAAAACTTTAGTGTTTTCGTCCACTACTGATCGGCGAAAACAACACATGGGCTTCGGCCCAGTAGTGATCGGATAAAGGATTGGTTATAACCTGTGCACGAAATCAATAACTGACAGAAACCCTAATCACATCTCCTCCTCTGTCTCGTTTTTCTTTAAACCCGACGGCTGCCCCCTCTCATTCGAAGCCAGATTTCCCTTGTTCGATCATCCTTAGTTTCGGTTAGTGATTTACACGTTTAGTTCTTGATTTCGATATGCTTGATTGATTGGTTACGTAACTGTATGCGAAACATGATATCGATTTAGGGTTCTAGGATTGATGATTGAATGTTTAGTCTTGAATGATATTGATGGGATCATAGTCCGAGGGCATGCTAGTATACTGAAACTGTTCACTTACGTGATTGTTATGTTAATCGATTTGATGTGTATGTAAACTAGGGTTCATGTTAGATGTTATGTATGGCACTGTGATGCTTCTGTTATAATGGTTAGCAGTGTTGATGATTGTTTTGATTAAATAACAACTGTATGGTTAATGGTAAAGGTGAAACAGTGGTAATCGGGTAAGATTTCTGGGTTGGGTAACTGTTAACGAAGATGATGACCAGCCGACGAAAACACAAAGCCGGCGAAAACACAAGTCCAGACGAAAACACTAGGTGTTTTCGTCACACCCTAAGCCGACGAAAACCCTTGGATTTCGTCGCCTGGGGTTTTTGTCCAAAAGTGATTTCACCACATAGGGGATTTCGCCAAGCATGTGATTTCGTCACATATGATTTCGTGTGTATTCTGGCACAGTAACACTCTTAGCTTATTAATCCTATTAGTTATTAACTCTGTTAGTCATAAACCCTGTTAGTTTATTTATTCTGCTAGTTTATTAACTTGGTTAAGTTTATTAACTTTGTTAACCTTATTAACTATGTTAAATTATGTAACTCTGTTAAGTATGTAACTCTAATGGTTTGTTAACTCTGTTAGTTAATTAACTCTGGCAATTTATTATTCATGTTATGTATGTTAATCCTGTTAAGTTTGTTAACTTTGTTAAGTATGTTAAAGAATAGCCATGTTAGAATAAACTGTGAAGGACATTTATGTGGAGCATGAATTGCATGGAATTGATTAACTGCTTACATGATGCTTGATGTTAACTGCCAAACACACTTTGTGACATAGACTTGCATGTGAACCCTTACGATCTTGAACTGATTGAGTATACGCGCATACTATAGGATTTGACTGATTTCTTGTGAGCACATAGTTTAGCATACCGAGCAAACCAAGGTGAGTTCACACTTTCTACAAGGCATGGGATTCCCGGTGGTTTGGGAATGGGTTAATAAACTAAAACGAAACCTACTTATCCTCCTTGGGTAGGATATGTACGGCCATCCTCCTTGGGTAGGATGCCACCATAAATCCTGCGTATTCTCCTTGGGTAGAACTACGTACGTTCGTCCTCCTTGGGTAGGACAACAACCTTAAACTTACTAGACAAAACTCTATCATGAAGTCCCTCATTCTTACATCGACTTAATCGCCGAGGCCGATGGCGAGCGGGTCATTAGTTAATAGCGCTATTAGGTTTGACAAACCTCACACCGTGTCGTTCGAACGGGCGTGTACTAATGGACTATGGCAAACGGTCAGTGATGATAGACACTGATGTAGGGCACAACTTATTTTCGTTAGTAGTCGATATGGTACGGTCTAGTGGTTCACACGGGAAGCCCCCACTGATTATGGTTATGGTTTGGGAAACAAAAGTACTGGTTAACTTGTGGGTTACGAAAACAACTTACGATTTCAAAACAAACTGGTAAAACTAAACAACCAACTGTGAACTCGCTCAACTTTGTTGTTAACTTGTTGTTACATGCCTTGCAGGTCGTTAGGTACTTCTGGAGCTTGCACGGGGAGGCGTGATCGTTGTGGGATATGGACTGTTATGTCCTACACTTAACATTTGAACGTTAAACTATGTTTTGGTTATTTACACATTACTATGCTTCCGCTGATTTCTTAAACATGTTTGGTTTATTTTGAAACACCAATTATATTGGGTTTGGTTTTTATTTACTTAATGGTATTGTTCAATATGATTGGTGGCTTGATCCTGGTCAGTCACGTCTCCAAGCGGTGATACTCCGCGAGTGGATTTTGGGGGTGTGACACTAACAGTCATAAGAATCACCTCAATAACTTGAGCCGCACTCCTTTTATTCGAAGAGAACAATCTGTTATTTCGTTCTTGCCAAATAAAATAAGCCGACGCCGCCACCACTAACTTGCCAATGATGTGAGAGGCACGTTTTGACTCGGCGTGTTGCAGTACGGTCAGGTTACGTCTACTGGGATTCGAGTTTAGAGGGGATTCCAAAGTTGACAAGATGCTAAAGAAGTGGGAGATCGCTATGAATGAAGAAGTTAGGGACCCGGGGTAGAGGCTAGCTCGTGGTTTGTCTAGTTCGAGTTCGAGTGTGAGACTCGTGGCTGTTTTTCTTATTGGGCTGTTGTTTATTTGTTTTCTAACTAGGGTTGTGAGTTTTTTTTTTTTTTTTTTGTCTTTGTTTTCCTAGGCTTCGGTTGTGTTGCCTAGTTGGTGTGTCATTCAGGCATGCCTTTGTACTGTATTTGAGTTATTTATAAAATTCACCTGGGGTAGCCCTTTACCCAAAAAAATAGTCCATAATCCCGTCCCACGTCTTCCCTATTGTTTGCATTCAATTGAAGTATTTTTGTGTGTGTAATTAAAAGGAAAATGAAAAAAATATATATATATGCACATGGGGTGGTGGCGGTTTGAGGTGGACCCCCTAGGGCCACCTCATGCATTGAAAAGTGTGCCAAAATCTGATGTATATCCTTCGTTGATCGTTTAGGTTCGTTTGCGGGTCCCGTGCGCGTTCTCGATTTGTGTGACGGACTCCGTTTTGCGCGTAATTAGTGTCAAAAGACTCGGTTTTAAAAATTATGCATAACCGTCTTGAAACCCGAACCCAGTTACGTTTTAATTATAAAAGACTCGTATTAGGGTGGTTTAAATGTTTTTAAGCTTGATCGATCGTTCCTTGCACATTTGATTGCCTTATGTTATTCCTGAAACGAGAGCGTTTCCCTAACCGGGAAGCTACTTCGTTTTACGTGCCCAATCTCAGATTGGCTTCAAACCTTATGTCACAGTCTATGGTACAAAATTAAGTTGTTCCTGGAACTCGAAATCTTAAATAATATTACTGATAGCCTAATAATCACTGTCAAAGGTTTAGTGCGCTGTTAAACGGAAAACTCCGGTTTAATACGTGTTTAAAGTCAAAGGACACCAACTTCGCACTGTTGGTCCTTATTAGTGTCCTGTCAGTCATAACGTGTTCTCGGATTCCTCCGAGACATAACAGATATCATTTAATCAAGCATATAAGTCACACATGTTTTTAGGGTTTTCGCACAATTAAAGTGAAAAAAAAGGGTAATGCACGGTACCCCTGACCGCGGAGGGGATAACCCCTCCCAGGCCCCAAGGTTCGCACAATTAAAGTGTTAAATAGGCTTTAGGGTTTTGGACCGTGTAGGGTGTACCTGGTTTCGTCATGGTTGTCACAGTCTCCCCTGGTTTAGAAATTTCGTCCCCGAAATTCAATTCGTCTTGTTAGGGAAGAGATGTGGGTATTTTCTACGGAACTCATCCTTCTGTTCCCAGGTATACTCAGGTCCTTGCTTCGAGTTCCACCGTACTTTCACCAGCGAAATTTTGTTATGACGTAGTTGTTTGATCTTCCCGTCTACTATTTCTACCAGTTCCTCCACAAAGTGGAGTTTGTCATCAATGTGCACATCTTCTAACGGCATAATCGTTGCTTCATCCGTGAGACATTTCTTTAAGTTGGATACGTGGAAGACATCGTGAATTGTGCTTAGTTCCTCTGGTAGTTTCAGTCGGTACGCTAGAGGTCCAACTTTGGAAATAATTTCATACGGCCCAATGTATCTAGGAGCCAATTTTCCTGCCTTTCCAAATCTGATCACTCCTTTCCACGGTGACACTTTTAACATTACTTTGTCACCTACTTCAAACGACAATGGTTTCCTGCGAACATCGGCATAACTTTTCTGCCGATCTCGTGCCGCTTTCAGTCTACTTTGGATCTTATACACCTTGTCCGTCGGTTGTTTTTTGAATTAGTTCAGACCCCGTGAGTTGAGTATCGCCCACTTCAGCCCAGCAAAGTGGTGATCTGCACTTCCGGCCATATAGTGCTTCGTATGGTGCAGCTTGTATGCTACTATGATAGCTGTTATTGTAGGAGAATTCGATGAGGGGAAGGTGCTTATCCCAACTACCTCCGAAGTCTAGGGTGCAAGCACGAAGCAGATCCTCCAATGTCTGTGTTGGACTCTGTATGCCCAAGACACATATTAAATTGATGTGGCTAGTACGTTATGATCCAAGTCGAGTCATACCCAAATACAAGCTAGACAAACACTTAGAATATTTATTTGTGATATGATCAAACAAATAAATATTAACACTTAGAATATTTAGAAATCAGTTTTTCTAAATAATTGCACTTGACAAACTAATAAATTATATGGATAATTTATTTTGAGAGAATATTTTACTTTGTTTTTTAATTGGTTAAATAACATTTTAAAAGGTTATGAGATATTGCATGAAGTCTTGTAATATGATATATTTTATAAATGTTATAAAATATATATACAAGACTTATATTTTATAAAAGAATTTGTATTTTTTTATAAAATATAAAGCTAGGCCGCCACCCCCACATGTGTTCTTCCCTAGACATTTTAAGCCAATTAGTTTACATGCAATTGCATGGATCTTGATTGGGGAAGACTTTGGTCCAATGCATGTACATGCAATTTGCATGTGAAGGAAGGTTATGATTGGCTTATATGGGTGGCATCCTCTCTCATACTTTGATATATACATTATGTATGAAAAATGGTATAGAAACTTAAAAGAATGCTCTAAAATCGGCCAAGAGAGAGCAATTTTAGTAGATGATTTTCAAGTGTAAATCTTGATAAAACTCTCTCTCAAATTTCGGTTATGGAAAGGGTTCCATGAGGGAATTTTTCAAGATCAATTTCAAGTGCAAGGACTCTAGTAAATACTCTCAAAATTTCGGCCATGAGGTGGTTGTCAAGAGGGTTTTTCAAGTGAGTTCATAAGTGTAGGAATCCTAGCTAAACACAAGTGTTTGTTGGAAGGCTTGGGGTATACAAGCTTGAGGTCTTCTACACTTGAAGGCAACCATTCAAGAAGCATCATCTTCTTCATATCCATTACTCCATGGAAGGTAGTATTCTAAACACCCTATGGTTGTGGTTTAAATATTTGATAGCATGCATGTTCGTATATGGATCCGGTGATTGGGTTTTTCATATAAAATGGGTTTTATATCTTGTAAGTAACATGTTTAAATAATAATCTCCGCTGCGTTTTATTTCATAAGGATGAAATTACTTTGATAAACATGAGAAAAACCCAACAGTGGTATCAGAGCCGCTTATATGAATGCATGCTTCATAGGATATGAAATTTTCAGGTTTCGGGTTTGGTTAAACCCTATGGCCGAAATTTTTCACCATGGTTATCCCTTTGTTTTTCAAGATTATATTATTACATGCATAAATGAATCTTGAAAAATTATTTCATTTGGATGATTATTTTGTTTGGACAAAAACCCACATTTTTCGGTTTTTTCATTCTTGACCGAAATATTGTAGGTTGTAAAAGGGAACCATTTTGCTTCTTGAATTTTATATATTTGGATATATATATTTTTGGTGTTCATAACCTAGCCATGACCTTGTGTGAATATGTTGAATGATTGTGTTTGTGATTTGTAATAATAATTATTTTTGTTCTTCCATGTGTAAAAATATGTAATTTATTTATTTTCATTTGGTATGTAAAATAAATAGATTAGGTGCATTTTATTTTTACTAGAAAAATGTATTAGGATAATTTTTTTTTTGTAAAAGAAGATGCACACAAAAATGCGGTTTTGGTTTTGGCCAATTTCGGGCCTAAAGGACTTCATAGTTCTTAACGGGATTTTAACCCAATAACCAAAACACATTTACGGAGCCCAAAGGAGTTTGGAGCTGAATTAAAGTACATTTTGGAAGCTCAAAGAAAGTGGAGAAATCACAACACAAAAGGAAGACTTGAAGCATTTGGATGCGGGATCAAGTGGGAGTTCAACGACACATTACTTGTGTCAATATTCACCCTTTAGGAAGGACCTTTTGGCACACTTGTTTCGGCTAACAAGTGTTGTCAAAATAGTTGGCTATGGTTATGCACCTATTGATATATGTGTTGTGCTTGTGTGGTTGCTTATTTCTATTGTTTTGATGATAATTGGATATGCATGCTTAACAAACTAATAATCAACAACAAGCGTGAAATTGGTTCTTTACAAAATCATTAAAATGGTTAATAAAGGCTTTTATTAAAAATTGATGATTTTATAATAAAATGGATTTTATTAAAAAGAACCTTGAAAATTATTTTCACAAAAGTACCAAGGATTTGAATGCATGCAAATGTATGGTACATAAAGTTTTCTAAACTAGAATTTTGAAAACTCAAAATCCCTTTTATAAAACAAGTCAAACACCATCCTTTTATACAACACTCGAATCACTTGGGAACTCTTTTGCGGGATAAAGGTCACCTAACCATATTTTTGAGGGAACTTGTATATTCGAGGTGGGTTTACCATGTTTGTGGGATAAAGGTCACCTAACCACTTATGTGTATAAACTCACACGTGTGTGTAAGTTGGACGACTTGATTTGGAAACCATGAACTTAGGGTCACCGAAGCATGGGGAACAAAGGTGTTGATGGGATTAAACATGCCAACTGAACATAAAGATGTTTAACCGATCCCATATGGCTAGAAGTTGCAAAGGGTTGCAATTGTCAAACGTTGACTACCTTGTTAATTTAAATAGAGGGATAAAGGTCACCTAACCAATATTTAAATGTAACGTTGGATTCTAGATTTTAATTATTAATTGTCTATGAGACATAAAAGGGTATTAATAATTAAAATATAATAATATTGAAAATACTAAAATTTGAACCTTGTTAAATTTTGTAGATGGCCGCTAACAATATTACCCAAACCGTTCGAAACCTATCACTAAAAACAATCCTTGACAAGGATCGTCTCAATCATAATACTTCATGGATTAATATCGAAACTTAAGAATCGTTCTCAAGTAAAAGATATTCTATGTGTTGAACGATCCTAATCCCGATGAACATCTTATGGAAGATAAGGATGCCTGTAACGATTGACTAAGTATATCGAGGATACTATGCAAGCCTCTTGCCTCATGTGAGGAATTAAGATTTCCGTAATTCAAAGGGATTTTGAACATCATGAGCATACGACGTGATTACCCAATTGAAGGAAATGTTCCTACAATATGCAAGGGTAGAACGCTTCGATACGGTTCGAGCGCTTCATGCATGTCGAATGGAGGAACCCAATCGGACTCATCTTATGTCTTTAAGATGAAAAGCCACATTGATCACCTCGAAAGGCTCAATATGGATAAAAGGGCTTTATCCATTCTAACGATCAATGAGGGTGGCGACAAGAAAAGGCATCACCCCGACACCAAAGCAAATGTTGCAAATGGTAACGGGAAATTCAAAGGGTTAAAAGAAAGAAAGACTAAAGCGAAACCATCGAAACCAAAAGAAGAGAAGGCAAAGATTGCCATGAACGATCCATGCTTTGAGTGTGGTAAGATAGGGCATTTAAATAGGAATTGTCCAACCTATCTCAAAGAGTTGAAAAACAAGAGGGATGCTAGGCAAACCTCAGGTACAATCTTAATGATACATATTGACCTTACTGTTATTTCTTCTAACACATGGGTATTAGATACCAGATGTGGAACTCATGTTTGCAATTCGTTGCAAAAGGTTCAAAAGAAATAAACATTACAAGAAAGGAGACTATGTTTTGAAACTTCCAAATGGTTTGGAAATTGTTTTAAAATGTCTTGAATGCTCCTAGTTTGACTAGGAACATTATTCAAGTTTCCCTTATAAGACAATATGGTTTTGACTTAAAGTTTGTAAACAATGACATTTATATTTCGATGAATGACATGTTTTACTTTAAAGCTATGCTTTCGAATGATATTTAAGAATTGGTTCATAATAATACAACATTTGATAGTTTAATGTACCAAGCAATCACCAAGAAACTCAAAATGGATTTGAGTAAGACCTATCCTTGGCATTATCGCCTTGGTCATATAAACAGATATCGCATACAAACACTTCAAAAGAATGGTCTTTTGGAAACAAATGAAATTGGTTCATTTGATGTATGCTAATCTTGTTTAAAAGGTAAAATGACTAAGAAACCCTTTAGTGGGAAAGGGCAAAAGATTTGTTAGGTATCATACATTTGGATGTATGTGATCCTTTTAAGCCAATGACTAGGAATGGTGAAAGATACTTCATTACTTTTACCAACAACTATAGTAGTTATGGTTATGTGTACTTGCTGAGACACAAAGTTGAAGTTTTGAAATGTTCAAAGCCTTCAAAAGGTGAAGTACAAAATCAACTCAATCAAAGTTCTTCGTTCCGATAGAGGAGGAATCGAACTCTATTTGGATATGGTTCGATCTATGATGGCTAGGAGCACATTATCCCTATCATTTTGGGGTTACGCTTTGCTCTCCGTGGTCCGTATATTAAATATGGCCCAAAACCAAGAAAGTGGATATGACACCCTTTTGAAATATGGCATGGAAGGGCTCCATCATTATCATATTTAAAGGTATGGGTTGTGAAGCTTATGTGAAGCAATACACCCCAAACAAATTAGAAGTACGATCCACTAGTGTATCTTTGTAGAATATCCTAAAGATGGTATAGGATATTTCTATGATCCAACAGAGCAAAAGGTATTTGTTGCTTTAAATCTAAGTTCCTTGTGAAAGGAGTTAATAGAACAGTGGAACTTGATAAGGATCAAGAACCACAAGCCAATACACGTTTGGTTGATACTAGCATTCAACAAGAGGTTGTTGAAAATGATAAAGTGGTTGATCAACACACACAATACGTTCACAGATCTGGTAGAATTAGTAGTCCACCTGAAAGATATGGATTTTTCATAGATGGATGCTACGTGGTAGATACGGGTGAACATACCACATACCATGATGCAATGTCAAAATCCGATTATGACAAATGACTTGAAGCCATGAACGTAGAGATGCAATCCATGTATGACAACCAAGTATGGAAATTGGTTGTAGCACCTCTTAATTCCAAAGTGGTTGGAAGTAAGTGGGTTTTCAGGAAGAAAACCGATATGCATGGTAACTTGGATACTTGTGAAGCGAGACTTATAGCAAAAGGTTTCACTCAAACTCAAGAGCTTGATTATGATGAGACTTTTTCACTTGTGGCAATGCTAAAGTCAATAAGGATATTATTTGCCATACCTGCATAATATGATTATGAGATTTGGCAAATGGATGTCAAAACGGATTTCCTTAATAGATATCTTGAAGAAGATGTCTATATGGTTCAGCCTGAAGGTTTTGTCGATCCAAAACATCCTAACAAAGTATGCAAGTTAAAGAAATCAATCTGTGGATTGAAACAAGCATCTAGAAGTTGAAATCACAGTTTTGATGAAGAGATTAGGGAATATGGATTCATCAAGAACATCGATGAAGCTTGTGTGTATAAAATGGCTAGTGGGAGCATCATTACTTTCTTAGTATGAT
Organism: Helianthus tuberosus; assembly: GCA_030545235.1. NCBI lineage: Eukaryota > Viridiplantae > Streptophyta > Magnoliopsida > Asterales > Asteraceae > Helianthus > Helianthus tuberosus. The sequence goes on from JARYGA010059723.1 coordinate 277,557, forward strand.
ATGTCGATCACTATTTGGAAATAACATTCCAACCTTGGAGGGTGTAAAAGCCTGGCTTGAAAGTTGTTTTTCAATTAAGGATCTTGGTGAAGTCGCCTATATTTTGGGAATAAAGAATCTATAAGGATAGATCAAGGCTCACGATAGGTTTAAACTAAAGTGCATACATAGACAAAGTCTTGAAAAGGTTCAAGATAAAGAACTCTATGAAAGGTTTGGTACCTATTCAAGAGAGGACAATATTGAATGCATCTCAATGTCCAAGCTCAAAGGATGAGCAAGAAAGAATGAAAGGAATCCCATAAGCGTCTGCTATAGGATTCATTATGTACGTAATGATATGCACTAGACCGGACAAGTTATGCGCTTTAAGCATAACGAGAAGATACCAGCGAGAAACGGTCATTGAGTGACTGTTATAAATATATATTGAAATACCTCAGAAGGACTAAGGATATATTTCTAATATATAGATCTGGTGGAAAAGAACTCGTTGTAAAAGGTTACAGGGATGCGAGTTTCGGAATTCGTTGTAAAGGGTTACATGGATACGAGTTTCCAAACTAACCGAGATGGTTCTCGATCACAGTCAGGGTAGCATTGTCCACTACAGAATCAGAATACATCGCCGCTTCTTTGATTGAGATAATTCATATGGATCTGCCACTTGAATTATTGCCAATCTAGGGGTAGTCCCTGCCATTAAGGCATCAAGAAATCTTTGTGATAACGATGGTGTGATTGATCAAATCAAGGAACCTCGTGTACATCAAGAGACTAAACACATTAAGCGGAGTTTCAACTACATACGGGATAAAGTTGAAAAGGGAAAGATATGTATTCGCAAAGTTCACACTGATCAAAATATTGCGGGATCCACTCACGAAGCTCCTTAAACGGGCAAAGCATGAAAGGGTCATACTTGTACCTAAGGACTTCGATATTCTAGTGATTGGATTTGATCTATTTTGTATTTGGATATTGGAACAATTGTTATTATAACTCTTTATGGTATGTTGAGTTATGTTCCATTTTAGCATGTTTAAATCCGTGAATAAGTTACTTATTCTAAATGTCCGTAGTCGATCATACTTGTGGGAACAGATATGAATGTAAGACTATTATGAACTTGGATTGGTGGATATTCATTAGGTATGAATATAGAGCAAAGTGTTGCTGCCAAAGTTCATAGATATTTGTGGGATACAAATATTGGACTGACTCGCTCTCAAATATTACTGCATGGAATCATTTGTGATTGATCATAAGTAAATTTGAGTAAAGGAGAATATCATAGTATCCTCAGACCTGAGATACATATTGGGTCTTGATATTCACCAAATATTGTACCTTGACTTATTTCTTCGCTGTCAGTAATATGACAGTACATAAGGCTAAGCTCAGGTGTGGTACAAGGTGATTGTGAGAGACGTATGTAGTCAAGATGGGATTTGTTCCTCTTATTCGTTGAGAGTAAGATGTCTAAGGCCTGCTAAAGTTAAATCAACAGAGAGTGGTCACTCTATGTCTCTGGATTTGACATGACATCTGTAACGAAAGGATAAATGATAGATTCACCTAAATCATGTTCAAGTAAGGGACTTGAAGGGGATGATGTTATTGAATGGCACATATAGTCATACGTATTAGGGGTAGTAAACCGTAGTTAGGCGTCATTTACTACTTGCATCAATCTTCTATGTATCTTGTGCAAGTGGGAGATTGTTGGACTCTGTATGCCCAAGACACATATTAAATTGATGTGGCTAGTACGTTATGATCCAAGTCGAGTCATACCCAAATACAAGCTAGACAAACACTTAGAATATTTATTTGTGATATGATCAAACAAATAAATATTAACACTTAGAATATTTAGAAATCAGTTTTTCTAAATAATTGCACTTGACAAACTAATAAATTATATGGATAATTTATTTTGAGAGAATATTTTACTTTGTTATTTAATTGGTTAAATAACATTTTAAAAGGTTATGAGATATTGCATGAAGTCTTGTAATATGATATATTTTATAAATGTTATAAAATATATATACAAGACTTATATTTTATAAAAGAATTTGTATTTTTTTATAAAATATAAAGCTAGGCCGCCACCCCCACATGTGTTCTTCCCTAGACATTTTAAGCCAATTAGTTTACATGCAATTGCATGGATCTTGATTGGGGAAGACTTTGGTCCAATGCATGTACATGCAATTTGCATGTGAAGGAAGGTTATGATTGGCTTATATGGGTGGCATCCTCTCTCATACTTTGATATATACATTATGTATGAAAAATGGTATAGAAACTTAAAAGAATGCTCTAAAATCGGCCAAGAGAGAGCAATTTTAGTAGATGATTTTCAAGTGTAAATCTTGATAAAACTCTCTCTCAAATTTCGGTTATGGAAAGGGTTCCATGAGGGAATTTTTCAAGATCAATTTCAAGTGCAAGGACTCTAGTAAATACTCTCAAAATTTCGGCCATGAGGTGGTTGTCAAGAGGGTTTTTCAAGTGAGTTCATAAGTGTAGGAATCCTAGCTAAACACAAGTGTTTGTTGGAAGGCTTGGGGTATACAAGCTTGAGGTCTTCTACACTTGAAGGCAACCATTCAAGAAGCATCATCTTCTTCATATCCATTACTCCATGGAAGGTAGTATTCTAAACACCCTATGGTTGTGGTTTAAATATTTGATAGCATGCATGTTCGTATATGGATCCGGTGATTGGGTTTTTCATATAAAATGGGTTTTATATCTTGTAAGTAACATGTTTAAATAATAATCTCCGCTGCATTTTATTTCATAAGGATGAAATTACTTTGATAAACATGAGAAAAACCCAACAGTCTGTATAGTTCATTCTGATTGGTCGTCGGTTTGGGGATGGTAAGCCGTACTCAGGTCTATTCTAGACCCTAAAGCTTCTTGTAACTGTTGCCAATAGTGTGAAGTGAAATGACTATCACGGTCTGAAATGATTGCAACTGGTACCCTGTGTCTTGCCACAATTTCAATTGTGTAGATCTCGGCCAATTTCTCGGTATTGTAGGTAGTACGAATCGGAAAAAAGTGCGCCGATTTGGTTAGTCTATCCACTACTACCCAAATCGCATCATGACCTCGAGGTGTTTTTGGAAGGTGGGTCACGAAATCCATCGTGATTTGTTCCCATTTCCATTGAGGTATTTCGGGTTGCTGTAACATTCCCGAGGGTTTCTGGTATTCTGCCTTTACCCGGGCACAAGTCAAGCATTTGCTCACGTACTCTGCTACATCCTTTCACCAATAAAATTCCTTAAGGTCGTGGTACATCTTGTCTGTACCGGGGTGAATAGAGTACTTAGATTTATGACCCTCATCCATAATCAATTGACGTAGATCATGGAGAGTAGGAATCCATACCCTATTTTGTAATACAATACTTCATCCGATTTCTTCACAAAATTCCCTTCATTTCCGTGTAAGTTCTCGCTATTGAGTTGGCCTTCCTCCAAAGCTTCCATTTGAGCCTTATGAATCTGCTCTTTAAGACTGGTTTACACAATCATCCCAAGAGCTCGCACTCTGAGTGGCTTTACTCGGTCTTTTCTACCCAAGGCATCGGCTACTACGTTAGCCTTACCTGGATGGTATTTTATTTCACAGTCGTAATCGTTCAATAGCTCCACCCATCTGCGTTGTCTCATATTCAGCTCCTTCTGATCGAATATATGTTGAAGGCTCTGGTGATCGGTATAAATTGTACACTTCGTACCGTACAAGTAATGCCTCCAGATCTTAAGTGCAAAAATCACTGCGCCCAGCTCTAAATCATGCGTTGTATGGTTCTTTTCATGTACTTTCAACTGTCTGGAAGCATATGCAATAACCTTGTTTCTCTGCATCAATACGCATCCTAGACCACGTCGCGATGCGTCGCAATACACTACAAAGTCATCATTGCCCTCTGGCAACGTCAAAATTGGCGCCTCACATAACTTCTGTTTTAACAACTGAAAAGCTGTTTCTTGTTCTTCGCCCCATTCGTACTTTCGATCTTTCTTTGTCAAGGCAGTTAAGGATTGAGCAATGCAGGAAAATTTTTTAATAAAGCGACGGTAATATCCAGCCAATCCCAAGAATTGGCGTATCTCTTTCGGAGACTTAGGTGCTTGCCAATTCTTAATAGCTTCAATCCTAGTCAACATGAATCCCTTGTTGATCTACCACATGTCCTAAAAATTGCACCACTTGTAACCAGAAATCACACTTGGAAAGCTTGGCGTACAACTTATCTTTCCTCAATATTTCTAGTATGGCTCGTAGATGGTGCTCGTGTTCTTCTTTACTCTTGGAATAGATCAAAATATCGTCAATAAAGACTATGACGAATTTATCTATATATGGTTTACAAACTCGGTTCATGAGGTCCATAAATACCGCAGGTGCGTTGGTTAACCCAAAGGGCATAACCAGGAACTCATAGTGAACATACCGAGTTCGAAAGGCTGTTTTAGGGATATCTTCTTCTTGCACTTTCACTTGATGATAACCAGATCTAAGACCAATTTTGGAAAAGTAACAGGCTCCTTGTAACTGATCAAATAAATCATCTATACGCGGAAGAGGATATCGATTCTTTATAGTAACCTTATTCAGCTCCCGGTAGTCGATACACATCCGAAAGCTTCCATCCTTTTTCTTCACAAATAATACTGGTGCTCCCCAAGGAGAATAATTGGGACGGATAAAACCTCGGTCTAGCAGTTCTTGTAACTGAGATGATAGTTCTTGCATCTCTGAAGGTCCTAAATGGTAAGGAGCTTTGGCAATTGGAGCTGCTCCTGGTATTAAGTCGATTCGGAACTCGACTTGCCGATTGGGTGGCAATCCAGGAAATTCATCGGGAAACACGTCTGGGTAATCACACACTACCGGAATATCTTTAATACGTTGTTCTTCTGGTTCGGTCGCCATTACACTTGCTAAAAACACCTCACATCCCTGACGTATACTCTTCAACACTTTAAGGTGGGATATAAGGTTTAATATGGTACCAGACTTCTCTCCCTGTACCATAATAACTTCATCATTAGGAAAAGGAATCCTAACAATCTTTTGCTCACATATAATCTCCGCCTTGTACTTGGACAACCAGTCCATTCCCACTACTATATCGAAGCTTCCAAGCTCTACCGGTAGTAGGTCAATAAGGAATTGGTGATCGTTAAGGACTAAAGGACAATCATGAATGATTTGGTGACTAGTTATAGGTGTACCGTTAGCAAGTTCTATGGAATAAGGACTTGTTAACTCAATAGCCGGCATATTTAATAGAGGTAAGAAATTGATAGTAACATAGCTCCTATCTGCACCCGTATCAAACAGTACCGAAGCATACTGATCGGAAATAAGAAAGGTACCTGTCACCACATTCGGATCTTGGCGTGCATCATCCGATCCGATCACAAAAACGTGTCCTCTAGCTTGGTTTGACGTAGAAGCTTGTCCCTGGTTCATTTTTCCCGTCTGACCTTGGTTGAATTTAGGACAATTTATTTTGAAGTGTTCCGTACTACCACATTCGAAACAAGCACGGGGGTAAGTCAACTACGGTTTCTGGAGTTGTTGTAATTGTTTTTGTTGGGTTGCTTGAGAACTTGGCGGTTGAAAACGAGTAGGTTGGTAAGAATGAGTTGAGGTTAGAGGCTCTACAACTTCTTGCGTAATGCCCCGTCTTCTGACATTTATTACAGACCACGGTTCGGCATTCACCCGAATGGTGAAATCCACATTTCTGGCACTTTGGTAACGTTCCTTTATAATTATCTGCTCTAGCATCTTTAGTAGTCATGGCATAGACTTGTGGTGTCGCTCGGTTGCGCTTATTTTGTTGGGTTCCTTGGGGTTTCCAATCATATTCGGTTCTCTTCGTACCAGATGTTTCTCCAGGCATTTTCAGAATCTTCCTTCTAACCATGTCAAACGTGATTGTGCCAGACCTGGACACAACACTTTCCATTGTGAGATGTTCCACGGAGTTTATAATACTGCGGACCTCTGGGGCTAAACCCCATATGTATCGCTCAATACGTTTCGGCTCAGGTCGAACCATATCAGGTAGTAATCGAGCAAGAGTATTGAAACGGTTGGTGTAACCCACGTGGTGTGCCCCTTGCATTTGTAAATTCCAGAATTCGTGTTCCAATTTCTGGATTTCGTTCTTCGGGCAGTAGTGGTCCATAAGCATCGTCTTAAGTTTGTCCCACGTCAGGCGATCAATTGCTTCCTGCCCACGTGTCTGGACTATTGTATTCCACCAGTTTAAAGCTTCATCCACAAAGGTTGATGTCGCGTACTTGACAATAGAGTCCGCCAGACAATTACTGATATTGATGACAACTTGTGTTTTCTCTATCCAACTTACAATTCCAGTCGGTCCTTCGATGCCATGAAATTCCCTAGGTTTACCCTCCATGAACTGTTTGTATGTTTGCAGCCACACCGGCGGTAACTTGGGCTACGATAGTTGGGATTACCGCCTGTAGTTGTTGGGTTATTAATCGTGCGATGTCTGCCTCCGTGAGGTCATTTTCTCGTTTTGGGGCCATTCTATAACATAAAAATGCATATATATTGGTACGTATATCAATCATCAAATTGTATTGCATCACAACTGTTAAAACCCCATAAACACACACACACATGTGTAAACAACAGTCACTATTATACATATAAACGCCGCTGTACATTAATCAAAATTGGCATATAGACTGAACCCACTAAGGATCAGTGCTTGTAACATGCATATCAAAACTTGTCACTATAGTAACATACACACAGTAACCACATCTAGTACAAGAAACAAACAACGTCACGCATCACCATCTCGACATAGGCCTACAACTGCCTAGTGCTTGATGTGAGTACAAAAGATATATATATGTACAACAGTAATCGTGTCTCTACACGCGTCTCCAGAAAGCTAACCACACAAACCCTATTGCTAACAGTGCGATAGCTACTGCATAAAACCATAATAATGCCTGATCACGTCCTTGACGGAACACCGTATCTGTCTGTCTGTCCTGGACCCTCATCATCGCCTGCTGGATAACTATAATATGATCATACAAAGCGCTATGATGATGTACTTCCTTTGTCACTGCCACAGTGAGTGCTACCAACTGCTCAATCACATATCTCATCCAACTCCTACTCCTCGGTGACTCAGGGGGTTCCGCTTGGGGTGCTGGGATACCCCAAACAGGCGGAGGGGAATCCTCTACAGGATGTGAAGGCCCACCCGGCTCATAGGTATGGTAAGGTGAGGAAAGTGTGGATCCATGCATCGGATCAATGAACCTAGCTGTGACTGTCGGTCGAAATCCTGATGAGGTAGGGACAAGTGGTGAAGTAGGAGGAGTAAAAACTGGTACTGGCATCGGCACCCTCCTACGTGCCGTCTGTCTAAGTCTAATAGCAGGGGGAATGGATGTATCTGATAGGGCAGGTGAGATACGAGCCGCTGGAACATCGGGAGTATGGGCCCTACTAACCCTGGGAACGGGAGTGGGAGAGCGTCGAATAATAATAGGTGTAGGGCTCCACCTAACTGTAACGAACATTCCGGAACTTGATCATAAGTTAAACACACCTTAAATATCCTTTACATAGCTTAGAAATAGGCTTTGAGAGGTTCGGTGTGCTAAAATAAACTTTATGCTCATTTAGGGACTAAAAGCGTCAAAAAGTGCATAAGTTTGCATTTTCGCGCATAACTTATGTTCTGAGTACATCTGAACATCCAAAAATTTATGTAATCATTAAAATATTATGTTTTAGTGATCGGCTTGTCAAAAATCCATTCGTCGCGCAATTTGGATCGTTTTTCGCGCTTGTGCGCATTTCGTCGTAATTAACCGAACAACGCAATCGTACGGCCAAACGAACCGACATCCGACATATTTTTTAGCATGTTTCATGTTCCCCATACTTTAACATCCTTAGGGAGCTTAAAAATGGGTTTGACGGGTGTTAGAAGTGCCAAAACACGACCATACGCGCACAAGGACCTAAACTGCCAAAACTCAGACTTTGCTGGTCTGCAGGGTCCTTACGGAGCGTATGGACCTGCTTACGGTCCGTAAGCAACCCCCAGATCAGTAGAATGTGATTTCCAGCCATTTCCAGCTGTTACCCGCCTTTACCCATGGTTTTGGGCAATCTATGGGCTGGTTTGGAGGCTCCCCTGGTTTTGAAAAACTATGGGCTCGAGGTGTACGGCTAGGATTGAATCTCGGTTAACGAGGAACGATCTTAACGGTTCTACTACACCTATAAATACCCCTCCATAGTTCACTTGCAACTCACTTGATTTCTGAGATTTTCTCTAAGTTGAAGTGTGCAACACTTCATACCTGAGAAATACTTGGATAATCAAACTTGCGGGGACCCTCTGTAAGTATTCTTTCGTTCTTTTCATTCGTTTTAGCGTTAAAGGCAAACTGCGTTTGACTTTCTGCATTGACCAGTTTATGGTCAATGCAAAGTTCGTTTGAACTTCATAACGTGAGCGTAATCACGATGGTTATAGTCCCTAGTGACTATACCTACTGATTACCACGTAATCTAGGCTCAGTGACGAGTCGTAGTTTCGGCCAAAATGCGTTTTCTCGTGTATTTTGTAACCAAACTACTCTAGGGTATCAAAACCATTTGTTTTGATACCAAACCTGTTTTCTAACTTAACTAAACATGTTCTAGCATGTTTAGCTCGTCACTTTTAGATTTGTGCTTGTCTAGGGTCGTAAGGGTAAGCGATCTAAACAATCGCTTATACTTTCGAACCCGACCCATTTGGTCGATCATTAGGATCCGACCAAACACTTTGGGTGACCATAGTTGTATAAGGAATAACCTTCCGAGGTTATACCTTATGGTTACGACGTTTAGTTAGTTATATGATAGGTAGTATATATGCCTTAGGTAAATTACCAAAATGCCCTTTTTACGCCAAAATTCATTTTAAGCATATGTAACATAATTTTTGACATCTAAACTGATTTGGCAACTATATTAGACATGTTAAGGCATATTTTACTTATCATAGGACTAGTTAAGCGGTCCAAACGCGTTTTACTCTATCACATTAAGCCTGATCTTGAACTAAAGGACAATGGATCGTATTATTTCATGGACCGTTTGTGGGTCCCAAGCCTAGATGATCTTCGCACTTTGCTTATGGATGAAGCTCATAAGTCTCGTTATTCTATTCATCCTGGCTCGGATAAGATGTATAAGGATCTTCGTACTCAGTACTGGTGGCCTGGTATGAAGAAAGACATTGCCTTGTATGTTTCAAAATGCCTTTCTTGTCTTAAGGTCAAGGCTGAACACCAACATCCTTCTGGTTTACTGGAGCAACCAGAGATCCCAGTTTGGAAATAGGAAAACATCGCTATGGATCTCATTACTAAACTACTGCGCACTAAGAAAGGCCATGATGCCATTTGGGTAGTTGTTGATCGTCTTACTAAGTCAGCGCATTTCTTGCCAATCCGTGAGGATTTTTCTGCTGAAAAGCTTGCAAAAATTTATGTGGATGAAATCGTAACTCGACATGGTGTTCCTTTGAACATTATTTATGATAGAGATGCTCGTTTCTTTTCTCATTTTTTGAGAACCATGCAAACTGCTATGGGGACCCAACTTAATCTGAGCACTGCTTATCATCCACAAACAGATGGCCAAACTGAAAGAACAATCCAGACTTTGGAGGATATGCTTAGAGCTTGTGTGATCGATTTTGGTGGTAGTTGGGATTCACATCTTCCATTGATTGAATTCTCCTACAACAACAGTTATCACTCTAGCATCAACATGGCTCCTTTCGAGGCTCTCTATGGTCGAAAATGTCGTTCACCAGTCTGCTGGAATGAGATAGGTGAGGCTCAACTTACTGGACCTGACCTAGTTCTAGAGACAACTGATAAGGTTAAGAAAGTTCGTGATAACCTATAGACAGCTCGAAGCCGTCAAAAGAGTTACGCGGACCAACGACACAAGCCCTTGGAATTTCAAATCGGTGATCATGTATTACTTAAGGTCTCACCTTGGAAAGGTGTGATCAGATTTGGAAAGAAAGGAAAACTTGCACCTAGATATGTTGGACCATTCAAGATCGTCGAAAGAATTGGTAAGGTAGCCTACAGACTTGAGTTACCTCCTGAACTTGGAAATGTTCATCCAACCTTCCACGTGTCCAATCTTAAAAAGTGTCTAGCTGATGAGAACCTCCACATACCACTTGACGAAATTCGTGTTGATAAAACACTACATTTTGTTGAGAAACCTGTGGAAATCATGGACCGAATAGTCAAATGGCATAAACGCAAGCGCATTCCATTGGTCAAAGTTCGCTGGGAATCTAAACGTGGACCCGAGTTTACTTGGGAACGTGAAGATCAAATGAAGGCGAAGTATCCGCATCTTTTCTCACGAGTTTCCTCTAAACAAATTTCGGGACGAAATTTCCACAAGTAGGGGAGACTGTGACATCTGTGCTTGTAATCATTGTAAACAGTTCAGTTATCAATGAAATAAAGTTATTTGATCCCAATGTTTGTTTGTTTATATTTGACATTTTTCATGTTTTGACTTTATTCAATTTCAAACTCTATATCGCTTTCTGGAGAGTTATACGCAAACTGGGGCGTAGACGTAATCAGTTTAACGCAACAAACACTCCGGAACATCATCATATGCTTAACATACCTTAAATAACCTTTACATAACTTAGAAATAAGTTTTGAAGGCTTTGGTATGGCAAAATCAAGTCTATTCGCTTACAGGGACTAAAATTGACAAACTGCGAAAGTATGCCAAATTTAACTGTAACGAACATTCCGGAACTTGATCATAAGTTAAACACACCTTAAATATCCTTTACATAGCTTAGAAATAGGCTTTGAGAGGTTCGGTGTGCTAAAATAAACTTTATGCTCATTTAGGGACTAAAAGCGTCAAAAAGTGCATAAGTTTGCATTTTCACGCATAACTTACGTTATGAGTACATCCGGACATCCAAAAATTTATGTAATCATTAAAATATTATGTTTTAGTGATTGGCTTGTCAAAAATCCATTCGTCGTGCAATTTGGATCGTTTTTCGCGCTTGTGCGCATTTCGTCGTAATTAACCGAACAACGCAATCGTACGGCCAAACGAACCGACATCCGACATATTTTTGAGCATGTTTCATGTTCCCCATACTTTAACATCCTTAGGGAGCTTAAAAATGGGTTTGACGGGTGTTAGAAGTGCCAAAACACGACCATACGCGCACAAGGACCTAAACTGCCAAAACTCAGACTTTGCTGGTCTGCAGGGTCCTTACGGACCGTATAGACCTGCTTACGGTCCGTAAGCAACCCCCAGATCATCAGAATGTGATTTCCAGCCATTTCCAGCTGTTACCCACCTTTACCCATGGTTTTGGGCAATCTATGGGCTGGTTTAGAGGCTCCCCTGGTTTTGAAAAACTATGGGCTCGAGGTGTACGGCTAGGATTGAATCTCGGTTAACGAGGAACGATCTTAACGGTTCTACTACACCTATAAATACCCCTCCATAGTTCACTTTCAACTCACTTGATTTCTGAGATTTTCTCTAAGTTGAAGTGTGCAACACTTCATACCTGAGAAATACTTGGATAATCAAACTTGCGGGGACCCTCTGTAAGTATTCTTTCGTTCTTTTCATTCGTTTTAGGGTTAAAGTCAAACTGTGTTTGACTTTCTGCATTGACCAGTTTATGGTCAATGCGAAGTTCATTTGAACTTCATAACGTGAGCGTAATCACGATGGTTATAGTCCCTAGTGACTATACCTACTGATTACCACGTTATCTAGGCTCAGTGACGAGTCGTAGTTTCGGCCAAAATGCGTTTTCTCGTGTATTTTGTAACCAAACTACTCTAGGGTATCAAAACCATTTGTTTTGATACCAAACCTGTTTTCTAACTTAATTTAACATGTTCTTGCATGTTTAGCTCGTCACTTTTAGATTTGTGCTTGTCTAGGGTTCGTAAGGGTAAGCGATCTAAACAATCGCTTATACTTTCGAACCCGACCCATTTGGTCGATCATTAGGATCCGACCAAACACTTTGGGTGACCATAGTTGTATAGGGAATAACCTTCCGAGGTTATACCTTATGGTCACGACGTTTAGTTAGTTATATGATAGGTAGTATATATGCCTTAGGTAAATTACCAAAATGCCCTTTTTACGCCAAAATTCATTTTAAGCATATGTAACATAATTTTTGACATGACACTCAGCTCCAGATTGCAAAAAAACCCTAATTCTCTCTCTAGCTATGGCGACATCTGATTCCTTCGAAACCCTAGGGTTTTCATCGTGATTTGTCAAGATCAGATCGACGATAAGGGGTTCTAACTTCTATGTCGTAATCTGTCTTTGCGGATTGTTTGATTTTCGGCTAGGGTTTTCTGATTCTTTATATTCGCCGCCTTCAACTTCTGTTTTCGAGCATATTGGATTGAATTGTTGGTAAGTCGACTTTGATTTTTCAGTATTTCTTTCTGATTTGTAAGATTCATGGGTTAGGGCTTCAGCTAGTTTAGGGTTTGATTCTGTTCTTTGTTCGTTGGGTTTGTTTGGCCGAGTTTGCTTGGGTGTTTGCGTACTATTGCTTGTTTCGTAGGGTTGAAAGAGAGTTGTTATTCACTGAATGGATGATCGAGCGAAATCTGGTGGGAAACCACAAGATGTCCACGGTAAGCCTACTTTGTCGTTTCAGGATTTGGCGAATCGGGTTATTGATGTTGAGGGGAATACCCTCAAGCCTAGACGTGGAATCCCGTTGAATGAGACTAAAAGTTCAATCATCATTGACGAGAATTCTAAGGGTTCGGCTCCTGCCCGACTAGGAAATCTGGATGAGAATTTCTGGGATTCTCCGGGTATGGGATACACTCCAATTTCAGGTTTGGATAAAGCAAAATCGGTGGCTGTTCAGGGTTTGGAAAAATCGCCCGGAATTACGGATCCTATCTCCTTTGCTAATGTCGTGAAGAACACTAAGGAAAACATTAAGGTGAAATTCAGGGCAATGGAATCTAGTGAAGTTGTTGATGGAGCAGATGTAGTTATTCCATTGACATCGGTTAAACAAGTCACGGACAGGTATGCTAACACTTTGTATGGGTACTTTCTGGGTAAACGATTGGCATACCCTGTGGTGGATTTCTTTGCAAAGAACAACTGGGTTAAATATGGTCTATCTAGAGTAATGATGAATGCAAACGGGTTCTTTTTCTTTAAGTTCAAGACTAAAGAAGGGATGGATCAAATGTTAGAGGATGGCCCTTGGTTGATAAGGAATGTTCCGATAATTTTGAAGGAGTGGTCAGCTTCTATCAAGATGGAGAAAGAGGATATTAGAGTTGTTCCAGTTTGGGTCAAGATGCATGATGTGCCGTTAGCGGCATTTACTGAGGATGGTCTTAGTTTGGTTGCATCTAAGATAGGGGTTCCAAAGATGTTGGATTCGTATACGGCCACGATGTGTGCTGAGTCTTGGGGTAGAAGCAGCTATGCTAGAGCTCTCATTGAAGTGCAGGCGGGGACTGATTTAAAGAAGAGTGTAACTGTCGCAATCCCATCTTTAGATGGTGGTAGTCATTCTAAGGTGGAGGTAAAAATAGAATATGATTGGGAGCCTTTAAGGTGCTCATCTTGCTGCGTGTTTGGTCATGAAGATAGCTCATGCCCAAAGAATCCTCAGGTATCTTCTAGTGGGGATGCTGAAAAGATTAATGATGATTTTCAGGTTGTAGGGGTCAAGAAGAAGAAAGTGAACAACCAAGGCATCCATATGAAAAATCAGAAGACTAAGTTAGTTTACAGGCCAGTTGTCAACCCTAAACCAAAATCGTCCTCAAAGAGACCGATGCAGAATCAGGTTTCAACATCTAACTCGTTTGACATTCTGAAGGATGATACTGGTAATCAGGGAGGTACCACTGTGGGTCGAGTGGAGAAGAAACCGTCAAGTGACAGGCAGGAATCGGATGAGGAGGAGTTTGAAGAAGTCTACAATGAAACTAGTGCATTTATGACATCGGGTACTCATCCTTTTTCTTCAAAAGCAGGGGCAAGCACCTCTTCTACCAAGTTCTCTAATGGATAGGCTGTCTGCTTTTCGTATGAAGGGGCTGCTGTTTTGTGGCTACTTTATCTTTGATGATGGTGGTTGAAGATTATGTTTTGTGGTTTTTGCATTGTCTGTCTAATAGATGTCGTGTCATGATGTATAGTAGACTAGGTTATGGGGTGTTATAGGTCTTTGGTTTTTGTTTGATTTACATATATGGGGCATGTCCTGTATATGAACTAGTGTGGAACACATCCTCACTACTTGTACTTATTTACGGTTGCATTTTAATAGAATCACCGGGGTAACCCTTTACCCAAAAAAACATAATTTTTGACATCTAAACTGATTTGGCAACTATATTAGACATGTTAAGGCATATTTTACTTATCATAGGACTAGTTAAGCGGTCCAAACGCGTTTTACGTGAATGACGCGTTAAAGTAGCATAAGCTACCTGAACGGGTCATAACGGGTCATAACGGGTCAAAAGCACTTAGGATAAGTTTCGTTTTAGTATGTAGGCTTTGTTAAACCATATTACATGAGTGCCTACACTCATTTGGTTTACAAACCCTCATGCTACCCGATCCTCCGAATAGGTCCGTTTATTAATGTAGTTACCTATATTAGGTGCCGTTTGAACCCGTAATCTTCTAGCTTTGCTTGGTGGATATCTAAAGTCTATTGAGCAATCTCAAGTGAGTACATAGACCCCTCTTTTACTGTTTTCCAAAAGTTTTGGGGTGAAACACATGTGCCTACTTGTTACTTTCATGCTTTCCATGTTTTCATATCATATACTTGCTATGTTCATTAGTACACTATTAGTACATAAATTTCATTTTGTCTTGCTATGTATGTTTTTACTTAGCATGCTAGCATATTAATTTACATTACATCTTCTTTTGCTATGCATGTTTACTTGGCATGATAGCACATTGATTTACATTACTTTTTCTGCTTTATATGTTAACTTAGCATATTTAGCACATTGATTTACATGACTTTTCTGCTTTGTATGTTGACTTAGCATACTTAGTACATTACTTTCATTACATGTTTGTTTTTGGTATGACATTTGGTTTGTACAACGGGACTAAACTACATTCCTTAACATTAGCTACGCCGCTCGGTAGTAAGTAATGGTACCATAGGACTTGACAAATTGCGTTCCTAACATCCTAGGTTTGTTTGGATGTAAGGAATGACTGAATCCGAAAACATTTTACTTTGATAACCTTTACTTAGGGTTATCCGTCTGTCTCAAGGCTTGAATGTATGCATTAACTTACCGCATAAATGTTTGTATCAGTAAAACATGCTTTTATTTTACAAGACATAACTTTTGGTTTATTCAAAATACTTTGTTTTGTACATCTTTACTTGTGGTTTAAGTAGTCTCATTTTACTTACCATACATAACTTTTGTTTACACATTACATGACTTATATTCAACTTGGATTATATTATGACATTTGATGTCACACCCCCAAATTCCACCATGCGGAGTATCACCGCTTGGAGACATGACATAACCAGGATCGAGCCACCAATCATATTGAACAACGTATTTAAGTAATTAAAACCAACCACAATACAATTGGTGACCAAAAGGAAGTTAACCAAGTTCAATTTAAACAGCGGAAGCATAAGACGTTAAACCAAAACATAAGTTCGTAGTTCATAAGTTTAAAGACCCAAAACATAAGTTTCATAAGTTCATAAAGTTTATTTATTGAGTACGAGACATAACGGTTCGCATCCCACAACGACCACCTCCTTGTGCAAGCTCCATAGCATCTAACGACCTGCAAAGCATGTAATAACGAGTCAACAACAAAGTTGAGTGAGTTCACGGTTGGTTGTCCATTTTAGAGTTGTTTCCAAAAACGTAGTTTAATCTTAATCAGCTATCCAGCCGTGGGGGTTACCCCATAGTTCGAAAACATTTATCAGTTAACCATCCCATGTCCACCTTCCCTGGCTATCCAGCCCGGTACTCCGGCCGTGGGGGCTACCCCATTATTTAAACTACCAGACTTGTTTATCATATCGACTACTAACGAAAATTAATTGTGCCCTAGCGTCGGTGTCTATCATCACCGACGTGCCATAGTCCATTAGTACACACCCGTCCGATTGGCACGGTGTGAGGTTTGTTAAACCTAATAGCGCTATTAACTAATGACCCGCTCGCCATAGCCTCAGCGATTAAGTCGATATAAAGGGAGGGACTTCGCTGATAGAGTTCTAGTCCGGTAAGTCTAATTCCATCCCAAAAGGACGAGGAATTCTCATTCCTGAACACGTCCCAACAGGACGAGGAATTCTCATTCCTGAACACGTCCCAACAGGACGAAGAATTCTCATTCCTGAACACGTCCCAAGGACGAGGAATCCCTATTCCCGAACCCATTCCCATTCCCACCGGGAATTACCATGCTTTGTAGAAAAGTGTGAACTCACCTCGGTTTGCTCGGTTAGATTCTCAAATATAGCTAACAGTCAAGGTCGGTCAATCACGTCCTAATATGATTACCAGTTAGTCATTTAGTGGTTTCAAATAGAGCACAAAGTTCCTACACGTATCTACTACATAACATGCATTCACTTTAATAGTTCATGCTCATATAAACATTCCACCTATAGCTACTCAAGAGCAAGCATACGATATTGCACATTGTTGGTGCATTAAATGTCTGCTGATTACGTCATTATCAAGTCTTGTGTCTAGGATTGTTTGAATGATCACACAATAGGGTTTAAGTTAGGGTTTTTATGTGTTAAACACAAGATTTCGCTTGAGAGGGTATGTTTATGCTTGAAGCGAAATCAACAACACAAGATTTCGCTTGAGTGGGTTTGTGTTTGCTTGAAGCGAAATCAGCACAAGAGATTTCGCTTCAACAAATCTCAAGCGAAATCATGTTGTCTATATATAGGTGGTTAGATCATTTGAAGCGAATTAGAGTTGTGAGTGTATGTGAGTCAAGGTGCTGCTGAATTTTTGTCAGAAAATCATTGTAAAGACTCAGAAGGCATTAATAGAAAGAAAATTAAAGAGAACAAAGCTGTTATGACTTTGTATACATTGATTCCGCCTTTGTATTCAGAGATGAACGCCTTAACTGACTTTTAGAGGTCGTACAACGGTCCAACAAGTGGTATCAGAGCTCAGGACGAGGAGTTCATACCATAGCAGCGGATTATCTTCTTTCTACTCATTTCTTTTTACGTTTTTCAGTTCTGAACAAGTTCCAACGGTCGAAATGGTCTAATTTTCGAGTATAACGTGTAAAACTGAGTTTTAACAAAGCCTATAAAGTTTCGGACTTAAATTCAGATTAAAACTCATTAAAATTGACCTAAAACAGGGTTTCGCTTGAAGTTGTTCGTAGATAACAGGTTGTTTTCGCTTCAAGACAGACATTTTGGACGATTTCGCTTGAAACTCTGAAGCGAAACAGAGACTTCCTGAAGCGAAATAGTTGGTTTCGCTTGAAACTTCTGAAGCGAACTTGTTTCTGCTGGATTTCGCTTGAAACTCTGAAGCGAAACTGTTCTGTCAGATTTCGCTTGAAGGTTCTGATAAGTTGAAGCGAAATAGTTGGTTTCGCTTGAAACTGATTTGGTTTGTATCTTGTATTGTTGAAGCGAAATAGAGGATTTCGCTTGAATCAGTCTTGCTGACTGATTTCGCTTGAACAGTATTATTTTACAGATTTCGCTTGAAGTTGCTGAATTTTCAAAACCTCTAAAAAAAATTTTCTAAGTGTTTGACTGATTTTTCAGGTACGTTCACAATGGATGATATTTTCTTGAATCCGTTTAGCGATATGTACGCATTCGCAGGAAACTCGGGAGACGATACTTCTTCAAACGATGTAAACAAAAGTCCACCGAAATAAAGAAAGAAGGAAGCTTGGGA
Source organism: Helianthus tuberosus (assembly GCA_030545235.1). Classification (NCBI taxonomy): domain Eukaryota; kingdom Viridiplantae; phylum Streptophyta; class Magnoliopsida; order Asterales; family Asteraceae; genus Helianthus; species Helianthus tuberosus. The sequence goes on from JARYGA010059723.1 coordinate 295,658, forward strand.
GTCCGAAAGTGCATTTGGAACATTTAACAAACCTCCTAAACTGATGGCTATAGAAGATTATAGCAGGTGGGCAACAAAGTTCGAAGATTGGTTGATGGCATTTGCTTTTCCTTGCTGGAAGAGTATGAAGAATGGTTATGCTCAAGGAAAGAAGAATGGTGAAGCATTAAGATCAGTTGAAGAGAATGACAGTTTTGTGGCCGAGCAAAAATGTGTGGCATTATTGTTTCAATCGGTGCGTGAAGACATCATTTCACTGATAGATTACTCCAATGCTAAAGATCTATGGGCAAAGTTGGAAAAGAAGTGTGTCGGTAGTCAAGAAATTAAGAAAAACAAAAAGAAACTTCTTTGAAAAGAATTTGATCTGTTTGGTTGTATAAAGAACGAGTCAGTGTGTAAAATGATAGAACGGTTCGGTCATCTGAAGCTGGAATTAGTAAGACATGAGATTGACATTCCTGAAGAAGATCTTATCGACAAATTGTTCGATTCGTTGCCTGACGAGATGGATTGGAGATACTATGCGCTGATGCTGAAGAATACCATCAAAGAACCAGAAAAGCTGACATTAGATTTGCTGATTGAAAAACTCGAGAGTCATGAGCTAGAGTTGAAAAAGACGTACAAAATTAATCATTCATCTTATCAGCAGAATCTGGATTTATACTATCCAAAGAGTATGATGCCGAAAGCTACTTCTCCAAAGACTGCATTTTCTGCTGAGAATGTTTCTTCAGCAAGCAAAGAAAGTCAAAGCAATTCAAGCAGTGGAAGCCATAGTGGTTATCACAGTGGATCTACGTCTTCTGCAAATCATTCTGATGCGAAGTTTTCTTGCAATATCGCGATAGATCTGAAGAACGCACAGAATTTTGATGAGGAGTCGGCCAAGCAACAAATGGTCTTTCTGGCGTCTGTTTTGGAATCCTACGAAGGATTGGTGGCTGGAAAAATCGGGAATACAAATCTGACGAAAGAAGACTACGATCAGATAGATCCTGAAGAAATGGAGCTGATAGACATTCGTTGGGCAATGGCAAGTGCAGTTCGACGTGCACAACGCTTCATGAAGATTACTGGCAGAAAAACAATTGGTGGTGCTTCTACTAAGCTGGGGTTTGATAAATCGAAGGTGACTTGTTTTAAATGTAAGCAGAAGGGTCACTTCAAACGAGAATGCCGAAACGCTTATACTGATGAGTCGGAGAATCCTTTCAGAGATGATTATTACAAAAAGGCAATCTACCATCAGAATAAATCTGAGCCGCCTAGATTGAAGCAGGTTGAAGATAACAGAGACAAATCAAGGGCTCTTGCTGTGATTTATGATGATGAGGGGTATGATTGGAGTAAGGAAGTTTTACCGGAAGAAGATGCGGTGGGTTACGCATTCATGGCAAGCAATGATGAACCTAAGCCATGGAAAGATGATCGTACTGAAGAACAGAAGTATCAATACCGGAAGATGATTGCTGAAAACAAGATTATCAGACTTTCTGGTGTCTTTCTGGAAGCTAGAAGAGCAAACAGATGGGATCCAGATAGAGAGTGCTATCTTGATAGGTATGGCAACATTGCGATTGATGACAAAACGCTAGATATCGAAGCCATCATCAAGGAGTACAAAGAAGATGATGAGTATTGGCAACACAAATGGTGGGGAACTCCAACTTCGAAAATGATTGAAGAAGAGAAAGAGAAAGAGAGAAAAGAGAAAGAGGAGAAAGAGAAGAAAGAAAAGCAGGTTGATACAGGCATAATTGATACTACGCAAGAGTTGACAGCTGAGAACCTGGGAGTGATGGCTGACAAAGTGCTAGCTGCAAAAGCACTTGAGGTAGATTCTAATTCTGTTACTAAGTCAAAGGGATCGGTCAGTCAAAGTGTGTCGACAAATGCGTCAGGTAACAAAATTGAAGGGAATGCTGACTGCAAAAATTGCACCAAACAATGCAATTTTTGTAGCACTGTCACGTATCTTAACAATGAGAAATTTCAGAATCTGACAACAAAAGTTAGAAAGGTTGAAGATCAGATTCTCGATCGTGACAAAACTGTAAGAGCTTCAACTGAACGGATTAAAGAATTAACGACTCAAATTGAAAATGATAAAACTGAACGTGAGAAAATAAAATCTGAAAATGAAAAGTTAATTCTTGAAAACCGTCAGATTTCTGAAAAGTTTGAGAAATTGAAAAACGTTGTTAAAGATAGTGATGATCGTAATGGCAAAACATTTAAAGAAAATGAACATCTAAGAGCTGTTTTGAGATTAAAAGAAGAATCGATTAATGAACAACTGGATCAAATTGCTAAATTGAAACTTAAAGTTCAAGAAGCTGAAATTGAGAATGAACGAATTCAGTTGAAGCTTAACAGCTATAAATCGGCAAGCTTTGTTTTGCAGCATATTGTTCCTAAACCTATAGGGAAAAACAAAGATGGCGAGGATGTTTTTTCTGATGGAACGGGTATAGGTTTTCACAAAGTTCCACCGCCAATTTTAGACAACTACACGAAAAAGCAGTCTAGTTTGGTGGAAATTGAGGAAGAAAGTGAAGTTAAACTTCCTGAAAACATTGATGTCACGTTCACATCTTCCAATGACGAGGGTGTCCAAAGTGATGTGGTGAAAAGTGTGGTAGACAAAGTGCTTAAACCGGATTGTGACACTTCTGAGGAGGATGGGTGTTTCTTTGACAAATACATTCAGAAACCAAAGTCCAAAAACAACTTAAGTGATGAACCGGGTCTTGTGATGTACAAGATGGCTGGATCTGATAAGTTGTATTTGGATTCTGAGTTTCCAATTGAGAATGTTAATGTGAAAAAGCTGACAAATGTTTTCAAATTGGTTGAAGTTGAGTTGTCAGAAGTGAACAGTTTGAATCAAACAAAAAGGCAAATGAATTTTGAGAAAGATAAAGCTTATTACAAAAAGCCTATTGTTCCACCACGTTTTTATAATAACAATCGAAACAATTGGTCGGGTGGTTATCGAGGTGGTAAGAGTTATCAGAAAAAGAGTTTTCAAAACAAGAGGTTTACAGAAAAGAAGGTGTTTGTGAATGGTTCAAGTTCACTTTCTGATGAGGAAAATGAAATTTTTTCAAAATCAAACAAAGAGTTCTTTGAGAAAAGAGCTTCACATTATCAGTCTGAAGGCACAAGTCGAGTTGTTGATACTCGTACATGTTTTAGATGTAATCAAGTTGGTCACATTGCACGAATGTGTACCAATGTGAAGCCTAAGATTGAAAATATGAAGTTTCAACAAAAGAAAGTTGATGTGAAGGGTAAAGCACCAATCGTTGTTGAGAAAAAGAATGTGAAAAATGACAACATCAAATTGAAAAATGAACCCGTAAAGAAAGTGGTAACTAAAAATGACAAATTTTATAAACGGGTTGCATTATCTCAACAAGTTTGGAAACCAAAAACTGAAATGAAAATTTCAACTTCTGAAGTGAAAAAGGCTGATGAATCAATTTCGGTTGATTATGATACAAATTTTCCATCTTTGAAGGCTGAAAATTTCAAAATTCAAGTTGCTAGAGTCAAGGTTACACCTAAGGCTGATGAAGCCTGGGTGGACACCATGTTCGAATAAGCAGTTTGAATTGCCGGAGCTTCCTGGATCGCGAAGCATGAATCGGCATATTTCTTGAAGTTGTTTAAGTCGTAGTTTGTTTTGTGTAGGATCTTCCACAACTGATATCCAGATGGATTATGGATAGTGGTGCATCTCGACATATGACAGGAAAAACTGCATTGCTGTATGATGTAAGAAACATTAATGGTGGTTATGTGGGATTTGCTGGTCATGAAGGTGGTCGAATTGTAGGTGAAGGAACGTTATCCAATGGGATTGTAACGTTTGAGAGAGTTAACTACATCACTGAACTGGAGAACAATCTGCTTAGTATCTCGCAGATTTGTGACAATCAGTATACTACTCACTTCACTGATAAAGAATGTTTGATTCTGAAACCTGGTTTTGTTATCCCTGAAGAATGGATTATTATGAGGGCACCTAGAGTGAACGATTTATATGTGTTAGATATGTCTGTAGCAACTACAACTACTGGTCAAGCACATTGTTTCGTGTCTAGAGCAACTGAGAAAGAATCAAGATTGTGGCACCGAAAGATGGGGCATATACATCTTAGAAAAATGAATCATTTGGTGCACAATGATTTGGTATTGGGTGTTAATATCAAAGGTTTTCATCTGGAAGGGGAGTGCATTAGCTGTGTCAAAGGCAAGCAGAAGAAAAAGTCACACCCTACAAAGCAAGTCAATTCAGTTTCGAGACCTCTGGAAAGACTTCACATGGATTTGTTTGGTCCGGTGAATGTCAAAAGTATTACAGGAGATTACTATTGTTTGGTCGTTACTGATGATTATTCCAGATTTTCGTGGGTTTCTTTCTTGAAGACGAAAGATGAAACATTTGACAGTTTGATGGGGTTGTTCAGGAAGATTGAGAATTTGTACCAAAGGTGTATCAAGAGAATTCGAAGTGATAACGGTACTGAATTCAAGAACAGCAAGATGGAAGAATTTTGTGATGAAAGAGGTATTTTGCATGAGTTTAGTGCTCCGTACACTCCGCAGCAGAATGGAGTCGCAGAACGCAAAAACCGGACACTAATCGAGACGGCTAGAACTATGCTCGCAGATTCAAAGTTACCGATAAATTTTTGGGCTGAAGCTGTTTCTGCCGCATGCTATACACTCAACAGGGTTCTTACTGTCAAGAAGTTCAAAAAAACATGCTTTGAGCTAATCAATAACCGCAAACCGAATTTGAAGTATCTAGAACCGTTCGGGTCACCTTGTACGGTTATAGAACCTTTTGGAAAGTTTGGTCCGAAGTGCATTGAGGGAATATTTGTTGGTTATTCAAATCCGTTACGACGTGTCTTAGTTCCAACTGAAAAGCGGATTATTGAAGCTGCAAATGTTGAATGTCAAGGTTATACTATGCCGCCGCAGAATCCTGGTGATTCATGGCGTTATCATTATGACAAACTTTGGGATTCGTTTGACATGAGAGAAGAATCAGAGGATGATGAAGATTTCTTTGATGAGTTGGATATTTTACGTGAATATGAGTCGCAACTAAGGTTCCCAGCTGAGTATTCAAGAAGACCACGGGAAACTTCAAATGATGATGAAGCAGGTCCAAGTAATGCTGGTGAACATGATGATGTCCAACAAAATGAAGTTGCTCAGGATAATCAGTCGGCTCAGAATGATAATCTAGAAGCTGAAAACATGCCAGTATTTGATCATGGTGATTCAGATTCAAATTCTGAGGGGGAGCAAATTCAGATTTCAGGTCAAACAAACCAAGTTGGTGAACAAGATGCAGAGCAGAATGTTACTAATCTGGAGGGAAATGTAGATGTTCAAAGTGAAGTGATGCCGCGAACTTTTTCATATCATCCAGAGGAGTTGATCATAGGAGAATTACAAGCTGGAGTTCGCACTCGAAATCAGATTGATAAAGGGCTTACATGTTTTTATACAAAAGTTGCTTCTTTGCAAACTGAATTCTCATTAAGTTGTTTTATCTCGCAGGTTGAGCCAAGAACTTACAAAGAGGCGCTTACTGAAGACTCTTGGGTCAATGCAATGCAGGAGGAACTTAGTCAATTTGAGAAATTGGGAGTGTGGAAGTTAGTTGATTTGCCGGATGGTCATAGGAAAATTAACACTAAGTGGGTGTTTAAGTGTAAGAGGGACGATAGAGGAGTTGTCGTAAGGAACAAAGCTCGACTCGTTGTTCAGGGATTTAGTCAACAGGAGGGAATTGATTTTACCGAAGTCTATGCTCCTGTAGCACGACTAGAAGCTATCAGAATTTTCCTAGCATTTGCGTCTTGGAAGAACTTCAAAGTTTATCAGTTGGATGTTAAATCGGCGTTTCTTTATGGGAAGGTTAAAGAGGAGGTTTATGTCGGTCAGCCGCCGGGCTTTACCGATCCAATCCACAAAAACAAGGTCTACTTATTGGACAAAGCGCTGTATGGTTTACACCAGACCCCGAGAGCTTGCTACGAGACTTTGTCTCAACACCTACTAGCCAACAAGTTCATTCGTGGAAAAGTGGATGCCACTCTCTTCCCTAAAGTCGTTGATGGTCATCTTCTGATAGTTCAGATTTATGTGGACGATATAATCTTTGGGTCAACAAATGAAAATCTATGCAAAGATTTTGAACAGGTGATGAAGCAGAAGTTTGAAATGTCATCAATGGGGGAGATGAAATTCTTTCTGGGATTACAAGTTGAACAACTTCCTGAGGGAATTTTCATTCATCAGTCAAAGTACGTTCATGATATTCTAGAGAAATTTGGGATGTCAAGTTCTACTCCAGCTGCTACCCCACTTGCAACAAATCATGGGATTCACCCAGATCTCACCGGAGACAGGGCTGATGAGACGTTTTACCGATCCATGATAGGTTCTTTAATGTACCTAACTGCTTCACGTCCTGATATAATGTACCCAACGTGCCTCGCAGCAAGATTTCAGTCTAACCCGAGAGCATCGCATATGATCATTGTGAAGAGGATATTGCGCTACCTGAAAGGAACTCCTTCATTGGGGTTGTGGTATCCTAGAAAAGGCGACTTTACGCTCGAAGGGTATTCCGATTCGGATTTCGGATGCTGCAAAGTCAATTCAAAATCAACAACTGCAGGATGCCAGCTCTTTGGTCCTAGATTGGTTACCTGGCAGTGTAAGAAACAAACGTCTGTGGCGTTATCTACATGTGAAGCGGAGTACGTATCTGCTAGCAGTTGCTGCTCTCAGATCTTGTGGATACAGCAACAGATGCGCGACTACGGTTTGCAGTTTCTTAACACACCTCTTTTTGTTGATAATGAGGCCGCTATAAATATAACTAAAAATCCAGTACATCACGCTAAAACTAAACACATAGAAATTCGTCATCACTTTATTCGTGATTGCTTTGAGAAAAAGTTGATACGAATTGAAAAAATCCACACTGACGAACAGAAAGCTGATTTACATACCAAAGCTTTTGATAAAAATCGGTTTAAATATTTGTTAAAACTGAATGGTATGAAGCTTCTGTCGGTGTCGGATGGCATAATTGGCGTTGATGAGAGTACTGTTGCGGATGAAGACGAGAAACAATCTGCAATGGTTTGTCGAATTTTTACTTGTTTTGGTATTTAGGGGGAGTAGATGTTTGTACATAGTTTATTTTCAGAAAATACAAAAACAGTAAAAAATGCAAAAATACAAAAACATGATAAAATCTAAAAAAGAGCTTGTGTATATAGGGAAAATGATAGTACATCAGCTAGACGATCACAGTATGCTAAAGATTTGAAAAGTATAAAAGAGCTAAACAATCTTACTGATGATGTGTCGATAGGTTTTCGCACATTTAGTAGATTTATTCGGGATATAAACCTAAATTCAAACTTGTGAATTCGTGGGGAACACTACTTGGATATATAGGTAACCCCTGAAATCTCGTTTGAAAGGTCTCTTAATCTGATATACTAGGTCTTTATACTCTATGATGTCTGGGGTATTATTCCGGGACTTCTGCTGAACGGTAGTTCTGACCTAGTCCCTGGCTAATACTTGCTTCAATGCTTGAAACACAGCATTAAACCCTCAGCATGCTGAAACAATAAAATTGATAAATGCTGCTGTTGTAAGCAAAAAGATCCTCTAAAGGGGACTCACTGAAAAGTCGAAGCTGATATCTCTCTTCGTATACGGAAGTATCGATCTGAGATCCCTCGGCCCTCGCATACCTAAATTATATACAGATATCATTGTAGTATTCTCACCTGTAAGACTGATTATTGAGATTCTGGATACGGGAGTATATTCAAGAGGTGGGACACATGAATGATCTAAGTTCTTAATTCATCTAAATCGTATCCTGAATAAGTTGAACTTTGTATGAGAATTTAAGATGGATCAGTATATCGACAATCGAGGTAAATTGTTTAAGTCTGAGTATGTAATGTAGCTTAACGGTACTTGTGATTTGTCTGAAAAGCTGATATGATTCCCTGACAAGCTTACCAAAAAAAAAAAAAAATTTGTTTGTAAATAGTTTACTTTGTTTAATTTCTGAAGTTTAAGTTTTCTGTATTTCATTTCTTAGTTTAGAATACTTTGATAAAATCCAAAAAGATTTTATTTCTGCTTTATTTTAGACAAACCAAAGTGGAGAGTTGATTGTTGAATTCTCAGATGTTTGAAGCAGATGCAGGAGATTCTGGACAGAAGAATGAAGAGAGCTTACTTTGAAGAAGTTTGAATTGTTTGAAAAGTCAAAAACAAGTTCATTAACTTGATACTTGTTATTTTTCAGAAAATGTTTGAAATGTTGTTTTAAAATCAGTATTGATTCGTCAAAAGATCAACCAAGGTCATTAATTTGGACTTGGTAGATTAATTGAGTAATCAGGGTCATTAACTTGGACCTGAATACTTGAGTGGATTATTATAGCTGATTGAGTTTGTGTTTTATTGTTGAAAAGATAGAATGGTTATGTTTGTTGGTTGAGTAACAGGATTGGACTTTATCATTCCCACGGAAGCTAAATGTTAAAGCTTGAACCAGATTTCTCAGATCCTAGCATATTGAGAGGGGGAGTCTGTGAAAGGGGGAGTCTGGATCAACAGTCAAAGGGAAGATTGAAGTTTAAAGTTTAAAGATTGAAGATAAAGATTGATGAGAGTTTTTACAATGTTTGAAGATTGTTAAAGACAAAGACTTGAAGCCAAAGACTTCATCAACATCCAAGGGGGAGTCTGTTGGTGCATTAAATGTCTGCTGATTACGTCATTATCAAGTCTTGTGTCTAGGATTGTTTGAATGATCACACAATAGGGTTTAAGTTAGGGTTTTTATGTGTTAAACACAAGATTTCGCTTGAGAGGGTATGTTTATGCTTGAAGCGAAATCAACAACACAAGATTTCGCTTGAGTGGGTTTGTGTTTGCTTGAAGCGAAATCAGCACAAGAGATTTCGCTTCAACAAATCTCAAGCGAAATCATGTTGTCTATATATAGGTGGTTAGATCATTTGAAGCGAATTAGAGTTGTGAGTGTATGTGAGTCAAGGTGCTGCTGAATTTTTGTCAGAAAATCATTGTAAAGACTCAGAAGGCATTAATAGAAAGAAAATTAAAGAGAACAAAGCTGTTATGACTTTGTATACATTGATTCCGCCTTTGTATTCAGAGATGAACGCCTTAACTGACTTTTAGAGGTCGTACAACGGTCCAACACACATATTACTTTCATTGACATATAACATGTTAGATCATCCTCAGATAACATACTCGACATTTAGACACGCAAATTACTACTTATGTCATTACAACTTAAATATCCAAAACTGGGCTGTTTTCGGGCATTTTAATAAAACAGTTAACTTACTCCAAAAATTCCCAAATTTTTACTGAATATCTTAAACGATCCAAATATTATTGTGTAAAAATCTCGGGATCCAATTCATTACCAATATTTTATAAAAATTCATTTTCCGGACTGAAATCAGATTTATCTTTTTCTGACTGCAGTCCACGGAATAATTTATTTAAAATTCATCGAATGTCCGATTTACGAAATTCCAGTGAGATAATTACAAATACATCGGTGGTCATCTACAGTACAAATTTCATGATCTAACTCTACACAGAATTCAAGTTATGACGGAAAACAGGACGCATATTTTCAGCAGTAAAAATGCAGCTTGAGCTGCTGTCCAAAAACAGATCTTTAAAAATAGTAAACGAAGTCCAAAAATTATGATTCTGGTGCCATTAGAACCGTATTTCGAAATAGCCTGTTATAGACTCAAGAAAATCCGTTTTTCGTTAAATATTGACCTGTTTACAGCCAACTGAAGTTGGCTGTAAATGCTCAGACAGAAACTGTTTTCAGCTTTTAGCTTTCTAACTCGTGTTCGATTGATTCCGTTAACATGTTTAGTGATCACAACGACATCAAACATCAATATTTACAAGCAAATCATCAGGTAATCAACAAGAATCAAAACAACTTCATATTAACATCACTTCATCACATTTCATCTTTTATGTAAACCTACATGTTCATGACTTATATTTATGATCTTTAGTGTTCTTGCATAAACCAACATGATGTGTCTATTAACCACTAAAATCATGAAGTATCAAGAGTGTATAAGAAACTTACTACTAGCTTGAAGCTAGGGAAGAACTATGGTGAAGATTGAGTGGATAAAAGCACACGGAAGAGGTCCTTCAACTTCCGAGAACACCAAGCTTCGTTGAACGCCTTGTAGCACCTAGAAGTACACTTGGATTGGATGAACTTGCAACAAAAATGTGGTGGTAGTGGGAGGGGGTTTCGGCTGAGTTTATGGAGGAGGGAGAGAGTGAAATGAAGTTTGATGAAGATGATGGAAGGTGTATGTTTCTTATAGTCCATAAGCTCTTTTATGCAAGGGTTAACATGTCTAAGAAGTACATGACATATCCTACCATATCCCAAGGAGAGATTGCTTAGAGATTTTAGTAAGATTTAAGAAATCTTTGGTGTGTGGGGCCCTTATGAGCCGTAAGTTAGCAATGGGGGGGGGGGTTCAGTGTAATTTGATGGTAAATAGGTGATTTAGTGGACGGTGTTAAGTGTATGACTTGTGTTTAATGTGTTACATGCTTTATCTAATGTGTTTAAGTGTTCGGCAACCAAGACTAGCTTAAAAAAATAGAAACAATGCTTCTAGCATTATTTTGGTGTTCCGGGTAATGTCCGGTTGTTCGGTTTGATACTGTTCCGTTATAGTGCTTAATTAATCCGTAAAGTGTCCTATATATATATTTTTGTAACATTTTTAATTCTCAGCACTCAGGAAAGCATACCGGACTATTTAGTAACTTTTCTGTACACTACTAGTATGTTAACAAGCACATGTAAGTATAACACAGTAATTAGAAAGCAGTTAAGTGATTCAGCACAGTCATCAAGCACTTTAATTATTATTAATAAATCGTACGGATACATGGAATTATGAGGGTTGTCACATTTGACTATTGGACTAAACATGGATATTTTACAATGTTGGTTGGTTTGAGTGACTTAAATAACGAGGCGTGTGTAATATGATACAAGCATGGTGGATACGCCGCTGGTACTTCCTATATATAAGTGCTTGTATGATATTACATATCGTAGCGTCATTTAAACCACTTCAGTTTAGACATATTACATTTACAACACATTTTTACTTAAACATTGTTTTACAAATAACTTGGTTTATTCAAACTCTTTTTACTTGGTTATTCTTTTAACCATACACTATCCTTTTATATATACATATCATCTGATTTTGCTATCGTTTTTCAAATGATTTATAAAACAAAACAAATAACAAGGTTCATGACTGAATTTTTATTAAACATTTCTTCAAACATAAGTCATGAATCCTATTTTCATAAAACCTATGTATCTCACAGGCATTTTTATGCTGACGTACCTATTTTCACATGTGTTTTCAGGAGCTGTTGCTTAGGATGATGATCGTGACACTAGGGCGGACCTGTGCCTTAGAGACTTAAAATAAAGATAGACTTAGTTTAATTATGTTGTGTACTCTTTGGTTCTTGTTTTGAAACAATGTATTCCACCTTTGGTTGTTGAATAAAATGTAATTTTAATAACCCATGGTTGTGGAACAATAATTCTGTTACAACACTCTCCGACGTTTCCGCCACGATTTGATGTTTTACGTGGTCGGGGTGTGACATATTAACACAACGACACGTAAGTGACAACTCGGTTTCCCACAAGTAATCTTGTGCTAGTAGTTATGCATCTATTCACATACTATCCATTCTCATAACTTGGAACTCCTACAAGCATATTCCTCCTTTGCTTTGCCTGAAAAAGATGTTACAGTTTGGAAAAATCAGCTAAACATAGCTTAGTGAGTTTCACTATTTTAGTTTGTATTAAACAGATGTAATTATAGTTCAAGTTGGCACATCTGATAACATGTATATATATATATATATTCTGAGCCCACAAGTGAAGCCTTGACTGTCACCTCAACCACGTGGTCAACCACCACGACACTGCCCCTGTGTAGCTATGGCTAGTACCCCATAGCCTATGCTCAAACATGTACAATTGCATGGCCATCGCAATTGGGTTTGTCGGACCAATAGTACTATTTACACATTCACCGGCCTACGGTTAATCACTTGGGTCTGTGGGGACTTTTCATGTACTAGTGTTTACTCAGATAATTCACATCATATCAGGTATATATGTGCACGTATAAACGTATGTAACATGCATTTCACCCCATGTAAAACAGGAAAACAGTTTGAAAATGGGGAAGTAAAACTCACAGTGTATGCAGTAGTTTCACACAGGATGTAAACAAGCAACTGGGTCAACTTCTAGAATCATATATGCAAATATGGACTTACGTCAGTATCTAAGTTGGTAACAGGTATAACTTGGATTCGGTCAGGAGTTTTCACCCCAGATTGAGCCTATACGATACTGGTATGGTGATGGAGGTCAGGGTAGTATTAGTTTTCAGTTTGGCTTCCGGGCACCGGTTCGCGTGCCAGCCAATGTCAGTAGTTTAACGTGTTCGGATAATGGTACGGGAATAGCAATAATGCCAACACGTTGTTATTTAAGAATGATTAACTTTTCATTAAGGCTGTGTTCCAGAGATCCACTTAACAGGGGGAGGGGAGGGAAAATGGGGTTTTTTTTGCCTGAAAATAGTCTTTCCAATTTGGAAAGACATGGAGGGGAGGGGAGGGATTTTTAACTCGGGAACACACCGTAAGGGAGTTTGGGTATTTGGGGAGTCCAGGTTGCCCAATTTTGAGTTTCCGATTCTACCGTCGGGGATTTCCCGAACTGGTATTGGACACACCCCGAGTGTCCAATCCGCCTTGGAATCTCCCGGAATACTCCCCGTGTTTTAATTATAGTATTTTTTGGGTTGGGTCAGTTCCCACTTCCGGCTAGTTCGTTATACGGTAAACTGCCGAAATTGATTTAAACTAATCCATTTTTTAATCCAAAATTCCCATTTAACTTATAATTTGAATAAAAATCTGTATATTTTTATATAACTTAGTAAAAATCAGTAGATTATGGTAAAAATTCCTGGTGATTTATTTTGGCCTTTTACTTGTTTAAATAAATTATTTATTAAATCATATTTTACCACATAATTAATATTAATTATACTCAGTGCTCAAAAAATCCCAAAACAATTCCTGGACATCCCTTATGGTTCCAGAAACCTTTACAAAAAATTTAAGATTTTTCCGATTTCGTTTCGGTGCGTTTCCGGCTACCGAACATTCACGAAAACGCGGATTTTTAACCCCGATCAAAACTCAATCAATGGACCCCAAATTTTTCCAGAACATTCCTAATATGTTCCTTAGTGTCTCTGTAAATTTTGGTGATTTATGGTATCCAATTGGTATTTTTACAGAATTATTTTTGTAAAAGAGTAAAAAATTCACCAAAAATCGTAGAAAATTCCAAAAATTCTAAACTTTTACGTGGAACTTCCTGACACTACCCTTCATCACCACACAAAATTTCAGCTCAATATAAGTATCAAGGACTAAGTTACAGTCAAAACAATATTCTGCCTAGTCTAGTTTCGAGTTTCGGACAATATACCTAGCGATTTCTTCGTGTCCGAGTGTTTTTCTTGAGCCCAGAAGTGTGTATGAGCTATATTCAGTACCTACACATCAAGTACAATCCAAATATGCTAGAACTTAGATCAATCAAGCTTTGATTCATTGTTTTTCGGTTAATCGAATAGTTAGGCGAATTTTGTCGAATAATTGTTGATTAAGGTATCAAAACCCAAAGATTGGTGATCATGGCTGCCATATAACACCAGGGAATTCACAAGGTGTTCTTATTCAGCCAAGAAACTTGTTTAAAACTCAAAATTTCATGGACAAAATTTGGTTTTCATGGCCTAAATCAAGTTTAAATCAAGAAATCATGCTTAAACACTTAAAGATTTGAGTTTATACCTTGAATTTGTGACTTGTTCTTATGATATCAGCTGGGTTTTTAGAAGGAAGTTGCAGAATTTTGGAGGAAATTGAAGTATTTTTGTGTATGTAATTAAAAGGAAAATGAAAAATATATATATATATATATATGCACATGGGGTGGTGGCGGTTTGAGGTGGACCCCCTAGGGCCACCTCATGCATTGAAAAGTGTGCCAAAATCTGATGTATATCCTTCGTTGATCGTTTAGGTTCGTTTGCGTGACGGACTCCGTTTTGTGCCTAATTAGTGTCAAAAGACTCGGTTTTAAAAATTATGCATAACCGTCTTGAAACCCGAACCCAATTACGTTTTAATTATAAAAGACTCATATTAGGGTGGTTTAAATGTTTTTAAGCTTGATCGATCGTTCCTTGCACATATGATTGCCTTATGTTATTCCTGAAATGAGAGTGTTTCCCTAACCGGGAAGCTACTTCGTTTTACATGCCCAATCTCAGATTGGCTTCAAACCTTATGTCACAGTCTATGGTACAAAATTAAGTTGTTCCTGGAACTCAAAATCTTAAATAATACTACCGATAGCCTTATAATCACTGTCAAAGGTTTAGTGCGCTGTTAAACGGAAAACTCCGGTTTAATACGTGTTTAAAGTCTAAGGACACCAACTTCGCACTATTGGTCCTTATTAGTTGTAACAACTGTGCTTGTAATCACTATGAACAGTTCTGTTATCAATAAAATAATGTTATTTGATCACAATGCTTGTTTGATTGTGTTTTACATTTTTCATGTTTTGACTTTTATGTAATTTCAAACTCTACATCGCTTTCTGGAGAGTTATACGCAAACTAGTGCGTAAACGTACTCAGTTTAATGCGAGAAATACTCTGGAACATCAACATATACTCAACATACCTTAAATAACCTTTACATAACTTAGAAATAAGTTTTGAAGGCTTTGGTATGGCAAAAACAAGTTAATTCGCTTACAGGGACTAAATATGACAAACTGCGAAAGTATGTCAATTTGAACTGTAACGAACATTCCGGAACATGACCATAAGTTAAACACACCTTAAATATCCTTTACATAGCTTAGAAATAGGCTTTGAGGGGTTTGGTGTGCTAAAATAAACTTTTGGGACATTCAGGGACTAAAAGTGTCAAAAAGTGCACAAGTTTGCATTTTCGCGCATAACTTACGTTCTGAATACATCTGGACATCCAAAAATTTATGAAAGCATGACTATATTATATTTTAGTGTTCGCCATAAGAAAAATCCATTCGTCGCATCATTTGGATCGTTTTTCGCGCTTATGCGTATTCCGTCGTAATTAACCGAACATCGCGACCGTACGGCCAAGCGAACCGACATCCGAGATATTTTTGAGCATGTTTTAAGTTCCCTATACTTTAACTTCATTTTAGAGCTTTGAAATGGGGTTAACGGGCCTTAAACATGTCAAAAATGGGCTGAATGCATGACAGGGACCAAAACTGTAAATCTGCCAAAGTTGTTACCTTACGGACCTCAACATTGGCAGCTTTACGGTCCGTAAGGCAAGTTCAGACCAGATGCAGAGTACTTAACAGCCTGTTTTCAGCAGATTTAACCACAACCACATGTTTTAAATTGCTTAA
This sequence comes from Helianthus tuberosus, assembly GCA_030545235.1. Taxonomy (NCBI): domain Eukaryota; kingdom Viridiplantae; phylum Streptophyta; class Magnoliopsida; order Asterales; family Asteraceae; genus Helianthus; species Helianthus tuberosus. Next base: position 311,379 of record JARYGA010059723.1, read on the forward strand.
TCACTAAGATAAGGAGCATATGTGGCTCCATAAACTTTGTGACAAGTGTACGGCTCGGATCGTGGCACGATATTCAAGAAACAATCCTAACGGTGGACCGAATACTATAAATACCCATCCACCCTCAACCCCAAAACCCACAAATCTGATTAAGAAAGCTCTAAGTTGGAACCTCCGTTTCATACCTGAGCTATTTTGATCTGGGTTAGCATTCGGGGACCCTTCGTAAGTATTCTTTCGTTCTTTTCCTTATTTTTACTGCTTTTCGAGTCAGAAAGTCAAACTTTGTTTGACTTTCAGCATTGACCAGTAATGGTCAATGCGAAGTTCGTTTGAACTTCGCAACGTGATTGTAATCACGATGGTCATAGTCCCTTGGGACTATGCCTACTGATTACCACGTTGTCTAGGGTCGTAGGGTAGGCGATCTAATAAATCGCCTATACCTTCGAACCCGACCCAGTTTGGTCGATCATTAGGATCCGACCAAATACATTAGGTGACCATAGTGTAGGGAATAACCTTCCGAGGTTATACCTTATGGTCACGACGTTTAAGTAGTTGTATGATAGGTAGTTTATATGCCCTAGGTAAATTACCAGAATACCCTTTTCATACATAATTGGTAATTTAGCATATGTAACCTAAACTTTTGTCACGTAACTGATTATGTAACATGTTTAGGCATATAATACTTGTCATAGGACTAGTTAGGCGGTCCGAACGCGTTTCACGCGCACGACGCGTTAAAGTAGCATAAGCTTCCTAAACGGATCATAATGGGTCGTAAACAATTATGTTAAGTTTCATTTAGCATGTAGGCTTTGTTAAACCATATCACGTGAGTTCCGACACTCATTTGGTTTACAAACCCTAATGCTACCCAGTCTTCCGAGATAGGTCCGGTTTATTAACATAGTTACCTATACTAGGTGCCGTTTGATTTCCGAGATCTCTAGCATTGCTTGGTGGTTATCTTTATACAACTGAGCAATCACAAGTGAGTACATAGACCCCTCTTTTACTGTTTTCCAAACTGTTTTGGGGTGGAACACATGTGCCTACTTGTTACTTTCATGCTTTCCTGTTTTCACATCATATACATGCTATGTTTGTTAGTACATTATAGTACATGATTTCATTTCATCTTATGCTAGGTGTGCCCATTGTGTGCATTACTTAGTACATTGTTACATTTCCTGCTAGGTGTGCCCATTGTGTGCATTACTTAGTACATTGTTTTACATGACATTTCATGCTAGGTGTGCCCATTGTGTGCATTACTTAGTACATCGTTTTACATGACATTTCATGCTAAGTGTGCCCATTGTGTGCATTACTTAGTACATCGTTTTACATGACATTTCATGCTAGGTGTGCCCATTGTGTGCATTACCTAGTACATCGTTTTACATGACATTTCACGCTATGTATGTTCATTTGATTACATACTTAGTGCATTGTTTTCACATGCTCACATTTTGTTATGACATTTGGTTTGTTTACATGGGACAATATATCCATTAACATTAGCTACGCCGTTCGTTAGTAGGTAGTGGTACCATAGGAATTGACAACTCCCGTTCCGGACATCCCAGGGTAAGGGGACAGAAAGGAATGACCGAATTCGTTGACATTAAGACAGATAGACCTTTAATTTGTTTAAAGGGTTTATCACCACAGTCGCCAGGCTTGGATGTATGCATTTTCACAATACCACATAAATGTTCATATTAAATAGTTGCATGCATTCACACAAAACATAGCTTTGATTTAAACCCAGTTTTACTTCAATACTTTGTTTTTGTGCATATGGTTTAGTTTGAGACATTTCACTTGCCATACATGACATTTTGACATAGACATTTGACATGGATATTTGACATATACATTTGACATGGATATTTGACATAGACATTTGACATGGATATTTGACATAGACATTTGACATGATTTACATCTTGACATAAACACTTTGACATATTACCCAATACATTTGACAATTGATTTAAACATAGACTTCTTACATTGGTTGGTTTGGTTTGATTAAGTGATTAAGTTAGCGATGCGTGTGTAATATGATACAAGCATGGTGGATACGCCGCTGGTACTTCCTATATATAAGTGTTTGTATGATATTACATGGCGTAACGTTACTTGAATCATTTCAGTTTGAGACATAGAACATTTTATACAAATAACATGCTTTTCACAAGACATTGATTTACAAACAACTTATCTTATACAAACACATTTTTACATGGTTATTTATTTAACCTGACATTTACTTATACATATCATCTGATCTTATTGTTTTCAAATGATTTACAAGACAAAGCAAATAACAAGGTTCATGACTAAACATTTTCTCAAACATAAGTCATGAATCTTATTTTCACAAAACCTATGTATCTCACAGGCATTTTTATGCTGACGTACCTATTTTCACATGTGTTTTCAGGTGCTTTTCCATAGGATGTTGATCATGATACTAGGGCGGACCTGTGCCTTAGAAACTTTAAAAGAAGATAGACTATGTTTAATTATGTTCTGAACTCTTAAATTTCCTGTTTGAGACAATGTAACACCTTTGTTTATAAATAAAATACAACTTGGTATGCCATGGTTATGAGACAATTAATTCTGTCGCAACACGCCCCGATGTTTCCGCCGCGATTTGTTGTTTTACGCGGTCGGGGTGTGACAGAAGAGTTGGTATCAGAGCCAATGGTTATAGGGAATTAGGTTATTAGTAATGCTTTGACCTAGACTATAACTTTTCTAGGAACCTAACACAAGTTATCTTGTGTTTAGATCTTAAAACATGTACATCACCTATCCTTAGGTGATTAACAAAACAAGTAACCAAAATTTTTCCGAAACGATTTTTGAAAAACAATCATCTGTTTTTGAATAAATTTTTACAAGGTTTTGAACCCTCAATTGTAAGGTTTTGAACCCTCTGTTTTATGGTTTTGAACCCTTTTCAAGTTTGGTTTTTGGCCTTGTGCCTTCTAATTTTCAAAAATCCCGTCAAACGTTTTGGGTTTTAAATAATGTGAACGTGTGCAAACTGGAAGGGTGAATGCCTGTATTCTGAGTTTTCTGTCTAGGCAAGCACTTCGTATACATCTCAACCAGACGCGAGACCAGTTGTGCTTACCTGGGAATTCTTGGAGTGAGTGTTCACTTATAGGCGAGCATGTCTTCATTATACATTATTTTTGATCCATTTACTTTGATTAGTCACTGTGTGTCGTTTGTTTGCTTTGTGATACGGACGAATGACCACCATCTTTGCTTTTGTTGATTTTGTTTCATCTCATTCTTTTCATCCAATCATCTCACTCGTTTCCTTTCATGTTTTCCTCTTTTAGAATGCCTCCTCGACGCGAGAACCAGATAGCTACTGCCGAGCTGGCAGAAATTATTGCGCAGCAGATGGCTGCTCAGTTTCCAAATCTCTTTGCTCAATGGAACCAGGCCAACAACAACAACAACGTTCCATGCAAATACAAGGATTTTAACCAGGCTAAACCACTCAAGTTTAGTGGTTCTGAGGGAGCGACTGGGCTTCTTCAGTGGTTCGAGAGCATAGAGAATACTTTTCGCCATGTGCAGTGTCCGGATAATCGCAAGGTCGAGTTCTCCTCGAGCGTATTTCAGAAGAGGGCTTTGACATGGTGGAACGGGGTTATGAGAGACCGGGGTGCAGAAGTTGCTCTCGCACAGACATGGGCTGAACTTAGTGCCCTTATGATGAGGGAATTCTGTCCTCGCCATGAACAGCGAGCGTTGGAGAAAGAGTTTGATGTTTTGAAGCAAGATAGTGGTGAGCACAGGGCTTATACTGATCGGTTTGAAGAATTGAGTCTGCTTTGCCCAACAATGGTCACCCCACTCGACAAGGCTATCGAGAGATACATCGATGGCCTACCTGACTCGGTACAAGACATTCTTACTGGTAGTAACCCTGCCACACTTCGTCAGGCGATCGAGTTATCTGCGACATTGACTGAGTCGCAGATCAGGAAGAACAAGTTACACCGGAAGGGTGACAAGGGCAAGAAGCAGTCGGCTGACAAGGAAGATAGCAAGAAAGGTCAAAACTTGAATGGAAAGAACTCTGGTTCTTCGAAGAGGTCAAAGAAGCGTAAGGCTTCTCAAAATTTTGCTATCACTGCTCAAGCTAACCAGGTAGCTCCCAACCAACCCGCACAGCTTCCAGCAAAGAAACCCTATACAGGGAATGCACCTTTGTGCAATAGATGCAACAGTCACCACCAGCCACAACTTCCATGCCGTTTCTGTACCAACTGTGGGAAATCAGGCCATCTCGCCAATTTTTGTCGATCTGCTCAGAATCCCGCGGTTCAGAACCCGGCTCAACAAGTTGCTCAGCCTCCTGCTCCGCAACAGGGTCAAGCTGCAAGACCACAATACCCACCAGGTGCTTGTTACAATTGTGGGGATCTGACCCACTACAGGAACCGGTGTCCAAGGCTAGCCAATCAGAACCAGAACCAGAACCAGAATCCGGCTCCGGCTCGAGGCCGAGTTTTTAACATGAATGCCCAAGAGGCACAGGCTGACGATAATGTGGTGAACGGTACGTTCTTTATTAATAATCAGCCTGCATCTGTTCTTTTCGATTCCGGTGCCGATAAGAGTTTCGTGTCTTTGTCTTTTGAGCCTATGCTTCGAGTGTCTAGAACGAAACTAGGCAAATCTTTGACAGTAGAGGTTGCTAGTGGTGAACCCATTATTCTTGATTCTGTTCTTCACAACTGCCAGTTGAATCTTAACGACCATCTTTTTCCTATTGACCTCGCGCCTATGCAACTTGGAAGCTTCGACGTTATTGTGGGAATGGATTGGTTATCCAAGCATCACGCAGAGATAGTTTGTTCTAAGAAGATTGTTCGTGTGCCACTTTCAACAGGCGAGATCCTGCAGGTTCAAGGTGAGAAGCCTACCGGTGGTCTCAGACTCATGTCTTGTTTTAAAGCTCGGAAGTATCTGCAGAAGAACTATGTGGCTTTCTTAGCACATGTTACAGAAGATAAAGGCAAGGGTAAGTCTATTTCAGATATTCCTGTCGTTCGGGATTATTCTGAAGTATTTCCTGAAGATTTACCTGGACTACCTCCAGCACGCCAAGTCGAGTTCCGCATTGATCTCGTACCTGGTGCAAATCCCATTGCCAGAGCTCCATATCGTCTTGCACCATCTGAGATGCAAGAGTTGTCTAAGCAGCTTCAGGAGCTCTCTGACAAAGGTTTTATCCGTCCCAGCTTTTCACCGTGGGGTGCTCCCGTTCTTTTTGTCAAGAAGAAGGATGGATCCTTTAGGATGTGTATCGATTATCGTGAGCTTAACAAGCTTACCATCAAAAATCGATATCCTCTACCTCGCATCGACGACCTCTTTGATCAGTTACAAGGTGCTTCTTATTTTTCGAAGATCGATCTGCGTTCCGGGTATCATCAACTTCGGGTGCAAGAAGAAGACATTCCGAAGACAGCATTCCGTACTCGTTATGGACATTACGAGTTCACAGTCATGCCATTCGGTTTGACTAATGCTCCTGCTGTTTTCATGGACCTAATGAATAGGGTCTGCAAACCTTATTTGGATCAGTTCGTCATTGTTTTTATTGACGACATCTTGATTTACTCTAAGACGCGAGCTGATCACGAGCAGCATCTTCGTCTTACTCTGGAACTCCTGAAGAAAGAGCAACTTTTCGCCAAATTCTCCAAGTGCGAATTTTGGCTTAAAGAAGTTCAATTTTTGGGACACATTATCAACGAACGAGGTGTTCATGTAGATCCCTCCAAGATCAGTGCGATTAAGGATTGGGATACACCTTCTACTCCTACTGAAGTTCGTTCATTTCTTGGTCTAGCGGGTTATTATCGCCGCTTCATTGAAAACTTCTCTAAGATTGCAGTGCCTCTAACTGCTCTAACTCAGAAGAAAATGCCCTTTTATTGGGGATTCAAACAAGAGGAAGCTTTTCAACACCTGAAGCAGAAGCTTTGCGATGCGCCTGTTCTATCATTGCCTGAGGGTGATGATGATTTTGTTGTGTATTGTGATGCATCGAAATTGGGTCTTGGCTGTGTTCTTATGCAAAGGAACAAAGTCATAGCCTATGCATCAAGACAATTGAAGATACATGAGAAGAACTACACCACTCACGATCTTGAGTTGGGTGCAGTTGTCTTTGCTCTAAAGATCTGGAGACACTATTTGTACGGTACAAAATGTGTGGTTTTCACTGACCACAAAAGTCTTCAGCATATCTTCAACCAGAAAGAACTCAACATGAGACAGCGACGTTGGGTTGAGCTTTTAAACGACTATGATTGCGAAATTCGCTACCATCCTGGTAAGGCGAATGTCGTGGCCGATGCATTGAGTCGTAAGGAACGTACTAAGCTTCATTGTGTACGTGTTCAATCTGTCATTCAAGCTCGATCCGATATTCAAGCACGCATTTCTCAGGCTCAACAATCTTGTGTTGCACAAGGTTTGATGGATAAGGAATTTCCTTATCACATAACACCTGCTCTGGAACTGAAGGACAATGGATCATATTACTTCATGGACCGTTTGTGGGTCCCAAGCCAGGATGATATTCGTACCCTACTTATGGATGAAGCCCATAAGTCTCGCTATTCTATTCATCCGGGCTCAGATAAAATGTATAAGGATCTTCGTATTCACTATTGGTGGCCTGGTATGAAGAAAGACATTGCCTTATACGTGTCAAAATGCCTTACTTGTCTAAAGGTTAAGGCTGAACATCAACGTCCTTCTGGTTTATTGGAGCAACCAGAGATCCCAGTTTGGAAATGGGAAAACATTACTATGGATCTTGTTACCAAACTCCCGCGCACAAAGAAAGGTCATGATGCCATCTGGGTAGTCGTTGATCGTCTTACAAAGTCAGCACATTTCTTGCCAATCCGCGAGGATTTTCCTACTGACAGACTTGCTCAAATCTATGTAGATGAAATTGTGGCTCGACATGGTGTTCCGTTGAACATCATTTCTGACAGAGATGCTCGTTTCACTTCTCATTTTTGGAGAACCATGCAATCTGCTATGGGAACCCAACTTAATCTGAGTACAGCTTATCATCCGCAAACGGATGGTCAATCTGAGAGAACAATCCAGACTCTGGAGGATATGCTAAGAGCTTGTGTGATCGATTTTGGTGGTAGCTGGGATTCACATCTTAAATTGATTGAATTCTCCTACAACAACAGTTATCACACTAGCATCAAAATGGCTCCTTTTGAGGCTCTCTATGGTCGAAAATGTCGTTCACCAGTCTGCTGGAATGAGATTGGCGAGGCTCAACTTACTGGACCTGCCCTCATTTTAGAGACAACTGACAAGGTCAAGAAAGTTCGTGATAACCTTCAGGCAGCTAGAAGCCGTCAGAAGATTTACGCGGACCCATAACGCAAAGCCTTGGAATTTCAAATCGGTGATCGAGTATTACTTAAGGTCTCACCTTGGAAAGGTGTGATCAGATTTGGAAAGAAAGGAAAGCTTGCACCTAGATACGTTGGACCATTCAAGATCGTCGAAAGAATCGGAAAGGTAGCCTACAGACTTGAGTTACCTCCTGAACTTGGAAATGTTCATCCAACTTTTCACATATCAAATCTCAAGAAGTGTACAGCTGATGAGAACTACTCCATACCGCTTGACGAAATTCGTGTTGGCAAAACACTGAAATTTGTTGAGAAACCAGTGGAAATCATGGAACGTGAAGTCAAGTGGCTTAAACGCAAGCGCATTCCTTTGGTCAAAGTTCGCTGGGAAGCTAAACGTGGACCTGAGTTTACTTGGGAACGCGAAGATCAAATGAAGGCGAAATATCCACATCTTTTTCCACGAGTTTCCTCTAAATAAATTTCGGGACGAAATTTCCACAAGTAGGGGAGACTGTAACAACTGTGCTTGTAATCACTATGAACAGTTCTGTTATCAATAAAATAATGTTATTTGATCACAATGCTTGTTTGATTGTGTTTTACATTTTTCATGTTTTGACTTTTATGTAATTTCAAACTCTACATCGCTTTCTGGAGAGTTATACGCAAACTAGTGCGTAAACGTACTCAGTTTAATGCGAGAAATACTCTGGAACATCAACATATACTCAACATACCTTAAATAACCTTTACATAACTTAGAAATAAGTTTTGAAGGCTTTGGTATGGCAAAAACAAGTTAATTCGCTTACAGGGACTAAATATGACAAACTGCGAAAGTATGTCAATTTGAACTGTAACGAACATTCCGGAACATGAACATAAGTTAAACACACCTTAAATATCCTTTACATAGCTTAGAAATAGGCTTTGAGGGGTTTGGTGTGCTAAAATAAACTTTTGGGACATTCAGGGACTAAAAGTGTCAAAAAGTGCACAAGTTTGCATTTTCGCGCATAACTTACGTTCTGAATACATCTGGACATCCAAAAATTTATGAAAGCATGACTATATTATATTTTAGTGTTCGCCATAAGAAAAATCCATTCGTCGCATCATTTGGATCGTTTTTCGCGCTTATGCGTATTCCGTCGTAATTAACCGAACATCGCGACCGTACGGCCAAGCGAACCGACATCCGAGATATTTTTGAGCATGTTTTAAGTTCCCTATACTTTAACTTCATTTTAGAGCTTTGAAATGGGGTTAACGGGCCTTAAACATGTCAAAAATGGGCTGAATGCATGACAGGGACCAAAACTGTAAATCTGCCAAAGTTGTTACCTTACGGACCTCAACATTGGCAGCTTTACGGTCCGTAAGGCAAGTTCAGACCAGATGCAGAGTACTTAACAGCCTGTTTTCAGCAGATTTAACCACAACCACATGTTTTAAATTGCTTAATCACTAAGATAAGGAGCATATGTGGCTCCATAAACTTTGTGACAAGTGTACGGCTCGGATCGTGGCACGATATTCAAGAAACAATCCTAACGGTGGACCGAATACTATAAATACCCATCCACCCTCAACCCCAAAACCCACAAATCTGATTAAGAAAGCTCTAAGTTGGAACCTCCGTTTCATACCTGAGCTATTTTGATCTGGGTTAGCATTCGGGGACCCTTCGTAAGTATTCTTTCGTTCTTTTCCTTATTTTTACTGCTTTTCGAGTCAGAAAGTCAAACTTTGTTTGACTTTCAGCATTGACTAGTAATGGTCAATGCGAAGTTCGTTTGAACTTCGCAACGTGATTGTAATCACGATGGTCATAGTCCCTTGGGACTATGCCTACTGATTACCACGTTGTCTAGGGTCGTAGGGTAGGCGATCTAATAAATCGCCTATACCTTCGAACCCGACCCAGTTTGGTCGATCATTAGGATCCGACCAAATACATTAGGTGACCATAGTGTAGGGAATAACCTTCCGAGGTTATACCTTATGGTCACGACGTTTAAGTAGTTGTATGATAGGTAGTTTATATGCCCTAGGTAAATTACCAGAATACCCTTTTCATACATAATTGGTAATTTAGCATATGTAACCTAAACTTTTGTCACGTAACTGATTATGTAACATGTTTAGGCATATAATACTTGTCATAGGACTAGTTAGGCGGTCCGAACGCGTTTCACGCGCACGACGCGTTAAAGTAGCATAAGCTTCCTAAACGGATCATAATGGGTCGTAAACAATTATGTTAAGTTTCATTTAGCATGTAGGCTTTGTTAAACCATATCACGTGAGTTCCGACACTCATTTGGTTTACAAACCCTAATGCTACCCAGTCTTCCGAGATAGGTCCGGTTTATTAACATAGTTACCTATACTAGGTGCCGTTTGATTTCCGAGATCTCTAGCATTGCTTGGTGGTTATCTTTATACAACTGAGCAATCACAAGTGAGTACATAGACCCCTCTTTTACTGTTTTCCAAACTGTTTTGGGGTGGAACACATGTGCCTACTTGTTACTTTCATGCTTTCCTGTTTTCACATCATATACATGCTATGTTTGTTAGTACATTATAGTACATGATTTCATTTCATCTTATGCTAGGTGTGCCCATTGTGTGCATTACTTAGTACATTGTTACATTTCCTGCTAGGTGTGCCCATTGTGTGCATTACTTAGTACATTGTTTTACATGACATTTCATGCTAGGTGTGCCCATTGTGTGCATTACTTAGTACATCGTTTTACATGACATTTCATGCTAAGTGTGCCCATTGTGTGCATTACTTAGTACATCGTTTTACATGACATTTCATGCTAGGTGTGCCCATTGTGTGCATTACCTAGTACATCGTTTTACATGACATTTCACGCTATGTATGTTCATTTGATTACATACTTAGTGCATTGTTTTCACATGCTCACATTTTGTTATGACATTTGGTTTGTTTACATGGGACAATATATCCATTAACATTAGCTACGCCGTTCGTTAGTAGGTAGTGGTACCATAGGAATTGACAACTCCCGTTCCGGACATCCCAGGGTAAGGGGACAGAAAGGAATGACCGAATTCGTTGACATTAAGACAGATAGACCTTTAATTTGTTTAAAGGGTTTATCACCACAGTCGCCAGGCTTGGATGTATGCATTTTCACAATACCACATAAATGTTCATATTAAATAGTTGCATGCATTCACACAAAACATAGCTTTGATTTAAACCCAGTTTTACTTCAATACTTTGTTTTTGTGCATATGGTTTAGTTTGAGACATTTCACTTGCCATACATGACATTTTGACATAGACATTTGACATGGATATTTGACATATACATTTGACATGGATATTTGACATAGACATTTGACATGGATATTTGACATAGACATTTGACATGATTTACATCTTGACATAAACACTTTGACATATTACCCAATACATTTGACAATTGATTTAAACATAGACTTCTTACATTGGTTGGTTTGGTTTGATTAAGTGATTAAGTTAGCGATGCGTGTGTAATATGATACAAGCATGGTGGATACGCCGCTGGTACTTCCTATATATAAGTGTTTGTATGATATTACATGGCGTAACGTTACTTGAATCATTTCAGTTTGAGACATAGAACATTTTATACAAATAACATGCTTTTCACAAGACATTGATTTACAAACAACTTATCTTATACAAACACATTTTTACATGGTTATTTATTTAACCTGACATTTACTTATACATATCATCTGATCTTATTGTTTTCAAATGATTTACAAGACAAAGCAAATAACAAGGTTCATGACTAAACATTTTCTCAAACATAAGTCATGAATCTTATTTTCACAAAACCTATGTATCTCACAGGCATTTTTATGCTGACGTACCTATTTTCACATGTGTTTTCAGGTGCTTTTCCATAGGATGTTGATCATGATACTAGGGCGGACCTGTGCCTTAGAAACTTTAAAAGAAGATAGACTATGTTTAATTATGTTCTGAACTCTTAAATTTCCTGTTTGAGACAATGTAACACCTTTGTTTATAAATAAAATACAACTTGGTATGCCATGGTTATGAGACAATTAATTCTGTCGCAACACGCCCCGATGTTTCCGCCGCGATTTGTTGTTTTACGCGGTCGGGGTGTGACATTAGTGTCCTGTCAGTCATAACGTGTTCTCGGATTCCTCTGAGACATAACAGATATCATTTAATCAAGCGTATAAGTCACACATGTTTTTAGGGTTTTCGCACAATTAAAGTGTTAAATAGGCTTTAGGGTTTTGGACCGTGTAGGGTGTACCTGGTTTCGTCATGGTTGTCACATTAATCCATGTGCACCTCCTGAATATGTTGTCAGAATTAGTCAAAGGTGTAAACCTTATCAATTGCTTTAATTGTATGAGAAACTGTTTGTGATTGACACAGGAATTAAATGAATGATTGACGATATAGAGGGTTGTTAATAATCGGAAGTGGATGGGGTTGAGGAACGTATAGGATTTGCATGTATAATGCTTGTTAAATAGAATGCTTGTTAAATAGTGTGTAATGAGTAGTCTTTGATGATTGTTTTACAATGTTATTTTGAATCTGAAAACATCACAACGTCAATGGATATAGTAGAGTGGAATATGGTTGGTGTTCGATGATTTCTTGGTATGGTTTAATATGCACAGATTTGTTATATGATTAATAACAAGTTTTAGTCCATGATTTAGGGTGGCATGATGATGATGATCAAACGTGAAATAGTTATGTTATTTGAATAGACTGAATATTGATTCTATGATAATTGTCAAAGATGATTAACTGAATTTTTGGGCCGAAAAGTCTCTTGGGCTGCACTCGAGTCGGTGGGCCGCGAACATAAACGAATCGCACAAACCCAGGGACCATCGCACATTTCCTTTGGGCCTAAACTTAAATGGGCCGCCACGAACGTGAGGGTTACTATGAATGTTTATGTACTGTATGGCATATGAACTGTGCGTGTGATGATGTTTTTTTTTTGGGTAAAGGGTTACCCCGGTGATTCTATTATAGACAACCGCCAAATAAGAACAAGTAGTGAGGATGAGTTCCCCACTAGTTCATATACAGGACATGCCCCGTATATGTAAACAAAAAAAACAAAACAAAACAAGTTACCACCTCAACCTAGCCTACTACAATCATAATAATGACTAACTAGTAGACAAACGAAACTAACAAACAAACGACGTCAACCACCATCATCAAAAATGAAATTGCTACCATCTGGCAGCCCCTTTGCATGAAACAAAAGCCACCTATCCATTGGACACCTTTATGTGAGAGGTGCTTGCCCCTGTACTGGAAGACGTAGGATGTATACCCGATGTCATAAACTCCTTCGTTTCATCATATACATTCTCTACCTCATCATCGTCAGACTCCGCATTTAGCTCATGTCCCCCTTTAGATCTCCCTTGGAAGGAACCCCCGTCCCCCTCAACAAACCCAAGCGCACTAAAAGAATTGTGTGTTTGAACCTTTGACGAGCTAATCACTGCCTTTTTCTTCTTATCCACAGGTCTATATTCAAACTTGGGCTTTTGATTGTTAACTTGAAAACCGCTCTTCTTTACATTCTTCTTTGTCTTGACTTCCGTATAACCATCCTCATCTACTTTCTGATTGTTTGTAGGAGGTTTCACTATCGGTCGAATACCTTTAGGACACTCCTCATAAATATGCCCAAAAACACAGCAATGGGCACATCTCGGTGGTTCCCATTCATACTCCACCCTAATAGTCTCAGTAACATATTTATTCCCATCCAAATCAGGAATAGCCATGGTAAGAGTCTCTTTCAAATCCTGATCAGCCGAAATTTCAATAAGAGCCCTAGCATAGCTGCTCCTTCCCCAAGCCTCATTACACATATCAATAGTATACGAATCCAGCCGCACAGGATTCCCAATTTTTGAAGCCAGCATGCTTAAACCATCATCAGAATATGCCACTAGAGGGACATCATGCAATTTAACCCAAACTGCAACCTTTTTAACTTCTTCTTTTTTAAGAGTGTTTGTAGGGGACCAAATGTTGAGAAACATAGGTTTGTTACGGATCATCCAGGGACCCCCTTCAAGAACATCATCCATACCCTTTCTGTCTTCAAACTTGAAGAAAAAGAAACCATTCGAATTCATCATAGTTTTCTGAAGACCATGTTTCTTCCAATTTGTTCTCACAAAGTGTTCAACTACTGGATACGCAATTCTATCCCCCAGAAAATAACCATAAAGAGTGTTAGCTAACCTGTCGTTAACCTGGCGAACAGAATCAATCGGAAGCACTACATCCACTCCATCCATTGAGACGTCTGAGTTTAGCGAACGAAACCTGACTTTAGGAACTTGTTCAGCCGCATCATTGGCCTTCCTTGCAAATTTATCATCATTCTGTTTCTGAATTAAATCACTACCACGCTTAATATCCCCATGCTCGACCTGTTCATTTAGGACCACATCCGCGTGTGATGATGTTTGTACGACACTTGTTTGATATAAGTGCATAGAATGCGAGTTATTGTATATGAAACTGATTTTCATTGATGATCATTTTGGAATTTCGGTACAAACTTTATGAGACTTGAATGACATGTGTTACTTGATGAGAATGGGCTGCTATGCTAACAATTATGACATGTGTTATATGAGTGCTTCTTGTACACAACATGAATATGGAATACGTGATCTATGTACATATAAACTGACTGATTTGATAACCACAATAGGGGTTAATTGACCAACTGGGAACACATACTTTAACCTTACCGAGCAAACCAAAGGTGAGTTCACTGCTCTTTTTCCAAGCATGCATCCCGGGGAGGGATATCGGGTAACGTTCCGGGGAGGAATGTCAGGTTAATGGGATGTTTGTTATTACTCATTTCTATCATATAAGACCCCTTACATCTACCGATAGTTGCCGGGGAGGCAACGAGGTTATTAGTTGATAGCGCTATTAGGTTTGGCACCCTCACACCGTACCGGGGAGGACGGGCGTGAACTAATTTCCTTAAAGCATGACCAATGTTTTGATAGAGACATTGGGGTTGGGCAAATACATCTTGTAGCCATTGCGGTAATCGAGTTAATAACGACATCAAATCAAATTGTTAAACTATTTTATACATATATTTGGTAACTAAACTCGTTAACAAAACTTTGAACTCACCAGCGTCGTCTGACACACTTGTCTGCATGCTTGTAGGTCGTTAGATGTCTTGGATTGGAACTTGTGGTCTGGAGTAGCTGGAGTGGTCATGGGTCGACTGGAAGGATTCATGTGATTGATTATTGACAGTATACATTGGTTTTGAACAATTTAACTTTGGTTTACTATTTGCTTTCGCTGAACATGTTGGTTTTCATTTAAACTCGTTGATGGTATTTTTATTAATAATTGAGAACTTTATTTTGAAATTTGTATGGGTTCAATGTAATTAGTGGCTCGTTGTTGGTACGTCACATGCCTAATAGGGACTTTCCCTAGGTGGTATTTGGGGGTGTGACAGTTTGGTATCAGAGCCACTGGTTATAGTGAACTAGGTTTTAAAACGTTTTTATAAAACCAGACTATAACCGAACAACTTCGAAAATCGACCATGACACTCAGCTCCAGATTGCAATGTTCGTCTTCTGTTTACTTTGTGCATCACTTGTTTAGTAATCATGCACTCACGGCTTGCATGAAACGATATGTTAGATACTATGGTGATTTGATAGTGTGATACTACTCTTCGACTTATGTGATTCGTAATACTGTAATACCTTCTGTTTTGCTACTTGAATGCGGGGGGGAACTTTTAGCGCAAGTTAAGAGACACTGAGATGAGCATGCAAATTGCCTTATTATTATGGATGCACACATAATAATAACGTAAGGTGCATGTAAGTCCCAGTGAGGCTTAACGAGTGCGAGAAGGGTTCTGCCCTATTGTGTGTAAACTTGGTAGTTTGTAGATTTCAACGTGATACTTGACTTTTACCTCATTTCGACTCTTAAATTTGTTCCCTCTCCTTATATAGAATCATGAGTGGACGAGGACATGGACGTGGTCACATCGCGATGACCCAAGCTGAGCTGACAAACTTAATCAACACACGTGTGGCTGAGGCTCTGGCAGCCTACCAAGCTGGTACGAAATGTGCCAAATACTCTTTAATCTCGTGTCGCATACACAATTCTTACCCCTGAGTTGTATTTTCTTTCGTCCATTAGGTCAACCAGCACATCAGAACAATCCACATGTCTGTACGTTCAAGATGTTCATGGACTGTAAGCCACAGACCTTCAGTGGGACTGAAGGGGCTGTAGGACTCCTGCGATGGTTTGAGAAGGCAGAATCGGTATTTGCAATGTGTAACTGTCCTGCTGGGGACAGAGTGAAGTATGCTACGGGCACACTCGAGGATGGTGCCCTGACATGGTGGAATGCCCTGGTTCAGATGTTGGGTATCGAAATGGCAAATGCCACCACTTGGGAAGACTTTAAGGAGTTGATGAGGGAGGAGTATTGTCCTCCTGATGAGGTTCAGAAACTGGAGAACGAGTACTATAATATGAAAATGGAGGGATCTGAGATTGAAGCATTCACGAGGAGGTCTAATGATTTAGCAACTTTGTGCCCTAACCTGTCTCGACCCCCACATCGGCGAATTGAGTTGTATCTCAAGGGCTTAGTACCAGCTGTTAAGGGGTACGTTACTGCTGCAAACCTAGACAATCTGCCCCGCATCGTCCGTTTGGCACATAAGATTACTGACCAAGAGGTCGAACGTGGCAACTTGCCGCCACGTGTTTCTGCTACTACCTCAACTGCTACAGCTACCACACCTGCCAGTGATAACAAGCGCAAGTGGAATGATACTGACAAAGCAACCAGTGCCAGTCAATCTCAGAAAAGGCCTGATAACAGCAACAACCGCAGTCACAGCCAGTCCTCTTCAGTTAATCAAGGCCAGGGCAGCAACCAGAATCAGGGCTCTTACGTTGGAAAGAAGCCACAGTGCAACAAGTGTGGCTATCATCACTATGGACAGTGTGTCTGGACTTGCCATAGGTGTGAGAAGGTGGGCCATGAGGCCAAAGACTATAGAGCCCCACAACCAAAGCAGCAGCAACAGCAAAATCAGCAACACCAGCGATAGCAAAGGCAACAACCTCAGCAGAATCAGAGTTTTAAGAAAGGGTGTTTCCAGTGCGGGGATGAGGGTCACATCAAGCGAGATTGCCCTCAACTGAATCAGAGTGCTGGTGGGAACAACAACAACAGGAATAACAACAATGGGGGCAATGGGGGAAATGGTGCGCACGGGAGGGTGTTCACTATTGGAGCTGGGGAAGCCAGGAATGATGGCAACGTAGTAACTGGTACGTTTTCGATAAATGATTTAATTTCTTCTGTTTTATTCGACTCTGGTGCCGATTGGAGTTATGTGTCTTTGGGGTTCAGTCGTCAGATAAGATTGACTGCCACACCTCTTGTAAATAAGCATGTAGTAGAACTAGCTGATGGTAAATCGATAGAAGCTTCTCATGTTCTGTTTGGTTGTAAACTTGATCTCATGGGTCGAGTGTTTGACATTGACCTACTCCCTGTTACTCTTGGAAGTTTTGACGTGGTCGTTGGCATGGATTGGTTGTCCAAGCATCAGGCGGAAATTCTCTGTAAGGAGAAAATCGTGCGTATCCCTCTCCCCAGTGGAGAATCCTTGTTAGTACAGGGGCATCGTGGTGGTGCCATGTTTGGCATCATTTCAGTCTTGAAAGCCCAGAAGTGCCTACGAAAGGGTTACCCTGCCATTCTAGCTCTTGTCACCGATTCCCAACCTGAAGAAAGGAAGATCAAGGATCTTCCAGTTGTTCGTGAATTTCCTGATTTTTTTTCCGGAAGAACTCCCTGGTTTACCTCCACATCGTCAGGTGGAATTTCAGATTGACCTCGCACCAGGAGCAGCCCCGATTGCTCATGCTCCTTATCGTCTTGTGCCAGGAGAGTTACAAGAGTTGTCGAACCAACTCCAAGAGCTATTGGAAAGAGGTTTTATACGACCCAGCTCTTCACCTTGGGGAGCCCCAGTGCTGTTTGTGAAGAAGAAGAAGGATGGATCCTTTCGGATGTGTATAGATTATCGTGAGCTCAACAAGGTGACAGTCAAGAATCGCTACCCTTTACCGCGCATTGACGACTTGTTTGACCAGTTGCAAGGGTGAAGTTTTTACTCGAAAATCGACTTAAGGTCGGGCTATCATCAGGTGAGAGTCCGAGAGGAGGATGTTCCTAAAACGGCTTTTAGGACGCGTTATGGGCATTACGAGTTTTTGGTTATGCCGTTCGGATTGACAAACGCACCCGCAGTCTTCATGGATCTTATGAATCGTGTGTGCAAGCCGTATCTCGATGATTTTGTTATTGTGTTTATCGAAGACATTTTGATTTACTCTAAGAGTAAGGAGGACCATGAGCGGCACTTACGTCTTATTTTGGAGCTCTTGAGGAAGGAACAACTCTACGCGAAGTTTTCTAAGTGTGATTTCTGGATTCGGGAAGTACACTTTCTTGGGCACATTGTTAATGAATTGGGGATACACGTGGATCCTGCAAAGGTTGACGCTGTCAAGAATTGGGCGGCACCATAGAATCCTTCATAGGTGCGACAATTTCTTGGTCTCACTGGGTATTATCTAAGATTTATCAAGGATTTCTCGAAGATCGCTCAACCTCTCACCTCCTTGACACAGAAGAACGTTGTTTATTCTTGGGGAACGAAGCCGGAGGATGCTTTCCAGCTCTTGAAACAGAAACTCTGTAGTGCCCCAATCTTGTCTCTACCTGAGGGTACTGAGGATTTTGTGGTTTGTTGTGATGCTTCCATTCAGGGTCTTGGTTGCGTACTGATGCAACACAACAATGTGATAGCTTATGCTTCTCGACAGTTGAAGGTTCATGAAAGGAATTACACGACTCACGATTTAGAGTTGGGGGCTGTGGTTTTCGCGTTGAAGATCTGGAGGCACTATCTGTACGGTACCAAATGCACCATCTACATCGATCACAGAAGCCTTCAGCATATCTTCGACCAGAAGGAATTGAATATGCGACAGCGTCGCTGGGTAGAACTACTGAACGACTACGATTCCACCATCAAGTATCAACCGGGTAAAGCTAACGTTGTAGCTGATGCCCTTAGCCGAAAGGAGACGAAACCCAAGCGTGTGCGAGCATTGCAGCTCACTATTCACTCAAATCTTCATGATCAGCTTCGTTCGGCTCAGACTGAAGCATTGAAGGAAGAAAACTATGAAGCTGAATACTTACGAGGCATGGAGAAACGACTTGAGAAGAGATCTGATGGTATTCTCTACTGCATGCAACGGATATGGATCCCCTTGTTTGGTAACCTTAGGGCACTTGTAATGGATGAAGCGCACAAATCTCGATATTCCGTTCATCCAGGGTCGGATAAGATGTATCAGGACCTCAAAGTTTTGTATTGGTGGCCGAAGATGAAAGCTGACATCGTAACGTACGTGAGTAAATGTCTGACCTGTGCGAAAGTCAAGGTGGAGTATCAGAAACCCTCAGGCCTGCTGCAACAACCGGAAATACCCATGTGGAAATGGGAGCAGATAGCAATGGATTTTGTCACTGGTTTACCGAGAACTCAAAACGGAAACGATACCATCTGGGTGATCGTTGATCGTCTCACGAAGTCAGCACATTTTCTAGCAATCAAGGAAACGGATAAGTTCTCTCAATTGGCTGCTGTTTATCTGAAAGAAGTGGTTTCTAGGCATGGAGCGCCAACTTCTATTATCTCTGATCGTGATCCGCGTTTCATATCTGATTTATGGCAGTCGGTGCATAAATCGTTCGGCTCACGTCTTGACATGAGTACTACATATCACCCACAGACGGATGGTCAGAGCGAGCGAACCATCCAGACACTTGAAGACATGCTGCGAGCATGTGTGATTGATTTTGGTAAGGGCTGGGAGAAACATCTGCCGTTGATCGAGTTCTCCTACAACAATAGTTACCACACTAGTATCCAGGCAGCTCCGTTTGAAGCATTGTACGGTCGGA
This sequence comes from Helianthus tuberosus, assembly GCA_030545235.1. Lineage (NCBI taxonomy): Eukaryota > Viridiplantae > Streptophyta > Magnoliopsida > Asterales > Asteraceae > Helianthus > Helianthus tuberosus. The sequence continues at coordinate 330,973 of JARYGA010059723.1, forward strand.
AATGTCGTTCTCCTCTTTGTTGGGCTGGGTGGGTGACAACCAGATTACAGGTCCGGAACTTGTACTTGAAACTTCAGAAAAGATTGTTCAGATCAGGAATCGTATGGCGGAAGCGCGTGATCATCAGAAAAGCTACACCGACAAGCGTAGAAAACCTTTGGAATTCGAAGTTAATGATCGTGTTATGTTGAAAGTTTCGCCGTGGAAGGGTGTTGTAGGCTTCGGGAAGCGTGGCAAGCTTAATCCACGCTATGTTGGGCCATTCAAAATCCTGGAGAGGATCGGCAAAGTTGCTTACAAGCTTGAGTTACCTGCTGAGTTGGGTAATGTTCACGATGTCTTTTATGTTTCGCAATTGAAGAAGTGTTTATCTGATGAAACACTGATTGTGCCGTTTCAAGAACTCAAGATTGACGACAAGTTACAGTTTGTTGAAGAACCTATAGAGATCATGGATCGGGAGGTCAAGGTGTAACAACTGTGCTTGTAATCACTTTGAACAGTTCTGTTATCAATAAAACAATGTTATTTGATCCCAATGTTTGTTTGATTGTGTTTTACATTTTTCATGTTTTGACTTTTATGTAATTTCAAACTCTACATCGCTTTCTGGAGAGTTATACGCAAACTAGTGCGTAAACGTACTCAGTTTAATGCGAGAAATACTCTGGAACATCAACATATACTCAACATACCTTAAATAACCTTTACATAACTTAGAAATAAGTTTTGAAGGCTTTGGTATGGCAAAAACAAGTTAATTCGCTTATAGGGACTAAATATGACAAACTGCGAAAGTATGTCAATTTGAACTATAACGAACATTCCGGAACATGACCATAAGTTAAACACACCTTAAATATCCTTTACATAGCTTAGAAATAGGCTTTGAGGGGTCTGGTGTGCTAAAATAAACTTTTGGAACATTCAGGGACTAAAAGTGTCAAAAAGTGCACAAGTTTGCATTTTCGCGCATAACTTACGTTCTGAATACATCTGGACATCCAAAAATTTATGTAAGCATGACTACATTATATTTTAGTGTTCGCCTTAAGAAAAATCCATTCGTCGCGTCATTTGGATCGTTTTACGCGCTTGTGCGCATTCCGTCGTAATTAAGCGAACATCGCGTTCGTACGACCAAACGAACCATCATCCGACATATTTTTGAACATGTTTCATGTCCACAATGTTTAGGCAACATTTTAGGGCCTTAAAGTTGGCTTTACGGGCCTTAGAAGTGTCGGAAATGGCCTTAAACACGTGCAGGGACCTAAACTGTCATTTTTGAAAGTTGTTTCTGATCTGACATGCTCAGGCGGCCCGCATTGTGTTTGGCTGATCCTAAAGCGGGCCGCTTCCCACCTTCTGACCAGATTAAATGTTTCTAAATGCAAGTTGCAACCAAATCAATTCTTAACCACATGTTTAGAGATGATGTGTCATTAAGTTATGGAGCATTTGTGGCACCATAACCTTTCAACAAGTGTACGGACTAGATCTTTTCCCCTTTTCCAAGAAACGATCCTAACGGTAGTGCTTTTACTATAAATACCCATCCATCCTCAACACAAAACCCACACCTTTGAACCTTTGAATCTTGGACCCTTCGTAAGTATTCTTTCGTTCTTTTCCTTATTTTTACTGCTTTTCGAGTCAGAAAGTCAAACTTTGTTTAACTTTCAGCGTTGACCAGTAATGGTCAATGCGAAGTTCGTTAGAACTTCGCAACGTGATTGTAATCACGATGGTCATAGTCCCTTGGGACTATGCCTACTGATTACCACGTTGTCTAGGGTCGTAGGGTAGGCGATCTGATAAATCGCCTATACCTTCGAACCCGACCCAGTTTGGTCGATCATTAGGATCCGACCAAACACATTAGGTGACCATAGTGTAGGGAATAACCTTCCGAGGTTATACCTTATGGTCACGACGTTTAAGTAGTTGTATGATAGGTAGTTTATATGCCTTAGGTAAATTACCAGAATACCCTTTTCATACATAATTGGTAATTAAGCATATGTAACCTAAACTTTTGTCACGTAACTGATTATGTAACATGTTTAGGCATATAATACTTGTCATAGGACTAGTTAGGCGGTCCAAACGCGTTTCACGCGCACGACACGTTAAAGTAGCATAAGCTTCCTAAACGGGTCGTAATGGGTCGTAAACAAATATGTTAAGTTTCATTTAGCATGTAGGCTTTGTTAAACCATATCACGTGAGTTCCTACACTCATTTGGTTTACAAACCCTAATGCTACCCAGTCTTCCGAGATAGGTCCGGTTTATTAACATAGTTACCTATACTAGGTGCCGTTTGATTCCGAGATCTATAGCATTACTTGGTGGTTATCTTTATACAACTGAGCAATCTCAAGTGAGTACATAGACCCCTCTTTTACTGTTTTCCAAACTGTTTTGGGGTGGAACACATGTGCCTACTTGTTACTTTCCTGCTTTCCAGTTTTCACATCATATACTGCTATGTTCGTTAGTACATTATAGTACATGATTTCATTACATCTTATGCTAGGTGTGCCCATTGTGTGCATTACTTGGTACATTGTTTTACATTACATTTCATGCTAGGTATGCCCATTGCGTGCATTACTTAGTACATCGTTTTATATGACATTTCATGCTAGGTATGCCCATTGTGTGCATTACTCAGTACATTGTTTTACATGACATTTCATGCTAGGTGTGCCCATTGTGTGCATTACTTAGTACATCGTTTTACATGACATTTCACGCTACGTATGTTCATTTGATTACATACTTAGTGCATCGTTTTCACATGCTCACATTTTGTTATGACATTTGGTTTGTTTACATGGGACAATATATCCATTAACACTAGCTACGCCGTTCGTTAGTAGGTAGTGGTACCATAGGAATTGACAACTCCCGTTCCGGACATCCCAGGGAAAGGGGACAGAAAGGAATGACCGAATTCGTTGACATAAGACAGATAGACCTTTAATTTGTTTAAAGGGTTTATCACCACAGTCGCCAGGCTTGGATGTATGCATTTTCACAATACCGCATAAATGTTCATATTAAATAGTTGCATGCATTTACACAAAACATAGCGTTGATTTAAACCATGTTTTACTTCAATACTTTGTTTTTGTGCATATGGTTTAGTTGAGACATTTCACTTGCCATACATGACATTTTGACATAGACATTTGACATGGATATTTTGACATAAACATTTGACATGGATATTTGACATAGACATTTGACATGGATATTTGACATAGACATTTGACATGATTTACATCTTGACATAAACACTTTGACATATTATTCGATACATTTGACAAATTGGTTAAACATAGACTTCTTACATTGATTGGTTTGGTTTGATTAAGTGATTAAGTAACGATGCGTGTGTAATATGATACAAGCATGGTGGATACGCCGCTGGTACTTCCTATATATAAGTGTTTGTATGGTATTACATGGCGTAACGTTATTTGAATCATTTCAGTTTGAGACATAGAACATTTTATACAAATAACATACTTTTTACAAGACATTGATTTACAAACAACTTATCTTATACAAACACATTTTTACATGGTTATTTATTTAACCTGACATTTACTTATACATATCATCTGATCTTATTGTTTTCAAATGATTTACAAGACAAAGCAAATAACAAGGTTCATGACTAAACATTTTCTCAAACATAAGTCATGAATCTTATTTTCACAAAACCTATGTATCTCACAGGCATTTTTATGCTGACGTACCTATTTTCACATGTGTTTTCAGGTGCTTTTCCATAGGATGTTGATCATGATACTAGGGCGGACCTGTGCCTTAGAGACTTTAAAAGATGATAGACTATGTTTAATTATGTTCTGAACTCTTAATTTGCTATTTCGAGACAATGTAACACCCTTGTTTAATAAATAAAATACACTTTGTGTGCCATGGTTATGAAACAATTAATTCTGTCGCGACACGCCCCGATGTTTCCGCCGCGGTTTGTTGTTTTACGCGGTCGGGGTGTGACAGAAGAGTTGGTATCAGAGCCAATGGTTATAGGGAATTAGGTTATTAGTAATGCTTTGACCTAGACTATAACTTTTCTAGGAACCTAACACAAGTTATCTTGTGTTTAGATCTTAAAACATGTACATCACCTATCCTTAGGTGATTAACAAAAACAAGGAACCAAAATTTTTCCGAAACGATTTTTGAAAAACAATCATCTGTTTTTGAATAAATTTTTACAAGGTTTTGAACCCTCAATTGTAAGGTTTTGAACCCTCTGTTTTATGGTTTTGAACCCTTTTCAAGATTGGTTTTTGGCCTTGTGCCTTCTAATTTTCAAAAATCCCGTCAAACGTTTTGGGTTTTAAATAATGTGAACGTGTGCAAACTGGAAGGGTGAATGCCTGTATTCTGAGTTTTCTGTCTAGGCAAGCACTTCGTATACATCTCAAACAGACGCGAGACCAGTTGTGCTTACCTGGGAATTCTTGGGATGAGTGTTCACTTATAGGCGAGCATGTCTTCATTATACATTATTTTTGACCCATTTACTTTGATTAGTCACTGTGTGTCGTTTGTTTGCTTTGTGATACGGACGAATGACCACCATCTTTGCTTTTGTTGATTTTGTTTCATCTCATTCTCTTCATCAAATCATCTCACTCGTTTCCTTTCATGTTTTCCTCTTTTAGAATGCCTCCTCGACGCGAGAACCAGATAGCAACTGCTGAGCTGGCAGAAATTATTGCGCAGCAGATGGCTGCTCAGTTTCCAAATCTCTTTGCTCAATGGAACCAGGCCAACAACAACAACAATGTTCCATGCAAATACAAGGATTTTAACCAGGCCAAACCACTCAAGTTTAGTGGTTCTGAGGGAGCGACCGGGCTTCTTCAGTGGTTCGAGAGCATAGAGAATACTTTTCGCCATGTGCAGTGTCCGGATAATCGCAAGGTCGAGTTCTCCTCGAGTGTATTTCAGAAGAGGGCTTTGACATGGTGGAACGGGGTTATGAGAGACCAAGGTGCAGAAGTCGCTCTCGCACAGACATGGGCTGAACTTAGAGCCCTTATGATGAGGGAATTCTGTCCTCGCCATGAACAACGGGCGTTGGAGAAAGAGTTTGATGTTTTGAAGCAAGATAGTGGTGAGCACAGGGCTTATACTGATCGGTTTGAAGAATTGAGTCTGCTTTGCCCAACAATGGTCACCCCACTCGACAAGGCTATCGAGAGATACATCGATGGTCTACCTGACTCGGTACAAGACATTCTCACTGGTAGTAACCCTGCCACACTTCGTCAGGCGATCGAGTTATCTGCGACATTGACTGAGTCGCAGATCCGGAAGAACAAGTTACACCGGAAGGGTGACAAGGGCAAGAAGCAGTCGGCTGACAAAGAAGATAGCAAGAAAGGTCAAAACTTGAATGGTAAGAACTCTGGTTCTTCGAAGAGGTCAAGGAAGCGTAAGGCTTCCCAAAATTTTGCTATCACTGCTCAAGCTAACCAGGTAGCTCCCAACCAACCCGCACAGCTTCCAGCAAAGAAACCCTATACAGGGAATGCACCTTTGTGCAATAGATGCAACAGTCACCACCAGCCGCAACTTCCATGCCGTTTCTGTACTAACTGTGGGAAATCAGGCCATCTCGCCAATGTTTTTCGATCTGCTCAGAATCCCGCGGTTCAGAACCCGGCTCAACAAGTTGCTCAGCCTCCTGCTCCGCAACAGGGTCAAGCTGCAAGACCACAATACCCACCTGGTGCTTGTTATAATTGTGGGGATCTGACCCACTATAGAAACCGGTGCCCAAGGCTAGCCAACCAGAACCAGAACCAGAACCAGAACCAGAATCCGGCTCCGGCTCGAGGCCGAGTTTTTAACATGAATGCCCAAGAGGCACAGGCTGACGATAATGTGGTGAACGGTACGTTCTTTATTAATAATCAGCCTGCATCTGTTCTTTTCGATTCTGGTGCCGATAAGAGTTTCGTGTCTTTATCTTTTGAGCAAATGCTTCGCGTGTCTAGAACGAAACTAGGCAAATCTTTGACAGTAGAGATTGCTAGTGGTGAACCCATTATTCTTAATTCTGTTCTTCACAACTGCCAGTTGAATCTTAACGACCATCTTTTTCCTATTGACCTCGCGCCTATGCAACTTGGAAGCTTCGACGTTATTGTGGGAATGGATTGGTTATCCAAGCATCACGCAGAGATAGTTTGTTCTAAGAAGATTGTTCGTGAGCCACTTTCGATAGGCGAGATCCTACAGGTTCAAGGTGAGAAGCCTATCGGTGGTCTCAGACTCATGTCTTGTTTTAAAGCTCGGAAGTATCTACAGAAGAACTATGTGGCTTTCTTAGCACATGTTACAGAAGATAAAGGCAAGGGTAAGTCTATTTCAGATATTCCTGTCGTTCGGGATTATTCTGAAGTGTTCCCTGAAGATTTACCTGGTCTACCTCCAGCACGCCAAGTCGAGTTCCGCATTGATCTCGTACCTGGTGCAAATCCCATTGCTAGAGCTCCATATCGTCTTGCACCGTCTGAGATGCAAGAGTTGTCTAAACAGCTTCAGGAGCTCTCTGACAAAGGTTTTATACGTCCTAGTTTTTCACCGTGGGGTGCTCCCGTTCTTTTTGTCAAGAAGAAGGATGGATCCTTTAGGATGTGTATCGATTATCGCGAGCTTAACAAGCTTACCATCAAAAATCGATATCCTCTACCTCGCATAGACGACCTCTTTGATCAGCTACAAGGCGCTTCTTATTTTTCGAAGATCGATCTGCGTTCCGGGTATCATCAACTTCGGGTGCAAGAAGAAGACATTCCGAAGACAGCATTCCGTACTCGTTATGGACATTACGAGTTCACAGTCATGCCATTCGGTTTGACTAATGCTCCTGCTGTTTTCATGGACTTAATGAATAGGGTCTGCAAACCTTATTTGGATCAGTTCGTCATTGTTTTTATCGATGACATCTTGATTTACTCTAAGACGCGAGCTGATCACGAGCAGCATCTTCGTCTTACTCTGGAACTCCTGAAGAAAGAGCAACTTTTCGCCAAATTCTCCAAGTGCGAATTTTGGCTTAAAGAAGTTCAATTTTTGGGACACATTATCAACGAACGAGGTGTTCAAGTAGATCCCTCCAAGATCAGTGCGATTAAGGATTGGGATACACCTTCTACTCCTACTGAAGTTCGTTCATTTCTTGGTCTAGCGGGTTATTATCGTCGCTTCATTGAAAACTTCTCTAAGATTGCAGTTCCTCTAACTGCTCTAACTCAGAAGAAAATGCCCTTTTATTGGGGATTCAAACAAGAGGAAGCTTTTCAACACCTGAAGCAGAAGCTTTGCGATGCGCCTGTACTATCATTGCCTGAGGGTGATGATGATTTTGTCGTGTATTGTGATGCATCTAAATTGGGTCTTGGCTGTGTTCTAATGCAAAGGAACAAAGTCATAGCCTATGCATCAAGACAATTGAAGATACATGAGAAGAACTACACCACTCATGATCTTGAGTTGGGTGCAGTTGTTTTCGCTCTCAAGATCTGGAGACACTATTTGTACGGTACAAAATGTGTGGTTTTCACTGACCACAAAAGTCTTCAGCATATCTTCAACCAGAAAGAACTCAACATGAGACAGCGACGTTGGGTTGAGCTTTTAAACGACTATGACTGCGAAATTTGCTACCATCCTGGTAAGGCGAATGTCGTGGCTGATGCATTGAGTCGTAAGGAACGTACTAAGCTTCATTGTGTACGCGTTCAGTCTGTTATTCAAGCTCGATCCGATATTCAAGCACGCATTGCTCAAGCTCAACAATCTTGTGTTTCACAAGGTTTGATGGATAAGGAATTTCCCTATCACATAACACCTGCTCTTGAACTGAAGGACAACGGGTCATATTACTTCATGGACCGTTTGTGGGTCCCAAACCAGGATGATATTCGTACCTTGCTTATGGATGAAGCCCATAAATCTCGCTATTCTATTCATCCGGGCTCAGATAAAATGTATAAGGACCTTCGTACTCACTATTGGTGGCCTGGTATGAAGAAAGACATTGCCTTATACGTATCCAAATGCCTTACTTGTCTAAAGGTTAAGGCTGAACATCAGCGTCCTTCGGGTTTATTGGAACAACCAGAGATCCCAGTTTGGAAATGGGAAAACATTTCTATGGATCTTGTTACCAAACTCCCGCGCACAAAGAAAGGTCATGATGCCATCTGGGTAGTCGTTGATCGTCTTACAAAGTCAGCACATTTCTTGCCAATCCGCGAGGATTTTCCTACTGACAGACTTGCTCAAATCTATGTAGATGAAATTGTGGCTCGACATGGTGTTCCTTTGAACATCATTTCTGACAGAGATGCTCGTTTCACTTCTCATTTTTGGAGAACCATGCAATCTGCTATGGGGACCCAACTTAATCTGAGCACAGCTTATCATCCGCAAACGGATGGTCAATCTGAGAGAACAATCCAGACTCTGGAGGATATGCTAAGAGCTTGTGTGATCGATTTTGGTGGTAGCTGGGATTCACATCTTAAACTGATTGAATTCTCCTACAACAACAGTTATCACACTAGCATCGGAATGGCTCCTTTCGAAGCTCTCTATGGTCGAAAATGTCGTTCACCAGTCTGCTGGAATGAGATTGGCGAGGCTCAACTTACTGGACCTGCCCTCATTTTAGAGACAACTGACAAGGTCAAGAAAGTTCGTGATAACCTTCAGGCAGCTAGAAACCGTCAGAAGATTTACGCGGACCCAAAACGCAAAGCCTTTGAATTTCAAGTCGGTGATCGAGTATTACTTAAGGTCTCACCTTGGAAAGGTGTGATCAGATTTGGAAAGAAAGGAAAACTTTGTGACAACCCTCAAAATCCCATGTATTCCGTACAATTTATTTTTGATAATTAAAGTGTTTGACGACTGTGTGGAATCACTTAACTGCTTTCTGATATCTGTGTTATACTTACATGTATTTGTTAACATACTAGTATGATACAGAAAAGTTACTAAATAGTCCGGTATGCTTTCCTGAGTATTGAAAATTAAAAACGTTACAAAAATATATATATAGGACACGTTACGGATTAATTAAGCACTTTAACGGAACAACACCGAACCGAACAACCGGACTTTACCCGGAACACTAAAAAAAATATATATTGTTAAAAACATTGTTTCACTTTTTCTGAGCTAGTTATTATCCCCGAGCACTATAACACACTACATAATACATGTAACACATTAAACACTAGACATAACATCTAACCTACCACTAATTACCTTTTACCATCAAATTTACACATTTACCTCATCCCCCCATGACATTCACGGTTCATATGGCCCCACCATAAGATTTTTAATAAATCTTCCTAAATCTCATCCTAATCTTTCATGGGGAATTGTTGTGATCATGAATAGATATGGTGTGTACTTCATGAGACATGATATCTATTGGATATTAGAGATTAGGTTATAAGTAAACTTTGAATCACCCAACACACCACACCCACTTTCTTCTCCTCCATAAGCTCGGCCGAGAACACCCCCTTACACCACAACTATTTTCAAATTTCCATCATCCATTCAAGTGTACTACAAGGAGCTACAAGGTGTTCAACGAAGCTTGGTGTGTTCGGAAGTTGAAGGACCACTCTCATCTTCTTTTATCCACCACATTTCTTCACTTGAAACTTCCCTAGCCTCGAGCTAGTAGTAAGTGACTCTAAACCTCTTCTTGATCTTGTCTAGAGTGGTTAATAAAAGTTTCGTCGGTTAAAAATTGCGAACATATAAGATCAAAGTCTAAAAGTTTACTAAAGTGATGAACAAGGTGGTTAATGGATGAATATGTGTGTAAATCATGTAGATCTTGTGTGGTTATGATGATTGGGTAATTATCTGATGCTTTACTGAATGATATTAGTATATGATGTTGTTGTGGTCACTAAACTCGTTAACGGAATCGATCGAACATGATTTAGATGGTTAAACACTTGAAATCAGAATCTGTCTAACTTTTACAGCCCACTTCTGTTGGCTGTAAACAGGTCTTAACCTCAACGAAAAATCGATATTTTGAATCTAAAATATGTTATTATGAAATACGGTTCTAATGGCACCGGAATCGTAATTTTTGGACTCCGTTTACTATTTTTAAAGTGTTAATTTGTAACAGCTACTTAAGCTGAATTTTGACAGCAATAAATGGGTGTCGTACTTTCAGTCATAACCTGAGTTTTGTGATGAATCGGACCATGAAAATCTTACTGTAGATGATAACTGAAGTATTTGTAATTACCCCACTGGAATTTCGCAAATCGGACTTACGAAGAATTTTTAATAAATTGTTTCGTGGACTGTGGTCAGAAATACATAAATCTGAGTTCAGTCCCGAATATGAATTTTTATAAAATATTGGTGATGAACCGGACCCCGATATTTTTACACAATAAAATATGGAATGTTTGTGACATTCTATAAAAATTTGGGAATTTTTGGAATAATCTAACTATTTTATTTAAATGTCCGAAAACAGCCGGTTTTGAGTATTAATGCCGAATTGACATAAGTTGTGACTTGCGTGTCTAAATGTCGAGTATGCTATCTGTGAATGATTTGACATGTTATATATGTTATGTGCATTATCGTATGTTTGATTTTAAGTGGGGAATGGACGGGAAACTTAGATGGGCATAAACCGTTACAGTGATGCATGTTATGTGATAGATACGTGTAGGAACTTTGTGTTCTATTGGAAAGCCACTAAATGACTAACTGGTAAATCATACTAGGACGTGATTGACCGACCTTGACTGTTAGCTATATTGAGAATCTAACCGAGCAAACCGAGGTGAGTTCACACCCTTACTAAGGCATGGGATTCCCGGTGGTTGGGAATGGGATTGAATAACTATTTATATTGTCAACACTACTAGACTACCTACTACTGTCCTCGGATGAAAAGGGCACGTACGTAAAACCTACGTACACTTACACTTACTACTGTCCTCGGATTGAGAAGGGCACGTACGTAAAACCTACGTACACTCACACTTACCACTGTCCTCGGATGAGAAGGGCACGTACGTAAAACCTACGTACACTCACACTTACCACTGTCCTCGGATGAGAAGGGCACGTACGTAAAACCTACGTACACTCATACTTAACACCGTCCTCGGATTGGGAAGGACACTTATGGATACGCCTAGTCTAGTGACATACATAATGGGAAGCCCCCACTAAATATCGTAAAGGTTTGGGAATCAAGAATAATGGGTAATACTTGGTTATGAAACGAACTTCCGATTCCTGATACGAACTCATTAACTAAACAACCAAACGTGAACTCACTCAACTTTGTTGTTGACTAGTTGTTACATGCCTTACAGGTCGCTAAATGCTTGGAGCTTGCGCGGGGAAGGAGTCGTTGTGGAACATGGGTTGTTATATCCCATACTTAATAATTGAACTTTATAAACCTATGGAACTTATGTTTGAGACTTTAAACTTATGAACTGTGAACTTATGTTTTGAACTCACGTTTATGCTTCCGCTGTCTAAACCAAACAAGGTTAACTAGCTTTGGTCACCAATCGTATTATGTTTGGTTTTATTTACTTAATTGAATTGTTCAATATGATTGGTGGCTCGATCCTGGTCATGTCACGCCTCCAAGCGGTGATACTCCGCATGGTGGATTTTGGGGGTGTGACAGATTGGTATCAGAGCCATTGGTTATAGAGAACTTGGTTTTAATAAGGGAAAAGTTTTCATTAAAACCAGACTATAACCTGTACAGTGCTCAACGATCCACAACGACGCTTCGCTCCACGTGCAAGGCTCGACACCATAAGTGGTATGATTATGTTATATTGTCGGTTAGATAGTTCTCACTGTGCATTAGATAACGTGATAATTGCTATTTGAACCTTGTGTGCTTACTCTCTAATGTCGTCCCACACACTTACACACTTTCGCGACACTTTCCTCACTTACGTTGCTTCATTATGAAGATCATGAACGGACGCGAAGGACGTATCAACCTCACTCAAGCCCAGTTGACGGCTTTGATCAACGAACGAGTTGCGGAGGCACTCGCAGCTAACCCTGCAGGAGGTCAACATGCTCAACCTCCTGTGTGCACGTTCAAGACGTTCATGGACTGTCGACCTACCACTTTCAGTGGCACCGAAGGAGCAGTGGGCCTTCTTCACTGGTTTGAAAAGCTTGAGACAGTTTTCGAGATGTGCGAATGCCCCGAAGACCGTAGGGTGAAATATGCTACCGGAACACTTGAAGGAGCTGCGTTAACCTGGTGGAAGGCACAAGTTCAACTACTAGGACTGGCAGTTGCTAATGCCACATCCTGGAATGGTTTCAAAGAGCTGATCAAGGAGGAGTACTGTAGTCGGGATGACATCCATAAGCTAGAGGTGGAATTTTACAATCTGAAGATGACGGGATCTGAGATCGAGGCGTATACTAAGAAGTCAAACGAGCTGGCCATCTTGTGTCCAACCATGGTGAACCCTCCCTTCAAACGAATTGAGCTCTATCTCAAGGGCCTTGTACCAGAGATTCAAAGTCATGTGACTTCAGCCAACTTGGGTACCATCCAGCAAGTCGTCAAATTGGCTCATCGTCTCACCGACCAGGCAGTGGAACAAAACAGACTACCCAAGCGTATTGGTGCTGCTACTTCTGATGCACCTACCGACAACAAACGAAAATGGGATGGGAATTCCGGCAAAGGATCTGCCTCTGTTCAGTCTCAGTCTCAGCAACGGAGGACTGAGGACCATAGGAGCCCTGGTCAGCACTTTTCTGGTAGTCAAGGGCAGGGTGGATATCGAGGAAACCACCCAAAGTGCAACAAATGCAACAGACACCACAGTGGTCAGTGCAACAAGGGACACTGTCAGAGGTGTCTCAAGATGGGTCATGAAGCCAAGGATTGCAGGAGCCCACGGCCTACGAATCAGAATCGTCAGCAGCAACAGCAAGCACCGCAGAATCAGCAACAGCAACAAGGGATGCTTTCAGTGTGGTGCTGAAGGTCACTTCAAGAGACACTGCCCGCAGTTAAATCAGAATCAGAATCACAACCAAGGAAACGGGAACAATAATGGGGGCAACAATGGAGGAAACAATGATGGCAACGGTGCCAGGGGTCGTGTGTTCGTGATTGGTCAGGGAGAAGCAAGGAACGATCCCAACGTTGTGATGGGTAAGTTTCTTCTTGACGACTTCTTCGTTACTGTTTTATTCGATTCGGGTGCCGATACTAGTTATGTGTCCGTGAAAGTTAGCCAAATTCTTAAGCGCACCCCAACACTCCTGAACACCAAACACACGGTAGAACTAGCTAACGGTAAAAGTCTTGAAGCCACACACATAGTTAAAGGTTATAACCTCGTCTTAGCTGGTCAGACTTTCCCTATCGATCTTGTTCCTATCACACTTGGTAGTTTCGACGTCGTTATTGGGATGGATTGGTTATCTCATCATCAAGCGGAGATTGTTTGCAAGGAGAAAATCATCCGCATTCCTCGTTCTGATAAAGAACCCCTCGTGATTCGTGGCGACAAGAGTGGTGCTGTCGAAGGCATCATCTCTTTCCTTAAGGCCCAGAAGTGTTTGCGAAAGGGCCACACTGCCATTTTAGCACTCGTTACTGACACATCCACGGAAGAGAAGAGAATTGAAGACATCTCTATTGTGCGCGAATTTCCCGAGGTATTTCCTGAGGAATTACCTGGTCTTCCTCCCCATCGCCAAGTTGAGTTTCAAATCGAGCTAGCTCCTGGAGCAGCGCCAGTAGCCCGAGCACCATATCGTCTAGCCCCATCAGAACTCGAAGAACTGTCCACACAACTACAAGAACTCTTGGAAAAGGGTTTTATACGTCCTAGCTCTTCACCCTGGGGAGCTCCAGTCTTGTTCGTGAAGAAGAAAGACGGTACCTTCAGGATGTGTATTGACTATCGCGAGCTCAACAAGGTGACTGTGAAGAATCGTTATCCTCTTCCACGTATTGACGATTTATTCGACCAGTTGCAAGGGTCGAGCTATTACTCCAAGATTGATTTGAGATCGGGATACCATCAGCTGAGAGTCCGAGATGAGGACGTCTCCAAAACAGCATTCAGAACTCGTTACGGCCATTACGAGTTTTTGGTTATGCCGTTCGGGCTGACGAATGCACCGGCAGTCTTCATGGATCTCATGAACCGAGTGTGCAACCCTTACCTGGATAAGTTCGTTATTGTGTTCATCGATGATATCCTGATCTATTCTAAGAGTCAGGAGGAACACGAGCAGCATCTACGACTTATGCTGGAACTTCTTCGAAAGGAACGGTTGTATGCCAAGTTTTCGAAATGTGATTTCTGGCTTCGCGAAGTCCACTTTCTAGGCCACGTGGTAAACAAGGATGGAATTCATGTGGATCCATCTAAGGTTGAATCGATCAAGAACTGGCCCGCACCCCGCACACCAACAGAAATCCGCCAATTCTTGGGTTTGGCCGGATATTACAGAAGGTTTATAAAAGATTTCTCCAAGATTGCGCAACCTCTCACTTCACTGACTCAGAAGGGTGTCATCTATCGTTGGGGTGATGCACAGGGGTCCGCATTTCAACATCTAAAGGATAGACTTTGTAGCGCGCCTATCCTCTCATTGCCAGAGGGCACCGATGATTTCGTGGTTTATTGCGACGCTTCCATCCAAGGACTTGGTTGCGTATTGATGCAACGTGACAAGGTCATTGCCTACGCATCGCGCCAACTTAAAGTTCACGAAAGAAACTACACTACTCACGATCTGGAGCTGGGAGCAGTTGTATTCGCACTTAAGATATGGAGACATTACCTGTACGGTACAAAGTGCACCATTTACACCGACCACAAGAGTCTCGAACATATCTTCAAGCAAAAAGAGTTAAACATGCGACAACGCCGATGGGTCGAACTCTTGAATGATTACGAATGCGCTATCAAGTATCATCCGGGCAAAGCCAATGTTGTGGCTGACGCCCTCAGTCGAAAGGATACTTTACCTAAGCGTGTACGAGCATTACAGCTTACCATCCAGTCTAACCTTCCTGCTCAGATTCGAGATGCCCAGGTCGAAGCATTCAAAGCAGAGAACATCAGGGCTGAGTCCCTACGAGGATCGAGGCAGCGGCTAGAACAAAAGGAAGACGGCGCTTACTATGTAAACGGACGCATCTGGGTTCCATTTTATGGAAACTTACGCGAGCTTGTGATGGACGAAGCGCACAAGTCTCGTTATTCGGTACATCCTGGTTCGGATAAAATGTACCACGACCTCAAGACTACGTATTGGTGGCCTGGCATGAAAGCCCACATAGCAACCTACGTCAGTAAGTGCTTGACTTGTGCGAGAGTCAAGTCTGAATATCAGAAACCATCAGGCCTACTTCAACAACCGGAGATCCCGAAATGGAAATGGGAGCAAATTTCCATGGATTTCGTTACCGGCCTGCCCAGATCTCAGCGCGGAAACGATACCATTTGGGTGATCGTAGATCGATTAACCAAGTCTGCACATTTTCTGGCCATCAAGGAAACGGATAAGTTTTCTACTCTTGCAGACATTTACCTAAAGGAAGTGGTATCAAGGCACGGAGTGCCCATCTCTATTATATCTGATCGTGACGCACGTTTTACTTCTGAACTGTGGCAAGCAATGCACAAGTCCTTTGGCTCACGTTTAGATATGAGCACCGCTTATCACCCGCAGACGGATGGGCAATCTGAACGCACCATCCAAACCCTTGAAGACATGCTTAGGGCATGTGTAATCGATTTTGGTAACGGCTGGGAAAAGCACCTCCCGCTAGTGGAGTTCTCATATAACAACAGCTACCACACCAGCATCCAAGCCGCTCCGTTTGAGGCATTGTACGGACGCAAATGCCGATCGCCTCTCTGTTGGGCAGAAGTTGGTGACAGCCAAATCACTGGCCCAGAACATGTGGTAGATACCACCGAGAAAATTGCTCAGATACGACAGCGAATGGCGGCAGCTCGTGACCGTCAGAAACGCTATGCTGATGAGGGAAGAAAACCACTCGAGCTCCAGGTTGGGGATCGAGTGCTACTCAAAGTCTCACCTTGGAAAGGTGTAGTCCGCTTTGGCAAACGAGGCAAACTCAATCCGCGTTATGTCGGACCGTTCAAAGTCATTGAGAAAATTGGCCAAGTCGCCTACAGGTTGGATCTACCTGAAGAACTCAGCGGAGTTCACAACGTATTCCACGTATCAAATCTGAAGAAGTGTCTGTCAGATGAGCCCTTCATAGTTCCTCTCAAGGAACTCACAATCGACGACCAGCTGCGATTCGTCGAGGAACCAGTAGAGATTACTGATCGAGATGTTAAGATTCTCAAGCACACAAGAATACCTCTCGTTCGAGTTCGTTGGAATGCTCGTCGTGGCCCAGAGTATACCTGGGAACGAGAAGACCAAATGAAACTCAAGTATCCCCAACTATTTAAGAAAAACGCAACCACTACTGAGGCTGAAGCTACTGCAGAATTTCGGGACGAAATTCCAAATCAACGGGTGGATGATGTAACACCCCAGGAAAATCAGGAAAACAACGCAACTTAACTAGCTTCCTTAGTAACCACGCGCTAAATTTCGGGACGAAATTCTCTTAACAGGGGGAGAATGTGACAACCCTCAAAATCCCATGTATTCCGTACAATTTATTTTTGATAATTAAAGTGTTTGACGACTGTGTGGAATCACTTAACTGCTTTCTGATATCTGTGTTATACTTACATGTATTTGTTAACATACTAGTATGATACAGAAAAGTTACTAAATAGTCCGGTATGCTTTCCTGAGTATTGAAAATTAAAAACGTTACAAAAATATATATATAGGACACGTTACGGATTAATTAAGCACTTTAACGGAACAACACCGAACCGAACAACCGGACTTTACCCGGAACACTAAAAAAAATATATATTGTTAAAAACATTGTTTCACTTTTTCTGAGCTAGTTATTATCCCCGAGCACTATAACACACTACATAATACATGTAACACATTAAACACTAGACATAACATCTAACCTACCACTAATTACCTTTTACCATCAAATTTACACATTTACCTCATCCCCCCATGACATTCACGGTTCATATGGCCCCACCATAAGATTTTTAATAAATCTTCCTAAATCTCATCCTAATCTTTCATGGGGAATTGTTGTGATCATGAATAGATATGGTGTGTACTTCATGAGACATGATATCTATTGGATATTAGAGATTAGGTTATAAGTAAACTTTGAATCACCCAACACACCACACCCACTTTCTTCTCCTCCATAAGCTCGGCCGAGAACACCCCCTTACACCACAACTATTTTCAAATTTCCATCATCCATTCAAGTGTACTACAAGGAGCTACAAGGTGTTCAACGAAGCTTGGTGTGTTCGGAAGTTGAAGGACCACTCTCATCTTCTTTTATCCACCACATTTCTTCACTTGAAACTTCCCTAGCCTCGAGCTAGTAGTAAGTGACTCTAAACCTCTTCTTGATCTTGTCTAGAGTGGTTAATAAAAGTTTCGTCGGTTAAAAATTGCGAACATATAAGATCAAAGTCTAAAAGTTTACTAAAGTGATGAACAAGGTGGTTAATGGATGAATATGTGTGTAAATCATGTAGATCTTGTGTGGTTATGATGATTGGGTAATTATCTGATGCTTTACTGAATGATATTAGTATATGATGTTGTTGTGGTCACTAAACTCGTTAACGGAATCGATCGAACATGATTTAGATGGTTAAACACTTGAAATCAGAATCTGTCTAACTTTTACAGCCCACTTCTGTTGGCTGTAAACAGGTCTTAACCTCAACGAAAAATCGATATTTTGAATCTAAAATATGTTATTATGAAATACGGTTCTAATGGCACCGGAATCGTAATTTTTGGACTCCGTTTACTATTTTTAAAGTGTTAATTTGTAACAGCTACTTAAGCTGAATTTTGACAGCAATAAATGGGTGTCGTACTTTCAGTCATAACCTGAGTTTTGTGATGAATCGGACCATGAAAATCTTACTGTAGATGATAACTGAAGTATTTGTAATTACCCCACTGGAATTTCGCAAATCGGACTTACGAAGAATTTTTAATAAATTGTTTCGTGGACTGTGGTCAGAAATACATAAATCTGAGTTCAGTCCCGAATATGAATTTTTATAAAATATTGGTGATGAACCGGACCCCGATATTTTTACACAATAAAATATGGAATGTTTGTGACATTCTATAAAAATTTGGGAATTTTTGGAATAATCTAACTATTTTATTTAAATGTCCGAAAACAGCCGGTTTTGAGTATTAATGCCGAATTGACATAAGTTGTGACTTGCGTGTCTAAATGTCGAGTATGCTATCTGTGAATGATTTGACATGTTATATATGTTATGTGCATTATCGTATGTTTGATTTTAAGTGGGGAATGGACGGGAAACTTAGATGGGCATAAACCGTTACAGTGATGCATGTTATGTGATAGATACGTGTAGGAACTTTGTGTTCTATTGGAAAGCCACTAAATGACTAACTGGTAAATCATACTAGGACGTGATTGACCGACCTTGACTGTTAGCTATATTGAGAATCTAACCGAGCAAACCGAGGTGAGTTCACACCCTTACTAAGGCATGGGATTCCCGGTGGTTGGGAATGGGATTGAATAACTATTTATATTGTCAACACTACTAGACTACCTACTACTGTCCTCGGATGAAAAGGGCACGTACGTAAAACCTACGTACACTTACACTTACTACTGTCCTCGGATTGAGAAGGGCACGTACGTAAAACCTACGTACACTCACACTTACCACTGTCCTCGGATGAGAAGGGCACGTACGTAAAACCTACGTACACTCACACTTACCACTGTCCTCGGATGAGAAGGGCACGTACGTAAAACCTACGTACACTCATACTTAACACCGTCCTCGGATTGGGAAGGACACTTATGGATACGCCTAGTCTAGTGACATACATAATGGGAAGCCCCCACTAAATATCGTAAAGGTTTGGGAATCAAGAATAATGGGTAATACTTGGTTATGAAACGAACTTCCGATTCCTGATACGAACTCATTAACTAAACAACCAAACGTGAACTCACTCAACTTTGTTGTTGACTAGTTGTTACATGCCTTACAGGTCGCTAAATGCTTGGAGCTTGCGCGGGGAAGGAGTCGTTGTGGAACATGGGTTGTTATATCCCATACTTAATAATTGAACTTTATAAACCTATGGAACTTATGTTTGAGACTTTAAACTTATGAACTGTGAACTTATGTTTTGAACTCACGTTTATGCTTCCGCTGTCTAAACCAAACAAGGTTAACTAGCTTTGGTCACCAATCGTATTATGTTTGGTTTTATTTACTTAATTGAATTGTTCAATATGATTGGTGGCTCGATCCTGGTCATGTCACGCCTCCAAGCGGTGATACTCCGCATGGTGGATTTTGGGGGTGTGACAGATTGGTATCAGAGCCATTGGTTATAGAGAACTTGGTTTTAATAAGGGAAAAGTTTTCATTAAAACCAGACTATAACCTGTACAGTGCTCAACGATCCACAACGACGCTTCGCTCCACGTGCAAGGCTCGACACCATAAGTGGTATGATTATGTTATATTGTCGGTTAGATAGTTCTCACTGTGCATTAGATAACGTGATAATTGCTATTTGAACCTTGTGTGCTTACTCTCTAATGTCGTCCCACACACTTACACACTTTCGCGACACTTTCCTCACTTACGTTGCTTCATTATGAAGATCATGAACGGACGCGAAGGACGTATCAACCTCACTCAAGCCCAGTTGACGGCTTTGATCAACGAACGAGTTGCGGAGGCACTCGCAGCTAACCCTGCAGGAGGTCAACATGCTCAACCTCCTGTGTGCACGTTCAAGACGTTCATGGACTGTCGACCTACCACTTTCAGTGGCACCGAAGGAGCAGTGGGCCTTCTTCACTGGTTTGAAAAGCTTGAGACAGTTTTCGAGATGTGCGAATGCCCCGAAGACCGTAGGGTGAAATATGCTACCGGAACACTTGAAGGAGCTGCGTTAACCTGGTGGAAGGCACAAGTTCAACTACTAGGACTGGCAGTTGCTAATGCCACATCCTGGAATGGTTTCAAAGAGCTGATCAAGGAGGAGTACTGTAGTCGGGATGACATCCATAAGCTAGAGGTGGAATTTTACAATCTGAAGATGACGGGATCTGAGATCGAGGCGTATACTAAGAAGTCAAACGAGCTGGCCATCTTGTGTCCAACCATGGTGAACCCTCCCTTCAAACGAATTGAGCTCTATCTCAAGGGCCTTGTACCAGAGATTCAAAGTCATGTGACTTCAGCCAACTTGGGTACCATCCAGCAAGTCGTCAAATTGGCTCATCGTCTCACCGACCAGGCAGTGGAACAAAACAGACTACCCAAGCGTATTGGTGCTGCTACTTCTGATGCACCTACCGACAACAAACGAAAATGGGATGGGAATTCCGGCAAAGGATCTGCCTCTGTTCAGTCTCAGTCTCAGCAACGGAGGACTGAGGACCATAGGAGCCCTGGTCAGCACTTTTCTGGTAGTCAAGGGCAGGGTGGATATCGAGGAAACCACCCAAAGTGCAACAAATGCAACAGACACCACAGTGGTCAGTGCAACAAGGGACACTGTCAGAGGTGTCTCAAGATGGGTCATGAAGCCAAGGATTGCAGGAGCCCACGGCCTACGAATCAGAATCGTCAGCAGCAACAGCAAGCACCGCAGAATCAGCAACAGCAACAAGGGATGCTTTCAGTGTGGTGCTGAAGGTCACTTCAAGAGACACTGCCCGCAGTTAAATCAGAATCAGAATCACAACCAAGGAAACGGGAACAATAATGGGGGCAACAATGGAGGAAACAATGATGGCAACGGTGCCAGGGGTCGTGTGTTCGTGATTGGTCAGGGAGAAGCAAGGAACGATCCCAACGTTGTGATGGGTAAGTTTCTTCTTGACGACTTCTTCGTTACTGTTTTATTCGATTCGGGTGCCGATACTAGTTATGTGTCCGTGAAAGTTAGCCAAATTCTTAAGCGCACCCCAACACTCCTGAACACCAAACACACGGTAGAACTAGCTAACGGTAAAAGTCTTGAAGCCACACACATAGTTAAAGGTTATAACCTCGTCTTAGCTGGTCAGACTTTCCCTATCGATCTTGTTCCTATCACACTTGGTAGTTTCGACGTCGTTATTGGGATGGATTGGTTATCTCATCATCAAGCGGAGATTGTTTGCAAGGAGAAAATCATCCGCATTCCTCGTTCTGATAAAGAACCCCTCGTGATTCGTGGCGACAAGAGTGGTGCTGTCGAAGGCATCATCTCTTTCCTTAAGGCCCAGAAGTGTTTGCGAAAGGGCCACACTGCCATTTTAGCACTCGTTACTGACACATCCACGGAAGAGAAAAGAATTGAAGACATCTCTATTGTGCGCGAATTTCCCGAGGTATTTCCTGAGGAATTACCTGGTCTTCCTCCCCATCGCCAAGTTGAGTTTCAAATCGAGCTAGCTCCTGGAGCAGCGCCAGTAGCCCGAGCACCATATCGTCTAGCCCCATCAGAACTCGAAGAACTGTCCACACAACTACAAGAACTCTTGGAAAAGGGTTTTATACGTCCTAGCTCTTCACCCTGGGGAGCTCCAGTCTTGTTCGTGAAGAAGAAAGACGGTACCTTCAGGATGTGTATTGACTATCGCGAGCTCAACAAGGTGACTGTGAAGAATCGTTATCCTCTTCCACGTATTGACGATTTATTCGACCAGTTGCAAGGGTCGAGCTATTACTCCAAGATTGATTTGAGATCGGGATACCATCAGCTGAGAGTCCGAGATGAGGACGTCTCCAAAACAGCATTCAGAACTCGTTACGGCCATTACGAGTTTTTGGTTATGCCGTTCGGGCTGACGAATGCACCGGCAGTCTTCATGGATCTCATGAACCGAGTGTGCAACCCTTACCTGGATAAGTTCGTTATTGTGTTCATCGATGATATCCTGATCTATTCTAAGAGTCAGGAGGAACACGAGCAGCATCTACGACTTATGCTGGAACTTCTTCGAAAGGAACGGTTGTATGCCAAGTTTTCGAAATGTGATTTCTGGCTTCGCGAAGTCCACTTTCTAGGCCACGTGGTAAACAAGGATGGAATTCATGTGGATCCATCTAAGGTTGAATCGATCAAGAACTGGCCCGCACCCCGCACACCAACAGAAATCCGCCAATTCTTGGGTTTGGCCGGATATTACAGAAGGTTTATAAAAGATTTCTCCAAGATTGCGCAACCTCTCACTTCACTGACTCAGAAGGGTGTCATCTATCGTTGGGGTGATGCACAGGGGTCCGCATTTCAACATCTAAAGGATAGACTTTGTAGCGCGCCTATCCTCTCATTGCCAGAGGGCACCGATGATTTCGTGGTTTATTGCGACGCTTCCATCCAAGGACTTGGTTGCGTATTGATGCAACGTGACAAGGTCATTGCCTACGCATCGCGCCAACTTAAAGTTCACGAAAGAAACTACACTACTCACGATCTGGAGCTGGGAGCAGTTGTATTCGCACTTAAGATATGGAGACATTACCTGTACGGTACAAAGTGCACCATTTACACCGACCACAGGAGTCTCGAACATATCTTCAAGCAAAAAGTTGGCTTAGAAGTGTCGGAAATGGCCTTAAACACGTGCAGGGACCTAAACTGTCATTTTTGAAAGTTGTTTCTGATCTGACATGCTCAGGCGGCCCGCATTGTGTTTGGCTGATCCTAAAGCGGGCCGCTTCCCACCTTCTGACCAGATTAAATGTTTCTAAATGCAAGTTGCAACCAAATCAATTCTTAACCACATGTTTAGAGATGATGTGTCATTAAGTTATGGAGCATTTGTGGCACCATAACCTTTCAACAAGTGTACGGACTAGATCTTTTCCCCTTTTCCAAGAAACGATCCTAACGGTAGTGCTTTTACTATAAATACCCATCCATCCTCAACACAAAACCCACACCTTTGAACCTTTGAATCTTGGACCCTTCGTAAGTATTCTTTCGTTCTTTTCCTTATTTTTACTGCTTTTCGAGTCAGAAAGTCAAACTTTGTTTGACTTTCAGCGTTGACCAGTAATGGTCAATGCGAAGTTCGTTAGAACTTCGCAACGTGATTGTAATCACGATGGTCATAGTCCCTTGGGACTATGCCTACTGATTACCACGTTGTCTAGGGTCGTAGGGTAGGCGATCTGATAAATCGCCTATACCTTCGAACCCGACCCAGTTTGGTCGATCATTAGGATCCGACCAAACACATTAGGTGACCATAGTGTAGGGAATAACCTTCCGAGGTTATACCTTATGGTCACGACGTTTAAGTAGTTGTATGATAGGTAGTTTATATGCCTTAGGTAAATTACCAGAATACCCTTTTCATACATAATTGGTAATTAAGCATATGTAACCTAAACTTTTGTCACGTAACTGATTATGTAACATGTTTAGGCATATAATACTTGTCATAGGACTAGTTAGGCGGTCCAAACGCGTTTCACGCGCACGACACGTTAAAGTAGCATAAGCTTCCTAAACGGGTCGTAATGGGTCGTAAACAAATATGTTAAGTTTCATTTAGCATGTAGGCTTTGTTAAACCATATCACGTGAGTTCCTACACTCATTTGGTTTACAAACCCTAATGCTACCCAGTCTTCCGAGATAGGTCCGGTTTATTAACATAGTTACCTATACTAGGTGCCGTTTGATTCCGAGATCTATAGCATTACTTGGTGGTTATCTTTATACAACTGAGCAATCTCAAGTGAGTACATAGACCCCTCTTTTACTGTTTTCCAAACTGTTTTGGGGTGGAACACATGTGCCTACTTGTTACTTTCCTGCTTTCCAGTTTTCACATCATATACTGCTATGTTCGTTAGTACATTATAGTACATGATTTCATTACATCTTATGCTAGGTGTGCCCATTGTGTGCATTACTTGGTACATTGTTTTACATTACATTTCATGCTAGGTATGCCCATTGCGAGCATTACTTAGTACATCGTTTTATATGACATTTCATGCTAGGTATGCCCATTGTGTGCATTACTCAGTACATTGTTTTACATGACATTTCATGCTAGGTGTGCCCATTGTGTGCATTACTTAGTACATCGTTTTACATGACATTTCACGCTACGTATGTTCATTTGATTACATACTTAGTGCATCGTTTTCACATGCTCACATTTTGTTATGACATTTGGTTTGTTTACATGGGACAATATATCCATTAACACTAGCTACGCCGTTCGTTAGTAGGTAGTGGTACCATAGGAATTGACAACTCCCGTTCCGGACATCCCAGGGAAAGGGGACAGAAAGGAATGACCGAATTCGTTGACATAAGACAGATAGACCTTTAATTTGTTTAAAGGGTTTATCACCACAGTCGCCAGGCTTGGATGTATGCATTTTCACAATACCGCATAAATGTTCATATTAAATAGTTGCATGCATTTACACAAAACATAGCGTTGATTTAAACCATGTTTTACTTCAATACTTTGTTTTTGTGCATATGGTTTAGTTGAGACATTTCACTTGCCATACATGACATTTTGACATAGACATTTGACATGGATATTTTGACATAAACATTTGACATGGATATTTGACATAGACATTTGACATGGATATTTGACATAGACATTTGACATGATTTACATCTTGACATAAACACTTTGACATATTATTCGATACATTTGACAAATTGGTTAAACATAGACTTCTTACATTGATTGGTTTGGTTTGATTAAGTGATTAAGTAACGATGCGTGTGTAATATGATACAAGCATGGTGGATACGCCGCTGGTACTTCCTATATATAAGTGTTTGTATGGTATTACATGGCGTAACGTTATTTGAATCATTTCAGTTTGAGACATAGAACATTTTATACAAATAACATACTTTTTACAAGACATTGATTTACAAACAACTTATCTTATACAAACACATTTTTACATGGTTATTTATTTAACCTGACATTTACTTATACATATCATCTGATCTTATTGTTTTCAAATGATTTACAAGACAAAGCAAATAACAAGGTTCATGACTAAACATTTTCTCAAACATAAGTCATGAATCTTATTTTCACAAAACCTATGTATCTCACAGGCATTTTTATGCTGACGTACCTATTTTCACATGTGTTTTCAGGTGCTTTTCCATAGGATGTTGATCATGATACTAGGGCGGACCTGTGCCTTAGAGACTTTAAAAGATGATAGACTATGTTTAATTATGTTCTGAACTCTTAATTTGCTATTTCGAGACAATGTAACACCCTTGTTTAATAAATAAAATACACTTTGTGTGCCATGGTTATGAAACAATTAATTCTGTCGCGACACGCCCCGATGTTTCCGCCGCGGTTTGTTGTTTTACGCGGTCGGGGTGTGACACAAGGTGTGTAAACATAGTCGTATTCCGATTGTGAGAGTTCGTTGGAACTCAAGGCGTGGACCGGAGTTCACATAGGAGCGTGAGGATCAGATGAAGCTCAAGTATCCTCAACTTTTTCCTAATGACAAGACTAATTCTGGTAAAACTGGTGAATTTTGGGACGAAATTCCTCTTCAAGTTGGGGATGATGTGGCACCTGAGGAAAATCCGCAACAATCTTGATTTGTCACTTCACTCTTTTGTGTTACTTGTCAAATTTCGGGACGAAATTTCTTTCAAGTTGGGGATGATGTGACAACCCAAACTTTCAAGGTCAGTAACGTTCTATTTTACAATCTTTATTTCTCGTTATCTTCCTCTAAGGTGTTAAAACGTTCCGCTCAGTGATAACTCTGTTAAACTAAAAGTTGAATGACTCGGTTAAATAACATATTGACATCTTGGGCCGCACATGTAGTGGGCTACATATTCGCCATATTCACACTTTAGAATAACCCAAATATCACGGATCAATTTTGAATTACCCGAGCCCAACCTTGCATGTGTGGATTAACGTGGCCCAGTCCTTGTAGCAACAATCCTTGTAGCCCAACAGCCCTTGTAGCACAACCGGCCCACTTGTGTGATATTGGCATTATAATCTAATTGTACGTACCCTCTTAACATATCACAATATCACTATATCGCATTACAACAAACCCTACACCCTATTCTCTGATATGCGACGGGCAGTAGCAGACCCCCCCTTTCGTGATCTAATCACCATCATTATAATCTCCATACTATCTTGGTTAGTATTATTTCATGTTCATTTAACTTGCTGATTGCTTTGATTATATGAGTTATTAGATAAAAAGGTCCTATATATTTGTATGTAATGATCTGATGGGATTGTTTAACCTTGATTAAGTGAATGACGGCTCATGTGAATTTGTATTCTTGATTCCATCAATCCATGTGCACATATAAGTAAATGACGGCCATGTGAAATTGTGATTTTATCTCATTAATCCATGTGCACCTCCTGAATATGTTGTCAGAATTAGTCAAAGGTGTAAACCTTATCAATTGCTTTAATTGTATGAGAAACTGTTTGTGATTGACACGTGAAAGTTTGATATCGGATGTTTGATAAACATGATGATGATTGACAGGAATTAAATACATGATTGATGATATAGAGGGTTGTTAATAATCGGAAGTGGATGGGGTTCAGGAACGTATAGGATTTGCATGTATAATGCTTATTAAATAGAATGCTTGTTAAATAGTGTGTAATGATTAGTCTTTGATGATTGTTTTACAATGTTATTTTGAATCTGAAAACATCACAACGTCAATGGATATAGTAGAGTGGAATATGGTTGGTGTTCGATGATTTCTTGGTATGGTTTAATATGCACAGATTTGTTATATGATTAATAACAAGTTTTAGTCCATGATTTAGGGTGGCATGATGATGATGATCAAGCATGAAATAGTTATGTTATTTGAATAGACTGAATATTGATTCTATGATAATTGTCAAAGATGATTAACTGAATTTTTGGGCTGAAAAGTCTCTTGGGCTGCACTCGAGTCGGTGGGCCGCGAACATAAACGAATCACACAAACTCAGGGACCATCGCACATTTCCTCCTTTGGGCCTAAACTTAAATGGGCCGCACGAACGTGAGGGTTACTATGAATGTTTATGTACTGTATGGCATATGAACTGTGCGTGTGATGATGTTTGTACGACACTTGTTTGATATAAGTGTATAGAATGTGAGTTATTGTATAGGAAACTTATTTTCATTGATGATCATATTGGAATTTCGGTACAAACTTTATGAGACTTGAATGACATGTGTTACTTGATGAGAATGGGCTGCTATGCTAACAATTATGACATGTGTTATATGAGTGCTTCTTGTACACAACATGAATATGGAATACGTGATCTATGTACATATCAACTGACTGATTTGATAACCACAATAGGGGTTAATTGACCAACTGGGAACACATACTTTAACCTTACCGAGCAAACCAAAGGTGAGTTCACTGCTCTTTTTCCAAGCATGCATCCCGGGGAGGGATATCGGATAACGTTCCGGGGAGGAATGTCAGGTTAATGGGATGTTTGTTATTACTCATTTCTATCATATAAGACCCCTTACATCTACCGATAGTTGCCGGGGAGGCAACGAGGTTATTAGTTGATAGCGCTATTAGGTTTGGCACCCTAACACCGTACCGGGGAGGACGGGCGTGAACTAATTTCCTTAAAGCATGACCAATGTTTTGATGGAGACATTGGGGTTGGGCAAATACATCTTGTAGCCATTGTGGTAATCGAGTTAATAACGACATCAAATCAAATTGTTAAACTGTTTTATACATATATCTGGTAACTAAACTCGTTAACAAAACTTTGAACTCACCAGCATCGTCTGACACACTTGTCTGCATGCTTGTAGGTCGTTAGATGTCTTGGATTGGAACTTGCGGTCTGGAGTAGCTGGAGTGGTCATGGGTCGACTGGAAGGATTCATGTGATTGATTATTGACAGTATACATTGGTTTTGAACAATTTAACTTTGGTTTACTATTTGCTTCCTTTGAACATGTTGGTTTTCATTTAAACTCGTTGATGGTATTTTTATTAATAATTGAGAACTTTATTTTGAAATTTGTATGGGTTCAATGTAATTAGTGGCTCGTTGTTGGTACGTCACATGCCTAACAGGGACTTTCCCTAGGTGGTATTTTGGGGGTGTGACACATTAAGCACTAATCATCATTTAATAATTGTACTGATGCATGCAAATTTGACAGTTGTCACAATTACGACTCGTTTAAGTAGCTTACGCTACTTTAACGCGTCGTTCGCGTAAAACGCGTTCGGACCGCCTAACTAGTCCTATGGCAAGTATTATATGCCTTAACAAGTTTAAACATAGTTGCCTAATCAGTTTAGATGTCAAAATTTATGTTACATATGCTTAAAATGAATTTATGCGTAAAAAGGGCATTTTGGTCATTTTCCTAAGGCATATAAACTACCTATCATACAACTAACTAAACAAAGTGACCATAAGGTATAACATCAGAAGGTTATTCCCTATACAACTATGGTCACTAAACATGCTTGGTCGGATCCTAAAGATCGACCAAACGGGTCGGGTTCGAAAGTCTAAGCGGTTGTTTAGACCGCTTATCTTACGACCCTATACAAGCACTAATCTAAAAGTGACGAGTTAGACATGTTGAAACATGTGTAACGAAGTTGAAAACAGGTTTGATATCAAAACAAAGGGTTTTGATACCCAAGAATAGTTTAGTTGCAAAATACACATAAACGCGCATTTTGACCGAAACTATGACTCGTCACTACACCTAATCAACGTGGTAATCAGTAGGTATAGTCACTAGGGACTATAACCATCGTGATTACGCTCACGTTGCGAAGTTCAAACGAACTTCGCGTTGACCATAACCTGGTCAAAGCAGAAAGTCAAACGCAGTTTGACTTTCGTGCTTAAAAACGCATAAAAGCACGAAAGAAGCTTACAAGAGGTCCAATCTATGGAGATTTGATCCAAGATTTCTCAGGTATGAAGGTTCTTAGGCTCCAACTTAGAGAAATCAGATCAAATGTGTGAGGAGCAAATGATTTCTAAGTAGGTATTTATAGATTTCGGTCCACCGTTAAGATCGTTCCTCGATTCCCGAGCTTCAATCTCAACCATCCATATGTGCCCACTGATTTGAATACCATGTGTGCCCCAAAACAAGCCCCTAGATTGGTTAAAACCATGTCCAAATGCCAGAAACCAGCTGCCGAATGAAAGAAAGCTGTTTTGCTGATCTGGGGGGTTTACACGCCCCGCGTAAGATCCTTATGAGGCTTACGCGCCCCGCCTGAATCACTTTCACAGAATGTCAAAACAGGTCCCTGCAGGTCTGAAACTTGTTATTCGATGCATTTTTGACACGTTTAAGCCCCGTTAACCCCATTTCAAGGCTCTAAAATGAATTTAAAGTATAGGGAACTTAAAATATGCTCAAAAACATCTCGGATGTCGGTTCGTTTGGTCGTACGGTTGCGTTGTTCGGTTAATTACGACGGAACACGAATGGACGCGAAAAACGACCCAAACTACGCGACGAATGGAATTTTATCATTCCAATCACTAAAATAAAATATTTTAATGATTACATAAATTTTTGGGTGTCCGGATATATTCAGAACGTAATAAATGCGCGAAAATGCAAACTTATGCACTTTCTGACGCTTTTAGTCCCTATTGATCAAGAAAGTTTATTTTTGCGCACCAAACACATCAAAGCCTATTTCTAAGCTATGTAAAGGATATTTAGGGCATGTTTAACTTATGATCAAGTTCCGGAATGTTCGTCACAGTACGAATCGGCATACTTTCGCAGTTTGTCGAAATTAGTCCCTGTGATCGAATAAACTTGATTTCGGCATACCAAACCCTCCAAAACTTATTTCTAAGTTGTGTAAAGGTTATTTAAGGTATGTTAATCCTATGTCACTGTTCCGGAGTGTTTTTTGCATTAAACTGGTTATATTTACGCATCGGTTCGCGTATAACCTTCCAGAAAGCGATTTAAAGCTCGAAATCGAACATGAATTGATATGTGCACATGATACACATATTTACACAAATCCCAAGTATGAAACATAATATTTCATTGATTTGGTATTTTGCTTGATGGTTGGAGAGGCAAAGGTGTCACAATAATGACATTGTTCCATAATCGTAAGAACTTTGATAATATTTCTTTTCAAAACCCATCGCCGGTTTGGTTGTTACATATATTTTTAGAATGTAACAAAAGTATATATTAAAAAATGTAAAATTTATATATTTTTAGTATAAAATTTATTTATTTTTACATACCTACAATGGGGCTTTTAGATGTTCTAATCCACGCATTCGCTAACGCTTCCTCCTCGATCTTTGTCCAAGGTTTTGCCTTGGCTCTCGAAGGTTGATCTTTGTCACCGGCTTCACGTACCACTTGCTTCCTTTTTTCCGTTTCGAGGATTGGGGTTGCATCTCCGGAACACATTCTTCAACTTCATATTCTAAGGGTTGTCGTTGGGGAGACGATTTTGCCGGTGTTGGCGAAGGTTGTGGTTGCGATTGAAATTATGAGTTGAACGGGTTTCGCATCATCATTTGTTGCAACGATTGCATTTGTTGCATGGATTGGATTTGGCTCATTTGAGAGAAAACATTGGGGGTTTATTG
Source organism: Helianthus tuberosus (assembly GCA_030545235.1). NCBI lineage: Eukaryota > Viridiplantae > Streptophyta > Magnoliopsida > Asterales > Asteraceae > Helianthus > Helianthus tuberosus. The sequence goes on from JARYGA010059723.1 coordinate 361,897, forward strand.
GAAACTCGAGAAAGCATTGAGAGAAAATTGCGAAGATAACCAACTCAGATCCATCGTAGGATAGTAGTCAGGTTCCGAGAAAACGTTTGGGTTTGGGTTCTAGTTTGGGTTCGGGTTGTTCGGATTGTATGGATCAATGGCAAAAGTTATAAAAAATTGAAGTATTATATTTGGATGACCATGATCGCCCCGAGTATATTGACCTTGCCAGGAAGTAGGGCAGTTCTGCCACGACCAGTGCATGCAATCAATGCTTCCGAGCACTCCTGGAAAACCATGTCTTTCTTTGTGTGCTTGATATAATTTTTGGACGTCGTTTGCGTTTGGTTTCCGCAGATATTTCTTGCTATATAACTTCACGATCCATTCACAAAACTTGTGCAAATATCCACGTGAAGTTCTTTCCGCCATCCTTAAATACTCGTCCAACGAATCGGGTGCCGTCTCGTATGCCAGTTGGCGAATGGCCGCCGTACATTTTTGTAAAGTGGTAAATCCCCTACGGCCCCTAGCGTCGTATCGAAGTGTGAAAAATGGATTAGGCTGCGCCAAGTCGTCTGCTATACGTAAGAACAGTCGACGACTCATTCGGAACCGACGTCTAAACATAACGTCCGTGTATACAGGTTCGTCGACAAAATAATCGGCCACTAAACTATCATGGCCACCTAAATATTAACACCAAAAAATAAATTAAAAACATTCTTAAAACTAAAAAAATTAAATATATTATTTTCACCGAAAAATAAAGATAACCTTCTCGGTCTCGGTTTAAGGCGGCTGCCCTAGTTTGCGGTTGTGACGACGTTTCTTTCTCTTCCTCCTCCTCCTCCATAATCATTTGTGCTGCGTGCATAACGAAGTTCGCAAAAAATAATTCACCCTCACCCGAAGATGACGAACACCACGATGAAGAAGAAGACATGCCTATAATTTTTTAAAATTATGGTGGTGTATAAAAAGTGAGAGAGATTGGAAAGATTTGGGTTAAAAGTAGGAGAATAAAGGGTATATATTTATAAAGTGAGAAAGAAGATATTTTTTTTTTAATTTCTAGCCGTCTACAACGGTTATATTTTTGTCCTCACATGCCCCATCCTCAACGTCTCCTCCTTATCACTTTGGACGCTGCCGCTCTAATAGAAATGGTGTTGAGAGCGTCGCGGGGCCAAGACGGACCTGGACGACCCCACACCAAGTAGCATTATGTAAAAAGCTGTTGTTGAAAATAAAATAACGTCCACTCCTGGCGAGCGGTACATTTAAAAGAATTTAAGAATGCCCTTCTCTGCTTACTCATGCTCTTCCTTCCTTGACGATTTTGGCCCAATTTAAAACCCTGCTATCATTTTGATTTTATGTTTACAGTTGTTGATCTGTTATCCAGCTATGGTGTCTCAAATTGAATTGGAAAGTTCTGATTCTCTTCTTAAGGTTTGGTTTACTCAACCCTATTTTGTTATTGCCAGGAGGATATGTTTCCATCAATTCTTAAGGCAGATTGTAATGTTTTCGTTGTAGTTTATCCGCGACAACGCACTTTTGGTTTCTCCAGAAGAACAACTGAGGAGAAGGAATCTCATTGACAAGCTTAAACAGGTAATATTAACGTTGTTTTCTTTCTATGCATATGCCCAGTGCCTTAGTGTCACCTGGTAACTCTTTGGCCCACCATCAAGATGCTCGTAACCATAGACAGTGCGTGCATACATAGATAGTGTCTGGTGTTGTGTTAGGTGAAGAAGGTGTACGGACTCCTCAAAGTTGTCCAAGATGTGAAGTCATCCAATATGATAATTTCGGTTAACGCATTATATCGTGTAAATGAAAAGGGGGATTCCCTAGTAATTAATTACTCATAAAAAGCACACTGTTTTTGTGGTTGTGACATTCTTCCTAAGTTAATTGGTGGTCAAAAGGGATGACCTGAACGTATTAATGTGATAAAATACATCTCTAACATCTATTGGTGCATTTATTTATGATGCAGATACTGATGACTTGGATTAGACGAGTTGCTTATCAACGTAGGCTGCCACAAAATCAGATTAAAGATGCTTCAGCAACTCTACTAGTATATGGATCGTATGCCCTTGATGTAAGTTTGTGTTTTAATCTCCTCCCTTTGCTTTTATGTTGTAGTGTTCTGATTTGTTCATGAATATTTTTAGGTTTATGCTGCGGACTCCAACATTGATGCTGTTTGTGTTGTCCCTTGTTTTGCTTCTCTGGCAGTGAGTCTTCTTTCTATTAAGTGGCGTATGGCTAGAAACATTATGGAACTATAAACTTTTTTTTTTTTCTTTTGGCAGGAGGATTTTTTCATAGTTTTGTACAACATGCTTGCAGGGAGACCCGAGGTGTCTGGTATCCACTGTGTCAAGGAAGCCAAGGCTCCGTTGATGCAGTTTACATTTGATGGAATCTTAATCGACATGGCTTTTGCTAAACTTCAAGTTACAGCTGTTCCTGAGGTCAGCAGGAATTATTTTTTCTGTTTTTTTTTTTTGTGCATCTTTGTTACTATTATTGATTTATTGTGTTTTCAGAACGTGGATATATCCAACCCCTCGTTCATAAAGGATATTGATGAAAATAGCTGGGCGAGTTTTTCTGGAGTACGAGTAAAGAATAGGATCCTGCAGACTGTTCCAGATGTGAAGGTACAGAGTGCTTGTCTATATTTTTATGCTTTTTAGTAAAAAAGTGCACGTGATGAGACCAACATCTCTTCCTGCTTAATTTACTTCTTCTCTTGTTATTTTAGAGCCATAGGAGGTTTCCCTTAATTGTAAATATTCATCCTAGGATAGAAAGTAAACATTAAAAAAAGATTTTATTAGATTTTATTAGATTTTATAATAGCAGCGTTCTTCCAATTTGCCGTGGTTCCCATTTTTTTGTGGGTTTCCGTCATCAATGATTTGATTTCACTTAAAGTTAAACTGTTGGTTAATATATGGGTGCCTTTTTCACTAGAAGACGTTGATGCATTTCAATGTTTCTCATTTGACAACCTTAGTTGCTTGTTTATCCCACTTGTTAACTTAACTGTTTTCTTGCAGATATTCCAGGAACTATTACAATGTGTTAAGTCATGGGCCAAGAGAAGAGGGGTGTATAGTGATGTAAGTTTTGCGTTTTTACATTTATCTTTTGATGTAAGGGTGTATAGTGATGTGAAGATTCTTTTCTTTAAGATCCATAAAAAATGACATCCTTTGCCTCTTTGACACACTCACATCTGGTGATTCATTGGACCCATTTACCTATAAATGGGTTATGTTTCAGGCTAAAAGGTTTAACCAAAAAGAAAACATGCCAAATGGGTCAAAAGTCACCCCAAGTGTATTCAACTTCATAAAATCATATTTTCATGTGAGCTCAATCCAACCTGTTTGACCGGTGCAAAAACTTACCTGTTATCCAACCAATCCACCCATTCTTCTAAATATCTCTAGGTTATGTTGAAAAAACTTTACATGGCAACTGTTGTCATTCCTTAATCCGGTTTTGCAGTTATTTGGGCTGTTTGGAGGAATTGAGTTGGCTGTTTTAGCTGCTTTTGTTTGTATGAAAAACCCAAGTGACAGTTTGGTCAATCTGATCTCAATCTTCTTTAAGACATTTGCCTTTTGGCCTTGGCCGGAAGCAGTTGTTGTAGAAGATGTTGGAGTGCTGCCACCTGGAACGCGAGCATTGATGCCTATTCAGTTGCCAAGCAGTCCGGATGAGTATTGCCATTCAAACATGACTACTAGTACCTTCAACAAGATCAGATCTGAGTTCCGTAGAGGATATCGACAAACTCAGGTTCACAACAATTTTTCTGTTTTACAATATTTCTTTTCTTTTTATAAAAAGCTGTGTGTTCAGGAAATATCAAGCAAATTCTGTTGCTGCAGGATCCTTTTAAGCCACAATTTGAGTGGGGACACCTCTTTGAGCCATTTCCTTACTCAAAGAGTTACCTGCGCTTCATAAAAATATGTGTTTCAACATATAATAATGTTGAGCTTGGGACTTGGGTCCACTGGGTGAAATCACGCTTCCACACTCTTCTTGTTAAGGTAAGCATGCTGCAACCTTATTTATTGAGGAATTCTAATCCAAGAATATTGTTTTCCCACCCCAACAAAATATCTGTAGCATTGGTTTTAGTTATAACAAGGTTCCCTTATTTCATCACCATTGAGGGAGGGGTATGTTAGTAACTTGACCAACAGTTATGTTGCATTTATTCCAAGTCACAATATTGAATTCTGTCTTATAATATACTGACTCTTACAATTTGGATCATGAGTGCGTGCTCCAAGTAAAATTATTAGGATTTTGAGTCATGTGTAAACTAACTGTATCTGAAATTATCAAGTGTGGCCAAACATATTTGTACAAAAATTGCAACGGTATAGCAATTATACAGCATATTCACTATAGCACATTGTTGCCGAGCCCAGGCTCGTAGTTCTTTTTTCCCCACCAATAACTTTTGTCCATTTATTATATCTAATAAATAATTAGTGTATTAAATATAAAAAAACTACACTATGAAAATAATATTAGTTTTTTAGTTTAATAAAAGCTAGTTAGGAGGTTGAAAGCATTTATAAAGTACAATTTGTACGACTTTCATCCCATTGACATTATCGATCCATTTCATCTCATTTCATTTTTAGTCAAACATTTACCCATTTGATCTGTTGGTGATAAATCATAAATCAAAATCCACTCATTTTGCAAACTGAGAAGTGATTTGGATAATTACCTACTCCGAGTGTAGTTAATTGTGTTGCTTGGTTGACTGACAGTTGGAGGAGATGCATGCTTTATGTGACCCGAACCCTACAGAATACATTGATGTAAGCATACAAATACCCAACATTGTTTTTTACTGGGGATTAGTTCCCGGACGGGGGGATAACTTGGATCTAAACACCGCGACCAATGACTTCATGACAAATCTTAGTATTGGATATCCTAATATCCCGGGAAGTCTGTCTCTAGCCCTTGTTCAAGCATCTCAGTTGCCCAAGATAATGCAGCTTGCAACAGATGATATAAAAGCGCAACTAAGGTTGTCAAACTTTAATTACCAGCAGCAAATGATACCTGTTTACTCAACACACTCGCCTCATTATCTTGTTGGATATTCGGCCACCTGATGATGAGTTAAATTTCTGTTTTTTTTTAAATGGCCGCACAATGAAGATTAAATTTTGGGTATAATGAGGTAGTAGGGATGGAGGGTATGTGTAATTTTATCCACAGACACTATCAATCTCAATCCATCTCTTCAAAATCAGAGTGATGGTTCTGCCTATTTGATCCTATGTGAACTGCTGTATCCTAAACATTTGTTATCTGCTACTCCTCATACTTTGTTAGTTGCAGTTTTAAACTTTCGGATTTGGAGCGGGTTAAGGACTTCTGGGTCGCCAGATTAGGCACTGAATGTTTTTAAACTTTCGATACTTGACATATTTAGTCCCTGCGATTTTGGTTATATTAAAAACAATTTTTTAAACTTGAATTTCGTTTATAACAACTTTAATACTTTGACAACTTTGGCCCTTTCGCTTATAAAGGAAAAAAGAACTTTTATAAGATTTGTTTCTTTTATAAAATTTACTTTTTTATAACTTTATCTAAAAAGAAAAACATTAAAGATTTAAACTTGAATGTTTTTATAAAAAGTTATTAAATACAAATTTATAAATGTTAATGGTTTATATCTACTTAGTACTAAAAATATTTAAATCTAATCAAATAAAATAAATCAAAGCGTTTATTAAAAATAATAAAAAGTAAAAGTCAGAATGTTTGATTGATAAATGATCGGTAAAAAATGAAATAGGATATATGAAAAATCGAGAGCCAGCTTGTTTATTAAAAAATATATTTTGTGTTCTTTTACACACAATGATATATATAAAACCAAAAGACAATAAATAATACAAATGATGCAAGGCAGAAGCCTTGCCTACAAATATATCCTTCTAGTAGTAGACTATGTGTCTAAATGGGCAGAGGCAAAAACCTTGCCTACAAATGGTGCATGGATTGTTTTCAAGTTTCTTAAAAAAACTGTTTTCATGATTTGACGCTCCTAATGCACTTATTAGTGATCCAGATAAGCCAAACAGACTTGGAGCTTTGAAGGTTAGAGAGAGAGAATATAAAGTTGAATGGCCGTGTTCTCTCTATCCTTTGGCGATTTTGATTCATCACGAAATCCTTGATTCTTCTTTGCGATCTTTTGTATAACAGTCTGTGATTGGAGATTTGATTTTTCAAAACTCTATAACGAACTAGTTAGCAATTGTGACCGATTTCGAACTAGGGATTATTTTCTTCTTCTTTTCGTTTTTATCGCCTCCTTAGTGTTCAATTTGAAATTCTGATTTATTAACCTAGTTGTTTTTTATTGCGGTTAACTGAGATTAATTTAGCTAGATCGAAAACACTAGATTAATCGGTTAAGAGTTGAAGATTAACGCTAGGGTTTTAAAGGATTAGGGTTTTTGTTACACTGGTTTTTGGTTCACGTGGTTGCTGCTGCATGGTTGCTGTTTGCGACTGCTGATGGAGAGAGATGCTGTTTTTCATGGGGACGATTACCCCATTCCTGTCAATTTACAAAGCTTGGACATGGGGATGATGAATGAGGACGTTGAAACAACTCCAGGAACGGCTCCTGTTCGCGGTATTGGATTAAAGGTCACGAATATAGAAGGAAATACTATGATGCCGAGGAGAGGTTTGTACTCTACGAATAATGTGTCGATTATTGATGGATTGGCTGCTATATCCAAACCTGTTATCCTTGAGCATACGGAGTTGTTCCATGCAAACCCTACAAGTCAAAATTTGATAATAGAGGGGGAAAACCTAAATAAAACAACGGCTGATTCGTCTAAATCTGGATCGATTTCATATGTGGAAAAACTTAAAGCTGGGCAGAATTCAAAGAAGGTAAATTTTCGTTTTCTTGAAAATTTTGAAAGTCATGAGGATGCTGATGTTACTATACCGATAGAATCTGTCAAGAAGGTGCAAGAAAAATGTAGTAATGTTTTGTATGGTTATTTACTTGGTAAAAGATTAGCTTTTCCCGTGGTAGAGTATTTCGTGAAAAATCGGTGGAAAAAATATGGATTACAAAAAAGTATGATGAACGCAAGGGGTTTCTTCTTTTTCAAGTTTGAGTCGAAAGAGGGAATGGACAAGGTCCTTCATGAAGGACCATGGCTAATTCGAAATGTACCCATATTTCTAAAACCTTGGTCGTCTAAAACGGAGATTAAGAAGGAGGAATATAAGAAGGTCCCGGTTTAGGTTAAGATGCATGATGTTCCTTTGGCTGCATATACGGAAGATGGTTTAAGTCTGATAGCGTCTAAAATTGGTTCTCCGAAATTTCTAGATAACGAAACTTCGAACATGTGTTTGGATTCTTGGGGACGAAGTAGTTACGCTAGGGCGGTGATAGAACTGGATGCTCAAAAGGATCTACAGGAAACAGTTTCGGTTGCTATACCTAATGTGGAGGATGGGGGTTTCTTAATGAGCTCGGTAAAAGTTGAATACGAGTGGTCTCCACCTAGATGTCCAACATGCTGTGTGTTTGGTCATACAAAAGAAAGTTGTCCGAAACAAGTCAGACAGGAGGTAGCGGATAAACGAAAGGGAAAGGAACATGTAGATGGGGATGGTTTTATGGATGTGAACAAGAAGAAAATAGCTAAAAAAGGCATTGCTATCAAGGAGAAACCGAAGTTTGAGTATAGGCCAATCAAGAAACAAGGTAACCTGGTAATAAAGGAACCAAATGATCGTGCTAATAGTACTAATTCAGCTGGTAATCCAGCGGCTATTCGTGATACCCCTACAACATCGAATACCATAAAACTTGGAAACTCTTTTGGATGTCTCAGCGATAGTAATGAGAAGATAGATGGTGAAGATTCGGATTATGACGAAGTAATTGAAACAAATGAAACATCAGATTTTATGCAAACTGGAAATGACAAACCAGGGGCAAGCACTCCTGCTGATGTGGTTTTCAATGGATAGTATTGCTAGTTGGAACATAAGGGGTTTGAACCGACCCCTTAAACAAAGAGAGGTTCGTGGTGTACTTTCTGCTAATAATATTCAGGAATGTGCTATATTGGAATCCCATGTTAATGTTTCTAATCTGTTGGGAGTTTGTAAAACAATATGCCGAAATTGGAGGTGGTCTTCGAATGGAACTATATGCTCAAAGGGTACTCGTATTCTCTTGGGTTGGAATTCAGATTTTGTTGATATTATGGTTTTGTCTATTACCCCCCAAGTCATGCATGTTCAGATGATTTTCAAAGAATCTAAAAAAGCTATGATGTGCTCCTTTGTGTATGCGGATAATTATTATATGGAACGAAGAAAACTTTGGGAAAGTTTATGTTTGCATAAACAATTTGTTAAGAACAAGCCATGGGTGATTATGGGTGATTTCAACTCATCACTGTTCCTTGAGGATATGGCTATGGGAACTTCTAAAATCTCAACAGGTATGAGAGATTTTAAAGAATGTGTAGATCGGTTAGAAGTTTTTGATGTTAATAGTTCAGGTCTCCATTTTACTTGGACTCAAAAACCGAAAAAGGGAGTTGGCATTCTAAAGAAGATTGATCGTGTTATGGCTAATGTTTACTTTACGGATGAGTTTCCGAGTGCTTGTGCGGTATTTCAACCATACAGAATTTCGGATCACACTCCATGTATTCTAAAAATTTCAGGAACAAGAATGTCTAAACCGAAGCCTTTCAAATTTCCTAATTTTATTGTTCACAAGAAAGAATTTGGAGATATTGTAAAAGCAGAATGGTCGAAGCATATTGATGGGGTTCCGATGTTTAGAATGGTGAAGAAGCTCAGAGCTCTTAAACACCTAATCCGCAGTCTTCTGTTTAAGCAAGGTAACCTACATAAAAAAGTTAATTCGTTACGGGAAGAATTAGATGAGGTTCAAAAGAAAATGGATTCAAACCCAACTGATGTGCTGCTTAGAGAAAGTGAATCAGCTATTTTGGCCTCTTATCAAGAGGCTTTACTTGATGAAGAACGGTTCTTGAAACAAAAATCTAAGGTTCACTGGTTGGAAGTTGGTGATTCTAACTCAGCATACTTCCATAATTCTGTAAAATGTAGGAATCATAGAAGCCGAGTTGACATTATTAAAGATGTTGCTGGTAATCTTTATGAAGGGAATGATGTTCCGAATGCGTTTGTGAATCATTTCACTACTTTTCTAGGTCAAAAGGGGGATACTACAAGCATGCCTACACCGGAATTGTTCCAGAATGTTTTGGACACTCATATTGCTGAGCATATGGTTCGAGAAGTAACAAATGCAGAAATTAAAGCGGCCATGTTTTCTATAGATGGTAATAAAGCTCCAGGCCCGGATGGTTATTCATTGGCTTTCTTTAAAAAGGCTTGGCCGATTGTGGGAACTGATGTTTGTGAAGCTATAAAAGATTTTTTCAACTCTAAGAAAATGCTCAAGGAGGTAAATCATATAGTTATAGCTCTCATTCCTAAGGTGACTACACCTTGTCGTGTGACGGACTATCGGCCTATTTCTTGCTGTAATGTTCTTTATAAATGTATTACTAAAATTCTCTCTACTAGAATTTTAGAGGGTTTGGATAAGATGGTCAGTCTAAACCAATCAGCCTTTGTCCCGGGTAGGAGAATATCGAACAACATCCTCTTAGTTCAAGACCTTATGCACAACTATCACAGAGATATTGGTCCTCCTAGATGCGCTTTTAAAGTGGACATTCAAAAGGCATACGATACGGTAGATTGGGATTTTCTTTGTGCTATTCTCAATGGTTTTGGTTTTCATCAAAATATGATTGATTGGATTATGGAATGTATCACATCCTGCTCATTCTCCGTGTGCGTAAATGGTAACCTTTTCGGATATTTTAAAGGTAAACGAGGTCTCAGACAAGGGGATCCAATGTCCCCCTACCTCTTTACGCTGGTTATGGAAGTTCTTACGTCTATGCTTCAGGTTGCAACATATATAGGCTCTTCGTTTCGGTTTCATAAGAGATGCGAGAAGCAAAAGATTGTTAATTTGTGCTTTACAGATGATCTTTTTATTTTTTCTAGAGGAGAGGTTCAATCTGTGAAGATTATTATGGATACCTTGGATGATTTTAAAGACATGTCTGGATTGATTCCTAGTCTTGCGAAGAGTACGGCTTTCTTTTGCAATGTCACTAATTTAGTGAAGTCAAACATTCTTGCTATCATGCCTTTTGAAGAAGGATCGCTTCCAATAAAATATCTTGGTGTTCCCTTAATCGCCACAAGACTACTTCATTCTGATTGCAAAGTGTTAGTGGAAAAAATGGAGAATAGAATTTCGGATTGGAAAGTTAAATATCTTTCCTTTGCGGGTAGACTTCAATTGGTGATATCAGTCCTATCAGCTTTCTATGTTTACTGGGCCTCGGTTTTTATCCTTCCGGCAAGCATAGTTAAACAGCTTGAGCAAAAACTAAGAAGCTTTCTTTGGTGTCAAGGCCATATTGTTAAGGGGAGAGCTAAAGTTTCATGGAATATTGTATGTTTACCAAAGAAAGAAGGCGGCTTGGGGATTAGACGCATTACCGACGTTAATAAAGCTCTAATGGCGTTCCATATATACAACATTCTCTCTCATAGACGATCTCTTTGGGTTGAATGGGTGTACTCGTATCACTTGCAAGGTCGAAGTTTTTGGGATATTCCTACAAAAATAAACAATTGTTGGAGTTGGAGGAAATTGCTTCAACTAAGACCAATTGTTCGAAGTTTCTTTGTCTCCAAAATAGGTAATGGCGAACACACGTTCTTATGGCATGATAAGTGGTGTGATCGGTGTCCTCTGAGCTCGTATATTACCCCTAGACAAATAAATAGAGAAGGGTTAAATATTTACTCAAAAGTGGCTGATGTTATACATGAAAATAGATGGGTTTGGCCCGATGCTTGGTGAGACTTGTTTCCTATTTTATTTCAGCTGAACCCGATATCTTTAATACCAAATAAGATGGACATGATTGTATGGGAAAAGGAGCCGAATGTTACAGAAGAATTTTCTACAAAAACGGCGTGGGAATCTCTGCGAAACTCGGGTCAAGTGGTGGACTGGTATAGAATGGTGTGGTCGTCGTTTTCTATTCCGCGACATGCGTTCTTATGCTGGTTGATTTGTCGAAGGAAGCTAGCTACACAAGATCGGATTCAAGTGTGGAATAATGCAGCTGGTAATATGAATTTAATGTCTTGTCTCTTATGCAACAGGGGACTAGAATCGCATGAACATTTATTCTTCGAGTGTCCATACTCCAATAAAATTTGGTGTTCGCTTCGTTCAAAAGTTGACATGTCTCATATTGAAGGAAAATGGGAGGATGTGCTAGCTTGGGTAAGTCCGAATGCAGCATCTAAATTAGCGATTTGGGTTATCCGAAAGTTAGTGGTTGCTGCTATTGCTTATTTTATTTGGCAAGAAAGGAATGCTAGATTTTTTAATAATCAGTAAAGGCCGCCGGAGAAGTTGGAAGAACAGATTACAGAGACAGTTCGTTTGAAATTACACTCGTTTAAGTTCAAGATGAACGATCGTGTTACAAGACTGTTGAAGATTTGGAAGATCTCACCGTTAGCTGAAGCCGATAGCACCTAAACATCTCGCAATTTTTGTCGTTTAATGTTTAGTGTTTAGATGTTGAGTTTGGTTTGTCGTTTTGCTTTTATAGCTTGTTTACATTAGTGTGGCATGTCACACTTCTGAACTAGTTTGGCATTCAGCCATTCTACTTGTTTTATTTTGATAGAAATACAATCACCGGGGTATACCCTTTTACCCAAAAAAAAAGGCCATGTCTAAGTATGGTGTCAACCATCGACTCTCCACTGCTTACCATCCCTAAACAAATGGTCAAGCAAAAGTGACCAACCAAGGAATAAAAACATTCTCGAAAAAACGGTTAGTCAGAATCGAAAGGATTGGGCAGATAAGCTAGACAATGCTCTTTGGGCATTTCGAACAGCTTATAAAACCCCCACCAGGACGACACCCTTCCGCCTTGTATATGGTAAGAATTGTCATTTACCGGTAGAACTTGAGCACCGTGCATATTGGGCCCTCAAGAATGCCAACATGGATTTGAATGAAGCTGGGAAAAGCCGGATTTCCCAACTGAATGAAGTGGAAGAACTTCGTAATCAGGTACGTGAAAACTCCGTAATATACAAGGACTAGTCCTCTTGTATAATTCTAGGCTTAAGGTTCCAAGAAAGATAAAGTCTAGATGGACAGGGCCATGCACGGTAATGAAAATTTACGCCTATGGCATAGTTGACATCAAGCCCCCAAACGATGATACATTTAAAGTAAATGGGCATCGTCTAAAGTGATATGAAGATTTCCTCGACGAGGAATGGGATGACCTATTGCTCAAGGACTAAATAAAAGAATAAATTTTTTAAGCACTTGTCATTTTTCCCAAACACCTTTGACCAAGTTTTCTGCCTCAGCAAGATACGGGATGTGTCTGGCTGACAGACCACTATAAGTCAAGATGCTTACATGCATCTTGTCCTCACTCACTTCCACACTCCTCTCCTTCCAAATCAAGGTTATTCACACACATACCAAAAAAGTGTTTCAAATCTATCTGTGTCCATATCCTTCTAACTTCCTTTTCAAGAAAACTATAGATCCATCTTCATCTTCACCACAACACACAAAACTCCATGTTTTGTCCAACTTTTTTCAGAAAAACTCAACCAAAGGTTGAAATATATGGTTGAAATTTTGTTTTTAACATAAAACCAGGCCAGAATAGTAGAATATCAGCAAAAATCATAGTTTTGGTGGTGAAATGAGGCTAAAGCAGTCGTCTGCTGTGACCTGAGACACGGGTCATGCCTTCTAGACACAGGTCGTGCCTCGCCCTGCAGACAACATGTTTCTATGGACTTTTAACGTGTGTTTTTCTTGGTTTTAGCTCATGGAAAGCGGCAGAACCACTCCAGAGGTGAATTCGAACCCTCCCCCAACTCTTTGTCGCCTGGTTATGATGTCACACCCCAACCGATGGCAAAAACATCGGGGCGAGACGTAACAGATTGTTCAAAGACTCATGGTACTAAAATTGAAATATATTAATCATCAAACTTACTTGTCTTACAATACCTAGAAAGGAAACAAATTGTTCGAATAGAAGGTAACAACAACATAACATTAATTTAAATTTGATAGTCTAAGTCCAAAATCTTATGTGAACTCAATCTTTTTTGGGTAAAGGGTTACCCCGGTGATTCTATTAAAACAATCCCAATAAAGTACAAGTAGTGAGGATGTGTTCCACACTAATTCATATACAGGACATGCCCCGTATATGTAAACCAAAATAAAAACCAAAATTCTATTACAACCCAAAACCTAGCCTACATTACATCATGAGACAAAGTAGGCAAGACCAAAACACGAAAAACCAGAAAACGACTCAGCCTCCATCATCAAAAATGAAATTGCCACAAACCGGCAACCCCTTGACACGAATCACAGTATGTCTAGCCATTAGAACCCTTTGTGGAGGAGTTGCTTGCCCGTGCTCTAGAAGATGAAGGATGTGTCCCCGAAGTCATAAATTCATTAGTTTCATTGTAGACTTCAACGACCTCCTCCTCATCTGAATCCTGCTTGTCATTAGTCTGCTTGGCCTTCTTTTCTAAACGACCCGCAGTACTACCTCCCTGACCACCATCATCGTCCTTAAGGGTATCAAAGGGGTTTGACGTTGATACTTGATTGTTCATCGGCTTCCTCAAGGACGAATTTGGTTTAGGGTTTACAACTGGTCTATACACTACCTTAGGCTTCTGATTTTTCATATGAAGACCTTGGTTAGTAGCTTTCTTCTTCTTGGCACCCACAACCTGAAAATCATCAATTTTCTTCCCAGAATTCCCACTCGAAACAACCTGAGGGTTATTTGGGCACAAGCTATCTTCATGACCAAAAACACAACAAGATGAGCATCTTAAAGGCTCCCAATCATATTCAATTTTTACCTCCACCTTTGAATGACCATTACCATCTAAAGATGGGATTGCAACAGTAACACTCCTCTTCAACTCAGCCTCGACTTGAATTTCAATAAGAGCTCTAGCATAACTGCTTCTTCCCCACGACTCAGCACACATTGTAGGAGTGTACGAATCTAGCATCTTAGGCACCCCAATCTTAGACGCGAGCAAACTAAGACCGTCCTCAGTATATGCTGCTAACGGCACATCATGCATTTTGACCCAAACTGGGATAGCTTTTATATCTTCCTTTTCCAGCTTGACAGAGGCCGACCACTCCTTCAAAATTATTGGAACATTTCTAATCATCCACGGTCCATCCTCTACCATTTTATCCATCCCTTCCTTTGTTTTGAATTTAAAGAAAAAGAACCCGTTCGCATTCATCATTAGTCTAGAGAGACCATATTTAACCCAGTTGTTCTTAGCAAAATAATCCACCACAGGAAAAGCCAGACGTTTACCCAGAAAGTATCCATACAAAGTGTTGGCATACCTGTCAGTGACTTGTTTAACCGAAGACAATGGGATAACAACATCAGCTCCATCAACCGACACACTAGATTCCATCATCCGAAAATTAACCTTCACATTCTCCTTTGCGTTATTAACTACTTTAGCAAAAGATAATGGTTCCGCATTCCCCTATAATCTTGTATTCAAGTTACAAGCCAATGGAGTCGCAACCCCCATAAAGTTTATACTCCCCGGAACAGCGGAGAATTTCACTTCATCCACACCTGTTTTTGGCGAGACCATATTGTCCAATTGAACCGGTACTGAGACCTTTGTGAGTTCCTCGATGATGTTAACACCACGTCTTGGCTGCACAGTGTTCCCATCAACAACCAGAATACGATCAGCTATCTCTTTAAACGACAGTGGCTGTTTTGCACCAAGATTCGTTCGTTCGTCCATTACCAATTTGACAACTGATGTATGTCGGCCAACAATGTTCTGTGAAAACCTTAATCTGAACGGCTGAACCCAGACAAAAGCAAACAAGAAGGCTGATAAACCCTAGTAGCCGTCAACCACCGATGAAATTGCCGACCCCCTAATCTGATGTAACAAACAATCAGAACCAAGGAGTAATCTGAATTGCCAAAACCCTAACCTGAATTGCCGTTGAATATGGATTGCCGAACCCTAAATAGCAGCCGCCAAAACCCCTTCAACAATCAGAAAAAACAAAGGAAAACGAAACCCTAACTACAAACCTAATCTGATTTCACCCGGTTATGTACTAAGGATCGATGTGAACTCAATCTTGTCACATCATCTCAAGCATTTCCTGAAAACATGTTAAAATAAATGTCAACAAGTAATTGTTGGCGAGTATACAACTTTAATACATATAGCATAAGTGTAAAAGGAATAATCCACATGTCAAATAACTATTATGGCAAATATATAACATGCATTGTACAAAAGGCATAATTCAAACCTAATATGTAAGTCAATGCGTGCACCCTAGCATCGAAATGCTAGGTGAAAGTGTAGCTTAACAATGACCATGAATCTCCCTCGCAAGGGTTAGATTAAACTCAGGCAGGTTGTCAATCCTATAACGCTATACATGTTAAGGGCGACTTGCAAGGTTAATGAATATGCATAGGAACACATAAGCATAAAGTATTATTGAACATGTAGGTGGATATGTATTTGTATAAATGTTGTGCAATTTGTAGTGTAATTTGTATAGTTGCATGTTTTTAGTCCCAAATAGTGCATAAACTAAAAAATGATCATGTATACTCATGATTTTGCAAAGATGAACCGCGAGAAGTCGCGAACAAGCGTCACAAGTAAGTGGATGAAAGAATAAAGGAATAACTGGAAAACTAATATGCGAGTCTTAGTATGGATCTTGTTGTAAGAGTAAAACTAACATTAAAATGGAATTAAAAACACATCATAACATGTTGGATAATAACCTTCAAAGTGGTCGATTTATTAAGAAATCGATTGCTCTTATGGGAAGTAATTTAGTAACCAATATTGGGTATTAATATGAAAAGTATTATTTACTTAAAGATTATCCCAAAGTGGATCATGTATGAAAACAACTAAAAATAACCATAGAAGTATTAAGACTTAAAGGTTATCTAAGTGTATATGTAAGGTTTTATAAATAAAACCTAATAAGGTATTTGTGTGCAACATATACTATATAAATTATAAATCCAAAGTAAATATGTAGTATTTATTCGGATGCTCTTTATAGGTTTAGTGATTCAAGAAAAATGGTTTATATGATTTATATGCGTTTTCAAGAACCACTACACGTAAATATATAAATGATTAAGCTAAACTAATAATTTAATAACATAGAACATTATAGTATAAGGTATATTATATTAGTTAGATGGTTAGGCATGAGTAGTTAGGTGGTTAGTATGGTTATAGATGAGAAGTAACAAAAAGAACAAAAATAATACAGCAAATGGGGATTAAACCCTTGACCTTAACACAAAGTGGCAACCATTGGACTAGTTTGTTACTTTGGTTTGGCAAAGGGAAAAGAAAATACATAAACATGAACAAGAACAGGATCCAATCCCATTCTTTGCAAAGTTGGAAAGGATTCCAGTAGGGTAAACCAAAACCCTCAAAGGAGTCTCATTCTATGGATTGAGTTCAAACATATGCCAAAGGAATGGGGTTTAAAGACTAAGTATTAAGCTTAAAAACTCGAGTCAAACCTTCTGTGTTTGATTCACAAAATTCGTGAAATGGAGAGAGGAATCGAGCTTGAGAGTAGAAGGGAAATGTAGTGGAAAAGGAAATGAAAGAGATGGAGGTTCTAATTTCTAGAATGGCAGAGTAGGGTCTGAGATATGGGTGGGTCAATTTGAAACGTTTTGACTGCATAAATTGTAACACCTGTGCCTTCACGGCCATCAAACAAATACCAAAGCAATGAAATATTGTATTTCATACTTGGTATTTGTAAAAATATGTGTATCATTTGCACATATCAATTCTTGTTCAATTTCAAACTCTAAATCACTTTCTGGAAGGTTATACGCGCACCGATGCGTAAATATAACCAGTTTAATGCAACAAACACTCCGGAATAGTGACATTGGCTTAACATACCTTAAATAACCTTTACATAACTTAGAAATAAGTTTTGAAGGCATTGGTATGGCAAAAATCAAGTTAAATCGCTTACAGGGACTAAAGTTGACAAACTGCGAAAGTATGCCAATTTGAACTGTAACAGACCTTCCGGAGCATGACCATAAGTTAAACATACCATAAATATCCTTCACATAGCTTAGAAATAGGCTTTGAGGTGTTCGGTATGCTAAAATAAACTTTTGTGTCATTCAGGGACTAAAAGTGTCAAAAAGTGCACAAGTTTGCATTTTCGCGTATAACTTACGTTCTGAATACATCTGGACATCCAAAAATTTATGTGAACATGACTATATTATATTTTAGTGTTCGCCATAAGAAAAATCCATTCTTTTCGTCATTTGGATCGTTTTTCGCGCTTATGCGCATTCCGTCGTAATTAACCGAACATCGCGTTCGTACGGCCAAACAAACCGACATCCATCATATTTTTGAACATATTTTAAGTTCCCTATACTTTAACTTCATTTTAGAGCTTTGAAATGGGGTTAACGGGCCTTAAACGTGTCGAAAATGGCCTAAATACAGTTCAGGGACCAAAAGTGTAATTCTGCCGGAATAGTGCCTAGCGGTGCGCTACACTTTAAGCGTAGCGGTGCGCTAGGGGTCTGCAGACCAGATTCAATGTTCAGAACAGCTGTTTGCACTTGTTTGATCCACAACCACATGTTCTAATTCGCCTAATCAGCAAGATAAGATCAAGATTTAGCCACCATAACATTTGGACAAGTGTACGGCCTTGATCGTTTCCCCTTTTCCAAGAAACGATCTCAACGGTGGACCGAAAACTATAAATAACCCAACACCCCCATTGCATTTCTCACTAGAATTCTGATTTTGAGAGCTCTAAGTTGAAACCATTGTTTCATACCTGAGTTCTTGAGTCGGGATTAGCATTCGGGGACCCTGGGTTAGTATTCTTTCGTTCTTTTCCTTATTTTTACTGCTTTTCGAGTCCGAAAGTCAAACTTTGTTTGACTTTCAGCGTTGACCAGTAATGGTCAATGCAAAGTTCGTTTGAACTTCGCAACGTGAGTGTAATCACGTTGGTCATAGTCCCTTGGGACTATGCCCACTGATTACCACGTTGTCTAGAGTCGTAGGGTAGGCGATCTAATAAATCGCCTATACCTTCGAACTCGACCCATTTGGTCGATCATTAAGATCCGACCAAATACTTTAGGTGACCATAGTAGGTAGGGAATAACCTTCCGAGGTTATACCCTATGGTCACATCGTTTAAGTAGTTGTATGATAGGTAGTTTATATGCCTTAGGTAAATTACCAGAATACCCTTTTCATGTATAATTGGTAATTAAGCATATGTAACCTAAACCTTTGTCACATAACTGATTATGTAACATGATTAGGCATATAACACTTGTCATAGGGCTAGTTAGGCGGTCCAAACGCGTTTCACGCGCACGACGCGTTAAAGTAGCATAAGCTTCCTAAACGGGTCGTAATGGGTCGATAAGACTTAGGTTAAGTTTCATTTAGCATGTAGGCCTTGTTAAACCATATCACATGAGTTCCTACACTCATTTGGTTTACAAACCCTAATGCTACCCAATCTTCCGATTTAGGTCCGGTTAATTAACATAGTTACCTATATTAGGTGCCGTTTGATTTCCGTGATCTCTAGCATTGTTTGGTTGTTACTCAAGGACTACTGAGCATTCTCAAGTGAGTACATAGACCCCTCTTTTACTGTTTTCCAAACTGTTTTGGGGTGGAATACATGTGCCTACTTGTTACTTTCAAGCTTTCCTGTTTTCACATCATATACTGCTATGTTCGTTAGTACATTATAGTACATGATTTCATTACATTTTATGCTATTTATGTCCATTGCGTGCATACTTAGTACATTGTTTTTCATCACATGCTTACATTTTGGTATGACATTTGGTTTGTTTACATGGGACAATACATTCATTAACACCGATCATGCCGTTCGTTAGTAGGTAGTGGTACCATAGGAATTGACAACTCCCGTTCCGGACGTCCCAGGGAAAGGGGATGAAAGGAATGACCGAATTCGTTGTTATTAAGACAGATAGACCTTTAATTTGTTTAAAGGGTTTATCACCACAGTCGCCAGGCTTGGATGTATGCATTTTCACAATACCGCATAAATGTTCATTATCAGTATAGCATGCATTTAGACATTTTAACATGATTGACCTTGATCATGCATTTTCACAAGACATAATGTTGATTTAAACTACGTTTTACTTCAATACTATGTTCTTGTGCATATGGTTTAGTTGACACATTTCGCTAGCCATACAGGACATTTTGACATAGACATTAGACATAGACATTTTAACATGATTGACCTTGATCATGCATTTAGACATTTTAACATGATTGACCTTGATCATGCATTTAGACATTTTAACATGATTGACCTTGATCATGCATTTTCACAAGACATAATGTTGATTTAAACTACGTTTTACTTCAATACTATGTTCTTGTGCATATGGTTTAGTTGACACATTTCGCTAGCCATACAGGACATTTTGACATAGACATTAGACATAGACATTTTAACATGATTGACCTTGATCATGCATTTAGACATTTTAACATGATTGACCTTGATCATGCATATAGACATTTTAACATGATTGACCTTGATCATGCATTTTCACAAGACATAATGTTGATTTAAACACAGTTTTACTTCAATACTTTGTTTTTGTGCATTTCACCTATGGTTTAGTTGATGCGTTTTCACTAGCCATACATATCATTTAGGTTACACATTACATGATTTACATTGATCATGCATTCTGACATATTATTCAATACATTTGACAAATTCATTTATACATGGACAATTTACATTGTTGGTTTGGTTTGATTAAGTGATTAAGTAACGATGCGGGTGTAATATGATACAAGCATGGTGGATACGCCGCTGGTACTTCCTATATATAAGTGTTTGTATGGTATTACATGTCGTAGCATTATTTGAATCATTTCAGTTTGATACATATAACATTTTATACAAATAACATACTTTTCATAAGACATTGTTTTACAATCAACTTATCTTATACAAACTCATTTTACATGGTTATTCATTTAACCTTACATTTACTTATACATATCAACTGATATTATTGTTTTTCAAATGATTTACAAGACAAAGCAAATTACAAGGTTCATGACTAAACATTTTCTCAAATACAAGTCATGAAACCTATTTTCACAAAACCTATGTATCTCACCGGCATTTTTTATGCTGACGTACCATATTTTCACATGTGTTTTTCAGGAAATGAAGCATAGGATTGATCAAGTTACACTTAGGCGGACATGGGCCTTAGTGACAATAAAAGATGCAGACTAGTTAATTATGTTGTATTTTCATGTTTGTATAGACATTGTAACACTTATATTGAATAAAACGAAACTTTAATTTCCATGGTTGTGAAACATTAATTCTGTTGCAACACGCCCCGATGTTTCCGCCACGATTTGTATGTTCTACGTGGTCGGGGTGTGACAGAAAAGATGGTATCAGAGCCAATGGTTATAGGGAATTAGGTTATTAGTAATTAGTAATGCTTTGACCTAGTCTATAACCTTCTTAGGACCCTAACGCGAGTTTACCTGCCTTTAGTCATAAAACAATACCGTCACCTATCCTTAGGCGACGACCACAACAAGAACATAAATTTCAAAACCGCTTGAAAACTAATCATCTGTTCTAGGATGATTTATTACAAGGTTTTGAACCCTCTATTGTAAGGTTTTGAACTCTCTGTTATATGGTTTTGAATCCCTTTGAATTTTCAAAATCTCGTCAAGGTTTTGGGTTTTAAATAATGTGAACACGTGCAAACTGGAAGGGTGAATGCCTGTATTCTGGGTTTTCTGTCTAGGCAAGCACTTCGTATACATCTCATCAGACGCGAGACCAGTTGTGCTTACCTGGGAATTCTTGGGATGAGTGTTCACTTATAGGCGAGCATGTCTTCAGTGATACATTAATAAGACCTGTTTACCTTGATTAGTCACCGTCTCATTTGTTTGCCTTAGGTAACAAACAAATGATCGCAATTTTCATGCGTTATCATTCTGTTTTGATTGTCCAAAAATCTTTCACCTGTTTCTCCCTATGCCTTTCTTTTTCTTCAAGAATGTCTCTTCATCACGATGACGCCCAGATATCTGAGCAAGCAGTTAAATTAGCTCAGCGAATAGGCGAAGTAGTCCTGAAGACGGTTGAATTAGCTACTGCCATGTATCATCTCCAGGATGAAGCCACTCAAGAGTCACCAAGACAGGCAGGACCTAGTCAGGCGACAACACCATCAGCCAATAAACCAATCGAGGAATCAAAGACCATGGATGAACGATCGCCTAAGAAGTCAAAGAAGCGAAAGGCTCCTCAAAACTTCGCTGTGGTCGCTCACAATGGTCGAGCCGTTCCCAACCAACCAGCTCAGCCACCTGCAAAGAAAGCATATGCCGGTACTGCA
Organism: Helianthus tuberosus; assembly: GCA_030545235.1. Classification (NCBI taxonomy): domain Eukaryota; kingdom Viridiplantae; phylum Streptophyta; class Magnoliopsida; order Asterales; family Asteraceae; genus Helianthus; species Helianthus tuberosus. The sequence continues at coordinate 383,682 of JARYGA010059723.1, forward strand.
CCTCATTGTGCATGCTGCAACGGTCATCACTCGTTACAACAAGTTTGCTGGCAATGCACGACGTGTGGTAAACTTGGGCATTTGGCCAAGGTTTGTCGTTTGGGACAAAATCAGGCTGCTCAGGTTCAAGCTCCGGTTCAAGGGAACGCTGCGAAATTCCCACTGGGTTCATGTTTCAACTGCGGAGAGATTGGTCACTTCCGCCACAACTGCCTAAAGCTTGCTAATGCAAATCCAACCCTTGGATGAGCATTCGGCTGAACAAAGGATATTGCTGTCTTATACCTTTGTTTTTTTTTTGTTCTCGTGTATTGTGAAACAATATGTCTTATTCATAAATAAATTATTGTTCACAAATTCTGATATACAAGTATAGTTACATGTGTGTATGATTTTCCTATAATACCTACATCAAGGAACTATGTTCCTTACAAACTACTCTTGTGATTCTCTCTTTCAAATAATCGCTCATGATTCCTGTGAAAATTTTAAGTACTCGTTTCACTCTAAGAAACAAAGTACAGAAAATTAAGTGACATTATGAGTAATCGTGCTTTTCGCACATCTGCGCCTTTAAATCCTTGATTAGATAACTAAGGGTATTTTCAAATCTCATAACCATTACGTTTTGATTTTTCAACATACACAGTACCAGTATTTCAAAACAATCTTCATGATCTCAAAACATTTCATATAGTTTGAAAACAATTTTTCTAGATGCATTGTCTATGTTATTTCAAAAACATTGGCCATGTTATCAAAACCAACCTTTCAAATTTCAAAATATTTCATATAGTCTGAAGACAATATTAACACAATACATTTTCTGATCAAGTGCATGATTTCGAAAAGCATCATTCATGTCTTTCAAAAACCTTATACATAATTTCAAAATTCATCTCGCATGATTTTAAAACATTTTTTGTAAATATATCTACCTAATACACCTACTTTATGATTTCAAAATATTATATATAAGGTTTCAAAAACATTTTTTTTCCCATGCATAGTCTTCCAAATATATTTTCCTCACACATTTACTTAACCTTCAAATTCTGCTTCATATGTCGCCTTGACATATCTAGCATCTCAACCTCATAAGCATTTTTTTTACATCATGTTTTGACCTAAGCACATCCAGTGCAAGGTTTCAAAACATCTTCAACTTCAAAAATCCATATGGGATCTTTTTATTTCCATAATTAGACCCTTGTGGATGATCATCATTCAAATCAGAGTCCTTAATTGGATTCTTTATGTACCTTAATTTGAACATTTCGAGTTCTAGTAATCGAAATCGATTTTTCTTTTTGAATCTTTCTATCTTTATAGTTAGATTCTTGATAACGTTTAAAGTACCAAATGAAATCCGTTGAATGGATTCCTAGTGTGCTTTAAATGCATGTACGCAAGTAACAAGACAAATTAACAAACAATCTTTGTGGTTATATGACTATGTGTTTATGCATCTTGAGTTTTCATTTAAGTTTTTTTTTTGTGTTTTTATACTCTGGATAATTCGTTATCCAAATCCTCGCAGGATCTTTCATATCTTCATATGAGAGATTCGTAGCAGGATATTCAAAGGTACTACCTTAAATCCTTAATGGGCTTCTATGTAATAGTTAAGACCCTTGGATTATATAGTACCACTCCAGACCCTTTTTAGTGGTCTAGTCTAAAGGATTGATTCACAATTTGGTTAAAAAAATGACATCTAGTGATGGAGCTGGACAGACTCCTTGATAGTCTATTTAGATCATTTATTGATCTAGTCTACGGGACTCTATGGCGGTCTAGTCACACTCATCACAGGATTTTTCATTTGGTTTTCCCCTACACATTATAAAATAGACTGTGTGAACTGTGCAAGGAATTCTCTAATTATGAATGCGCACATAATTATGAAATTTAGTGCACAGAAATCCAGTAAGATTTATTATGTGAAAGAACCGATAGCGACAACAAATAACAAAATGAGGACGATGTAATGGAGGTACGGTGGACGCACCAATGATGCTTCATATACTTGTATATAAGTATCCCTCTTACATTGCAATCATGATGTTATTAAAGGTTACTAGAAGTTCAGAACCCTAACCAAGGTTGTTTGATCTTTTCAACTTCATGCTTTCAAGCTCTCACAAGTTTCCTCTAAATAAATTTCGGGACGAAATTTCCTAAAGTAGGGGAGACTGTAACACCTGTGCCTTCACGGCCATCAAACAAATACCAAAGCAATGAAATATTGTATTTCATACTTGGTATTTGTAAAAATATGTGTATCATTTGCACATATCAATTCTTGTTCAATTTCAAACTCTAAATCACTTTCTGGAAGGTTATACGCGCACCGATGCGTAAATATAACCAGTTTAATGCAACAAACACTCCGGAATAGTGACATTGGCTTAACATACCTTAAATAACCTTTACATAACTTAGAAATAAGTTTTGAAGGCATTGGTATGGCAAAAATCAAGTTAAATCGCTTACAGGGACTAAAGTTGACAAACTGCGAAAGTATGCCAATTTGAACTGTAACAGACCTTCCGGAGCATGACCATAAGTTAAACATACCATAAATATCCTTCACATAGCTTAGAAATAGGCTTTGAGGTGTTCGGTATGCTAAAATAAACTTTTGTGTCATTCAGGGACTAAAAGTGTCAAAAAGTGCACAAGTTTGCATTTTCGCGTATAACTTACGTTCTGAATACATCTGGACATCCAAAAATTTATGTGAACATGACTATATTATATTTTAGTGTTCGCCATAAGAAAAATCCATTCTTTTCGTCATTTGGATCGTTTTTCGCGCTTATGCGCATTCCGTCGTAATTAACCGAACATCGCGTTCGTACGGCCAAACAAACCGACATCCATCATATTTTTGAACATATTTTAAGTTCCCTATACTTTAACTTCATTTTAGAGCTTTGAAATGGGGTTAACGGGCCTTAAACGTGTCGAAAATGGCCTAAATACAGTTCAGGGACCAAAAGTGTAATTCTGCCGGAATAGTGCCTAGCGGTGCGCTACACTTTAAGCGTAGCGGTGCGCTAGGGGTCTGCAGACCAGATTCAATGTTCAGAACAGCTGTTTGCACTTGTTTGATCCACAACCACATGTTCTAATTCGCCTAATCAGCAAGATAAGATCAAGATTTAGCCACCATAACATTTGGACAAGTGTACGGCCTTGATCGTTTCCCCTTTTCCAAGAAACGATCTCAACGGTGGACCGAAAACTATAAATAACCCAACACCCCCATTGCATTTCTCACTAGAATTCTGATTTTGAGAGCTCTAAGTTGAAACCATTGTTTCATACCTGAGTTCTTGAGTCGGGATTAGCATTCGGGGACCCTGGGTTAGTATTCTTTCGTTCTTTTCCTTATTTTTACTGCTTTTCGAGTCCGAAAGTCAAACTTTGTTTGACTTTCAGCGTTGACCAGTAATGGTCAATGCAAAGTTCGTTTGAACTTCGCAACGTGAGTGTAATCACGTTGGTCATAGTCCCTTGGGACTATGCCCACTGATTACCACGTTGTCTAGAGTCGTAGGGTAGGCGATCTAATAAATCGCCTATACCTTCGAACTCGACCCATTTGGTCGATCATTAAGATCCGACCAAATACTTTAGGTGACCATAGTAGGTAGGGAATAACCTTCCGAGGTTATACCCTATGGTCACATCGTTTAAGTAGTTGTATGATAGGTAGTTTATATGCCTTAGGTAAATTACCAGAATACCCTTTTCATGTATAATTGGTAATTAAGCATATGTAACCTAAACCTTTGTCACATAACTGATTATGTAACATGATTAGGCATATAACACTTGTCATAGGGCTAGTTAGGCGGTCCAAACGCGTTTCACGCGCACGACGCGTTAAAGTAGCATAAGCTTCCTAAACGGGTCGTAATGGGTCGATAAGACTTAGGTTAAGTTTCATTTAGCATGTAGGCCTTGTTAAACCATATCACATGAGTTCCTACACTCATTTGGTTTACAAACCCTAATGCTACCCAATCTTCCGATTTAGGTCCGGTTAATTAACATAGTTACCTATATTAGGTGCCGTTTGATTTCCGTGATCTCTAGCATTGTTTGGTTGTTACTCAAGGACTACTGAGCATTCTCAAGTGAGTACATAGACCCCTCTTTTACTGTTTTCCAAACTGTTTTGGGGTGGAATACATGTGCCTACTTGTTACTTTCAAGCTTTCCTGTTTTCACATCATATACTGCTATGTTCGTTAGTACATTATAGTACATGATTTCATTACATTTTATGCTATTTATGTCCATTGCGTGCATACTTAGTACATTGTTTTTCATCACATGCTTACATTTTGGTATGACATTTGGTTTGTTTACATGGGACAATACATTCATTAACACCGATCATGCCGTTCGTTAGTAGGTAGTGGTACCATAGGAATTGACAACTCCCGTTCCGGACGTCCCAGGGAAAGGGGATGAAAGGAATGACCGAATTCGTTGTTATTAAGACAGATAGACCTTTAATTTGTTTAAAGGGTTTATCACCACAGTCGCCAGGCTTGGATGTATGCATTTTCACAATACCGCATAAATGTTCATTATCAGTATAGCATGCATTTAGACATTTTAACATGATTGACCTTGATCATGCATTTTCACAAGACATAATGTTGATTTAAACTACGTTTTACTTCAATACTATGTTCTTGTGCATATGGTTTAGTTGACACATTTCGCTAGCCATACAGGACATTTTGACATAGACATTAGACATAGACATTTTAACATGATTGACCTTGATCATGCATTTAGACATTTTAACATGATTGACCTTGATCATGCATTTAGACATTTTAACATGATTGACCTTGATCATGCATTTTCACAAGACATAATGTTGATTTAAACTACGTTTTACTTCAATACTATGTTCTTGTGCATATGGTTTAGTTGACACATTTCGCTAGCCATACAGGACATTTTGACATAGACATTTTAACATGATTGACCTTGATCATGCATTTAGACATTTTAACATGATTGACCTTGATCATGCATATAGACATTTTAACATGATTGACCTTGATCATGCATTTTCACAAGACATAATGTTGATTTAAACACAGTTTTACTTCAATACTTTGTTTTTGTGCATTTCACCTATGGTTTAGTTGATGCGTTTTCACTAGCCATACATATCATTTAGGTTACACATTACATGATTTACATTGATCATGCATTCTGACATATTATTCAATACATTTGACAAATTCATTTATACATGGACAATTTACATTGTTGGTTTGGTTTGATTAAGTGATTAAGTAACGATGCGGGTGTAATATGATACAAGCATGGTGGATACGCCGCTGGTACTTCCTATATATAAGTGTTTGTATGGTATTACATGTCGTAGCATTATTTGAATCATTTCAGTTTGATACATATAACATTTTATACAAATAACATACTTTTCATAAGACATTGTTTTACAATCAACTTATCTTATACAAACTCATTTTACATGGTTATTCATTTAACCTTACATTTACTTATACATATCAACTGATATTATTGTTTTTCAAATGATTTACAAGACAAAGCAAATTACAAGGTTCATGACTAAACATTTTCTCAAATACAAGTCATGAAACCTATTTTCACAAAACCTATGTATCTCACCGGCATTTTTTATGCTGACGTACCATATTTTCACATGTGTTTTTCAGGAAATGAAGCATAGGATTGATCAAGTTACACTTAGGCGGACATGGGCCTTAGTGACAATAAAAGATGCAGACTAGTTAATTATGTTGTATTTTCATGTTTGTATAGACATTGTAACACTTATATTGAATAAAACGAAACTTTAATTTCCATGGTTGTGAAACATTAATTCTGTTGCAACACGCCCCGATGTTTCCGCCACGATTTGTATGTTCTACGTGGTCGGGGTGTGACATAAATGTTGTCACACCCCGACCGCGTAAAACAACAAACTGCGGCGGAAACGTCGGGGAGTGGAGCGACAGAATTATTGTTTCACAACACATGGATACTAAAGTTTGGTTTTATTTATTAAAACTTGATTACATTGTCTTAAAGCAAAGGAAACATAACATAAGTTAAACTAGTCTTGCTTCGTTTTATGTCACTAAGGCCCGAGTCCGCCTAAGTGTATCCTGATCAATCCTATGCATCAGCTCCTGAAAACACATGTGAAAATAAACACGTAAGCATAAAAATGCATGTGAAATACATAGGTTTTGGTTATGCAGGATTCATGACTTGTAAGCTAAAAGAAAATGTTTAACAAAAAGTTAGTCATGAATCTTGTAAAATGTTTTCCTTTGCAAATCATACGAAAATCGATATGAAATTCAAATGATATTAAAGAAAAGTGTAAGGTTAACTGAATAACCAGGTAAAATGAGTTTGTATACAATATGTCGTTTGTATAAATTGTAACATGTTCTTGTCGAAATGATTTAGATAACGCTACGATATGTAATATCATAAAAGCACTTATATATAGGAAGTACCAGCGGCGTATCCACCATGCTTTTATCATATTACATACGCCTCGTTATTTAAATCACTTATCAAATAACCACCAAAATGTCTTATTTAGACCAATGTCAAAATGTTTATGTGTAAACAATGTCCAAGTGTCAAATGTAAATCATGTCATGTTTAATGTAATGTATGGCAAGTAAAAAGTATCTACTCAAACCATATGTATAATGTCAATGTGTAATCAAATGTTATGTATGGTGAATAAAAAGTATTTACTCAACCCCATAGGTAAAATGTACAAAACAAAGTCTTTTTAAATAAAAAAGTTATGTTTGGCAAAAGTAATTGCTTTAATGATACAAACACTTATGCGGTAATGTTTATCGTATACATTCAATCCTTGAGACTGTAGGATAAACCTTTAAACAAATCAAAGGTTTATAAAAAATGTTTTCAGATTCTGTCATTCCTTACGTCCAAACAAACCTAGGATTCCAGGAATGTGAGTTGTCAATTCCTATGGTACCACTACATACTACCGAGCGGCATGATCAGTGTTAATGAACGTATTTTAGTTTCGTTAAACAAACCAAATGTCGCACCAAATGTAAGCATGTTATGTGAAAACAATGTACTAAGTATGCTAAGTAAACATACGAAGCAGAAATGTCATGTAAATCAATGTGCCCATATGCTGAGTAAACATATGCAGCAGAAATGTAACGTAAATCAATGTGCTAGCATGCTCAGTCAACATACATAGCAAAGCGTAATTGAAATCATGTACTATATGCGTAGTAATGAATATAGCAAGTATATGTCATGAAAGCACGAAAAGCACGAAAGTAACAAGTAGGAACATGTGTATCACCCCAAAATATTTGAAAACGGTAAAAGTGGGGACTATGTACTCACTTGATATTGCTTAATAGTCTTGGAATAACAACCACGTAACGCTCGAAGGATCACGGAATCAAACGGCACCTAATATAGGTAACTATGTTAATAAATCGAACCTAAATCGGAAGATCGGATAGAATGAGGTCTCGTAAACCAAATGAGTATTGGAACTCATATGATATGGTTTAACAAGGCCTACATTCTAAGTCGGAACCTATCCTAAGTGCTTATGACCCGTTATTACTCGTTAAGGTAGTTTACGCTACTTTAACGTGTCGTTCGCGCAAAAGCGCGTTTGGACCGCCTAACCAGTCCTATGACAAGTATTATATGCCTTAACATGTTTAATAATATTGTATAATCAGTTTAGATGTCAAAATTTAGGTTACATATAAAGTACCTATCATACAACTAACTAAACGAAGTGACCATAAGTTATAACCTCGGAAGGTTATTCCCTATGCAACTATGGTCACAAAATTTGTTTGGTCGGATCCTAATGATCGACCAAACGGGTCGGGTTTGAAAGTCTAAGCTGTTGTTTAGACCGCTTAACTTACGACCCTACATAAGCACTAGACTAAAAGTGACGAGTTAAACATGTTAAAACATGTTTAACTAAGTTAGAAAACAGGTTTGATATCAAAACAAAGTGTTTTGATCCTCGAAAATAGCTTCATTGCAAAATACGCATAAATACGTATTTTGACCGAAACTTTGACTCGTCACTACACCTAATTAACGTGGTAATCAGTAGGTATAGTCACAAGGAACTATAACCATCGTGATTACGCTCACGTTGCAAAGTTCAAACGAACTTTGACTTGACCATAACATGGTCAAAGCAGAAAGTCAAACACTGTTTGACTTTCATGCTTGAAATACATAACCAAGCATGAAAGAACACTTACAAAGGGTCCAAGCTTGGAATAAGAACAAAGAAAACCGAAGGAGATGCACTAGAACTCAGGTAGGTGGCTTCCAAACATGGCAACCTCCACTTAGTGTTCAAAAGATGCAACTTACTTTATATGGCAAGAACGAAATAACAGGTTGTTTACTCGGAACCACCGTACGGCACTGGTGGTATCTCAGGAGATTATTACTACTGTTCGGTTGCGGCTTATGTCTTTCAAGTTTAAATGGAGATTTGAAAATGGAAGCTTGGCGGAAAAGTGGAAGATTCCTAGCAACAATTTAGAGATTGACCCTGGCTAGTGTAATTGTCTATTTTGTGTCTTGTTTATGATTTGGCTGTGTTTGTTTAGTGTGTGTGTTAGTGGACTTGTTTGCCTAGTTGTGGTTTGTCTGGATGTTTGTTCCTAGTCTTGGTATGCCAAGGCTAGTATGGGTGTGGTACCTCAGCCACACTTTTGTTTTTTATTGGTTTGATTTATAAAATTCACCGGGGTAACCCTTTACCCCAAAAAAAAAAAAGATGGAATGAGCAATGAAATGGGCAGAAATTGGGGGTATTTATAGTGAATTTGAAGCTACAAGATGATGCCAAGTGGTTTGTGCATGCCCAAGGCATTATCTCAACCATACAAGTGTGTGGATAGAATTAAAACCAATCAAAATGCCCACAATGTGTGCGGAGTCTTGGGGAAGAAGCAGCTATGCTAGAGCTCTTATTAAAGTTCAGGCAGGGGTTGATTTAAAGAAGAGTGTAACTGTTGCAATCCCATCTTTGGATGGTATTGGTCATTCAATGGTGGAGGTTAAAATTGAGTATGATTGGGAGCCTTTAAGGTGTTCATCTTGTTGTGTTTTCGATCATGAAGACAACTCGTGTCCTAAGAACCCTCAGGTAAGTTCGATTGGGGATGCTGAGAAGAAGAATAATGATGATTTTCTGGTTGTGGGTGCCAAAAAGAAGAAAGCTAATAATCAAGGGCTTCATATGAAAAATCAGAAGTCTAAGTTAGTCTATAGACCAGTTGTCAAACCGAAACCGAAATCGTCTTTGAGGAATCCGGTGATTCATTAGGTCTCAACGTCGAACCCATTTGATATCCTTAAAGACGATGACGGTAATCAAGGAGGTATCAATGTGGGTCGAGTGGAGAAGAAAGAGAATCAGTCGAGAGACATGCAGGAATCGGATGAGGAGGAGGTCGTTGAAGTATACAATGAAACTAGTGACTTTATGACATCGGGTACTCATTCTGTTTCATCGAAAGCAGGGGCAAGCACCTCTTCCATAAAATTCTCAAATGGATAGGCGTTTGTTGGTTCGTTTGAAGGGGTTGCTGGTTTGTGGCAGCTTTATCTTTGATGATGGCGGTTGAGGATTATGTTTTTATTTTGCTTTGTTTGTCTACTAGAAATCTATTCATGATATTTAGTAGGCTAGGTTATGGGGTGTCATAGGTATTTTTTTTTATTTGTCTTACATATATGGGGCATGTCCTGTATATGAACTAGTGTGGAACTCATCCTCACTACTTGTACTTAATTGCGGTTGCATTTTAATAGAATCACCGGGGTAACCCTTTACCCAAAAAAAATGCCCACAATTTGCAAAACAATGGCCAAAACTAGCTTAAAATTACATGTGCAGCAGCTGGAATGAAGATTTTGTCGATATTGAGGCATCGCGTGCCGCCATGGGTACCCCTCTTTGCTATGGCGCGAAGCTAGCACCTGCCTGAGCCAGAAACTTTCAAAAATTGGCAAGAATGGTCCCTGCAGCATGTTTAAGCCATTTTTGACGCGTTTAAGCCCCATTAACCCATTTTCAAGGCTTTAAAAGGATCTTAAAGTATAGGGGGCATGAAATATGCTTGAAAATATCATGGATGTCAGTTCGTTTGGTCGTACGGTCACGTTATTCGGTTAATTACGACGAAACACGAACGGACACGAAAAACGATCCAAATTACGCGACGAATGGTATTTTAGCATTCCAATCACTAAAATAAAATATTTTAATGATTAAAAAAAATTTTGGATGTCCGGATATGTTCAGAACGTATGATATGAGCATAAATGCAAACTTATGCACTTTTTGACGCTTTTAGTCCCTGTTTGATCAAATAAGTTTATTTTCGCATACCGAACCCCTCAAAGCTTATTTCTAAGCTATGTAAATGATATATATGGTATGTTTAACTTATGATCATGTTCCGGAGTGTACGTTACTATACGAATCGGCAGACTTTCGTAGTTTGTCGCAAATAGTCCTTTAAGCGAATAAACTTGATTTTGTCATACCAAACCCTTTAAAACTTATTTCTAAGTTATGTAAAGATTATTTAAGGTATGTTAAGAATATGTTGATGTTCCGGAGTGTTTGTCGCATTAAACTGATTACGTTTACGCATAAGTTTGCGTATAACTTTCCAGAAAGCGATATAGAGTTTGAAATCGAACAAAATCAAAACGTGCAAAATGTCAAACATAAATAAACAAATATTGGGATCAAATCACCTTGTTTTATTGATAATTGAACTATTCAGAGTTTATACAACGATTACAAGCACAGATGTCACAGTCTCCCCTACTTTAGGAAATTTCGTCTCGAAATTTATTTAGAGGAAACTTGTGAGAATAGATGTGGATATTTTGCTTTCATTTGATCTTCACATTCCCAAGAAAATTCTGGACCACGTTTAGATTCCCAGCGAACTTTGACGATAGGTATGCGCTTGCGTTTGAGTTTCTTGACTTCACGGTCCATTATTTCCACAGGCTTCTCAACGAAGTGCATCGTGTCATCAACACGAATTTCATCAAGTGGTATGTGGAGGTTCTCATCAGCTAAACACTTTTTGAGATTGGACACGTGGAAGGTTGGATGGACGTTTCCAAGTTCAGGAGGTAACTCAAGTCTGTAGGCCACCTTTCTGACTCTTTCGATGATCTTGAATGGTCCAAGATATCTAGGTGCAAGTTTTCCTTTCTTTCCAAATCTGATTACACCTTTCCAAGGTGAAACCTTGAGTAGGACTTGATCATCGACTTGAAATTCCAAGAGCTTGCGTCGTCTATCCGCGTAACTCTTTTGACGGCTTCGAGCTGTCTGAAGGTTATCACGAACTTTCTTGACTTTATCTGTAGTCTCTAGAATGAGCTCAGGTCCAGTAAGCTGAGCTTCACCGGTCTCATTCCAGCAGACTGGTGAACGACATTTTCGACCGTATAAAGTCTCGAAAGGAGCCATGTTGATGCTGGAGTGATAATTGTTGTTGTAGGAGAATTCAATCAACGGTAGATACGAAACCCAACTACCACCAAAATTGATCACACAAGCTCTAAGCATATCCTCCAATGTCTGGATTGTTCTTTCGGATTGACCATCTGATTGCGGATGATAGGCTGTGCTCAAATTAAGTTGGGTTCCCATTGCAGATTGCATGGTTCTTCAAAAGTGAGACGAAAATCGAGCATCTCTGTCAGAAATAATGTTCAAAGGAACACCATGTCGGGATACAATCTCATCCACATAGATTTTAGCAAGTTTGTCAGCAGATAGATCCTCACGGATTGGCAAGAAATGTGCTGACTTTGTAAGACGATCAACAACTACCCAGATAGCGTCATGACCTCTTTTAGTGCATGGAAGTTTGGTAATAAGATCCATAGCAATGTTTTCCCATTTCCAAACTGGTATCTCTGGTTGCTCCAATAATCCAGAGGGATGTTGATGTTCAGCCTTAACCTTAAGACAAGTAAGGCACTTGGATACGTACAAAGCAATGTCTTTCTTCATACCCGGCCACCAGTACTAGGTTCGAAGATCCTTATACATTTTATCTGCCTAAGGATGAATAGAATAACGAGACTTATGAGCTTCATCCATTAGCAAGGTGCGAAGATTGTCTTGACTTGGGACCCACAAACGGTCCATGAAATAATACAATTCATTATCCTTCAGTTCAAGATCAGGCTTAATATGACATGGTAATTCCTTACCCATCAAATCTTGTGAGATACAAGTATGTTGAGCCTGAGAAATGCGGGTTTGAATATCAGATCGAACTTGTACACATTGAAGCTTAACATGCTCTTTACGACTCAATGCGTCAGTGTGACACCCTGACACGGAGGCGGAAACGTCAAGGGCATCACGAAACTTGATAGAATGCATATGAGCACATGGTAATTAAATTAAAGTTGAAGTATGATTAAGTTGATTGATAGGATTGCATTCATATCCAAACTGGTACAAACAAATACAACACATTGTTCACAAAGGTCTTTGTTTTTATTTTAAGCTAAGGCACTTGTCCTGCAATCCTATGTGATCCTTGCAAAAGCTAACTTTAACATCAACACCTGAAACATATGTTAAAAACAATTTGGGTCAACAAACGGTTGAGTGAGTTCATAGGTTTTGGTTAGTTTGGTAGTAAACAAATAATGTGATAATGAAACAAAACGTTTAACAATGTGGCATTTGATATGTTTTAAACAATTGAATGAAACAAGTCCCGCTTGGTGAACATTCAAACCTTGTAGACGTAAACACGACATTGATCACCCAAACTTCCGCATTGAATAACATGAATAACAACAACAACAACAACAACAACAACAAAGGGTCTGAACTGGAAGTTGGATGGGGCGTCACACCTATAGCGCTATAATATTACCGTTCGGCTTGTACGAAGTTAATGAATGTAATGTTTAAGCATCAAGTAATCAAACAATTGCAAGAAAACGATCAAGATAGCCACAAAAATGCAAATGAGTTTGTATCACATTATTACATATGTTTCATCCCGAAAATATTGTAAAACAGAAAATGGGAACTGTGAACTCACCTTGTTTGCGAAATAATTCCAAACAAGTAAATGGATAAGAGTTTTGCGGGAACAAGACTTTCCACGTCACTCTAAAAACATGCACCAAACAAATATAGAACATAGCATCAACAAAAGGCAAAACTGTAACTTTGTATAAACGGGTGACTATGTTTACTGCGTTGTACGGTTTGACTAATCCGGTTTGGGGGATGACTTGGTAACTTGGTTATCCCTCAAAGGGATAATTTATGTAATATTTTATACAAATATGTAAGTTATACAAATAATAATATTTGTATATTTAAGACAATAATTATATATATATATATATATATATATATAGGGTAATGCTAGATAAAAAACCCTAAAATTCTTAGAAAACTCTGGAAACCCAAATGGGAAGCCATTTTTACCCAACCTCCCGACATTTTTTTTTTTTGAAAAAAATTACACATGTAATATACATGTTTTAGAGTGTTTTGGGCCAAAAAAAAACAAAAAAGCGCCGAAGGGATTTTTTTAAAAAAAATAAACAAATTTCAGCTCCTAACACGTGTTAAGCAAAAAAGACATAATTTTCCTGAAAATCGCTGAAACTTTATTTTTTTTTTTTTAAATATCCCTTCGGCGCTTTTTTGATTTTTTTGGCCCAAAAGTCTTAAAAACATGTATATTACATGTGTTATTTTTTTCAAAAAAAAAAAAATGTCGGGAGCTTGGGTTTTCTCGGGTTTTTTATATATATAGGGTTTTCTATATAGCCCAACCCTATATATATATATATATATATATGTGTGTGTGTTTAAATCTCAGAATTTATATATATATATATATATACATACAATTCATTACAAAAATTCAAGTGAAAAATTTATATAAAAATGAGAGTCACAACAATATAGTCCAAATGTTAAGTTTAATTTAAAAATTATAAATTAATTTCTGTGTTCCAAAAATATATATATTTTCAGAATAACATGATAATTATACAAATTAATTATCTATATAATTAATTTAGGGCAGAATAATTAAAAATGACATTTTAATTATATAACAAGCATAAATCAGATTAAAATAATTATCATGGTAGAAAATAAATATATTTTAAATAAACAGTTTAATTATTTGTTAAAAATGAAATAACTGGATAATTGTGTAAATAATTACCTAAATAATTATTTAAAACAGAAAAATTAGAAACAATATTTTTAAATATTGACATGCAATAATACAGATTTTAAATAAATATTATGGCCTTGAATAATTTTTATAAATATAATCTGGAATTAAAAAGGATTATTACAAATAAACTGATTTAATAAGTTTATTATAAAAAAAAATGACATGCAAAATATAACATAAGATTTCTGGTTTTTAATAACCTCAATAAAACATGTATAATATTATAAAAATAATTTCGGATATGAAATACAACCTTAGAATAATTTAATTAATTAAATTCAACTTAATAAAACTATTAGATGTTAAAAAAAATAAAACATGTAAATTAACTGTTTTAATTATAAAAATATCAAAACAGTATCAAATATCATGATAAAAATTATTTTTACAAGGTATACTGTTTAATATATATAACATAAAAAAAATTCAATAATTAATTCCAAAATCCGAATTAATATTAATTTTTAATGTTAAAACTGTTTTTAATTAAACTAAAATAGTTTTATAAAAATTTTGCAGACATTAATATTTTTATTAAATGCATCAGTATTTAAATGGTTTATGATAAAATTTTCAGACTTTAATTAATTAATATCGATTTGTTATGAATTTTATGAATAAATTGTATTTAATATAATAAATAAATAAATAAACTAAATTATCATCATCTTCCCCAAACAGGTCAACAGAAGGTCAACCCGTTTTCGATTTCGACTCAAGACAAAACCAAACTGAAATTAATTGAACATAAACATCGAGTGACAGATAATGTACCGATTGATGTTTGAAAATTAGGTCCGGTATCGACTGAACCGGTGGAACGACTAAGTCCGGCGAACCTGTATCCCGGCGAACTAACAGAGACGAAATAGTGGGCTTTTCGGAGGTGTTTGAGAGTTATGAGGGTATGTGAAGGTTTGTTGACGATCAAGGATCATAAATAACGTGTCAAATGATTCCAAAACAAACGGGTATTACCGATTTCGATTCCCACTATAATTTTTTTATAAAATTCCAGGTTTCGGAAACATAAATGCATGTTCGGTTGAAATTGATGCTTTGGACATGTTGCTAATGTCGCGGGGATATAACAGGCATGCTAATCGGGACTTAGAACTCTTGTTTGTTTGTGTTTGGAGCTGAATCCGGCAACAGCGGTGTTTACCGGTTTAAAAAAAAATATTTGAAATTTGGCCCCTGAGGTTTCAGAAGCAAGCACAGATGGTCCCTGGGATAACTAACTGAGAGTCTAACTAGGTTAGTTGTTTAAAGAGCAATCCTTTTACAAAAATTAACTCGGTTAGTCATTTCCAGTTAAAACAGTTTTAAAAATGGCAACTATAGTCCCTGAAATAGTTAACTAGGTAGACTAACTAGGTTAGTTGTTTATACAAAGTTCTTTTGTAATAATCTAACCCGGTTAGGCATTTTTGGTTAAAAATAGTTTTATAAATGTCTAAAATGGTCCCCGAATTACAAGTTTAAGCAAATGACCAGATGGTCCTTGTACTTCTAATTCAAAAATTAAAATTTTACTTTATTTAAAATATAAGTTTCAAAAATGACATTTTGAACCCTAGACTTTTAAAAGTTTTAAAAGTTTATATTTTATTTATAAAACTAGTTTCAAAAATGTCATAAAGGACCCTAAACTTTATGTTTTACAATTTTTTTTACGTTTTTAACCCGAACATTTAAGTTTCAAGAATGACAATTTAGTCCCCGGACTTATGTTTTGCAAAATAGTGCCGGTTTTAAAATACGGATTAAATATCAAACATTTTAAACAAGTTTCAGGGAATGACAAAAGGATTCCTTTAACTTATACTTCCACAAAATGACACGTTTGGCCCTTGTAATTAGTGTGGCTTTGTTTACAAGTATGAAACTAGAACAAATTGAAATTATTCACGCGTTTGGGTCGGCAAAACATGTAGCAACAGTAAAACTAAACATGTATCAAACAAATTGCATCTCAAGATGTGATATGTGTATCAAACAAGTACATGTTTGAAAATCAAGGTTGTTACAGTCAGCCACAACATTCGCCTTACCAGGATGGTAGCGAATTTCACAATCGTAGTCATTTAGAAGTTCTACCCAACGTTGTTGCCTCATATTAAGTTCTTTCTGATTGAAAATATGCTGGAGACTTTTGTGGTCAGTGAAAACCACACATTTTGTACCATACAGATAGTATCTCCAGATTTTAAGAGCAAAAACTACTGCACCTAACTCATGATCATAAGTCGTGTAGTTTTTCTCGTGTATCTTCAACTGTCTCGATGCGTAAGCTATAACTTTGTTCCTTTGCATGAGAACACAGCCAAGGCCTAAATTGGATGCATTACAATATACTACAAAATCGTCGTTGCCCTCAGGTAAAGATAGAATAGGCGCATCACAAAGTTTCTGTTTCAAGGTCTGAAATGCTTCTTCCTGTTTGGATCCCCATTCAAAGGGTTCTTCTGAGTTAGAGCAGTGAGAGGAACCGCAATCTTGGAGAAGTTTTCAATGAAGCGGTAGTAATAACCCGCGATTCCAAGAAATGAAAGAACCTCAGTAGGAGTAGTAGGCGTATCCCATGTGACACCTGTGCCTCTGTGACCATCAAACAAATACCAAATCAATGAAATATTGTGTTTCATACTTGGGATTTGTATAAATATGTGTATCATTTGCACATATCAATTCTTGTTCGATTTCGAGCTTTAAATCGCTTTCTGGAAGGTTATACGCGAACTGATGCGTAAATATAACTAGTTTAATGCAACAAACACTCCGGAATAGGGACATAGGCTTAACATACCTTAAATAACCTTTACATAACTTAGAAATAAGTTTTGGAGGGTTTGGTATGGCGAAATCAAGTTTATTCGATCGTAGGGACTAATTTCGACAAACTGCGAAAGTATGCCGATTCGTACTGTAACGAACATTCCGGAACTTGATCATAAGTTAAATATGCCCTAAATATCCTTTAAATAGCTTAGAAATAGGCTGTGAGGTGTTTGGTGCGCAAAAATAAACTTTTGAGTCAAACAGGGACTAAAAGCGTCAAAAAGTGCATAAGTTTGCTTTTTCGCGCATATCTTACGTTCTGAATATATCTGAACATCCAAAAATTTATGTAATCATTTAAATACTTTATTTTAGTGATTGGCATGATAAAATTCTATTCGTCGCTTAATTTGGATCGTTTTTGCGTTTGTTACGACTTCCGTCGTAATTAACCGAATAACGCAACCGTACGAACAAACGAACCGACATCCGAGATGTTTTTGAGCATATTTCATGTTCCCTATGCTTTAACTTCATTTTGGAGCCTTGAAATGGGGTTAACAGGGTTTAAACGCATCGAAAACGGCTTAAAAGTGTTGCAGGGACCATTTCTGCCATTTTGGCAAACTTTCTGGAACAGGGCATGTGGTGGCGTCACGCCACCACTATCTGGGTTGGCTATGGTGGCACGCCACCACCCTATCTGGGCAGAATATCAAGTTTCAGCAATGTCAGGTCTATTTTCAGCAACCGAATTGAAGTTTAGGGTCTATTTTGTAACATTTGCAATACCGTTTGATGGTTTTGGGACACCCCTAGTATTCCAAAACCTTGTGCCCACATGTACGGTCCAGATTGAAGCTCAATTATCGAGGAACGATCCTAACGGTTCTTCAAACTCTATATAAACCCATTTGATCTTCATTCATTCCTCACATTTGCTCTCAAATTCTTCTTTATGTTGAAGCTCTCACATTGTGAAGCTTCATACCTGAGAATTTTGAGATCAAATGTTCATTGCTTGGACCCGTTGTAAGCTTCTTTCGTTCTTTTATGCGTTTTTAAGCATGAAAGTCAAACAGTGTTTGACTTTCTGCTTTGACCAGTCAATGGTCAACACGAAGTTCGTTTGAACTTCATAATCTGACAACCGGCGATTTACGGCTCTTAATTACATGATCAACAAGTAATTAACGTGATAATAAATAGTGTTTACTGTGCAAATTAACTTAATTAGGCCTTTGGAGTGCCTAGGAACGCCTATCCGACTTTACAGTGCACGAATGGTGGTTTAAAGAGAAACCTGCTGAATATTGCGCGACAACGAACTGATACCGTACAAGATACTGACAACGCCGACAAATAATAAATTTTTATGATTTATTTTAGCTTCGTAATTTAATTTTAGTAACTACAGTCGAAACCGGATCGAAAAACGGATTAAAGACGGCAACGATACAATTTTTCACGATTATTACCGTAATCGACGAACGGGCGTGCAAACAACGACTACCGACCGTATATTATGTATTTTAATACTAAAATATTATCTTTTGATGTTGAACGGATTTCGGTTTTAAAAACGTGTCTCGTGGGAATTACGGGCCACTTACACCTGAGATGGGCTTGTGGGCCCTGGGCCCAAGCCCAACACCCACAAGCCTAAACCTGCACATAATGCAAGATCTATACAAGATCTTCACAAGATTCATAAATCTTACCAAATCTATAATAAATCTACACAAAATATTTTGTGCAAGATCTCAAGATCCCCTAGATCTCATCAATCTCTATAAAACCCCTAACATTTGACAATACACAAACACCCTCAATCTTTCCTCTCTCCCTCTCGGTTGTATATCAGATTACACCAAACCACCCATCTCTCAAAACACCCCCTCTCTCGATTTCTACTGGACAAAAGAGAAGGGATATGCACCTTTCTTCTTTACAAACACAAACAACTCACACAACACCCAAAACCCTTCCCCTCTTCCTCTCGTTCGTCTGACCCGACCACCGGAGCATCACTGGTAGGTCACCGGTCTCCTTTTCTTTGTTCACCGACAACACCCACCTACCAGCCCCCCCACCCCCTCGATTGAGCAGAAACGACGACCACCACCACAGTCGGGTGGTGGTGAGCGACGGTTGAAGACAGAAGCGGAAGAGAGAGAGAGAGAGAGAGAGAGACGAGACGCAGAGAGAGAGGCAGGGAAGGAGAGAGAGAGAACGACGGAGGAAGGGGAGCGGCGCCGCCGCTCACGGCGGCGGCAGTAGCAGCAACGGTGGTGGTTTGGCTCGACGACAGGAGCTCCGGTTCGAGGTATGTTCGGTTCAAGATTCACGATTATTTCGGTTCAAGGTTTGATGTTGATTTTTGGCTTGGGTTTCGGTTCGGGTTACACAGGAAGCAGGCGAGTCAACCGGGGCAGTTGAGTCAACTCGGTTAAACCGAGTTAACTCGGCTCGGGTCCGGGTCAACAATTTGGTTCAATCAACAACTGGTCAGCAGGCTCCGGTTCGGTTTAGGTCTCAGGTTCAGGATACGAGTCAGATTCAGGAGGGTGCGGGTCAGCTCAGTTCAGTTCGGGTCAACTCGGTTAAACCCGAGTCAACTTGGTCAACAGCAGTCAACTCTGGTCAAAACAGTCAACAGGGGGTCAAAGTTATTCGACGCGGCTCGACGAAACGACATGAAGAATCGGTAAAATTTAATCTACGCGAAATTTTGTTATCTTGTTATAAACTTTATATTTATACGCGATATCGAGCTCAAACCGAACGAATTAGTATTTAGTTTATATATTTTGTCGCTTTTACAAAAGCTAATTATATTGATTATTGAACGTTGATTGAATTTTGATAAAATAACGACAACTTGTCTTGTCAGGGGCGACAAAAAACAGAGGTAACTCTGCCCGTTTTTCGAGAAAATCCATTAAACAAATCGCTTTTAAAACAAAACCCATCGGATGTTACTTTTTCTTAAGCAAGATACAAATGCGTATTATTTTCGACGACATTTTATAGCCTACAAGGAACGTCAACAACGTGAACTATTTCTTAAAATAAATATAATCACTTTTATATTTATTTTCAAACACTTAACACCATACGGTTCTTTTATAAAATGAATGTGGTTTATATTTATTTCAAATATCAAACAACATGAATTCGTTTATAAGAATACATATAGTTTGTGTATTTATTTCAAAACATCAAACGATACGAAATCGTTTCATAAAAATAAATATAGTTTATATTTATTTCAAACAATACGACTTCTTTTATAAAATGAATATAACTTTTTATATTCACTTCAAACGCCTAAACGGCATATACATATACTTTGATAAATACCATACGAGACATATATATGATGCGTATTTGTTATATGTTATTTTAATATAACCATTCTTTTTATATACGCACGACTTCTCGGAACGACTAACCTTATTCTACCGGTGTATTTATATATTTATATATATATAAATACTCATATATTTTAAATCTCTCGAGAAACTAAGTCTTTCAAAGACTTAGTAATCTCACCGACATTAGACGAACCTTAACAAGCTTAACCTATTCGTTTCTTTCAAGTTAACAACTTACCGTCGAATCGTTCGGTTAACGATTCGGTAGAGCTCGATGACACGTAGTTTAGTTACTACGTTTATTTAGAAACTTATAAGATATTTCGTGTTAGGAATATTGTAGAATGCACGCTAGCGAGTCTCATCTTGGAAGTGACATCATGAAGTCGTAATTAGCTAGCTTTGCACAGGAATATTCAGGTGAGTTCATAACCCTACTTTCTACGGCTTTACATTATTATAAATGTTTTCGGGGTGGAAAGACATGCACGTTTTGCAAGAACATATAAAGTCTTGAACGAATGAAAACTCATATTTTTAAGACATGTTACGAACGGATTTCAAGGAACTCGAACGGTTTATGAATGAATCATATTAAATATACCGGTTTTTACAAAACAAAAGCGTATTATCAAATGTGAATGATTTTCATTACTAGGGATGGATCGTCTGGTGATAATATATAGAGACTGGGGAGTTAGCCTTATAGGCTGGGGAGGTTCAGCCTTAGAGGCTGGGGTAAAATACATGTTACAATTATTACAGACATTTTATACATGGTATGGTGAGCTTAAGGAGGGCATACTACTTAGATCATGTGAGTGACAGGCACGTAACTTAAGGCCATTAATCCTCGTCGTAGGACCGAGGGACATGAGTGATAGATCTATTTGGGTGTAGCGAGCCCACACCCATGAGGTCAGGGTGACCCATAGTGGTGACTGTGTCTTACAGCCGAAGCCCGGTACAACTTTGCTAGGTTTGAGTAATTCCTGCATCACTTCACACATATCAATGGCCTTGCAAACCATTGGTGATCTCTTTTTATTCCTTATTGCTACATACCAGGGACTTTCATACACCGTTTACAAGGGATTATACATACATCGTTTACAAAGGTTTATACATACACCGTTTACAAAGGCACATACATACTTACAGAAATACTTGATTTATACAAATTAAATACCATGTTTTATACAAATTCAAGGCATAGGGTTATGCGGGCATGGGGTCAAAATCAAGGTGGGCATTGACGGTTATACGAACATTACAAATACGAGAGTTTACAAATACATGGTTTTACGAACATAATGCGTTACAAATACAAAGCTTCCATATAACTTGGCAAGAAAATGATTTCTAAATTCGTTTTCTCAATATTATGTCACAAACCGGTTATTCAAAAGATTTATTTCAAATCTTTTACAAACAAACTATGAACTCGCTCAACTTTATGTTGACTTTTTTGCATGTTTCTTTCTCAGGTCACATTTCAAAGTTATGGCACGGTTGGAATAGGAGAACCATGTGGAGTCGAGTACTTAGTGGCGTTCATTTTCTAAGAGACTTAGTTTATTTGCTTCCGCTGTGCAATGAAGATACCAGTCCAGTCACGCCAGCTTTGATAATTTCAGGGTGTGACAGATTGGTATCAGAGCTATAGGTTACAGTGAATAAGGTTTTCTGCAGGAATACATAGGCTCTAACCTCATTTTTCTCTGGGACTTAGACTATTAAGACGTTGAATACATACAGAACGCCTAGTACTCGAATATGATCTCCAACCGTTGCCGAAAAACAAACAGTCAAAAATTTTGTTTTCAAACATACGCTATTGTGGTGTTATACACATGGTACACAAAAACAATTACATACAGTACACAACACTCTGAGAGTTTAGGAAACATGCATTTAAGACCTTCGGAAACTTATGTTGAAGTTCATTAAAGGTCATCACGTAGGAACCGCGAGCATTAACTCGGGTACACACTATTATCCATATTGTCTATGATATTTTAACTTCCTGAGCAGGCAGCCTACGCATAACGAAACGCTAGTGCACGAGAATACATGGAACTTACATTTTACGTCAACGGATGTCGGGGTACATCACATTCTACGAGGAGCGAAATACTAGTACACAGGTATACGTGAAACTTAAGCTATACATCAACGGAGGTTGAAGTACGACATATACGACTATCAAGGCGAGGCCTTTGAAAAGAGACGAGGGCGCAATTCAACGACGACACTAGATTCCTTTCAGCAGGAGAACTATCGATCAGGAAGCGGCGGCTTGGCACGCGGTCCTGCAAACAACACGAAACACGCCAAGGAGAAGACGTATGTCTCCGCATTCCCCCTATCTCATTAACGACAAATACGATATGTTCGACATTCCATGGTAATGTCACCTAACAGCCGGTCATCACACGAAACCACAGGTAAAGTCCTTAAATTTCTTTTATTGAAATTCCGACTTTTGCATCTACCGAGTAGATTTTCGTATCTCTACTCCTCTTAATGGTCATTGTGTCACGATCATTTCTTTCAGTATAGCGAATATTCATTTGCTTCATTTCTTGAAAAATTCATATGCTACACATGCATCGGTTTGTTACGCATGTGGTTTTGTTTCGAATAAGTGTTTCATCAAAGTTCAAATATTATTTCGCTAAATCTAATTATTGATTTGTAATTCGAATGACTCGCATTATTGTAATTGTTGGCTTCTTTGTTAACACATTTTCTTGAAATTTCTTTTCTTTTCAAGTTACATACATGGTTTATCGCGTCACCATGTCGAGATTTCCTTGTCGATACATGTATTTATTGTCGGATTTTGACTTGTTTTAAATCCGCTTCGGTTTATCATATTAAAGCATGTCTTAACACAATCGTGTGTTAAGACAATGGTACACAAATTCATATTATATTCCAGTGTACCTCCTAACAGTCCTTTCAACATCGATCGAATGTTTTGCGATATTCATTGCTTCTTTGTCTTCGATCGAAAACATTATTTCTTTGATGTTCAAATTTCAATTGAAAATCCTATGATGTTGTTAGAAACAAATTTTCATATTTACTTCATTGCGCTTTCAATTGACTTCAAACACGGTGAATTTGTTTGATCATCGCTATCATTGAATTATTTAAATCGCTACGACACCTTGTGGTGTCAGTACAAACTTGTAGCTTGGGCTAATCATGATTAAGCGTTTCATGCAAAACACAGGTGATACTTGTTCGATCACCCCTATTATTGAATTGTTTCATTCATTGCAACACCTTGGGGCGTCGATATAACTTGCAGCTTGTGCTGATCACGATCGAGCGTTTCATGCAAACTAATACATTTGAGATTGTTGATTCTAAGTTCATCCAGTGGATGTTATTGCTTCTAGAACTCATTTACTTATTGTGAACGTTCATATGGAATTCGATTGGTCGAAGTTCCTGTTCATTGTTGGATCCCTGTCAACTTAGTCACATTAGTGACAGCACCTATACGTCTTGTTTCCTTTGACATCAATTTTTGAAACACATTTCTTTTAAACCGTTGGGTTCTTATTGTTGAGGAATGTCATTAAATTCACATGATTCGAATAAGTCTTGTTTCGATTACGTGGACATTTACTTTGTTATCATTCGGACTTACCTGTGAACAACATAATTCTGAGGAGATAACATAGTCTAAATTTCGAGGACGAAATTTCTGTAACAGGGGGAGAATGTGACAACCGGTGATTTACGGCTCTTAATTACGTGATCAACAAGTAATTAACGTGATAATAAATAGTGTTTACAGTGCAAATTAACTTAATTAGGCCTTTGGAGTGCCTAGGAACGCCTATCCGACTTTACAGTGCGCGAACGGTGGTTTACAGAGAAACCTGCTGAATATTGCGCGACAACGAACTGATACCGTACAAGATACTGACAACGCCGACAAATAATAAATTTTTATGATATATTTTAGCTTCGTAATTTAATTTTAGTAACTACCGTCGAAACCGGATCGAAAAACGGATTAAAGACGGCAACGATACAATTTTTCGCGATTATTACCGTAATCGACGAACGGGCGTGCAAACAACGACTACCGACCGTATATTATGTATTTTAATACTAAAATATTATCTTTTGATGTTGAACGGATTTCGGTTTTAAAAACGTGTCTCGTGGGAATTACGGGCCACTTACACCTGAGATGGGCTTGTGGGCCCTGGGCCCAAGCCCAACACCCACAAGCCTAAACCTGCACATAATGCAAGATCTATACAAGATCTTCACAAGATTCATAAATCTTACCGAATCTATAATAAATCTACACAAAATATTTTGTGCAAGATCTCAAGATCCCCAAGATCTCATCAATCTCTATAAAACCCCTAACATTTGACAATACACACACACCCTCAATCTTTCCTCTCTCCCTCTCGGTTGTATATCAGATTACACCAAACCACTCATCTCTCAAAACACTCCCTCTCTCAATTTCTACTGGACAAAAGAGAAGGGATATGCACCTTTCTTCTTTACATACACAAACAACTCACACAACACCCAAAACCCTTCCCCTATTCCTCTCGTTCGTCTGACCCGACCACCGGAGCATCACCGGTAGGTCACCGGTCTCCTTTTCTTTGTTCACCGACAACACCCACCTACCAGCCCCCCCACCCCCTCGATTGAGCAGAAACGACCACCACCACCACAGTCGGGTGGTGGTGAGCGACGGTTGAAGACAGAAGCGGAAGAGAGAGAGAGAGAGAGAGAGACGAGACGCAGAGAGAGAGGCAGGGAAGGAGAGAGAGAGAACGACGGAGGAAGGGGAGCGGCGCCGCCGCTCACGGCGGCGGCAGTAGCAGCAACGGTGGTGGTTTGGCTCGACGACAGGAGCTCCGGTTCGAGGTATGTTCGGTTCAAGATTCACGATTATTTCGGTTCAAGGTTTGATGTTGATTTTTGGCTTGGGTTTCGGTTCGGGTTACACAGGAAGCAGGCGAGTCAACCGGAGCAGTCGAGTCAACTCGGTTAAACCGAGTTAACTCGGCTCGGGTCCGGGTCAACAGTTTGGTTCAATCAACAACTGGTCAGCAGGCTCCGGTTCGGTTTAGGTCTCAGGTTCAGGATACGAGTCAGATTCAGGAGGGTGCGGGTCAGCTCAGTTCAGTTCGGGTCAACTCGGTTAAACCCGAGTCAACTCGGTCAACAACAGTCAACTCTGGTCAAAACAGTCAACAGGGGGTCAAAGTTATTCGACGCGGTTCGACGAAACCACATGAAGAATCGGCAAAATTTAATCTACGCAAAATTTTGTTATCTTGTTATAAACTTTATATTTATACGCGATATCGAGCTCAAACTGAACGAATTAGTATTTAGTTTATATATTTTGTCGCTTTTACAAAAGCTATTTATATTGATTATTGAACGTTGATTGAATTTTGATAAAATAACGACAACTTGTCTTGTCAGGGGCGTCCAAAAACAGAGGAAACTCTGCCCGTTTTTCGAGAAAATCCATTAAACAAATCGCTTTTAAAACAAAACCAATCGGATGTTACTTTTTCTTAAGCAAGATACAAATGCGTATTATTTTCGACGACATTTTATAGCCTACAAGGAACGTCAACAACGTGAACTATTTCTTAAAATAAATATAATCACTTTTATATTTATTTTCAAACACTTAACACCATACGGTTCTTTTATAAAATGAATGTGGTTTATATTTATTTCAAATATCAAACAACATGAATTCGTTTATAAGAATACATATAGTTTGTGTATTTATTTCAAAACATCAAACGATACGAAATCGTTTCATAAAAATAAATATAGTTTATATTTATTTCAAACAATACGACTTCTTTTATAAAATGAATATAACTTTTTATATTCACTTCAAACGCCTGAACGGCATATACATATACTTTGATAAATACCATACGAGACGTATATATGATGGGAATTTATTATATGTTATTTTTATATAGCCATTCTTTTTATATACGCACGACTTCTCGGAACGACTAACCTTATTCTACCGGTGTATTTATATATTTATATATATAAATACTCATATATTTTAAATCTCTTGAGAAACTAAGTCTTTCCAAGACTTAGTAATCTCACCGACATTAGACAAACCTTAACAAGTTTAACCTATTCGTTTCTTTCAAGTTAACAACTTACTGTTGAATCGTTCGGTTAACGATTCGGTAGAGCTCGATGACACGTAGTTTAGTTACTACGTTTATTTAGAAACTTATAAGATATTCCGTGTTAGGAATATTGTAGAATGCAAGCTAGCGAGTCTCATCTTGGAAGCGACATCATGAAGTCGTAATTAGCTAGCTTTGCACAGGAATATTCAGGTGAGTTCATAACCCCACTTTCTACGGCTTTACATTATTATAAATGTTTTCGGGGTGGAAAGACATGCACGTTTTGCAAGAACATACAAAGTCTTGAACGAATGAAAACTCATATTTTTAAGACATGTTACGAACGGATTTCAAGGAACTCGAACGGTTTATGAATGAATCATATTAAATATACCGGTTTTTACAAAACAAAAGCGTATTATCGAAATATGAATGATTTTCATGACTAGGGATGGATCGTCTGGTGATAATATATATAGACTGGGGAGTTAGCCTTATAGGCTGGGGAGGTTCAGCCTTAGTGGCTGGGGAGGTTCAGCCTTAGTGGCTAGGGAGGTTCAGCCTTAGAGGCTGGGGTAAAATACATGTTACAATTATTACAGACATTTTATACATGGTATGGTGAGCTTAAGAAGGGCATACTACTTAGATCATGTGAGTGACAGGCGCGTAACTTAAGGCCATTAATCCTCGTCGTAGGACCGAGGGACATGAGTGATAGATCTATTTGGGTGTAGCGAGCCCACACCCATGAGGTCAGGGTGACCCATAGTGGTGATTGTGTCTTACAGCCGAAGCCCGGTACAAATTTGCTAGGTTTGAGTACTTCCTACATCACTTCACACATATCAATGGCCTTGCAAACCATTGGTGATCTCTTTTTATTCCTTATTGCTACATACCAGGGACTTTCATACACCGTTTACAAGGGATTATACATACATCGTTTACAAAGGTTTATACGTACACCGTTTACAAAGGGACATACATACTTACAGAAATACTTGATTTATACAAATTAAATACCATGTTTTATACAAATTCAAGGCATAGGGTTATGCGGGCATGGGGTCAAAATCAAGGTGGGCATTGACAGTTATACGAACATTAAAAATACGAGAGTTTACAAATACATGGTTTTACGAACATAATGCGTTACAAATACAAAGCTTCCATATAACTTGGCAAGAAAATGATTTCTAAATTCGTTTTCTCAATATTATGTCACAAACCGGTTATTCAAAAGATTTATTTCAAATCTTTTACAAACAAACTATGAACTCGCTCAACTTTATGTTGACTTTTTCGCATGTTTCTTTCTCAGGTCACATTTCAAAGTTATGGCACGGTTGGAATAGGAGAACCATGTGGAGTCGAGTACTTAGTGGCGTTCATTTTCTAAGAGACTTAGCTTATTTGCTTCCGCTGTGCAATGAAGATACCAGTCCAGTCACGCCAGCTCTGATAATTTCGGGGTGTGACACATAACGTGAGCGTAATCGATGGTTATAGTCTCTTGTGACTATACCTACTGATTACCACGTTATTCAGGCGTAGTGACGAGTTATAGTTTCGGTCAAAATGCGTATTCTTACGTATTTTGCAACCAAACTATTCTTGAGTATCAAGACCCTTTGTCTTGATATCAAACTTGTTTTCAAACTACGTTAAACATGTTTTTTTTGGGTAAAGGGTTACCCCGGTGAATATTATAAAAATAATAAGCACAAAAGTACAACTGAAATGTTACACATCCGCTAGACTTGACATACCAAGACTAGAAAAATAAAACAACCAAACCAAAAAAAAAACAACTACCAACAACTCAACCAAACAGACACAACCCAACCCATCCAATACAACCCATACAAAGACACAAACAAACTATCTAGCCAGGATCAATCACCAAGTTACTGCTTGGAATCTTCCACTTCTCAAGAAAACTTCTATTCATGGATCCCCTCTTGAATTTTAAAGTCATAAGACGCATACGGACGATATTAATGATCTCCTGAGCCAAAATCATCGCCGTACGTTGATTCCGAGTGAAGAGCCTAGAGTTTCTTTCTTGCCATACAAAATAAGACGCTGCTGAAACCACCAATCTGCTAGTAACATTAGCCGGTTGCTGAATATTAGAGTTTAGATTCATCCAGTCCATTATTAGCCATATTAGCCATATCCTTAATACTATTCCAAACCTCCAAAGAGTAGGAGCATTCAAAGAACAGATGGTCCCGCAAGTCCCTACCATGGTTGCATAATGGGCAACACATGTTTTGACATGTTTAACTCGTCACTTTTAGATTAGTGCTTATATAGGGTCGTAAGATAAGCGGTCTAAACAACCGCTTAGACTTTCAAACCCGACCCGTTTGGTCGATCATTAGGATCCGATCAAGCATACTTTGTGACCATAGTTGTATAGGGAACAACCTTCCAAGGTTATACCTTATGGTCACTTTGTTTAGCTAGTGGTATGATAGGTAGTTTATATGCCTTAGGTAAATGACCAAAATTCCCTTTTTACGCGTAAATTCATTTTAAGCATATGTAACCTAAATTTTTACATCTAAACTGATTAGGAAACATTATTAGACATGTTAAGGCATATAATACTTGTCATAGGACTAGTTAGGCGGTCCGAGCGTGTTTTACGCGAACGACGTGTTAAAGTAGCGTAAGCTACCTTAACGAGTCGTAATGGGTCGTAAGCACTTAGGTTAGGTTTTGTTTTAGTGTGTAGGCCTAGTTAAACCATATCATATGAGTTCCAATACTCATTTGGTTTACGAAACCTCATATTATCCGATCCTCCGAGTTAGGTCCGTTTATTAACATAGTTACCTATATTAGGTGCCGTTTGATTCCGTGATCCCTCTAGCATTGCTTGGTTGTTATCCAAAGACTTCTAAGCATCCTCAAGTGAGTACATAGTCCCCTCTTTTATTGTTTTTCAAACGTTTTGGGGTGATACACATGTGCCTACTTGTTACTTTCGTGCTTTTCATGTTTTTATATCATATGCTTGTTATGTTCATTAGTACGTATATAGTACATGATTTCATTATGTTTTGCTATGTATGTTCTCTTAGCATGCTAGCACATTGATTTTCATAATTACATTTTGTTGCATATGTTCATCCAGCATATGGACACATTGTTTTTCATTTTGAACCGTTTGTAACCGTTTGATTTGTGTGAACCGTTTGTAAGTGTTTGATTTATGTGAAACGTTTGAAACTGTTTGAACCGTTGGGTTAGGGAAGTGATTTGGTAACGGGGCGGGTGTAATGTGTTAAAAGCATGGTGGATACGCCGCTGGTACTTCCTATATATAAGTGTTTTTAATACATTATATATCGTTGCGTTATCTAGATCACTTGGGCAAGGTTATCAAAACAAAGTTATATTACAAGGTTTTTCTAACAATATAAAACATTCGAGTTTTATTTCAAAAACGATTTACAATTTGGGTTTACTTAAACAAATGTTTTGAGTAAGATTCATGGTATCGAGGTTTTATAAAATAAATCTGTTTTGACATGGTTATTTCAATTTACATTACAAGCATTTTACAAAACTTGGTTTTCTAATAATCAATTTACAAAGGTGTTCAAGTTATTTTCAAAAATATAAATGAGCCATGAATCTGACACTCACATAAAATCCTATGTACTCGCCGGCATTTTTATGCTGACGTATTTTCACATGTGTTTCAGGTACCATAGTTGGTGATATTTGATGATGATATTGATGCATGCTCACATAGGAACGGACGAGGCCTTAGTGACTTAATAAAAATGAAAGTCTATTTGTTCATATTTTGTTTCTAATTTCAATGTAATGTAAAACATTTAATTTAATAAAACAGAACTTCAATCTATGTGTTATGAAACAATGATTCTGTTACAACACTCCCCGACGTTTCCGCCACGATTTGTTGTTTTACGTGGTCGGGGTGTGACATCCCAATCCTTAATCGCACTGATCTTGGAGGGATCTACATGAATACCTTGTTCGTTGACAATATGTCCCAAAAATTGAACTTCCTTAAGCCAAAATTAGCACTTGGAGAATTTGGCGAAAAGTTGTTCTTTCTTCAGGAGTTCCAAAGTAAGACGGAGATGTTGTTCATGATCGGCTCGTGTCTTGGAATAGATCAAAATGTCATCAATGAAAACGATGATGAACTTGTCCAAATAAGGCTTACAAACCCTATTCATCAAGTCCATGAAAACATCAGGAGCATTAGTCAAACCGAAGGGCATGACAGTGAACTCATAATGACCATATCTTGTGCGGAATGCAGTCTTGGGAATATCTTCTTCAAGCACACGAAGCTGATGATACCCAGAACGTAGATCAATCTTTGAAAAACAAGTAGCACCCTATAACTGATCAAAGAGATCATCAATGCGAGGTAGAGGATATCGATTCTTGATGGTAAGCTTGTTGAGCTCACGATAATCGATACACATCCTGAAAGATCCATCTTTCTTCTTAACAAATAAAACGGGAGCACCCCTAGGTGAAAAGCTAGGACGGATGAATCCTTTGTCAGAAAGCTCCTGAAGCTGTTTAGATAATTCCTGCATCTCAGACGGTGCAAGACGATATGGAGATTTAGCAATAGGATTAGCACCAGGTACAAGATCAATACGAAACTCAACTTGGCGTGCTGGGGGTAAATCAGGTAACTCTTTAGGAAATACTTCAGGATAATCCCGAACAACAGGGATATCTTGAATAGACTTACCTTTGCCTTTCTCCTCTACGACATGTGCCAAGAAGGCCACATAGTTCTTTCGTAAGTACTTTTGAGCTTGAGCACATGTCATAAGTTTAAGACTACTAGCTGGTTTCTCACCATGAACCTCTAAGATCTCACCAGTCGAAAGCGGTACACGAACAATCTTCTCAAAACAAACTACCTCTGCATGGTACTTGGCTAACCAATCCATTCCCACTATAATGTCGAAGCTTCCAAGTTGCATTGGTGTGAGGTCAATCGGAAAAAGATGGTTATTAAGGTTCAACTGGCAATTTCGAAGAACAGAATTGAGTACAATGGGTTCACCACTAGCTACCTCTACTGTCAAGGGCTTTCCTAGTTTTGTTCTAGTCATGCATAACAAAGGTTCAAAAGATAATGACACAAAACTCTTATCGGCACCCGAATAAAAAAGAACAGAAGCAGGCTGATTGTTAACAAAGAACGTACAATTGACCACCTCATTGTCTGCACGCTCTTCATTAGCATTCATATTAAAGATTCGACCACGAGCCTGTGCCTGATTTGCATTAGGCAACCTCGGACATTGATTTCTGTAGTGGGTCAAATCCCCACAATTGTAACAAGAGCCAGGCGGGTAGTGGGGTCATGCAGCTTGTGCTGGTTGTTGAGCAGGTTGTTGTGCAGGGTTTTGTGCTGCTTGATTATGGTTAGGAGGAAGATGACATGTGTTGGCAAGATGACCAGATCTCCCACAGTTGGTACAATAATGACACTGAATGTGTGGTTGATGATGGTTGTTACACCTGTTGCACAAAGGTGTATTGCCGACATACTGTTTCTTGGCAGGTGGTTGCGCGGGCTAATTTGGAGCAGCTTGGTTTGCCTGCGCTGTAACAGCGAAATTCTTGGAAGCCTTGCGCTTCCTAGACCACCTTGAAGATTCAAATTTCTTACCCTTCTTATTCTCACTCTTGTCAGATGATTTTGTCACACCCCCAAAATCCACACGCGGAGTATCACCGCTTGGAGGCGTGACAGACCAGGATCAAGCCACCAATCATATTGAACATTGTAAGTAATAAATAAAAGTCATTCATCAATACGAAAGGTGTTTAAAACCAAAACATAGTTAAGTGTTTACCGGAAGCATAAATATGTAAACCCAACGTAAGTTTAAATGTTTCAAATGTTTAGCACGGCACACAGCTGTCCATGTCCCACAACGACTCCTCTCCACTCCCATGCAAGCTCCATAGATACCTAACGACCTACAAGGCATGTAACAGAGAGTCAACAACAAAGTTGAGCGAGTTCACAGTTGGTTGTTCAGTAATAAGTTCGTTTAACAAATCGTAAGTTCGTTTATAACCATGCCGTGTATTACTAGGCCATTTGTATGTTCATCTAGTGGGGGCTTCCCATGTTGTAAATTCAATTAGTGGGGGGCTTCCCATGTTGTAAGTTACTAGACTAGTTGTATCCATAAGTATCCTTCCCAATCCGAGGATAGTAGTAAGTATCAGTTTACGTAGGTTTTACGTAAGTGCCCTTCCCAACCGAGGACAGTACGTAGCGAGTACGTAGGTTTAGCGCTGGTGTCCTTCCCCATCCGAGGACATTGGTACGTAGGTTTTAACACTAGTGTCCTTCCCAAACCGAGGACAGTACGTAGGCTTTACGTAGATTTTGGCATAGGCATCCTTCCCAATCCGAGGACCGTGGTAAGTAGTCTAGTAGTGATGTAAGTACAAGTAATCATTCAATCCCATTCCCAACCCGGGGAATCCCATGCCTTGGTAAGAGTGTGAACTCACCTTGGTTTGCTCGGTATGCTAAACTATGTGCTCGCAAGTAATCAGTCACGACCTATAGTACGCACGTATATACAATCAGTTTAAGTTCGTAATGACTCGCATGCAAATCTAACATCACATAGTGCTTGGCAGTTAACATCATGCACCACATAAACAGATAGTCGCATTCATAACATTCATGCTTCACATACGTGTCTTTCACAGTTTGCTATAACATGGTTATTCATTAGCATGATTGACAGGGTTAACTGGTTTACCAAGGTTAGCATATTTAACCAAGTTAATAAGCTAAACAGACTTAACATACATAACATAGTTGGTATACATAGCATAGTTAATATAACATACTTAACAGTATTAACAGGCTAAACAGAATTAACAACTAACAGAGTTAATAAACTAACATCGTTTACAACTTAACAGAGTTAACCACTTAACAGAGTTAACGAACTAATAGAGTTAACAGACTAACAGACTTGACATACTAGTTACAGATCATTAGCCGAAAACCCATTTTAGCGAAAACACTAATTGGCGAAATCACTAGGGTGCCGAAATCCCAAGTGATTTCGTCAGGGGTTTTGATGAAAACACTGTTTTCGTTTGCTTTTGATTTCGTCGGGTACCTCATCATCATCATCATCAGTATCAGTTACACAAAACCACAAATATTCAATCATTATTCAGTAAATCGGTAAAGTGTTATGGTTATCAAGTATTAATCGGCCAGCACATAATTGCGATAATATATAACTATTGTCAGACAACTACAATATTTCGGCCCATGTGATCGTTTGGAAAGGTCCAATAGTATTAAGAATTGGTAGGTTTGAATCAGGATGTCATTCTCAATTTCATAAACACCACATGTTACTTTTATCAATTCCAACCTCAATGGCCGACCATTATTAATATTCTCATGCTATTATTGGACCAAACTATGTAGTGGGCTGCAACTATTTTCACATGATACATACAATTCTAACAGGTCACATAGATTCATCACCTAATGTTAAACAATCTAATCATATCAACCCTAGGACTTTAAATCATCATCAAGTTTTCACATACAAAAAAACATAGCCGATCATATCATGCATAGCGAAATCAGAGCACTATGAACATCCATTTGAAACTAAAATTAATTTAAATGTGCAAACACTAACCGAACAAAGAACGACCCAAACCCGGAGGATCTGACTTCGAATAAGGGGAAGGGCAGCCGTCGGGTTTCAAAGAAAAGCGAGAGAGATGAGGGAGGTGATTAGGGTTTAGTCAGTTATCGATTACACGCACCGATTAAAACAAATCATATATTTAATCACTATTGGGCCAAAGCCCATGAGTTGTTTTCGTTGGCCTCATGTTGGACGAAAACGCTTAGGTGTTTTCGTGGGGAGTGTGTTTTCAAGTGGGGTATTCCAGGTGGGGTGATTTCGGCTAGAGAGGTGTTCGATCAAAGTTCCAATTTTTAATTACACAAAATACAATATTAACATGAACATATTAATAACATACCCTCAAATGTAATGCACACCATATATAACATATCAGTCACAGTACGATTTAACAGATTTTAAACATGTACAGTTGTGAAACAACAAGTCTTGGAAACTCGTGTTGTCACATTATCCCCAACTTGAAAGAAATTTCCTCCCGAAATTTAGCACGCGGTTACTGAGGAAGCTAGTTGTGTTGTGTTGTTTCCTGGGGTGTCACATCATCCCCCCGTTGATTTGGAATTTCGTCCCGAAATTCTGTAGTAGCTTCAGCGTCAGTAGTGGTTGCACTGTTTCCGAATAACTGGGGATACTTGAGTTTCATTTGATCTTCTCGTTCCCAGGTGAACTCTGGGCCACGACGGGAGTTCCAACAAACTCGAACAAGAGGTATTCTAGTGTGCTTGAGGACCTTAACGTCTCGGTCCGTGATTTCAACTGGTTCCTCGACGAATCGCAACTGATCGTCGATAGTGAGCTCCTTCAAAGGAACTATGAGAGTCTCATCTGACAGACACTTCTTCAGATTCGACACGTGAAAGACGTTGTGAACTGCACTGAGTTCTGTTGGTAGGTTTAGTTTGTAGGCCACCTTGCCTATTTTCTCAATGATTTCAAATGGTCCGACGTATCGCGGATTAAGTTTGCCCCTTTTTCCAAAACGAACCACACCCTTCCAGGGTGAGACTTTGAGTAGAACCTGATCCCCGACCTGGAATTCTAGAGGTTTCCTACCCTTATCGGCGTAGCTTTTCTGACGGTCACGAGCTGCCGCCATTCGTTGTCGTATTTGAGCAATCCTTTCTGTTGTGTCTACCACAAGTTCTGGGCCAGTGATCTGACTATCCCCCACCTCTCCCCAACAAAGAGGTGATCGGCATTTACGCCCGTACAATGCCTCAAACGGAGCAGCTTTAATGCTGGTATGGTAGCTGTTATTATACAAAAATTCCACAAGTGGCAGATGTTTTTCCCAGCTGTTGCCAAAGTCAATTACACACGCTCGAAGCATGTCTTCTAGAGTTTGAATAGTGCGCTCAGACTGCCCATCCGTCTGAGGGTGATAAGCTGTGCTCATGTCTAATCGTGAGCCGAAGGATTTGTGCATCGCTTGCCAAAGTTCTGAAGTAAAACGTGCATCACGATCGGAAATAATAGAGGTGGGCACCCCGTGCCTCAAAACCACTTCCTTCAAGTAAACGTCTGCTAAAGTAGAGAACTTGTCTGTTTCCTTGATAGCCAAGAAGTGTGCAGACTTTGTGAGTCGGTCCACGATCACCCAAATAGTACCGTTACCACGTTGAGATCTAGGCAGGCCAGTAACGAAATCCATGGAAATTTGCTCCCATTTCCATTGTGGTATCTTTGGTTGTTGGAGTAGGCCTGATGGTTTCTGGTATTCAGTCTTGACTCTCGTACAAGTCAAGCACTTGCTAACGTAAGTTGCTATATGAGCTTTCATGCTAGGCCACCAATATGTAGTTTTCAAGTCGTGGTACATCTTATCCGAACCAGGATGTACTGAGTAGCGAGACTTATGAGCTTCATCCATTACAAGCCCGCGTAAGTTTCCATAGAGTGGGACCCAGATGCGTCCTGTTACATAGTAGGCGCCGTCTGCCTTTTGTTCCAACCGTTGCCTTGAACCGCGTAGGGCTTCAGCCCTTACGTTTTCTGGTTTCAATGCTTCTACCTGAGCATCTCGTATCTGAGAAGGAAGACTAGACTGAATAGTGAGTTGCAACGCCCGTACACGCCTAGGTGTAGTATCCTTTCGACTGAGGGCGTCAGCCACCACATTGGCTTTGCCCGGATGGTACTTTATAGCACATTCGTAATCGTTTAAAAGCTCGACCCATCGACGCTGATGCATGTTCAACTCTTTCTGCTTGAAGATATGCTCGAGGCTCCTGTGATCGGTGTAGATGGTGCACTTGGTACCGTACAGGTAATGTCTCCATATCTTGAGCGCAAAAACAACAGCTCCCAGCTCTAAATCGTGTGTAGTGTAATTCCGTTCGTGAATCTTAAGTTGGCGCGAAGCATAAGCAATGACTTTATCCCATTGCATCAACACACATCCAAGACCCTGAATGGATGCGTCGCAGTAGACTACAAAATCGTCTGTGCCTTCAGGCAATGAGAGGATAGGTGCGCTACAAAGTCTATCCTTTAAGTGCTGAAATGCTGATTCCTGTGTATTACCCCAACGATAGATAACACCCTTCTGAGTTAGTGAGGTGAGGGGTTGTGCAATCTTTGAAAAGTCTTTTGATGAACCTTCTGTAATAGCCCGCCAAACCCAAGAATTGGCGGATTTCTGTTGGTGTACGAGGTGCAGGCCAGTTCTTAATCGAGTCTACTTTAGATGGATCAACATGAATCCCATCCTTGTTTACCACGTGGCCTAGAAAGTGGACTTCACGTAGCCAGAAGTCGCATTTGGAAAACTTGGCATAAAGTTGCTCTGTTCTAAGAAGTTCCAAAATGAGTCGCAAATGCTGCTCGTGTTCCTCCTGGCTCTTGGAGTAAACCAAAATGTCATCGATAAATACAATAACAAACTTATCCAGATAGGGCTTGCACACTCTGTTCATAAGATCCATGAAGACAGCAGGCGCGTTTGTTAACCCGAATGGCATGACCAGAAACTCGTAGTGGCCGTAGCGAGTTCTGAATGCTGTTTTGGAGACGTCCTCATCTCGGACTCTCAGTTGATGGTAGCCTGACCTCAGATCAATCTTTGAATAGTAGCTCGACCCTTGAAGCTGGTCGAACAAGTCATTAATGCGTGGAAGAGGATAGCGGTTCTTCACGGTCACCTTGTTGAGTTCGCGGTAATCTATGCACATACGGAAGGTACCGTCTTTCTTCTTTACAAACAAAACTGGAGCTCCCCAGGGTGAAGAGCTAGGACAAATGAAACCCTTATTCAAGAGTTCTTGCAATTGTTTGGACAGTTCTTCCAGTTCGGTTGGAGCTAAGCGATAAGGTGCTCAAGCTATGGGTGCTGCTCAAGGAGTTAGCTCGATCTGAAATTCGACCTGGCGATGAGGCGGTAGCCCAAGTAAATCTTCAGGAAACACCTGAGGAAAATCGCGTACTACTGGGATATCCTCGATCTTTTTCTCTTTTGTTGATGCGTCAGTAACGAGTGCTAAAATAGCAGTGTGGCCATTTCGCAAACACTTCTGGGCCTTAAGAAAGGAGATGATGCCTACCACAGCACCACTCTTGTCGCCTTGAATTTCGAGAGGTTCTTTGCCAAAGCGAGGAATACGAACAATCTTCTCTTTGCATAGGATCTCTGCTTGCTGTTGGGATAACCAATCCATACCAATGACGATGTCAAAACTACCCAGAGCTATGGGAATGAGATCGATAGAGAAGGTCTGACCAGCGAGGATAAGATTACAACCCTTAACTATGTGTGTGGCTTCTAAGCTTTTACCATTTGCTATCTCTACAACATGTTTGGTGTTCAAAAGTGTTGGTGCGCGTTTAAGCATTTGACTAACTTTTAGAGACACATAACTGGTATCGGCACCCGAATCAAATAAGACAGTAACATAAAAGTCGTCGAGAAGGAACTTACCCATCACTACATTAGGATCATTCCTTGCGTCACCCGAATCAAATGCTTGACCCCTGGCACCATTGTTTCCATTATTGTTTCCTCCGTTGTTGTTCCCATTGCCCTGATTATTGTTGTTATTGTTCTGATTCTGATTTAACTGAGGGCAGTGTCTCTTGTAGTGACCTTCAGCTCCGCACTGAAAGCATCCCTTGTTCCCCTGTTGCTGTTGCTGGTTCTGCGGTGTTTGCTGTTGCTGCTGACGATTCTGATGTGCAGGTTGTGAGCTCCTGCAATCTT
The DNA here is from genome assembly GCA_030545235.1 of Helianthus tuberosus. Taxonomy (NCBI): domain Eukaryota; kingdom Viridiplantae; phylum Streptophyta; class Magnoliopsida; order Asterales; family Asteraceae; genus Helianthus; species Helianthus tuberosus. Next base: position 422,301 of record JARYGA010059723.1, read on the forward strand.
TGGCTTCATGACCCATCTTGAGACATCTCTGAAAACGAACCTTGTTGCACTGACCACTGTGGTGTCTGTTGCATCTGTTGCACTTTGGGTGATTTCCTCGATATCCACCCTGTCTTTGACTACCAGAAAATTGCTGACCAGGGCTCTGGTAGTTATCAGTCTTCCGCTGCTGTGCCTGAGACTGAGCTGTAGCTGAACCCTTGCTAGGAGTAGCGGAAGTAGTAGCATTAGTAGCACTGATACGTTTGGGCAGCTTGTTCTGTTCCACTGCCTGATCTGTGAGGCGATGAGCAAGACGAGTAACATCCTGGATAGTAGCAAGGTTGGCCGATGTCACATGACTTTGAATTTCCGGTACTAGCCCTTTGAGATACAACTCAATACGCCTGATAGGAGGGTCCACCATGGTTGGACACAAGATGGCCAGCTCGTTTGACCTTTTCGTATACGCCTCAATCTCTGACCCCGTCATTTTCAGATTAAAGAACTCCACTTCTAACTTGTGGATGTGATCACGTGTACAGTATTCTTGCTTGATTAGTTCCTTGAAATCGTTCCAAGGGGTGGCATTAGCAGCTGCCAACCCTAACATCTGAACTTGCGCATTCCACCAAGTCAGCGCAATGCCTTCTAGAGTACCAGTGGCGTACTTCACCCTGCGAGCCTCAGGGCATTCACACATCTCAAATACGGACTCGAGCTTTTCAAACCAATGGAGGAGTCCAACTGCTCCTTCCGTGCCACTAAATGTGCTAGGACGACAGTCCATGAAAATCTTGAAGGTGCAAACAGGTGGCTGAGCGTGTTGACCTGTTGTGTATAAGAATCAGGACAAGGTTAAACACAAGAGTTGGTTTAGGAGTGTAGGATCTAAAGATCCTAGTGTGAGTTACGATTGCAGGGTATACCTCCTGCTTGAGCGGCTGCAAGTGCCGCAGCAACTTGTTGGTTGATCAAAGCCGTCAGCTGGGCTTGTGTCATGTTAACGCGTCCACTCATGATCTTCACAAGTAAGAGAACATAAGTGAGAAGTGCGTCGTATCAATACGCAAGTGTGGAATGACAGAAGAGTGTGAGCATACAAGATTTCAAATAGTAGTTGTGACGTTCATCTAAGCATACTATGAGCAAAGTTCTATGTAATCTAGCAAGTAGGCAATGTAAACATGAACAGTATTACCTATAGTGTTGAGTCTTACACATGGAGCGAAGAGTCGTTGTGGATCGTTGAGCACTGTTCAGGTTATAGTCTGGTTTTAACAAAACTTTTTCCCTTATTAAAACCAAGTTCACTATAACCAATGGCTCTGATACCAATCTGTCACACCCCCAAAATCCACACGCGGAGTATCACCGCTTGGAGGCGTGACTGACCAGGATCAAGCCACCAATCATATTGAACATTGTAAGTAATAAATAAAAGTCATTCATCAATACGAAAGGTGTTCAAAACCAAAACATAGTTAAGCATTTAGCGGAAGCATAAATATGTAAACCCAACGTAAGTTTAAATGTTTCAAATGTTTAGCATGGCACACAGCTGTCCATGTCCCACAACGACTCCTCTCCACTCCCATGCAAGCTCCATAGATACCTAACGACCTGCAAGGCATGTAACAGAGAGTCAACAACAAAGTTGAGCGAGTTCACAGTTGGTTGTTCAGTAATAAGTTCGTTTAACAAATCGTAAGTTCGTTTATAACCATGCCGTGTATTACTAGGCGATTTGTATGTTCATCTAGTGGGGGCTTCCCATGTTGTAAATTCAATTAGTGGGGGCTTCCCATGTTGTAAGTTACTAGACTAGTTGTATCCATAAGTATCCTTCCCAATCCGAGGATAGTAGTAAGTATCAGTTTACGTAGGTTTTACGTAAGTGCCCTTCCCAACCGAGGACAGTACGTAGCGAGTACGTAGGTTTAGCGCCGGTGTCCTTCCCCATCCGAGGACATTGGTACGTAGGATTTACGTAGGTTTTAACACTAGTGTCCTTCCCAAACCGAGGACAGTATGTAGGCTTTACGTAGATTTTGGCACAGGCATCCTTCCCAATCCGAGGACCGTGGTAAGTAGTCTAGTAGTGATGTAAGTACAAGTAATCATTCAATCCCATTCCTAACCCCGGGAATCCCATGCCTTGGTAAGAGCGTGAACTCACCTTGGTTTGCTCGGTATGCTAAACTATGTGCTCGCAAGTAATCAGTCACGACCTATAGTACACACGTATATACAATCAGTTTAAGTTCGTAATGACTCGCATGCAAATCTAACATCACATAGTGCTTGGCAGTTAACATCATGCACCACATAAACAGATAGTCACATTCATAACATTCATGCTTCACATACGTGTCTTTCACAGTTTGCTATAACATGGTTATTCATTAGCATGATTGACAGGGTTAACTAGTTTACCAAGGTTAGCATATTTAACCAAGTTAATAAACTAAACAGACATAACATACATAACATAGTTGGTATATATAGCATAGTTAATATAACATACTCAACAGTATTAACAGGCTAAACAGAATTAACAACTAACAGAGTTAATAAACTAACATCGTTTACAACTTAACAGAGTTAACCACTTAACAGAGTTAACCACTTAACAGAGTTAACCACTTAACAGAGTTAACCACTTAACAGAGTTAACGAACTAATAGAGTTAACAGACTAACAGACTTGACATACTAGTTACAGATCATTAGCCGAAAACCCTTTTTAGCGAAAACACTAATTGGCGAAATCACTAGGGTGCCGAAATCCCAAGTGATTTCGTCAGGGGTTTTGATGAAAACACTGTTTTCGTTTGCTTTTGATTTCGTCGGGTACCTCATCATCATCATCATCATCATCATCAGTATCAGTTACACAAAACCACAAATATTCAATCATTATTCAGTAAATCGGTAAAGTGTTATGGTTATCAAGTATTAATCGGCCAGCACATAATTGCGATAATATATAACTATTGTCAGACCACTACAATATTTCGGCCCATGTGATCGTTTGGAAAGGTCCAATAGTATTAAGAATTGGTAGGTTTGAATCAGGGTGTCATTCTCAATTTCATAAACACCACATGTTACTTTTATCAATTCCAACCTCAATGGCCGACCATTATTAATATTCTCATGCTATTATTGGACCAAACTATGTAGTGAGCTGCAACTATTTTCACATGATACATACAATTCTAACAGGTCACATAGATTCATCACCTAATGTCAAACAATCTAATCATATCAACCCTAGGACTTTAAATCATCATCAAGTTTTCACATACAAAAAAACATAGCCGATCATATCATGCATAGCGAAATCAGAGCACTATGAACATCCATTTGAAACTGAAATTAATTTAAATGTGCAAACACTAACCGAACAAAGAACGACCCAAACCCGGAGGATCTGACTTCGAATAAGGGGAAGGGCAGCCGTCGGGTTTCAAAGAAAAGCGAGAGAGATGAGGGAGGTGATTAGGGTTTAGTCAGTTATCGATTACACGCACCGATTAAAACAAATCATATAATTAATCACTACTGGGCCGAAGCCCATGAGTTGTTTTCGTTGGCCTCATGTTGGACGAAAACGCTTAGGTGTTTTCGTGGGGAGTGTGTTTTCGAGTGGGGTATTCCAGGTGGGGTGATTTCGGCTAGAGAGGTGTTCGATCAAAGTTCCAATTTTTAATTACACAAAATACAATATTAACATGAACATATTAATAACATACCCTCAAATGTAATGCACACCATATATAACATATCAGTCACAGTACGATTTAACAGATTTTAAACATGTACAGTTGTAAAACAACAAGTCGTGTAAACAAACAATTAACGCGCAATTAATGCGAAGGTGGAAATCTTGGAAACTCGAGTTGTCACAGATTTATTATCACCCTTCTTGTGGAGTTTACCATTCCTGATTTGTGACTCAGTCAAGGTCGCAGCTAACTCGATGGCCTGGCGAACTGTGGTAGGATTGCTACCAGTAACGATATCTTGTACAGGGTCAGGCAGACCATCGACATACCTTTCAATGGCTTTCTCCAGCGGGGTAACCATTGTGGGGCATAATAAACTCAACTCCTCATATCTGTCGGTGTACGCACGGTGTTCACCACTGTCCTGTTTCAAATCATCAAATTCCTTTTCTAAATCCCTGAGTTCGTGACGAGGACAGAATTCCCTCATCATTAAAGCCCTAAGCTCTGCCCAGGTTTGTGCATAAGCAACTTCAGCACCAAGATCTCTCATGACTCCATTCCACCAAGTAAGAACCCTCTTTTGGAATACACTGGAAGCAAACTCAACTTTACGATTGTCAGGACACTGAACATGACGGAAAGTGCTCTCAATGCTCTCAAACCAGTGTAGGAGCCCAGTTGCTCCTTCAGAACCACTGAACTTGAGCGGTTTAGCCGAATTGAAACTTTTAAAGTTGCACGGAGCAGGTGCATTGACATTGGCTTGGTTAATTTGAGCGATGAGATTTGGGAGTGCAGCAGGCATTTGTTGCGCTATGATAGCTGCTAGTTTGGCGCTAGGTTGTGGTTGAGCGTCTCGTCGAGGAGGCATTCTAAAAGAGGAAAACATGAGAGAAAACGAGTGAGATGATATGATGGAAAATGAAATGTCATTGGATAAAAATGAGATGTTACAAATATCGACAAAAAGTAAGGATGGTGGTCATTCGTTCGTTACTACAAAGCAAACAAATGACACACAGTGACTAATCAAAGTAAATGGGTCATAACAATGTATCGCGAAGACATGCTTTAGCCTATAAGTGGACACTCACCCCAAGAGTTCCCAGGTAAGAGTGACTGGTCCGATTATGTGGATTTGTACGAACACTCTAGCCTAGACAGGAAACTCGAGGTACAGGCATCCACCCTTCCAGATTGCACGTGTTCACATTATTTAGACCCAAACTTTGACGAGATTTTGAAAACTTGGAAGGCATTAAGCCAAAAAAATGAATCGTCCAAAGGGTGGGTGATTTAAAAATCTTTTTGGAATTTTGGAGGGTTCAAAACCTTATAACAAATCATCTAAGAATAGATGATTGATTTTAAAATCGAATTTGGAAAATTTGTGTTCTTGTTTTGGTAATCACCTAAATATAGGTGACGTGTATGTTTTAAGGTCTAAACACAAGATAACTTGTGTTAGGGTCCTAGAAAGGTTATAGTCTAGGTCACAGCATTACTAATAAGCTAATTCCCTATAACCATGGGCTCTAATACCAACACTTCTGTCACACCCCGACAGCGTAAAACAACAAACCGCGGCGGAAACGTCAGGGAGTGGAGCGACAGAATTATTATTTCACAACACATGGATATTAAAGTTTGGTTTTATTTATTAAAACTTGATTACATTGTCTTAAACAAAGGAAACATAACATAAGTTAAACTAGTCTTGCTTCGTTTTATGTCACTAAGGCCCGAGTCCGCCTAAGTGTATCCTGATCAATCCTATGCATCAGCTCCTGAAAACACATGTGAAAATAAACACGTCAGCATAAAAATGCCTGTGAGATACATAGGTTTTGGTTATGCAGGATTCATGACTTGTAAGCTAAAAGAAAATGTTTAACAAAAAGTTAGTCATGAATCTTGTAAAATGTTTTCCTCTGCAAATCATACGAAAATCGATATGAAATTCAAATGATATTACAGAAAAGTGTAAGGTTAACTGAATAACCAGGTAAAATGAGTTTGTATACAATATGTCGTTTGTATAAATTGTAACATGTTCTTGTCGAAATGATTTAGATAACGCTACGATATGTAATATCATAAAAGCACTTATGTATAGGAAGTACCAGCGCCGTATCCACCATGCTTTTATCATACATACGCCTCGTTATTTAAATCACTTATCAAAATAACCACCAAAATGTCTTATTTAGACCAATGTCAAAATGTTTATATGTAAACAATGTCCAAGTGTCAAATGTAAATCATGTCATGTTTATAAATGTAATGTATGGCAAGTACAAAGTATCTACTCAAACCATATGTATAATGTCAATGTGTAATCAAATGTTATGTATGGTGAATAAAAAGTATTTACTCAACCCCATAGGTAAAATGTACAAAACAAAGTCTTTTTAAATCAAAAAGTTATGTTTTGCAAAAGTAATTGCTTTATTGATACAAACACTTATGCGGTAATGTTTATCGTATACATTCAAGCCTTGAGACTGTAGGATAAACCTTTAAACAAATCAAAGGTTTATCAAAAATGTTTTCGGATTCTGTCATTCCTTACGTCCAAACAAACCTAGGATTCCAGGAATGGGAGTTGTCAATTCCTATGGTACCACTACATACTACCGAGCGGCATGATCAGTGTTAATGAACGTATTTTAGTTTCGTTAAACAAACCAAATGTCATACCAAATGTAAGCATGTTATGTGAAAACAATGTACTAAGTATGCTAAGTAAACATATGAAGCAGAAATGTCTTGTAAATCAATGTGCCAATATGCTGAGTAAACATATGCAGCAGAAATTTAACGTAAATCAATGTGCTAGCATGCTCAGTCAAGATACATAGCAAAGCGTAATTGAAATCATGTACTATATGCGTACTAATGAATATAGCAAGTATATGTCATGAAAGCACGAAAGTAACAAGTAGGCACATGTGTATCACCCCAAAATATTTGAAAACGGTAAAAGAGGGGACTATGTACTCACTTGATATTGCTTAATAGTCTTAGAATAACAACCACGTAACACTCGAAGGATCACGGAATCAAACGGCACCTAATATAGGTAACTATGTTAATAAACCGAACCTAAATCGGAAGATTGGATAGAATGAGGTCTCGTAAACCAAATGAGTATTGGAACTCATATGATATGGTTTAACAAGGCCTACATTCTAAGTCGGAACCTATCCTAAGTGCTTATGACCCGTTATGACTCGTTAAGGTAGTTTACGCTACTTTAACGTGGCGTTCGTGCAAAAGCGCGTTCTGACCGCCTAACCAGTCCTATGACAAGTATTATATGCCTTAACATGTTTAATAATATTGCATAATTAGTTTAGATGTCAAAATTAGGTTGCATATGCTTAAAATGAAATTATGCATAAAAAGGGCATTTTGGTCATTTTCCTAAGGCATATAAACTACCTATCATACAACTAACTAAACGAAGTGACCATAAGGTATAACCTCAGAAGGTTATTCCCTATGCAACTATGGTCACAAAATATGTTTGGTCGGATCCTAATGATCGACCAAACGGGTCGGGTTCGAAAGTCTAAGCGGTTGTTTAGACCGCTTAACTTACGACCCTACATAAGCACTACACTAAAAATGATGTGTTCTTTAAAAGCTTGGAATGTGGTTGGTAATGATGTATGTCGTGCGATGAAAGCATTTTTTATCAATGGGAAATTGCTACAACAACTGAATCACACAATAGTGTCGCTAATCCCTAAAGTCCCAATTCCGTCTTCTATTACGGACTATAGACCTATTTCGTGTTGTAACACGTTATACAAATGCATCAGTAAGATTGTTAGTGATCGTATGAAAGATGGTTTGGCGGATATTATTAGTATTAACCAGTCTGCATTTGTGCCGGGGAGACGAATTTCAGATAATATCTTACTAACGCAAGAACTTATGCATAATTATCATCGGAAAGTGGGACCTCCTAGATGTGCGTTTAAGATTGATATCCAAAAGGCGTATGATATAGTGGAGTGGTCTTTTTTGGAAGCGACGTTGATTGGATTTGGGTTCCATACGAAGATGGTAAAGTGGATCATGGCTTGTGTAACGTCTACTTCATTTTCGTTGTCTATTAATGGGAACCTGTTTGGGTATTTTAAAGGGAAACGAGGGCTTCGACAGGGAGACCCGATGTCGCCGTATTTATTTACGATGGTCATGGAAGTTCTCACGTTATTATTGGAAAAGCATGTAGCGATATCAAATGACTTCCGATTTCATAATAAGTGTGAAAAACAAAGAGTTATTAATTTGTGTTTTGCGGATGATTTATTTCTTTTTGCGCGAGGTGATCATAAATCGGCTGAAGTCATAATGGCGGCAATCCAGGAGTTTACTAACATGTCAGGTCTTGTTCCAAGTATCATGAAAAGTACCATTTTCTTCGGTAATGTTACTGATCATGTGAAAGCGAGAATTCTGAGCATAATGCCGTTTGCTGAGGGTGAGCTCCCAGTTCGATACTTAGGTGTTCCTCTAATATCAACTCGGTTAAAATACAAAGATTGCAAAAGACTTGTTGAAAGTATGGAGTCTCGGATTACGGATTGGAAAGCTAAATGTTTGTCGTTTGCTGGTAGGTTGCAATTGATCCGGTCTGTTTTGGCATCTATGCATATTTATTGGGCCTCGGTCTTCATTTTACCAAAGCGTATTATTTCTGATCTCGAAACTGGGATAAGGCGATTCTTATGGTCTCAAGGTAATAACATTAAAGGTAAAGCGAAGGTTCGATGGAAAAAGGTTTGTCTTCCTAGGAGGGAAGGGGGGCTGGGCATTCGTCGTGTTGAAGACATGAATAATGCTCTTATGGTATCGCATATCTGGAGCCTGCTTACTCATCGTGAGTCCCTCTGGGTAAAGTGGATTCATTCATACCGCATTGGGGATAAGAGTTTTTGGGGAATACCGATAAGGAACAATATTACGTGGAGTTGGAGGAAAATTCTTCAGCTTAGATCGAATGTTCGCGAGTATATATGGACTATAGTTGGAGATGGTAAGGAAACGAAAGTATGGTTTGATAAGTGGCATGAGGTTTGTCCGATTATCTCGTTTGTTACTCCTCGTTTGATAGCAAATGCTGGTTTTAATCTGTTCGAAATTAGCGGATGTTTATACTAATGGGGAGTGGAGATGGTCGTCTGACTGGTTCAATCGCTTTCCGGTTCTTCGAACTATTCAGGATTTTAACCTACAACCTTCTCGTAATGATATGGTAGTTTGGAAGTCGAGGCAAGGTACTCAAATGGAGTTCAATACATCAGCAGTTTGGGAAGACATTCGGGTGCAAGAGGCCGAGGTGCCATGGGGAAATGTTTTGTGGTTCGCGCAGGCTATTCCGAAGCATTCTTTCATTATGTGGTTGATTGTCAATAGGAAATTGAAAACTCAAGACATCATGAGTAGCTGGCAATCTTCGGGTAACATGAATTATAGTCTGATGTGTTGCTCGTTGTGTACATCTGGTCCAGACTCCCATGGTCACTTGTTTTTTGAGTGTGATTTTTCGGCTCAAGTGTGGGATGGGGTTAAAGAGTTCGCTGGTATGGAATCCGTCAGGAATATATGGAGCGATATCATGGAGTATTTTGTGGGGATGTCGAATTCAACATCGGCTATTCATATTATTGCTAAATTAGTGGTAAGTGCTTCAGCATATTTTGTGTGGAATGAAAGGAATAGAAGACTTTTCTTAAACAAGAGAAGGACTAAAGACCAGTTGGTGGAGGTGATTCTTGGTACTGTTCGACTGAAACTTCATACGATGCGGTTCAAGATGAATTGTCACACGGCTCAAGTTCTACAGCAATGGATGCTCCCTAGGGGATTGATGATGGCGGATGATGATCGTGGCTGATGTTTGGTAGTTTAGTTAGCTCGTATGTGCCGTGTTGTGGCTTGTTTTTTTGTTTTGGTTAAATTGGTTGTCGTGTAGTTGTTTATATTTGTGTGGTTTACTCCTGTTAGGCATGTCTGTCAGGAGAACTGAGGAGTCTATTTTGCTTCTCACTTGTTTTCTTTGGTGTGATATAAAATTTACCGGGGTAACCCTTTACCCAAAAAAAAACATGTTTATCTAAGTTAGAAAACAGGTTTGATATCAAAACAAAGTGTTTTGATACCCGAAAATAGCTTCGTTGCAAAATACACATAAATACGTATTTTGACCGAAACTTTGACTCGTCACTACGCCTAATTAACGTGGTAATCAGTAGGTATAGTCACAAGAGACTATAACCATCGTGATTACGCTCACATTGCAAAGTTCAAACGAACTTTGACTTGACCATAACATGGTCAAAGCAGAAAGTCAAACACTGTTTGACTTTCATGCTTGAAATACATAACCAAGCATGAAAGACCACTTACAAAGGGTCCAAGCTTGGAATAAGAACAAAGAAACTAAAGGAGATGCACTAGAACTCAGGTAGGTGGCTTCCAAACATGGCAACCTCCACTTAGAGTTCAAAAGATGGAATGAGCAATGAAATGGGCAGAAATTGGGGGTATTTATAGTGAATTTGAAGCTACAAGATGATGCCAAGTGGTTTGTGCATTGCCTTGGCATTATCTCAACCATACAAGTGTGTGGATAGAATTAAAACCACTCAAAATGCCCACAATTTGCAAAACAATGGCCAAAACTAGCTTACAATTACATGTGCAGCAGCTGGAATGAAGATTCTGTCGATATTGAGGTGTCGCATGCCGCCACGGGTACTCCCTTTGCTGTGGCGCGACGCTAGCACCTGCTTGAGCCAGAACTTTCAAAAATTGGCAAGAATGGTCCCTGCAGCATGTTTAAGCCATTTTTGACGCGTTTAAGCCCCGGTAACCCATTTTCAAGGCTCTACAAGGATGTTAAAGTATAGGGGGCATGAAATATGCTTGAAAATATCATGGATGTCGGTTCGTTTGGTCGTACGGTCACGTTATTCGGTTAATTACGACGAAACACGAACGGACGCGAAAAACGATTCAAATTACGCGACGAATGGTATTTTAGCATTCCAATCACTAAAATAAAATATTTTAATGATTACAAAAATTTTTGGATGTTTGGATATGTTCAGAACGTAAGATATGCACGTAAATGCAAACTTATGCACTTTTTGACGCTTTTAGTCCCTGTTTGATCAAATAAGTTTATTTTCGCGTACCGAACCCCTCAAAGCTTATTTCTAAGCTATGTAAAGGATATTTATGGTATGTTTAACTTATGATCATGTTTCGGAGTGTACGTTACTATACGAATCGGCAGACTTTCGCAGTTTGTCGCAAATAGTCCTTTAAGCGAATAAACTTGATTTTGTCATACCAAACCCTTTAAAACTTATTTCTAAGTTATGTAAAGATTATTTAAGGTATGTTAAGCATATGTTGATGTTCTGGAGTGTTTGCCGCGTTAAACTGATTACGTTTACCCATCAGTTTGCGTATGACTTTCCAGAAAGCAATATAGAGTTTGAAATCGAACAAAATCAAAACGTGCAAAATGTCAAACATAAATAAACAAATATTGGGATCAAATCACATTGTTTTATTGATAATTGAACTATTTAGAGTTTATACAATGATTACAAGCACAGATGTCACAAATATGGTTTAGGTATTAATTAGAGGTGGTTAGGAGTTAAAAACAGGTGGAATAAGGTTACTTGTGATGGTCAGATGTTAGGTAATAGTTTAGGGTATATATAATTGGTTAAAATCAAGTAAATAAGTTGGATTTGAAGGTTTTTCGGGTAAAAATGGCGAATTCCCGTAGTTGGGACGACATAACTAAAACTAAGTTCTCTGGTGCGTAGTGAGGGGGAAAGGTGGTTCCTCCACTACGCGCGGGGGAGAAAAGAAGTCAAAAAGTGAATGTTAAGCCTCCCATACGGGAGGTACAAGGGATTTTTCCATGATGTGCGATGGAGGCGAAAGTATCAAATTTTCATTTTGGCCCCTGAAGTGACTTTGTAGTTATTTTAAGCTAAAAACTCATAGTTAGGCACATTTTAGTATTTATAAGCATATGTAAGCATGTAAAATGATTAAAACAATATATGTAAACATTCAAATTGTTTGTCTACTAGATAGTCATTTTTGATGTTTAGTAGGCTAGGGTATGTGAGGTCATAGGTACTTTGTTGGTTGGCTTTACATATATGGGACATGTCCTATATATGAACTAGTGTGGAACTCTTCCTCACTACTTGTACTTATTTGCGGTTGTTTTATAATAGAATCACCGGGGTAACCCTTTACCTAAAAAAAAAAAAAACATTCAAATTGTTTTTACTGATCCAAACATCAATGATTACAAGATTTGAAACGAAAACCAATATTACAAAGTAATGGAAAAGTACGGATATTACAGTCTCCCCTATTTAGAAAATTTTGTCCCGAAATTTCTTTCGGTGAGGGACTATAGGAAAAGATGCGGATACTTGACTTTCATTTGATCTTCACGTTCCCAAGTAAATTCTGGTCCACGTTGAGCTTCCCAGCGTACTTTGACAATTGGAATGCGACTACGCTTGAGCTGCTTGGTTTCTCGATCCATAACATCAACTGGTTTCTTGATAAAGTGAATAGTCTCATCGATGCGTACATCGTAAAGAGGGATTTGAAGGTCTTTATTGGCTATACACTTCCTTAGATTCGAAACATGAAACGTTGGATGGATTTTGTTGCTTGCAGCAGATCAGGTTTGTAAACCACTTAACTGACCTTCTTAAGAATTTAAAAAGTTCCAACAAAATTAGGTGACAATTTACCTTGTTTACCAAATTAGAAGACTCCTTTCCAAGGGGAAACCTTGAGGAGCATGAAATCTCCAACTTTGAATTCCACGACTTTTCGCTTTCGACCGACATAACTCTTTTTCCAACTTCGGGCGACACGGAGGTTGTCAGTGATTTTCACGATTTTATCGGTAGTCTCTTGGATCAATTCTGGACCGGTGATTTGCACTTCACCAATTTCATTCCAACAAATCAAAGATCTACACTTACGACCATAACGGGCTTCAAAAAGAGCCATATCAATACTGGTGTGGTAACTATTGTTGTAAGAGAATTTGATCAAAGGCAAATGCGAATCCCAGTTTCCACCGAAATCTACAACGCAAGTACGAAGTATCTCCTCAAGAGTCTGGATAATACTTTTGGAACACCCGCATCACAGGATAAGCTCTAGGGAGTGTTACGCATCGGATATACAGAACACAGAGTAACTAGAGAATTCACAATGGAAGTTTCGAACTTTAATTAAGCATTAAAGAGTATTATATATATGTATTATTATACAATAGCATTTTCATCAGTTAAATTATACTACATATCTAAATCTTCAGCAGCCCTCTAGGCCTCTATCTCCTCATAAGCTAGTCTCATTGTCTGCAATTCCTTCAATCACATGGCACCTAGGATGTGTGCCCAAAAAATATTTGGGACTCAGCATAAGCTGGTGGGTTCATGAACATAAATGATTTATTCAAAACATACATTTATCGACAATAACATCAATCAGATATAATCATGACAAACAGATAAAAACAGAGTAAGCACAATACGTTCACATAACCAGGCTATATATATAAACTCTACTGGCTAAATCAGATACATACAATTAGCCCTCAATCATCCAATCAATCATTGCCACATATCACAGATGCTATATGTCACACCCTGACCGCGTAAAACAACAAATCGCGGCGGAAACGTCGGGGAGTGTTGTAACAGAATCATTGTTTCATAACACATGGAAATTGAAGTTTTGTTTTATTAAATTAAAAGTGGTACAATGTCTTAACAACAAAGAAGCATAACATAATTAACTAGTCTTGCATCTTTTATTGTCACTAAGGCCCGAGTCTGCCTAAGTGTATCTTTTTTTTTTTTGGGTAAAGGGTTACCCCGGTGATTTTATAACAAACAATAAAACCAAGTAGGAAGGCTAGCAAATGCCTCCTAGTTCTTTTAGCGGCATACCGCTAAAGAGTAAACAAGAAACAACCATACAAACCAACCAATTCTAGAACAAAACACAAACTAGATACATGGTCTTCAATCTTCAAGAAGGTCTTCCTTGTTCAGCTTCCACTCCTCCAAAAAGCGCTTAACATTGGCTGTTTGCTTGTACTTGAAGGATATTAATTTCGTTCTCACCATGTTTATGATAATCTCAACAATCTTCTCCGGAGGCCTCAACTTGTTACTAAAGAATCTCGAGTTCCTTTCATTCCAAATGGTATAAGCCGCCGCTGCAACAAGCAATCTGCTACCCAGCGCATAAATAGCTTTGGACTTTGCTCTCTGAACCAGCCCACTCGTGATCTCATCCCACGATTCCTGAACCGAGTTCATGTCAACTTTGTTCCGCACACTATGCCATACTGATCTCGAATAATTACATTGAAAAAATAGATGGTCATGTGTCTCTATATCCGCATAACACAATAAGCAACACATTTGGTTCATAGAACCCGTAACTCTATGTTGCCATTGTATCATACGGTCTTGTGTCCAGAGTTTCCTCCTGAAGATAAGCCAACATAAAAATGCATGTTTTGGAATATTAAAAGACGACCAAACCACCTTTGACCAATCCACCGGCTCTCTTTGAGTACGAATAGACTCCCACACCTCCCTAGACGAGAAAGGAAGTAATTTACCCTCTGAACTCATCCACAAGACTTTATCTTTAGTAGACGATAGGTTCAAAGGCCGAAGCTGAAACAAGGACGGGTAAACCGTCCTCCATTCTTCTGGCCAAGCCCACTCTCCATTATGAATCGCGTCAACAACTTTTGATTTAATAGAATACCCATATCTGGCCATTTGACGATGGGTAACAACATTTGCAAGCGGACATTCAGCACTCCATTTGTCAAACCAAAGAAAAGCAGTATGGCCATTTCCAATTTTACACCACAAAAAATCCCGAAAAATATGTCTGCATTTCATTAGCCTCTTCCAACCCCAAGGGGAGTTGGCTTGAACCAGGACATCCCATAAACTACGGCCACGCAGCCTATAGTTACGAACCCAGTTAGTCCATAAAGACTCTCTGCCCGCTAGAAGACTATAAATATGATACGCCATCAAGGACTTGTTGACATCTGAGATACGGCGTATCCCCAATCCACCCTCGAGTTTTGGGAGGCAAACCTCTTTCCACGCTACTTTAGCTCTTCCTTTAGATAAGTTACCGTGACCCCAAAGGAACCATTTCATTTTGCATTCTAGCTCCTTTATTATACTAACCGGAAGTATCTTGATCAATCCTATGCATCATTTCCTGAAAACACATGTGAAAATAGGTACGTCAGCATAAAAATGCCTGTGAGATACATAGGTTTTATTGATTTAGGATTCATGACTTGTAAGTTTAAAGAAAATGTTTAACAAAAGTAGTCATGAACCTTGTAAAATGTTTTTCTTTTATAAATCATATAGAAATTGATAAGGAAACAGATGATATAAAAGAAGTATGTATGGTTATGTAAACAACCAAGTAAAAATGAATTTGTATAAAATGTGTTGTTTGTAAAACAATGTTTTGTAAAGATATGTTAATTGTGTAAAATGTAATATGTCAAAATTGAAATGGTTTAAATAAGGCTACGATATGTAATATCATATAAGCACTTATATATAGGAAGTACCAGCGGCGTATCCACCATGCTTCTATCATATTACACATGCCTCGTTACATAAATCACTTACCCAAACAAACCACAAATTTAAAAATGTTCATATATATCTAAATGTAATGTATAGTGAATAAAAGCATTTATTGATTAAAAGCATTTACTCAACCCCATAAGAAAGAAATGTACAAAACAATGCATTTGATAAATTATAATCAAAAGTTATGTTTTGTAAAATAATGCATGCTTTCCTGATACAAACATATATGCGGTATTGTGAAAATGCATACATTCAAGCCTTGGGACTGTGGCGACAAACCCTTAATAAATTAAAGGTTTATCTGAGTTATGTGTATCGAATTCGGTCATTCCATCCATCCAAACAAACCTAGGATTTCAGGAACGGGAGTTGTCAATTCCTATGGTACCACTACCTACTAACGAACGGCGTAGCTAATGTTAATGAATGTATTTTTATCCCATTTAAACAAACCAAATGTCATACCAAAATGTAAGCATGTTTTATGAAAATAATGTACTAAGTATGCAACAAATGAACATACATAGCATAAATGTATCGTAAAATAATGTACTAAGTATGCACTAAATGGACTACGTAGCATAAAATGTAATGTAAAATAATGTACTAAGTATGCACTAAATGGACCTACGTAGCATAAAATGTAATGTAAAATAATGTACTAAGTATGCACTAAATGGACATACGTAGCATAAAATGTAATGTAAAACGATGTACTAAGTATGCAACAATGGACATACATAGCAAAAACACCGTGAAATCATGTACTATAAGTGTACTAATGAACATAACAAGCATATGATATGAAAACATGGAAAGCACGAAAGTAACAAGTAGGCACATGTGTTTCACCCCAAAACATTTGAAAAACAGTAAAAGAGGGGTCTATGTACTCACTTGAGGGTGCTTAGAAGTCTTGAACAACGACCAAGCAAAGCTAGAGGGATCACGGAAATCAAACGACACCTAATATAGGTAACTAAGTTAATAAACGGACCTAAATCGGAGGATCGGATAAAATGAGGTTTCGTAAACCAAATGAGTGTAGGGACTCATCTAACATGGTTTAACAAAGCCTACATTCTGAAACGAAACCTATCCTAAGTGCTTACGACCCATTACGACCCGTTAAGATAGCTTACGCTACTTTAACACGTCGATCGCGTAAAACGCGCTCGGACCACCTAATTAGTCCTTTGACAAGTATTATATGCCTTAACATGTCTAATAATGTTACCTAATCAGTTTAGATATAAAAATTTAGGTTACATATGTTTAAAATGAATTTATGCGAAAAAGAGCATTTTGGTCATTTACCTAAGGCATATAAACTATGGTCACCTAATGTGTTTGGTCGGATCCTAATGATCGACCAAACGGGTCGGGTTCGAAAATATAAGCGATTGTTTAGATCGCTTACCTTACGACCCTATATAAGCACTAAACCTAAAGTGACGAGTTAAACATGTTAAAACATGTTTAACGAAGTTAGAAAACAAGTTTGGTATCAAAACATAGGGTCTTGATACCCAAAAGTAGTTTGGTTGCAAAATACGCAAGAATGCGCATTTTGACCGAAACTACGACTCGTCACTATGCCTAAATAACGTGGTAATCAGTAGGTATAGTCACAAGGGACTATAACCATCGTGATTAGGCTCACGTTGCGAAGTTCAAACAAACTTCGTGTTGACCATAAACTGGTCAATGCAGAAAGTCAAACAAAGTTTAACTTTCACGCTTAAAACACGTAAAAGAACGAAAGAATACTTACAACGGGTCCAAGAAATGGAGGTTTGATCCAATTATTCTCAGGTATGAAGTGAAATCACTCCAACTTAGAAAACAAATCAGATCAAATATGAGTTGCAAGTGCAAAGGGGTGGGTATTTATATTTTTTGGAGAACCGTTAGGATCGTTCCTCGTAAAACGAGCTTTGATCTTGGTCTTACACTTGCACCCACTGATTTATGAAACCATGGGAACCCAAAACCAGCCCATAGGAAGCTTAAAAACCATTTGCAAGAGTGTGGAACAGCTGGAACAAGCTGGAAATCAGTTTTGCTGATCTGGGAGTTTTAGGCGGGCTGCGTAAGAGTTAAGGGAGTCTTTTTTTTTGGGTAAAGGGTTACCCCGGTGATTATGTTAAAACAACCGCAAATAAGGGAGTCTTACACGCCCCTCCTGAGATAAGTATGGCAGATTTGTCAAAACAGGCCCCTGCATGTGAAAAACTTGGTTTTGATGCATTTTTGACACGTTTAAGCCCCGTTAACCTCATTTCAAAGCTCTAAAATGAAGTTAAAGTATAGGGAACATGAAATGTGCTCAAAAATATATCGGATGTCGGTTTGTTTGGTCGTACGGTTGCGTTGTTCGGTTAATTACGACGAAATACGAACGGACGCGAAAAACGATCTAAATTACGCGACGAATGGAATTTTATCAAGCCAATCACTAAAATAAAATATTTTAATAATTACATAAATTTTTGGATGTCTGGATATATTCGGAACGTAAGATATGCGAAAATGCAAACTTATGCACTTTTTGACGCTTTTAGTCCCTAAATGACCAAAAAGTTTATTTTATCATACCCAACCCCTCAAAGCCTCTTTCTAAGCTATGTAAAGGATATTTAGTGTATGTTTAACTTATGATCAAGTTCCGGAATGTTTGTTACAGTACGAATCGGCATACTTTCGTAGTTTGTCGAAATTAGTCCCTGTAAACGAATACACTTGATTTCGACACACACCAAACCTTCCAAAACTTATTTCTAAGTTATGTAAAGGTTATTTAAGGTATGTTAAGCCTATGTCACTGTTCCGGAGTGTTTGTCGCGTTAAACTGATTACGTTTACGCATCAGTGCGCGTATAACTTTCTAGAAAGCGAAGCACGTAGTAAAAAAAAAAACCCTAATTCTCTCTCTAGCTATATGGCGATTTTGGTTCTCTTTCTTACTCTCGATTTTGATTCTTGAATTCCGTATAACAGTCTGATTATCGGAGGATTGAGTTATCAATTTTTCTGATTCGAACTAGTTAGCGGAAGGATTGAGTTTCAATCGTGGGTTTTTTCTTTTCTTTGCCGTCAAGCTAATTAGGGTTTTTATTCTTTTCTGTTTTGGTTCGTCTGGTTCTTTGGATTTCGTTTTCTGATGTGCATGGTTGTTTTAATTACTGAGTAAAGGAGAGAGTCGACTTTCTTTCAATGGATGATCGTAAGAAAACTGATGATATTGCTAAGGATGATAGAGGTAAACCTCCGCTACCTTTTAAGGGTCTGGCTAGTAAAGTGACGAAGATAGATGGCAACCCGATGATGGCTAGGAGAGGAACGGTGCAGAATTCTCAATCGGATCCGAAGCTGATTAATGTTATTGACGAATTAATTAAGGCTACAGCTCCTGTTAATCTGGAGGGAACTCAAGGTTCAGAGGGTGTCGGCCAAGGTGTTCAAGGTGGTAAACTGGACTTAGGTAAAAATCCATTATCTTATGCTGAATCTGTGGGGGTATCTATGAATAAGAAGGTTAATTTTCGTGCTCTTACAAGTCCTATTGGTCCTGAAGGGTGTGATGTGGTTTTGCCGAAAGAATCTGTTAAAACTGTTAAGGATAAATTAGCCAATACTCTATATGGATACTTTCTAGGCGACCGTGTTGCATACCCGGTTGTTGAATACTTCGTAAGGAATAACTGGAAGAGGTTTGGTCTTCAAAAATCGATGATGAACGCGAATGGTTTCTTCTTTTTTAAGTTTGCTGATGAGAATGGTATGAAGAATGTTATGAAGGAGGGTCCGTGGATTATTCGTTCACAACCTTTGTTCCTTAATGTTTGGTCCCCGTCTTCTAAACTGGAAAAAAAGGAAGTTAAAAATGTGCAACTTTGGGTTAAACTACATGAAGTACCAATTGCAGCCTACACGGAGGATGGATTAAGCATGATTGCAACGGCTGTTGGAACTCCTTTAGAGTTGGATACGTATACTACATCAATGTGCCTTGACTCTTGGGGAAGGAGTAGTTTTGCTAGAGCTTTAGTGGAGGTTTCGGCTGAGCATGAATTAAAGGAGAACATTGTAATAGCAGTTCCGGAAGTGGAGGGGGAAGGTTTTGTCAAGGAAAAAATTTATGTTGAATACGAATGGTGCCCTCATAGGTGTACGTTATGTAAGATATTTGGGCATGATGATCAGAATTGTCCGAGACAAATCAGGCAACTTACTAAAGGATCGGTTAAAGTCCAACAAACTCAACCTGAATATAAGAACAAAGGGTCTTCAAAACAACCGGTGATAGACAAGGACGGGTTTAGGGATGTTGATACTCGGAAAGCAGCCAAGAGAACAGGTTTTCCAGTTAATAAACCGAAGCATCAGTTTGAATATCGGCCTGTTACTTCTAAACCGAGTGGAAGTGGTAGTAAATCAGCTCCGACTACTAGTTTTCTTTCGTCTAATCCTTTTGATGTGTTTAATGATCCCAAGATAGATACCGTAGCGGATGGAAAGGGTGCTCGAGAGGGTACTTATGAATTGGATGACGATGAAGTTCAAGAAGTTTATAACGAAACAGATGAGTTTCTTGTTAGTGGCACTAAAAAACCTGATAATCAACAAGGGGCAAGCACTCCTTCTATTAATGTTAATAATGGTTAGTTTTGCTTCTTGGAATATTAGGGGGTTGAACCGCCCTCTGAAACAAATGGAGGTTCGTCAGGCAGTTAGAGATTATAATTTGAGTTTATGTGCTATTTTGGAATCGCATGTTGATGTTAATAGGCTTGGTCAAATTTGTAAAACGATTTTTCGTGCATGGGATTGGACGTCGAATGGTGCTATATGCAACAAAGGTACGAGGATTATTATTGGTTGGAATCCAGCTGTTTTTGATGTTATGGTGTTGTCTCAAACGGATCAGGTTATTCATTTACAACTCTTTTTCAAGTTGGATAAGAAAATGGTATATTGCTCGATTGTCTATGCCGCTAATTATTATGTCACTCGAAGGGATTTATGGCATAAGTTGTCTATTCATAAAAGTTTTGTGGGGAACAATCCTTGGGTGATTATGGGGGATTTTAACTCTGCTCTTAATCTAGAAGACAAGTCGATGGGATCTTCGTCAGTGTCTATTAGTATGAAAGAGTTTCAAGAGTGTATTGATAAGATTGAGATGTTTGATATCAAACGGTCAGGTCTCCATTTTACATGGAATCAGAAGCCCAAGAAAGGGGTTGGCTTACTGAAGAAGATTGATAGAGTGCTTGGGAACACCCAATTTGTGACCCAATGGCCGAGTGCAGTCGCTCTTTTTCAGCCGTATCGGCTTTCAGACCATTGCCCTTGTATTTTAAAAATTCCTGATGCTGGTATTCTGAAGCCTCGGTCATTTAAATTTGCTAATTTTTTGGTGTACAAACCAGAATTTCTTGATATTGTGAGGAGAGGATGGGAAACTAGAGTTCATGGAGTTCATCAGTTTTGTGTTGCTAAACGGCTTCGGCTTCTCAAAAATCCTTTGCGAGCGCTGTTATTCAAGCAGGGTAATCTGCATAAGAAAGTGGAGAGTCTTCGTGACAAGCTTGATAGATTGCAGAAAGATTTGGATCAGGAGCCGAATAATGAAGATATACGAATTCAAGAGGCTACTGTGAATGGTGAATATCAGGAAGCTTTGTTGGATGAGGAGCGTTTTCTGAAACAAAAATCTAAAGTTGACTGGTTAAGGGCTGGGGATTCGAATACGGCTTTCTTTCATTCTTCGGTTAAATGTAAAAATCATTACAACCGAATTGATGTTATTAGTGATTCAGGAGGTTTTGTTTTTGAAGGTGATAGGGTTCAGCAAGCCTTTGTTGATCATTATGAGAAGTTTTTGGGGTGCCGGGGTGATACGTCAGTTAGTCCGTCTCCGGATTTATTCACGCAAATTCTGGATTCTCAGAGTGCTACCCATATGATCAGACAAGTGACTGAAGATGAAGTTAAGACGGCTATGTTCTCTATTGGCATCGATAAAGCTCCAGGTCCGGATGGATTTACGGCTGCGTTTTTTAAGAGTGCTTGGCCTATTATTGGGAAGGATGTTTCAAAGGCTGTCATCGACTTTTTTGAAACAGGTTGTTTACTACAAGAGTTAAATCATACTCTTATTGTGTTGGTGCCTAAAATTTCTTCTCCGACAGTGGTAACGGATTACAGGCCGATTGCTTGTTGTAATGTTATATACAAGTGCATTAGCAAGATCATTGCGGAGAGACTGAAGGTGGTGTTAAGTAAGATTGTTAATATAAATCAATCAGCGTTTGTCCCAGGCAGGAAGATTTCTGACAATATTTTGTTAACTCAAGAGTTGATGCACAATTATCATAGGAATGTTGGTCCCCCAAGGTGTGCCTTTAAAGTTGACATTCAAAAGGCATATGATACGGTTGATTGGAACTTTCTGAAGAGTATTCTGCTTGGTTTCGGATTCAATGAATTGATGGTGAACTGGATTATGGTGTGTGTTTCTTCTACATCTTATTCTGTTTGTGTCAATGGTAATGTACATGGGTATTTCAAAGGTAATCGTGGGCTTCGTCAGGGAGATCCTTTATCCCCATATCTGTTTACTCTGGTTATGGAAGTTCTGACGGCAATTTTGCATCATTCGTTAAGGATTGATTCTTCTTTCAAATTCCATAATAAATGTGAGAAGCAGCAAATTATCAACCTTTGTTTTGCGGACGATCTTTTTCTTTTTGCTAGAGGGGAAATTGCTTCAGCTAGGTATATAATGAACTCTCTTTCTAAGTTTGCTTTGATGTCGGGTTTAGTGCCTAATAATCAAAAAAGCACGGTTTCTTTTGCAATGTTCCAAGTTATATTAAGAGTGCTATTTTGAGTATCATGCCGTTTAAAGAGGGTTCTTTGCCTGTTCGCTATCTTGGTGTCCCTTTAATATCATCGGGTCTGATTTATAAAGATTGTAGTATTATGCTGGAGAAAATAGACAAACGTATCATGCATTGGAGGAATAAATTGCTCTCATTTGCTGGTAGATTGCAACTTATTATTTCTGTCTTATCTTCTATGCATGTTTTCTGGTCCTCTGTGTTTATGCTTCCGGCTAGAGTTGTTCATGAGTTGGAGGCTAAGATGCGAAATTTTTTGTGGTCTCAAGATACTGTTTTCCAGAAGGGCAAAGCTAAGGTTTCTTGGAAAACAGTTTGTCTTCCTAAATATGAAGGAGGTTTGGGTATTCGGCGTATTGGCGATGTAAACAAAGCTCTTATGGCTAATCATTTTTGGAGTATTCTTTCTAGGAGGAAGTCTTTGTGGGTGGATTGGGTCCATATTCACAGATTAAAAGGCAAGAACTTCTGGATTGCTAAAGTTCCTGCTACATGTAGTTACTCATGGAGGAAAATTCTTCAGCTTCGTCCGTATTTGAGGGAGTTTTTTTGGGTTGATATTGGTAATGGGACATTGGCCTCGGCTTGGTATGATATTTGGAGTGACATTGGGCCGATTGGGGATTTTCTTTCGCCTAGAGTTATTTCAAATGCAGGATTCCGGTTAGAGGCGTCGGTTTCTGATATTAACGACAATGGTGAGTGGAAGTGGCCGGTTGCGTGGAGAGACTTATATCCGGTTTTGATTCAGCTTGATCAAATCCAACTTATACCGAATAAACCTGATAAGATTATGTGGCGTGATGGTCATAGCGCGAGGGTTTTCTCTTCTTCGGAGGTTTGGAACTCCGTCCGTCATAAAGAAACCGAGATTGCATGGAGCTCTATTGTCTGGTTTACTCAATGCGTCCCGAGGCATGCGTTCTTAATGTGGCTGATCATGAAAGGTAAGTTGCTCACTCAAGACAAAATTCTCAGCTGGGATTTTGCTCGAAGAAAGAATATGAATATGATGTGTTGTTTGTTATGCTATGCCAATCATGACTCTCATAGTCACTTGTTCTTTGAATGTGATTTTTCTTCGAAAGTTTGGCATATTGTGAGACAGAAAGTGGATATGGATTCGGTTCATCCTAAGTGGGAGGAGATTGTAAATTGGCTTCTTACTCGATCTTCGTCTAAGTTAGCTTCTGATTATGTTGCGAGACTTTTGGTGGCGGCTAGTGCTTATGTTATTTGGCAGGAACGCAATATCAGGCTTTTCAAAAATCGGATGAGACCTCCGGAGATTGTTAGTGAAAAAATCATTAGTTTGGTTCGATACAAGTTGATGGGAGCGAGACTCAAGAATACTGAAAATGTTCGAAGACTTTGTAGGAAGTGGGAGATTCATGGAAATGACATTAATGATGATGGAGGCTGATTACCTTTCTCATTTATATTGTTTTTGGTCGTCTAGAGTGTAGTCTAGTGGGACTCTTGGTGTTTTTCGTTGTTTGTTTTTGGTTAATTTTGTTTACTTTCATAGGGCATGTCCTATGATTGAACTAGTGTAGGCTCTCTACACTACTTGGTTTTTTTGGTTGTGAATATATAGAATCACCGGGGTAACCCTTTACCCAAAAAATAACTTTCTAGAAAGCGATTTAGAGCTCGAAATCGAACAAGAATTGATATGTGCAAATGATACACATATTTATACAAATCCCAAGTATGAAATACAATATTTCATTGATTTGGTATTTGTTTGACGGCCGTGGAGGCACAGGTGTCACAGTCTCCCCTACTTCAGGAAATTTCGTCCCGAAATTTATTTAGAGGAAACTTGTGAGAGCTTGAAACATGAAGTTTGAAAAGATAAAACAACACTGGTTAATGTTCTAAACTTCTAGTAACTTTAATAACATCATGCTTGCAATGTAAGAGGGACACTTATATACAAGTATATAAAGCGTTATTGGTGCGTCCACCGTACCTTCATTACATTGTTCACGTTTCGTTATTGTTGCCACTATAGGTTCTTATACATGATAAATCTTACTGGGGTTCCTGTGCACTGAATTTCATAATTATGTACGCGTCCATAATTACGTAATTCCTTGCATAGTCCGCACAGTGCATTTTATAACGTGAAGGGGAAAACCAAAGGAACAAACCTGTGATGATGTTGGTGCACTAAATGTCTGCTGATTACGTCTTAATCAAGTCTTGTGTCTAGATAGGTTGAATGAACACACAATAGGGTCTTATTTAGGGTTTTATATGTTTTAACTTGAAGATTTCGCTTGAAATGGTTCAAGCGAAATCAACAACTGAAGATTTAGCTTGAAATGATTCAAGCGAAATCAACAGCAGAAGATTTCGCTTGAAATAAGTTCAAGCGAAATCAACAGGTTATAAATAGGTGATGTGTGGTTCATTGTATGTAAAACGAAGTGCTGCCGGATTTGTATCAGAAAACATTGTACAAGCACGTAAATCAATCAGAAAAGAAAGATTAAAAGGAAACTAGCTGTTATGACTTTGTTTATGTTGATTCCGCCTTCATATTCAAAGATGAACTGCCTTAACTGACGTTTCAAGGTCGTAGAACGGTCCAACAGATGAGTGTGACTAGACCATCTTAGGGTCCTTTTTAATTGAATCAATAAATGATCTCTTTAACTATACCACCAAGGAGTCTTTTCAGCTTATATCATCACATGTCATTCTTAACTAGATTCTGAATCAATCTTTTTTACTAGACCACTCAAAGGGTCTCTTTTTGAATCATGGAATGGTACTATAAAATCCATGGGTCTTAACTATCACGTAGTACCTTTTTGAATATCCTACTATGAATCCCTCATATGAAGATATGGAAGATTCTACGAGGATTTGGATAACTAATATCCAGATTACTCAAAAACACAAAATGCATAAAAGAAAGCACAAAAACACATAATCACATAATTGTTTAACTTGATTTTAAATTTTTTAACATTTTGTTAATTGTGCACATGTATTCAAAGCACACCAGGAATCCAATCCGTGGATTTCATTTGGCACTTTAAACATTTTAAGAATCTAATCATGAAGATGGGAAGATCTTAAGAAGAAAATTCGACTTCGATTACAAGGAATCGCAGTATTCAAATTAAGGTATACAAAGAGTCCAGTTAAGGACTCTGATTTGAATGATGATCATCCACAAAGATCTAATTTGTGAAGATAAAAAGATCCCATATGGATTTTGGGATTTGAAAAGCGGGAGGCGTTTCAAAACCTTGCACTAGACGTGCTTAAGTCGAAACATGAGGTAAAAATGCTCATGAAGTTGAGGTGCTAGATATGCCAAGGCGACATATGAAGCAGAATTTGAAGGTTAAGTCAATGTATGAGAAAAATGTTTTTGAAAACTATGCATGGGGTCCTTTTAGAAATGTGTTTAATGTTTTTGAAACCTTACATAATACTTTTGAAATCATAAAGTAGGTGTATTAGATAAGTATATTTATAAAATGTTTTAAAGTCATGCGAGATGAATTTTGAAATTATGTATAAGGTTTTTGAAAACATGAATGATGCTTTTGAAATCATGCACTTGATATATTAGGTAGATATACTATGTTAAAAGTGTTTTCAAACTATATGAAACATTTTGAAATCATGAAGGTTGTTTTGAAAACTTATACTATGTATGTTGTTATGAAAACCAGAATGTAATGGGTATGAGATCGAAAAATTACCCTTAGTTATCTAACCAAGGATTTAAAGACACAGATGTGCAAAAAGCACGATTACTCATAATGTCACTTATTTTCTGTACTTCGTTTCTTAGAATGAAACGAGTACTTAGAAATTTTCAAGGAAATCATGAGCAAACACAAGAATGGGAAAATCATAAGAGTAGTTTTGTAAAGAACATATTTCCTTGATGTAGGTATCATAGGGAAATGCCATACACACATGTAACTACACTTGTATATCAGAATTGTGAACAACAATTTATTTATAAACAAAACCGATTGTTTCAGAGTTCAACAAAAGAAACAAAAGCAACAGATACAAACTATTCAAAGTAGAAACATCTTATAATCAGCCAAATGCTCATCCGTGGGTCTGATTTGCATTAGCAAGCTTTGGGCATTTATTCACGAAATGACCCATCTCGCTACAGTTGTAGCACGATCCAGGTGGAAAGCGAGCTTGAGCAGGGTTGGCTCGGAGTTGAGTAGCAGCAAGATTTGCAACAACTTTGTTTTGGATAGCAAAGCGGCATACGTCAACCAAATGTCCCCATCGTCCACAATGGGTACATTTGAAGCAGGGTGTTTGATTCGGATGATGGCCCTTGCATTGATTGCAGAAAGGAGCAGTTCCCAAGTACGGCTTCTTGGCTGGTGGTGCTGCCACCTGGCTAGGTTCTGCTGGATTTGGTGTAACGACTGGAGGATTCTTTGAGGCTTTACGCTTCCTTGACCTTTTCAAAGGCTTGGCTTCTGCTTCTTTCGATGCTTCTTGGGTGGCTTCATTATTGAGACTAGACATGGCGGCACCTAAATCCACAGACTTCAGGATTACTTCGCCTATTAGCTGGGCAAATTTGGCAGTTTGCTCGGACATTTTAGTGTCGCTGCGATGAAGAGACATTCTGGAGGAAATGAAAGGCATAGGAAGAAGCAAGTGAAATGTTATCGGATAATCAAAACGGAATGGCAATGCATAAAATTGTGATCATTTGTTTGTTACCTAAGGCAAACAAATGAGACGGTGACAAATCAAAGTAAGCGGGTCATATTAATGCATCGCGAAGACATGCTTTAGCCTATAAGTGGACACTCACCCCAAGAATTCCCAGGTAAGAGTGACTGGTCCGATTATGTGGATTTGTACGAACACTCTAGCCTTAGCCAGAAAACTCAGAGTACAAGCATCCACCCTTCCAGATTGCACGTGTTCACATTATTAGACCCAACTTTGACGAGATTTTGAAAACTTAGAGGGTTCAAAACCTTATAATAAATCATCCTAGAACAGATGATTGATTTTTGAAGCGGATTCGAAATTTGTGTTCTTGTTGTGGTTGTCGCCTAAGGATAGGTGACGGTATTGTTTTATGACTAAACGCAAGTAAACTCGCGTTAGGGTCCTAGGAAGGTTATAGACTAGGTCAAAGCATTACTAATAACCTAATTCCCTATAACCATGAGCTCTGATACCAACTTTTCTGTCACACCCCGACCGCGTAAAACAACAAATCGCGGCGGAAACGTCGGGGAGTGTTGTAACAGAATCATTGCTTCATAACACATGGAAATTGAAGTTTTGTTTTATTGAATTAAAAGTGGTACAATGTCTTATCTGTAACATCTGTGCTTGTAACCATTGTGAACAGTTCGGTTATCAATAAAACAATGTTATTTGATCCCAATGTTTGTTTGGTTGTGTTTTACATTTTTCATGTTTTGACTTTTATTCAATTTCAAACTCTATATCGCTTTCTGGAGAGTTATACGCAAACTGGTGCGTAAACGTAGTCAGTTTAATGCGAAAAATACTCCGGAACATCAACATATACTTAACATACCTTAAATAACCTTTACATAACTTAGAAATAAGTTTTGAAGGCTTTGGTATGGCAAAAACAAGTTAATTCGCCTTCAGGGACTAAATTTGACAAACTGCGAAACTATGCCAATTTGAACTATAACAGACATTCCGGAACATGACCATAAGTTAAACATACCATAAATATCCTTTACATAGCTTAGAAATAGGCTTTGAGGGGTTCGGTGTGCTAAAATAAACTTTTGGGTCTTTCAGGGACTAAAAGCGTCAAAAAGTGCATAAGTTTGCACTTTCGCGCATAACATACGTTCTGAATACATCCGGACATCCAAAAATTTATGTAAGCACTAAAACATTTTATTTTAGTGTTTGGCATAAGAAAAATCCATTCGTCGCGTCATTTGGATCGTTTTTCGCGCTTATGCGCATTCCGTCGTAATTAAGCGAACATCGCGATCGTACGGCCAAACGAACCGACATCCGAGATATTTTTGAGCACATTTTAAGTTCCCTATACTTTAACTTCATTTTAGAGCTTTGAAATGAGGTTAACGGGCCTTAAACATGTCGGAAATAGCTCAAAACACTAACAGGGACCAAAAGTGTAAATCTGTGAAAGTAGGTCCTTGCGCACCTCAACACTCTGAGTGTTACGGTGCGCAAGCAGTCCCCAGACAGCAGAAACTTGCAGAAACATTGCATCTGGTCCCTTTCACTTGTGCACATTGTATTGGGCAATACTAGGGGCTCAAATGATTTTCAAAAACCAGGGTCTTGAGGTGGAGGGTTGAGATTTGATCACGGTTTCCAAGAAACGATCTTAACGGCTATCCGAAAACTATAAATACCCCCCCCCCCATGCCATTGCAAAACCCACTTGATTTCTTGAAATTTCTCTAAGTTGGAGTGAAAACACTTCATACCTGAGAATATTTGAGAGATCAAAGCTTTCGGGGACCCTTTGTAAGTATTCCTTCGTTCTTTTATTGCTTTTCGAGTCCGAAAGTCAAACTTTGTTTGACTTTCTACGTTGACCAGTTTATGGTCAATGCGAAGTTCGTTCGAACTTCGCAACGTGATTGTAATCACGATGGTTATAGTCCCTTGTGACTATGCCTACTGATTACCACGTTGTCTAGGGTCGCAAGGGTAAGCGATCTAATAAATCGCTTATACCTTCGAACCCGACCCATTTGGTCGATCATTAGGATCCGACCAAATACATTAGGTGACCATAGTAGTTAGGGAATAACCTTCCGAGGTTATACCTTATGGTCATGACGTTTAAGTAGTTGTATGATAGGTAGTTTATATGCCTTAGGTAAATTACCAAAATACCCCTTTGATGCCAAAATTCATTATAAACATATGTGACATAACTTTTGACATCTAAACTGATTTGGCGACAATATTAGGCATGTTAAGGCATATTCTACTTGTCATAGGACTAGTTAGGCGGTCCGAACGCATTTCACGCGAACGACGCGTTAAAGTAGCATAAGCTACCTAAACGGGTCGTAATGGGTCGTAAGCACTTATGTTAGGTTTCATTTAGTATGTAGGCTTTGTTAAACCATATTACACGAGTCTCCATACTCGTTTGGTTTACGAACCCTCATTCTATCCGACCCTCCGATATTGGTCCGGTTTATTAACGTAGTTACCTATATTAGGTGCCGTTTGATTCCGTGATCTCTAGCATTGCTTGGTGGTTATCTTAGGACTTCTGAGCAATCTCAAGTGAGTACATAGACCCCTCTTTTACTGTTTTCCAAACTGATTTGGGGTGAAACACATGTGCCTACTTGTTACTTTCATGCTTTCCTGTTTTCACATCATATACCTGCTATGTTTGTTAGTACATTATAGTACATGATTTCATTACATTTCATGCTATGTATGCCCATTGTGTGCGTACTTAGTACATCGTTTTACATTACATTTCATGCTATGTATGTCCATTGTGTGCATACTTAGTACAACGTTTCACATTACATTTCTGCTATGTATGTTAACTGATAGCATGCTAGCACATTGATTTACAAGACTTTTCTGCTTTGTATGTTAACTTAGCATACTTAGTACATTGTTTTCATATGACATGCATACAATTGCTATCACATTTGGTTTGCACAAACGGGATACATTAGCTACGCCGCTCGGTAGTAAGTACTGGTACCATAGGACTTGACAAATCCCATTCCTGACATCTCGGGTTTGTTTGGATGTAAGGAATGACTGAATCCGAAAACATTTCTTTTGATAACCTTGACTGAAAGGGTTATCCGACTGTCTCAAGGCTTGAATGTATGCGTTAACTTACCACATAAATGTTTGTATCAATGTGACATGCATTACTTTGCAAAACATAACTTTTTGATATATTCAAAATACTTTGTTTTGTACATTTCTACATTTGGATTATGTGACAATTCTTTACTTACAATACATAACATTTGTTACACATTACTTGACTACTTTTGGACTATTAACATTTGATATGATTTATACAAGGACTTTTGACAATTGGTTTAAACATAGACTTATTACATTGGTGGTTTGTTTAAGTGACTTAAGTATCGAGATGTGAGTAATATGATACAAGCATGGTGGATACGCCGCTAGTACTTCCTATATATAAGTGTTTGTATTATATTACATATCATAGCGTTATTTAAATCATTCAATTTGGAATTATACATTTTACACAAGTAACACGATTTTCACAAGACTTTGGTTTACAAACAATTTACGTTATACAACTCATTTTACTTGGTTATACATTTAACCATACATTATTCTTTTATTTATACATATCATTTGATCATATCGCTTTTTAAATGATTTACAAAACAAAACAATTTACAAGGTTCATGACTGACTTTTGCTAAACAACTTTTTCTTAAACTTAAGTCATGAATCCTATTTTCGCAAAACCTATGTATCTCACAGGCATTTTTATGCTGACGTACCTATTTTCACATGTGTTTTCAGGAGCTTTTGCGTAGGACGATGATCGTGACACTAGGGCGGACCTGTGCCTTAGAGACTTAAAATGAAGATAGACTTAGTTTAATTATGTTATAAACTCTTTGATTCATGTTTAAAACAATGTAACTCTTATGTTGATAAATAAAATACAACTTTGTATGCCATGGTTATGAAACAATTAATTCTGTTACAACACTCCCCGACGTTTTCCGCCACGTTTTGTATGTTATACGTGGTCGGGGTGTGACAGAAGAGTTGGTATCAGAGCCAATGGTTATAGGGAATTAGGTTATTAGTAATGCTTTGACCTAGACTATAACCTTTCTAGGACCCTAACACAAGTTATCTTGTGTTTAGATCTTAAAACATGCACATCACCTATCCTTAGGTGATTATCAAAACAAAAACCAAATTTTTCTGAAACGATTTTTGAAAAAACAATCTTCTGTTGTTGAATGAATTATTACAAGGTTTTGAACCCTCTATTGTAAGGTTTTGAACCCTCTGTTATAAGGTTTTGAACCCCTTTGAGTTTTCAAAATCTCGTCAAGGTTTTGGGTTTTAAATAATGTGAACACGTGCAAACTGGAAGGGTGAATGCCTGTACCCTGGGTTTTCTGTCTAAGGCTAGAGTGTTCGTACAAATCCACATAATCGGACCAGTCACTCTTACCTGGGAACTCTTGGGGTGAGTGTTCACTTATAGGCGAGCATGTCTTCGCGATACATTATTTTTGACCCATTTACTTTGATTAGTCACTGTGTGTCGTTTGTTAGCTTGGCAATGCGGACGAATGACCACCATCTTTGCTTTTGTTGATTTTGTTTCATCTCATTCTCTTCATCCAATCATCTCACTTGTTTCCTTTCATGTTTTCCTCTTTTAGAATGCCTGCTCGACGCGAAAACCAGATAGCGACTGCCGAACTGGCAGAAATCATTGCGCAGCAGATGGCTGCTCAATTCCCAAACCTCTTTGCTCAATGGAACCAAGCCAACAACAACAACAATGCTCCATGCAAATTCAAGGATTTTAACTCGGCTAAACCACTAAAGTTTAGTGGTTCTGAGGGAGCGACTGGGCTTCTTCAATGGTTCGAGAGCATTGAGAATACTTTCCACCACGTGCAGTGTCCTAACAATCGCAAGGTCGAGTTTTCTTCGAGTGTGTTTCAGAAGAGGGCTCTCACATGGTGGAACGGGGTTATGAGAGACCGTGGTGCGGAAGTTGCTCTAGCACAAACTTGGGCTGAACTTAGGGCCCTTATGATGAGGGAGTTCTGTCCTCGTCATGAACAGTGAGCATTGGAGAAAGAGTTTGATGACTTGAAACAAGAAAGTGGCGAGCACAGGGCGTATACTGACATGTTTGAGGAGTTGAGTCTGCTTTGCCCAACAATGGTTACCCCCCTCGACAAGGCTATCGAAAGATACATCGACGGCCTACCTGACTCAGTACAAGACATCATTACTGGTAGTAACCCTGCCACACTCCGTCAGGCGATCGAGTTAGCAGCGACATTGACTGAGTCGCAGGTTCGAAAGGGAAAGCTGCATAAAAAGGGTGACAAGGGTAAGAAGCAGGCGTCTGACAAGGGGGATAGCAAGAAAGGTCAAAACAAGAATGGAAAGAATTCTGGTTCCTCAAAGGGTTCTAGGAAGCGAAAGGCTTCCCAAAACTATGTCGTTACTGCACAGGCTCAAGGTGCACCAAATCAGCCTGCGCAACCACTAGCCAAGAAGCCTTATCTTGGCAATGCACCTTTGTGCAACAGGTGTAACGGCCATCACCTACCACATCTCCAATGTCGTCATTGCACTAATTGTGGTAGAATTGGTCATCTTGCTGCCACCTGCCGCATTCCTGCTAATCAGAATCAGGCAGTTCAAAACCAAGCCCAACAAGTTGCTCAGCCTCTTGCTCAGCAACAAGGTCAAGCTGCACGACCTCATTTTCCTCCTAGTTCGTGCTATAATTGTGGGGATCTGACCCACTACAGAAACCGGTGCCCAAGGCTAGCCAACCAGAATCAGAATCAGAATCAGGCTCAGGCTCGAGGTCGAGTCTTCAACATGAATGCGCAAGAGGCACAAGCAGACAATGAAGTGGTGAACGGTACGTTCTTTATTAATAATCAGCCTGCATCTGTTCTTTTTGATTCGGGTGCCGATAAGAGTTTTGTGTCATTATCTTTTGAGCCATTGCTTCGCGTGTCTAGAACGATACTAGGTAAACCTTTGACAGTAGAGGTTGCTAGTGGTGAACCCATTGTTCTTGATTCTGTTCTTCGCAACTGCCAGTTGAACCTTAACGACCATCTTTTTCCTATTAACCTCACGCCTATGCAACTTGGAAGCTTCGACGTTATTGTGGGTATGGATTGGTTAGCCAAGCATCGCGCAAAGGTAGTTTGTTTTGAGAAGATCGTTCGTGTGCCGCTTCCGACAAGTGAGATCCTACAGGTTCATGGTGAGAAACCTGCTGGTGGTCTCAAACTCATGTCTTGTTTTAAAGCTCGGAAGTATCTGCGAAAGAACTATGTGGCCTTTTTGGCACATGTTACCGCAGATAAAGGCAAAGGTAAGTCTATCCAAGATATTCCTGTTGTTCGGGATTTTTCTGAAGTATTCCCTGAAGATTTACCTGGTCTACCCCCAGCACGCCAAGTCGAGTTCCGTATTGATCTCATACCTGGTGCAAATCCCATTGCTAGAGCTCCATATCGTCTTGCACCGTCTGAGATGCAAGAGTTATCTAAGCAGCTTCAGGAGCTCTCTAACAAAGGTTTTATCCGTCCTAGCTTTTCACCTTGGGGTGCTCCCGTTCTTTTTGTCAAGAAGAAGGATGGGTCATTTAGGATGTGTATCGATTACCGTGAGCTTAACAAGCTTACCATCAAGAATCGATATCCCCTACCTCGCATCGATGATCTCTTTGATCAGTTACCGGGCGCTTCTTATTTTTCAAAGATTGATCTGCGATCGGGATATCACCAACTCGTGTGCATGAAGAAGATATTCCCAAGACAGCGTTCCGTACTCGTTATGGGCATTATGAGTTCACAGTCATGCCATTCGGTTTGACTAATGCTCCTGCTGTTTTCATGGACTTAATGAATAGGGTCTGCAAGCCTTATTTGGATCAGTTCGTCATTGTTTTTATTGACGACATCTTGATTTATTCTAAGACGCGAGCTGATCACGAGCAACATCTTCGTCTTACTCTGGAACTCCTAAAGAAAGAGCAACTTTTCGCCAAATTCTCCAAGTGTGAATTCTGGCTTAAAGAAGTTCAATTCTTAGGACATATCGTCAACGAACAAGGTAGTCATGTAGATCCCTCCAAGATCAGTGCGATCAAGGATTGGGATACGCCTACTACTCCTACTGAAGTTCGTTATTTTCTTGGACTTGCGGGTTATTACCGCCGCTTCATTGAGAACTTCTTAAAGATTGCAGTTCCTCTAACTATTCTAACTCAGAAGAACAAGCCCTTTGATTGGGGATTCAAACAAGAGGAAGCTTTTCAGAACTTGAAGCAGAAACTTTGTAACGCGCCTGTTCTGACTTTGCCTGAGGGCAATGATGATTTCGTCGTTTATTGCGATGCATCTAAATTGGGACTTGGCTGTGTTCTGATGCAAAGGAACAAAGTCATAGCATATGCATCGAGGCAGTTGAAGATACATGAGAAAAACTACACCACTCATGATCTTGAGTTAGGTGCAGTTGTCTTTGCTCTTAAGATCTGGAGACACTATTTGTACGGTACAAAATGTGTGGTTTTCACGGACCACAAAAGTCTTCAGCATATCTTCAACCAGAAAGAACTCAACATGAGGCAACGACGTTGGGTCGAGCTTCTAAACGACTATGACTGCGAAATTCGCTACCATCCTGGTAAGGCGAATGTCGTAGCCGATGCATTGAGTCATAAGGAACGTACTAAGCTTCATTGTGTTCGTGTTCAATCTGTTATTCAAGCTCGATCCGATATCCAAGCATGCATTTCTCAGGCTCAACAATCTTGTGTTTCACAGGGTTTGATGGATAAGGAATTTCCCTATCACATAACACCTGATTTGGAACTGAAGGACAATGGATCGTATTACTTCATGGACCGTTTGTGGGTCCCAAGCCAAGATAACCTTCGCACCTTGCTTATGGATGAAGCCCATAAGTCTCGTTACTCTGTTCATCCTGGCTCAGATAAAATGTATAAGGATCTTCGTATTCAGTATTGGTGGCCTGGTATGAAGAAAGACATTGCCTTATACGTATCAAAATGCCTTACTTGTCTTAAGGTTAAGGCTGAATATCAACGTCCTTCGGGCTTATTGGTGCAACCAGAGATCCCAGTTTGGAAATGGGAAAACATTACTATGGATCTCGTTACCAAACTTCCGCGCACAAAGAAAGGTCATGATGCCATCTGGGTAGTTGTTGATCGTCTTACTAAGTCAGCGCATTTCTTGCCAATCCGTGAGGATTTTTCTGCTAACAAACTTGCTAAAATCTATGTGGATGAAATTGTAGCTCGACATGGTGTTCCTTTGAACATCATTTCTGACAGAGATGCTCGCTTCACTTCTCATTTTTGGAGAACCATGCAATCTGCTATGGGGACCCAACTTAATCTGAGCACAGCTTATCATCCGCAAACGGATGGTCAATCAGAGAGAACAATCCAGACTCTGGAGGATATGCTTAGAGCTTGTGTGATCGACTTTGGTGGTAGTTGGGATTCACATCTTCCGTTGATTGAATTCTCCTACAACAACAGTTATCACACCAGCATCAAAATGGCTCCTTTCGAAGCTATCTATGGTCAAAAATGCCGTTCACCAGTCTGCTGGAATGGGATCGGCGAGGCTCAGCTTACTGGACCTGCCCTCATTTTAGAGACAACTGACAAGATTAAGAAAGTTTGTGATAACCTTCAGACAGCTAGAAGCCGTCAAAAGAGTTACGCGGACCTAAAACGCAAGCCCTTGGAATTTCAAGTCGGTGATCGAGTATTACTTAAGGTCTCACCTTGGAAAGGTGTGATCAGATTTGGAAAGAAAGGAAAACTTGCACCTAGATACGTTGGACCATTCAAGATCGTCGAAAGAATCGGTAAGGTAGCCTACAGACTTGAGTTACCTCCTGAACTTGGAAATGTTCATCCAACCTTTCACGTGTCCAATCTCAAGAGGTGTTTAGCTGATGAGAACCTCCACATACCGCTTGACGAAATTCGTGTTGATAAAACACTAAAATTTGTTGAGAAGCCAGTGGAAATCATGGAACGTGAAGTCAAGTGGCTTAAACGCAAACGCATTCCTTTGGTCAAAGTGCGCTGGGAAGCTAAACGTGGACCTGAGTTTACTTGGGAACGCGAAGATCAAATGAAGGCGAAATATCCGCATCTTTTCCCACGAGTTTCCTCTAAATAAATTTCGGGACGAAATTTCCACAAGTAGGGGAGACTGTAACATCTGTGCTTGTAACCATTGTGAACAGTTCGGTTATCAATAAAACAATGTTATTTGATCCCAATGTTTGTTTGGTTGTGTTTTACATTTTTCATGTTTTGACTTTTATTCAATTTCATACTCTATATCGCTTTCTGGAGAGTTTTACGCAAACTGGTGCGTAAACGTAGTCAGTTTAATGCGAAAAATACTCCGGAACATCAACATATACTTAACATACCTTAAATAACCTTTACATAACTTAGAAATAAGTTTTGAAGGCTTTGGTATGGCAAAAACAAGTTAATTCGCCTTCAGGGACTAAATTTGACAAACTGCGAAAGTTTGCCAATTTGAACTATAACAGACATTCCGGAACATGACCATAAGTTAAACATACCATAAATATCCTTTACATAGCTTAGAAATAGGCTTTGAGGGGTTCGATGTGCTAAAATAAACTTTTGGGTCATTCAGGGACTAAAAGCGTCAAAAAGTACATAAGTTTGCACTTTCGCGCATAACGTACGTTCTGAATACATCCGGACATCCAAAAATTTATTTAAGCACTAAAACATTTTATTTTAGTGTTTGGCATAAGAAAAATCCATTCGTCGCGTCATTTGGATCGTTTTTCGCGCTTATGCGCATTCCGTCGTAATTAAGCGAACATCGCGATCGTACGGCCAAACGAACCGACATCCGAGATATTTTTGAGCACATTTTAAGTTCCCTATACTTTAACTTCATTTTAGAGCTTTGAAATGAGGTTAACGGGCCTTAAACATGTCGGAAATAGCTCAAAACACTAACAGGGACCAAAAGTGTAAATCTGTGAAAGTAGGTCCTTGCGCACCTCAACACTCTGAGTGTTACGGTGCGCAAGCAGTCCCCAGACAGCAGAAACTTGCAGAAACATTGCATCTGGTCCCTTTCACTTGTGCACATGGTATTGGGCAATACTAGGGGCTCAAATGGTTTTCAAAAACCAGGGTCTTGAGGTGGAGGGTTGAGATTTGATCACGGTTTCCAAGAAACGATCTTAACGGCTCTCCGAAAACTATAAATACCCCCCCCCATGCCATTGCAAAACCCACTTGATTTCTTGAAATTTCTCTAAATTGGAGTGAAAACACTTCATACCTGAGAATATTTGAGAGATCAAAGCTTTCGGGGACCCTTTGTAAGTATTCCTTCGTTCTTTTATTGCTTTTCGAGTCCGAAAGTCAAACTTTGTTTGACTTTCTACGTTGACCAGTTTATGGTCAATGCGAAGTTCGTTCGAACTTCGCAACGTGATTGTAATCACGATGGTTATAGTCCCTTGTGACTATGCCTACTGATTACCACGTTGTCTAGGGTCGAAAGGTTAAGCGATCTAATAAATCGCTTATACCTTCGAACCCGACCCATTTGGTCGATCATTAGGATCCGACCAAATACATTAGGTGACCATAGTAGGTAGGGAATAACCTTCCGAGGTTATACCTTATGGTCACGACGTTTAAGTAGTTGTATGATAGGTAGTTTATATGCCTTAGGTAAATTACCAAAATACCCCTTTGATGCCAAAATTCATTATAAACATATGTGACATAACTTTTGACATCTAAACTGATTTGGCGACAATATTAGGCATGTTAAGGCATATTCTACTTGTCATAGGATTAGTTAGGCGGTCCGAACGCGTTTCACGCGAACGACGCGTTAAAGTAGCATAAGCTACCTAAGCGGGTCGTAATGGGTCGTAAGCACTTATGTTAGGTTTCATTTAGTATGTAGGCTTTGTTAAACCATATTACATGAGTCTCCATACTCGTTTGGTTTACGAACCCTCATTCAATCCGATCCTCCGATATAGGTCCGGTTTATTAACGTAGTTACCTATATTAGGTGCCGTTTGATTCCGTGATCTCTAGCATTGCTTGGTGGTTATCTTAGGACTTCTGAGCAATCTCAAGTGAGTACATAGACCCCTCTTTTATTGTTTTCCAAACTGTTTTGGGGTGAAACACATGTGCCTACTTGTTACTTTCATGCTTTCCTGTTTTCACATCATATACCTGCTATGTTTGTTAGTACATTATAGTACATGATTTCATTACATTTCATGCTATGTATGCCCATTATGTGCGTACTTAGTACATCGTTTTAGATTACATTTCATGCTATGTATGTCCATTGTGTGCATACTTAGTACAACGTTTCACATTACATTTCTGCTATGTAT
Organism: Helianthus tuberosus; assembly: GCA_030545235.1. Classification (NCBI taxonomy): domain Eukaryota; kingdom Viridiplantae; phylum Streptophyta; class Magnoliopsida; order Asterales; family Asteraceae; genus Helianthus; species Helianthus tuberosus. The sequence continues at coordinate 460,883 of JARYGA010059723.1, forward strand.
GTTAACTGATAGCATGCTAGCACATTGATTTACAAGACTTTTCTGCTTTGTATGTTAACTTAGCATACTTAGTACATTGTTTTCATATGACATGCATACAATTGCTATCACATTTGGTTTGCACAAACGGGATACATTAGCTACGCCGCTCGGTAGTAAGTACTGGTACCATAGGACTTGACAAATCCCATTCCTGACATCTCGGGTTTGTTTGGATGTAAGGAATGACTGAATCCGAAAACATTTCTTTTGATAACCTTGACTGAAAGGGTTATCCGACTGTCTCAAGGCTTGAATGTATGCGTTAACTTACCACATAAATGTTTGTATCAATGTGACATGCATTACTTTGCAAAACATAACTTTTTGATATATTCAAAATACTTTGTTTTGTACATTTCTACATTTGGATTATGTGACAATTCTTTACTTACAATACATAACATTTGTTACACATTACTTGACTACTTTTGGACTATTAACATTTGATATGATTTATACAAGGACTTTTGACAATTGGTTTAAACATAGACTTATTACATTGGTGGTTTGTTTAAGTGACTTAAGTAAGGAGATGTGAGTAATATGATACAAGCATGGTGGATACGCCGCTGGTACTTCCTATATATAAGTGATTGTATTATATTACATATCATAGAGTTATTTAAATCATTCAATTTGGACTTATACATTTTACACAAGTAACACGATTTTCACAAGACTTTGGTTTACAAGCAATTTACGTTATACAACTCATTTTACTTGGTTATACATTTAACCATACATTATTCTTTTATTTATACATATCATTTGATCTTATCGCTTTTTAAATGATTTACAAAACAAAACAATTTACAAGGTTCATGACTGACTTTTGCTAAACAACTTTTTCTTAAACTTAAGTCATGAATCCTATTTTCGCAAAACCTATGTATCTCACAGGCATTTTTATGCTGACGTACCTATTTTCACATGTGTTTTCAGGAGCTTTTGCGTAGGACGATGATCGTGACACTAGGGCGGACCTGTGCCTTAGAGACTTAAAATGAAGATAGACTTAGTTTAATTATGTTATAAACTCTTTGATTCCTGTTTAAAACAATGTAACTCTTATGTTGATAAATAAAATACAACTTTGTATGCCATGGTTATGAAACAATTAATTCTGTTACAACACTCCCCGACGTTTTCCGCCACGTTTTGTATGTTATACGTGGTCGGGGTGTGACATTAACAACAAAGAAGCATAACATAATTAACTAGTCTTGCATCTTTTCTTGTCACTAAGGCCAGAGTCTGCCTAAGTGTACCTTGATCAATCCTATGCATCATTTCCTGAAAACACATGTGAAAATTGGTACGCTAGCATAAAAATGCCTGTGAGATGCATAGGTTTTATTGATTTAGGATTCATGACTTGTAAGTTTAAAGAAAATGTTTAACAAGAGTGGTCATGAAACTTGTAAAATATTTTTCTTTTATAAATCATATAGAAATTGATAAGGAAATAGATGATATAAAAGAAGTATGTATGGTTATGTAAACAACCAAGTAAAAATGAATTTGTATAAAATGTGTTGTTTGTAAAACAATGTTTTGTAAAGATAAGTTAATTGTATAAAATGTAATATGTCAAAATTGAAATGGTTTAAATAACGCTACGATATGTAATATCATATAAGCACTTATATATAGGAAGTACCAGCGGCGTATCCACCATGCTTTTATCATATTACACACGCCTCGTTACATAAATCACTTACCCAAACAAACCACCAATGTAAAAATGTTCATGTATATCTAAATGTAATGTATAGTGAATAAAAGCATTTATTGATTAAAAGCATTTACTCAACCCTATAAGAAAGAAATGTACAAAACAATGCATTTGATAAATTATAATCAAAAGTTATGTTTTGTAAAATAATGCATGCTTTACTGATACAAACATCTATGCGGTATTGTGAAAATGCATACATTCAAGCCTTGAGACTATGGCGACAAACCCTTAAATAAATTAAAGGTTTATCTGAGTTATGTGTATCGAATTCGGTCATTCCATCCATCCAAACAAACCTAGGATTTTAGGAACGGGAGTTGTCAATTCCTATGGTACCACTACCTACTAACGAACGGCATAGCTAATGTTAATGAATGTATTTTTATCCCATTAAAACAAACCAAATGTCATACCAAAATGTAAGCATGTTTTATGAAAATAATGTACTATGTATGCAACAAATGAGCATACGTAGCATAAATGTAATGTAAAATAATGTACTAAGTATGCACTAAATGGACATACATAGCACAAAATGTAATGTAATGTAAAATAATGTACTAAGTATGCACTAAATGGACCTACGTAGCATAAAATGTAATGTAATGTAAAATAATGTACTAAGTATGCACTAAATGGACATACGTAGCATAAAATGTAATGTAAAACGATGTACTAAGTATGCAACAATGGACATACGTAGCAAAAACACAATGAAATCATGTACTAATAGTGTACTAATGAACATAACAAGCATATGACATGAAAACATGGAAAGCACGAAAGTAACAAGTAGGCACATGTGTTTCACCCCAAAACATTTGAAAAACAGTAAAAGAGGGGTCTATGTACTCACTTGAGGGTGCTTAGAAGTCTTGAACAATGACCAAGCAAAGCTAGAGGGATCACGGAAATCAAACGACACCTAATATAGGTAACGAAGTTAATAAACGGACCTAAATCGGAGGATCGGATAAAATGAGGTTTCGTAAACCAAATGAGTGTAGGGACTCATGTAACATGGTTTAACAAAGACTACATTCTAAAACGAAACCTATCCTAAGTGCTTACGACCCATTACGACCCGTTTAGGTAGCTTACGCTACTTTAACGCGTTGTTCGCGTAAAACGCTCTCGGACCGCCTAATTAGTCCTATGACAAGTATTATATGCCTTAACATGTCTAATAATGTTACTTAATCAGGTTAGATGTAAAAATTTAGGTTACATATGCTTAAAATGAATTTATGCGAAAAAGGGCATTTTGGTCATTTACCTAAGGCATATAAACTACCTATCATACAACTAACTAAACGAAGTGACCATAAGGTATAATCTCAGAAGGTTATTCCCTATACAACTATGGTCACCTAATGTGTTTGGTCGGATCCTAATGATCGACCAAACGGGTCGGGTTCGAAAGTATAAGCGATTGTTTAGATCGCTTACCTTACGACCCTATATAAGCACTAAACCTAAAGTGACGAGTTAAATATGTTAAAACATGTTTAACGAAGTTAGAAAACAAGTTTGGTATCAAAACAAAGGGTCTTGATACCCAAAAGTAGTTTGGTTGCAAAATACGCAAGAATGCGCATTTTGACCAAAACTACGACTCGTCACTATGCCTAAATAACGTGGTAATCAGTGGGTATAATCACAAGGGACTATAACCATTATGATTACGCTCACGTTACGAAGTTCAAACGAACTTCGTGTTGACCATAAACTGGTCAATGCAGAAAGTCAAACAAAGTTTGACTTTTTTTTTGGGTAAAGGGTTACCCCGGTGATTCTATTATAGACAACCGCCAAATAAGTACAAGTAGTGAGGATGAGTTCCCCACTAGTTCATATACAGGACATGCCCCGTATATGTAAACAAAAAAGCAAAACAAAACAAGTTACCACCTCAATCTAGCCTACTACAATCATGATAATGACTAACTAGTAGACAAACGAAAAAATCAAACAACGACGTCAACCGCCATCATCAAAAATGAAATTGCTACCAACCGGCAGCCCCTTAGCATGAAACAGAAGCCACCTATCCATTGGACACCTTTATGTGAGAGGTGCTTGCCCCTGTACTGGAAGACGTAGGATGTGTACCCGATGTCATAAACTCCTTCGTTTCATCATATACATCCTCTACCTCGTCATCGTCAGACTCCGCATTTAGCTGACATCCCCCTTTAGATCTCCCCTGGAAGGAACCCCCGTTTCCCCCAACAAAACCAAGAGCACTAAACGAATTGTGTGTTTGAACCTTGGACGAGCTAGTACACCGCGCATTCACGTAGGAAGAACTCACTGCCTTTTTCTTTTTATCCACAGGTCTATATTCAAACTTGGGCTTTTGATTGTTAACTTGAAAACCGCTCTTCTTTACATTCTTCTTTGTCTTGACTTCCGTATAACCATCCTCATCTACTTTCGATCGAATGCCCTTAGGACACTCCTCAGAATCATGCCCAAAAACAAAACAATGGGCACATCTCGGGGGTTCCCATTCATACTCCACCCTAATAGTCTCAGTAACATATTTGTTCCCATCCAATTCAGGAATAGCCATGGTAAGAGTCTCTTTCAAGTCCTGATCAGCCGATATTTCAATGAGAGCCCTAGCATAGCTGCTCCTTCCCCAAGCCTCATTACACATATCAATAGTATACGAATCAAGCCGCACAGGAGTCCCAATTTTTGAAGCCAGCATGCTTAAACCATCATCAGAATATGCCACTAGAGGGACGTCATGCAATTTAACCCAAACTGCAACCTTTTTAAATTCTTCTTTTTTAAGGGTGTTTGTAGGGGACCAAATGTTGAGAAACATAGGTTTGTTACGGATCATCCAGGGACCCCCTTCAAGAACAACATCCATACCCTTTCTGTCTTCAAACTTGAAGAAAAAGAACCCATTTGAATTCATCATAGTTTTCTGAAGACCATGTTTCTTCCAATTTGTTCTCACAAAGTGTTCAACTACTGGATACGCAATCCTATCCCCCAGGAAATAACCATAAAGAGTGTTAGCTAACCTGTTGTTAACCTGGCGAACAGAATCAATCGGAAGCACTACATCCACTCCATCCAATGAGACATCTGAGTTTAGAGAACGAAACTTGACTTTAGGAACTTGATCAGCCGCATCATTGGCCTTCCTAGCAATTTTATCATCATTCTGCTTCTGATTTAAATCACTACCACGCTTAATATCACCCTGCTCGAACTGTTCATTTAGGACCACATCCGCATAAGATTGGACATGAGCATTATCATCATGTTTCTGATTTTGAACTCGAGGAGGACTAACATCCTTCACCGGTAGCACAAATGCTACCTTTCGCTTGTCAAACACCTTCGCATAATTCTGATTGGGAGAATCAGAACTGCCAATAACATGCTCAGAATCATTAAGCGGCATCATAAAACATACCTTCTTACTCGGCATTTCAGCAACCCTAGCCGCCATAAGTGATATTTGTCTAGGCTCAAATGGTTTACCATCAATGTTCTTAATCTTTGTCACAAACACATTAGAATTTTCTGCATTTTGGCCATCCATAACCACAATCACAAACAAGAAGTGATTGATACTTTACGTTGTGACGGAACAATAATCAATCAGCGAATGAACGGAAGTGAAAACTGCCGGAACCCTAACGAGAATCGGACAGCCGAATAACCTTAATCAGCGACAAAGTATGCAGTCTGCCGAAACCCTAGTCGTTTACAAGCAGCCACTCCGCAGATCACCCCGTCATCAATCAGAAAGCAAAACGAAAAAAGAAAAACGGAACCCTAAATATCGAATCCCTAACCTGATTTCAAATGTTTAACGTCTAAAGGATGTATGGAAACCCTTAGATGCTAAGCAGGATCGGTCAAGACCAGGAAAAGCTTTAATCTTCTAGGGTTTCACGATGTCTCCAAAATCGCCCGAGCCCCATCTCTAACTCACAAGTTTAACAAAGTTTGACTTTCACGCTTAAAACGCGTAAAAGAACGAAAGAATACTTACAACGGGTCCAAGAAATAGAGGTTTGATCCAATTATTCTCGGGTATGAAGTGAAATCACTCCAACTTAGAGAACAAATCAGATCAAATGTGAGTTGCAAGTGCAAAGGGGTGGGGTATTTATAGTTTTCGAAGAACCGTTAGGATCGTTCCTCGTAAAACGAGCTTTGATCTTGGCCTTACACTTGCACCCACTGATTTATGAAACCATGGGAACCCAAAACCAGCCCATAGGAAGCTTAAAAACCATTTGCAAGAGTGTGGAACAGCTGGAACAAGCTGGAAATCTGTTTTGCTGATCTGGGAGTTTTAGGCAAGCCGCGTAAGAGTTAAGGGAGTCTTACGCGCCCCTCCTGAGATAAGTTTGGCAGATTTGTCAAAACAGGCCCCTGCATGTGTAAAACTTGGTTTTGATGCATTTTTGACACGTTTAAGCCCCGTTAACCTCATTTCAGAGCTCTAAAATGAAGTTTAAGTATAGGGAACATGAAATGTGCTAAAAAATATATCGGATGTCGGTTCGTTTGGTCTTACAGTTGCGTTGTTCGGTTAATTACGACGAAATACGAACGGACGTGAAAAACGATCCAAATTACGCGACGAATGGAATTTTATCAAGCCAATCACTAAAATAAAATATTTAATGATTACATAAATTTTTGGATGTTCGGATATATTCAGAACGTAAGATATGCGCGAAAATGCAAACTTTTTTTTGGGTAAAGGGTTACCCCGGTGATTCTATTAAAATAACCGCAATTAAGTACAAGTAGTGAGGATAATCCACACTAATTCATATACAGGACATGCCCCATATATGTAAACCACTAAAACAAAGACCAATGACCAATGACACCACAAACCTAGTCTACTTTACATCAAGAAAAAATGTCCAGTAGACAGACAAAACGACATCAACAAGGGACGTTATCCGCAATCATCAAAAATGAAATTGCTTCGAAACAGCATCCCCATAACACGAACCAAAAACTGACTAGCCATTGGAGAACTTTGTGGAAGAGGTGCTTGCCCCTGCTTTTGAAATCACAGGATGTGTACCCGACGTCATAAATTCATTTGTTTCATTATAGCCTTCCACAACCTCCTCATCATCAGAATCACCAATATTATCCCGCATCCCCTTACCCGTTTGACGAGCCGTACCCTGCTCCTCTCTTAGCACATCAAACGGGTTCTGGGACACTACACTACTCGGCAGATCCGACTTTTTAACCCCTCCATTCGATTTGAACCCAACTGGCCTATACTCAAACTTCGGCTTAGCTATGTTAACCTGAAAACCAGATTTCCTAGCCGCTTTTTTACCATCCACATCCATAAACCCATCTGCATCCACTTCTGGAGTCTTCACCTGACCACGAGATTGCTTCCTAGCGTTTTGTTTCGGGGGTTTAGGAACAACCATAGGAGATTTCCTAGGCTGTTTCGGGCAAGACTCATCAGCGTGTCCAAAGACCTTACAATGATTACACCTGCAAGGACTCCATTCATATTCCACATTCATCTTCACTTTAATAAAACCTTTACCTTCTGGCTCAGGCACCGCAATAACAACTTCCTCTTTAAAGGCATTCTCAGCTGAGATCTCTATCAAGGCTCTAGCATAGCTGCTCCTACCCCACACGTCCATGCACATTGAGGTAGTATACGAATCCAACAATTTCGGCTCACCAATAGCTGTAGCAATCATACTCAACCCATCTTCTGTATAGGCAACTATAGGAACATCATGAATTTTAACCCATACTAGAATCTTTTCAACTTCCTTCTTCTCTAGTCTCGCAGTAGGCGACCACACACTAAGGAAAAGAGGTTGAGAACGAATAATCCAGGGTCCCTCTTTAAGAACATTCAACATACCTTCTTTGTTCGCAAATTTGAAAAAGAAAAACCCGTTCGCATTCATCATAGACTTTTGCAAACCAAACTTCTTCCAATTGTTTTTCACAAAGTACTCAACCACCGGATAAGCCACACGATCCCCCAAGAAGTACCCATACAGTGTATTAGCTAACCTGTCTTGAACCAGTTTAACAGATTCCCGGGAAAGCACCACATCACAACCATCCTGCACCACCGGACTCGCAAGAGATCTGAAATTTACCTGTTTGGTGTTGGCTGCCACAACGGATTCAGCATAAGACCTTGGCTTTGTTGCACTACCCAAATCAGATCGAACCTGGGAACTTGCCTGATGTTCCCTATTTCCCGAATCCCTAACGTTAGGCTGTAAATTATCCATAGGACCTTGAACACCCGTTGATGATGAGAACAGTTTATCCACGTGAACCGGTGCCGTGACCTTAGTGAGTTCATCAATAATGTTAATACCACGTCTCGGCTGTATATTGTTACCATCAATATCAAGTATACGATCCGCAATTTCTTTGAAAGACAGTGGCGGCTTTCCACTAGATTTCATTTGTTCATCCATTAAACCCTAATATGGTAGGTATGACGGCTGAAACAAAGGAAATCTGACAAACCCTAGCAGCCGTGACAAACCCTAATTCAAACCAAAGAATGATTCCAAAACAAAGGTTGACAGTATAACAGCCGCCGCAAACAAACCCTAATCAATCTGATGTAACCCTAAAAACCACGATTAAGATGGTATTTAGTGATCAATAATCAGTAACGAATGTAATTGGACTGCCGTAGCCGCCGCAAATCATAACCCTAAACAAACTGAATGGAATGATGCCGCCGGTTACCCCAAGAACAATCAGAAACGAATGAGAAAAAACAAAACCCTAGAGCACGAAACTTAATCTGATTTCAGATGATTAGAACCTAAAGAAACGAAAATGGAATCCTTAGACACTAACCAAGATCAATCGAGACCAAGATTTGATTGAATCGACTAGTGTTTCACGAAATCTCCAAGATCGCCCAGAGCCTCACCATCCTCACGAAAATGGATCGTACTTACAAGGCGAAAATGCAAACTTATGCACTTTTTGACGCTTCTAGTCCCTGAATGACCAAAAAGTTTATTTTATCATACCCAACCCCTCAAAGCCTCTTTCTAAGCTATGTAAAGGATATTTAGGGTATGTTTAACTTATGATCAAGTTCCGAAATGTTTCTTACAGTACGAATCGGCATACTTTCGTAGTTTGTCGAAATTAGTCCCTATAAGCGAATAAACTTGATTTCGACACACCAAACCTTCCAAAACTTATTTCTAAGTTATGTAAAGGTTATTTAAGGTATGTTAAGCCTATGTCACTATTCCGGAGTGTTTTTCGCGTTAAACTGATTACGTTTACGCATCAGTGCGCGTATAACTTTCCAGAAAACGATTTAGAGCTCGAAATCGAACAAGAATTGATATGTGCAAACGATACACATATTTATACAAATCCCAAGTATGAAATACAATATTTCATTGATTTGGTATTTGTTTGAAGGCCGTGGAGGCACAGGTGTCACACTATACATAGTCGATTCTATAATTATTACCAACCAGACAGATCATCACATCCTGTTTTAGAAACGGTTCAGAGGAACTCACCTTACTAGCTTGCAGTTCTTGAGCCTTCTGATAATTAAGTTTCTACTTATAATTCTGAATCTGGTAATTAAGCATCTATTTCGATAGTAAGTTTATAGTTTTGAGCTTTTTGATAGTTAAACATTTAGTTTAACAGAGTAGAATACGTATTAGTGTAAAACCAATTCAAACCTAATGATGGTCACGATATCAGAACCATAACGTAAGTTAATAAAGTATAGCCTTATTCATGCAATACTTTGGCATTCTTTAGTTGGTTCTCTGATCGATCGGAAAGATTATCATATAGGTGATTATTAGTTAGAACACCAACGTATAGAGAGAAGAAGAGAAAGAATGAGCAAGGAAAAATGAACCCTAAGCTTCCTATTTATAGGTAAGGAATAGGCCTTTCTTTTCTAGGAAGTTTCCTATATACCTTCCCTAGATAAAATCTTCCCTAGATACTAGCTACCCATATACACCTTCCCCAGTTGGTATCTACCCATATATACCTTCCTTATATATATCTTTCTTATATGTTATCTACCTCATATATCTATTTAGATGTTAAGTTACTAAACTTTCTTAACCGTTTGTTGTTACACTTAACTGTTTAATTGATTAATTTACTTTAATTGTTTAACTAAGTAACTTACTTAACCGATTATTTAGTTAACTTATTAACTTACTTAACCGATTAATTAATTAACTTACTTAGCTTAATTAGCTGTTAAGTTTCATTTCCTGTTAAGTTTCCTTAGCTATTAAGTTTACTTAACCACTAAGCTTTCTTAACCGCTAGGTTTTCTTAACCACTAAGCTTTCTTAACCTCTAGGTTTTCTTAACCACTAAGGTTTCTTAACCGCTAAGTTTTCTGGTTTAACAGCCCCCTTATTATAAGTTCTAATTTCTAGATATACCAAAATGTGATATGGATTAGTGTAAGAAACCAAATCAAACTTTTAACGACAATCACGAGATCAAAACCGCAACGTACAAAGTATCAACTTATTCAGGCGGAACTTCAGCTTTTCGTTGCCATAGTTTTAAATCAATCGGGCAGGGTATCGTTTCAGCGATCAGGGTTTTCACTTTCTACGGAGCAGAGTTTCGTGGTTTAGGGACAAAAAACAAGAGAAAGAGATTCAGAAATCGAATATGAGTAGTATGGAATACCCAAGAACTTCTCTATTTATAGCTGGAATTCGACATCGTCACGTCACGCGACCAACTCAACATTCCCGCATCGTGTCACACCCCGACCGCGTAAAACAACAAATCGCGGCGGAAACGTCGGGGAGTGTAGTAACAGAATCATTCTTTCACAACACATGGATTTGAAGTTTCGTTTTATTTAAATTTTAGTATAATACATTGTCTTGGAATTCAAAAACAAAACATAAACATATTGTCTTTCATTGTTTTTATGACACTAAGGCCCTCGTCCAATCCTATGTTTTGCATCATGATCATCAAACAATTGCACCTGAAACATATGTGAAAAGAAAGTCAGCATAAAAATGCCGGCGAGTACATAGGTTTTGTGAGTGTGTCAAATTCATGGCTTGTATACATATTGCAATACCTCGTACGACTACTAGAGTCGATAATTGAAAACCTTGTATCGAAAAGTGATTTGTATTGCAATATGGTTAACCAACTAAAACAAGTTGGTTATATGTTTGTGAAAACCTCGTTGCCATGAATCTTGACCAAAAAATTTGCTTTTGTAAACTAAACTGTAAATCGCCTCGTGAGAAAACTTGTATGGTTGATATTATTTAGTAAACATCGTTGCGTGACATCTTTTGAAATCATTCATCCAAGTGAACTAAATACCGCCACAGAATGTAATATGATAAAAGCATTTATATATAAGTACCAGCGGCGTATCTACCATGCTTTTGTCACATTACACTCATCCCGTTATCTAATCACATACCATAAACCAATCTTTCAAGTGTACGTGTTATCAATCGTCCGTGTTTTCAATCATTCAATTCGTCCGTGTTATAAACCATCGTTCAATCGTCCATGTCATAAAACATCGTTCAATCGTTCGTGTTATAAACCATCGTTCAATCGTTCGTGTTATAAACCATCGTTAAATCGTCCTTGTTTTAGTTGTGAAAACTAACTTTTGGTCATCCTTTTTGAATACATTCAAACCTGTGTGACTCGTTTATACCACCAAAGGGTATCTTTAATCGACTAACAAACCACCAAAGGGTTTGTTAAAATAACAGATTCCGTCGTTACCCACATTACCCCCAAATCCATGGTGATAGTCCGATAACGGGATTTGTCAGATCCTAGGGTGCCATAACATACTACTGGTCGGCTCGGCCAAAGCTAATGAATGTCATTCGTGTTATAAATCAACGCACCAACAAGTTCATCCACATTATTGAAATTGTCGTGTTTTAATATAAACCATAGTGTTTGTTTTTGAAAACTCAAAATCGTTTTAGCACATATGAATCACCCCAAAACAATTGAAAGCAGTAAAAGAGGGGAGTCTATGTACTCACTTGAGATTGCAAAGTATCCTCGATTAAGTGAGCTAACAAAGCTCGGGAAATCAAGGAATCAAGTGGCACCTAGTATGGAATCACTATGTTAATAAATCGGGACCTAAATCGGGAGATCGGGTAGAATGAGGTCTTTTTTTTGGGTAAAGGGTTACCCCGGTGATTTATATATTCACAAACTTTCAAAACAAGTAGTAAGGAGACAACCTGACTAGTTCAAACATGAGACACACCCTCATGAAAGTGGAACAACGTAAACCAGAAAATTCAAAACTAAAACCACTAGACTACAATCTAGACGAAAACAAACTAGAATCAATCATCCATTATCATTCACCAAGTCGCCTCCATGAATCTCCCATTTCTCCAGCAGCGTCCGCACCTTAGCTGTGTTCTTAAATCTTAGACCCATCAATTTATAGCGAACAGTTTCTAAAATAGTAGCGCATATGTTATCCGGAGGCCTCGCATGATTGTCGAATAAACAAGTATTCCTTTCCTGCCAAATGACGTACGCCGAGGCAACAACAAGCAATCTACACACAAGATTAGCAACCGATTTCGACCGAGACCGTTGGCGAAGCCAATCCAACATAACACTCCACTTAGCCTCTACATTCACCATACCCGCTTTAACTCTAACCATCTTCCAAACATGTGTCGAGAACTTGCATTCGAAAAATAGATGGTCATGTGAGTCAACATCCGCATAACACAACAGGCAGCACATCATATTCATGTTCTTCCTCCTTGTGATATCCCATTGAAGGATTTTATCCTGAGTCAAAAGTTTTCGACGCACAATAAGCCATATAAAAAAAGCATGGCGCAGAATACACTGTGAGAACCAAACGACATTAATCCAATCAACCTCTGGCTCTCTTGTTCGAACGGAATTCCATACACCCGAAGACGAATGGTCAGCAAGATTATCTCCATCTTTCCAAAGCAACCTATCTTGCGTATCTAAATTATGTTGCAACTGATCTAGTTGTATAAGAACTAGATACGTGTCCCTCTATGCCTCCGGCCATAGCCATGAGCCGTTTGAGGAAACATCAGCTACGGTAGCCTGAAGAGAGAAACCCCTTGTAATAACTCTAAGCAAAAGGAATCTGCTCAACGGACCAATTTCACTCCAATTGTCATACCAGGCTGAAGTTCGTCTACCATCAGCAATCTTTGACCAGATGTGATCTCGGATCAATGGACGAATCTGAATGATCTTCCTCCAGCTCCAACAACAACTCGATGCAGCCTTATGTTCCCAACAACTCCGGCCCCTTAACCTGTAAGATTGTATCCAAGCGACCCAAAGTGACTCTTGATTAATTAAAATACTCCAAATATGCGAAACCATAAGGGATTTATTAACATCCCCTATTTGACGAATACCCAAACCTCCTTCAGGCTTCAGCACACATATGGATTTCCATGACACATTCGCCTTCCCACGCTGAGAAGAAGTTTGAGCCCATAAAAAGTTCCGCATTTTGGCTTCCAACTCATGAACAACCCGAGCAGGCAAAATGAACACCGATGACCAGTACACATGCATAGCCGACATAACTGATATAATCAGCTATAATCTACCAGCGAAGGACAGAAGTTTGTTCTTCCAATTATTAATCCGTTGCTCGAGTCTCTCGACAAGAACACTACAGTCCTTATACAAGAGCCTCGACGAAATAAGCGGAACACCCAAGTACCTCACAGGAAGCATACCCTCCACAAACGGCATGATGTTTAGAATGGCTCTTTTAACACGATTAGGCACATTACAGAAGAAGCCTGTACTTTTCTGAATACTAGGGACCAAGCCTGACATTCGAGTGAACTTTGTGAGGGAATTCATAATACACCTCGCCGACTCTACATCTCCTCTTGCAAAAAGAAATAAATCGTCCGCAAAACACAAGTTAACAATCTGTTGCTTCTCACATTTATTATGGAACCTGAAAGAAGAATCAATCCTTGTCGCATGCTGTAGAATGCACGTCAAGATTTCCATAACAAGCGTAAAAAGGTAAGGAGATAGGGGATATCCCAGCCTTAGACCCCTTTTGCCCTTGAAGTAACCATAGACATTCCCATTGACACATACCGAGTATGAAGTAGTCGAAACACACAACATGATCCAATCCCCCATAATACCGTTGAAACCAAAACCCACCAGCACATTTTTGAGAAAACCACATTCCACCGTGTCATAAGCTTTTTGAATATCTACCTTAAATGCACACCTTGGAGGGCCATAATTTCTATGGTAATTGTGCACCAACTCTTGAGTAAGGAGGATATTATCTGAAATTTTCCGTCCCAGCACAAATGCTGACTGATTTATGCTCACAATCCCACTTAAAGTATCTTTCACCCGTTCCGCAAGCACCTTACTAATACATTTAAAAATAACGTTGCAACAAGAGATAGGACGGTAGTCAGACACTTTCGAAGGAGCTGAAACCTTGGGAACTAGCACGACTAAGGTATGGTTTAGTTGTTGTAGGAGCTTCCCCGTGTTAAAATAATCAAGGATTGCATTCGAAACATCACTCCCCACAATATGCCAAGTACTCTTAAAGAAGGCAGCCGTATACCCGTCTGGCCTCGGAGCTTTATCATTCCCAATGGAAAACATAGCCGAGTTATTTACTTCCAATGTGACCGGCCGAACCATGTAATTAGCAGTTTCAGAATTCAACTTTTTAGTAAAAATCTCAGGTGAGGGAGTCATTGAAACTTCTCCTTCGTAGCCTAAGAACTGCTCATAGTGATTCATAAACCTGAATTTATGGAGATAGTTAAAAAGACGTGGGAGTCTAGAGTGGATGGTGTTTTCCAGTTTCAAGTTGTTAAACGGCTCCGGATGCTAAAAAGTCCTCTCCGAGCTCTTTTGTTTAAACAAGGTAATTTGCATAAGAAAGTGGAATCGCTTCGTGAGAGTCTCGATCATATTCAGCAACGTATCGATCTGGACCCGTTGAATCCAGACCTCCGGGCCGAAGAAGCTATGTTGAACCGTGATTATTAGGATATTGCTTTGGATGAGGAGCGTTTTCTTAAGCAAAAGTCCAAAGTGGCTTGGTTGAGAGCTGGGGATATGAATTTAGCTTATTTTCACTCGGCTTTGAAGATTAGGAACCATTATAGCCGTATTGACATTATTACGGATTCTGAAGGTGTTGTACATGAATATGATAATGTTCCTCATGCTTTTGTTCGTCATTATGAAAATTTCTTGGGGTGTCAAGGAGATATCTCTCTTAGTCCTGCTCCGGATTTATTCCCTAAGGTTTTGAACCCTATTACGGCTGCTCATATGGTCAGACCAGTTACATAGGAAGAGGTAAAATCTGCTATGTTCTCTATTGGTATTGATAAAGCGCCTGGCCCTGATGGGTTTACGGCGGCATTTTTCAAGAATGCTTGGCCTCTTGTTGGGAATTGTGACACCCGTGTCACTGCGACCATCAAACAAATGCCAAACCAATGAAATATTGTATTTCATACTTGGAATTTGTAAAAATATGTGTATCGTTTACACATATCAATTCTTGTTCGATTTCAAGCTCTAAATCGCTTTCTGGAAGGTTATACGCGCACTGATGCGTAAATATAACCAGTTTAATGCAACGAACACTCTGGAATAGTGAAATAGGCTTAACATACCTTAAATAACCTTTACATAACTTAGATATAAGTTTTGGAAGGTTTGGTGTGGTGAAATCAAAGTTTAATCGCTTACAGGGACTAAAGTTGACAAACTGCGAAAGTATGCCAATTAGAACTGTAACAGACATTCCGGAACATGACCATAAGTTAAACACACCTTAAATATCCTCTACATAGCTTAGAAATAGGCTTTGAGGGGTTCGGTGTGCTAAAATAAACTTTTGGGTCATTCAGGGACTAAAAGTGTCAAAAAGTGCACAAGTTTGCATTTCCGCGCATAACTTACGTTCTGAATACATCCGGACATCCAAAAATTTATGTAAGCACTAAAATATTTTATTTTAGTGTTCGCCATAAGAAAAATCCATTCGTCGCGTCATTTGGATCGTTTTTCGCGCTTGTGCGCATTCCGTCGTAATTAAGCGAACATCGCGTTCGTATGACCAAACGAACCATCATCCGGCATATTTTTGAGCATGTTTTGAGTTCCCTATACTTTAACTTCATTTTAGAGCCTTGAAATGAGGTTAACGGGGTTCAAACGCATCAAAAAAGGCCTTAAAACACAACAGGGACCAAAACTGTAAATTTTGAAACTTTTCTGAAACTGGGGGGTCAGTGGCGTAGCGCGACTGCCTAGGCCCTCACCGTCGCGCTACGCGACTGCCTATTCTGGGCAGAAACATGCAGAAAACTCATTTTTCGCATTTTCGGGACCAGATTCGATGTATCGACAGCTGTTTACAGCTGTTATCCACTCCTAAAACCCTTGCCACATGTTGATACCCTATGGTGAGTGGCAATTTAGTCACCATAACCTTCCGACAAGTGTACGGGTGAGATTAAGGCATGATTTTCGACAAACGATCCTAACGGTTCGGGTATTCCTATAAATACCCATCACCCCAACCTCATTTCTTACAAGAATTCTGATTTTGAGAGCTCTAAGTTGAAACCATTGTTTCATACCTGAGTTCTTGGATCGGGATTAGCATTCGGGGACCCTTCGTAAGTATTCTTTCGTTCTTTTCCTTTTTTTTACTGCTTTTCGAGTCTGAAAGTCAAACTTTGTTTGACTTTCTGCGTTGACCAGTAATGGTCAATGCGAAGTTCGTTTGAACTTCGCAACGTGAGTGTAATCACGTTGGTTATAGTCCCTTGGGACTATGCCTACTGATTACCACGTTGTCTAGGGTCGTAGGGTAAGCGATCTGATAAATCGCTTATACCTTCGAACCCGACCCAGTTTGGTCGATCATTAGGATCCGACCAAATACATTAGGTGACCATAGTATATAGGGAATAACCTTCCGAGGTTATACCTTATGGTCACATCGTTTAAGTAGTTGTATGATAGGTAGTTTATATGCCTTAGGTAAATTACCAGAATACCCTTTTCATGTATAATTGGTAATTAAGCATATGTAACCTAAACTTTTGTCACATAACTGATTATGTAACATGTTTAGGCATATAACACTTGTCATAGGACTAGTTAGACGGTCCGGACGCGTTTCACGCGAACGACGCGTTAAAGTAGCATAAGCTACCTAAACGGGTCGTAATGGGTCGTAGACACTTAGGTTAAGTTTCATTTAGTATGTAGGCTTTGTTAAACCAAATGACACGAGTCTCTACACTCGTTTGGTTTACAAACCCTAATGCTACCCGATCTTCCGATCTAGGTCCGGTTAATTAACATAGTTACCTATAGTAGGTGCCGTTTGATTCCGTGATCTCTATCTTTGCTTGGTGGTTATCCTAGGACTTCTGAGCAATCTCAAGTGAGTACATAGACCCCTCTTTTACTGTTTTCCAAACTGTTTTGGGGTGGAACACATGTGCCTACTTGTTACTTTCATGCTTTCCTGTTTTAACATCATATACTGCTATGTTCGTTAGTACATTATAGTACATGATTTTATGACATTTCATGCTAGGTGTGCCCAATTGTGTGCATTACTTAGTACATCGTTTTACATGACATTTTGACATAGACATTTGACATAGACATTTCGGCATAGACATTTTAACATGATTGACATTTGATCATGCATTTCCCATAAAACATAACTTTGATTTAAACCAAGTTTTACTTCAATACTTCGTTTTTGTTGCATATGCTCATCCAGCATGTGAACACATTATACTACATTTTGAACCGTTGTAACCTTTTGACTATGTGAACCGTCGTAACCGTTTGATTATAGGAACCGTTTGTATCTGTGAACCGTTTGGATCTGTGAACCGTTTGTATCTGTGAACCGTTTGTATCTGTGAACCGTGTGAACCGTATTTGACCATACATAAACATTTCTACAATTGTTAAACATTACATTGTTTGGTTTGGTTAAGTGATTAAGTAACGATGCGTGTGTAATATGATACAAACATGGTGGATACGCCGCTGGTACTTCCTATATATAAGTGTTTGTATGGTATCACATAACGTAGAGTTAATTGAATCATTTCAGTTTGAGATATATAACATTTATTACAAATATCATACTTTTCACAAGACATTGATTTATAAACATCTTATCTTATGCAAACATATTTTACTTGGTTATTCATTTAACCTTACATTTATTTATACTTATCATCTGAACTCATTGTTTTTCAAATGATTTACAAAGCAAAGCAAACTAAAAGGTTCATGACTAAACATTTTCTCAAACATAAGTCATGAAACCTATTTTCACAAAACCTATGTATCTCACAGGCATTTTTATGCTGACGTACCTATTTTCACATGTGTTTTTCAGGAACTGTTGCATAAGATGATCAAGATACACATAGGCAGACTTGGGCTTTAGTGACAATAAAAGATGCAAGACTAGTTAATTATGTTGTATTTCCTTGTTTGTTAAGACATTGTAACACTTTTATCAATAAAACGAAACTTCAATTGCCATGGATTTGAAACGATTAATTCTGTTACAACACTCCCCGATGTTTCCGCCACGTTTTGTATGTTCTACGTGGTCGGGGTGTGACAGAAAAGATGGTATCAGAGCCAATGGTTATAGGGAATTAGGTTATTAGTAATGCTTTGACCTAGTCTATAACTTTCTTAGGACCCTAACGCGAGTTTACTTGCGTTTAGTCATAAAACAATACCGTCACCTATCCTTAGGCGACTACCACAACAAGAACATAATTTTTCGAAACCGCTTTGAAAACTAATCATCTGTTCTAGGATGATTAATTACTAGGTTTTGAACCCTCTGTTATAAGGTTTTGAACCCCTTTGAGTTTTCAAAAATCTCGTCAAGGTTTTGGGTTTTAAATAATGTGAACACGTGCAAACTGGAAGGGTGAATGCCTGTATTCTGAGTTTTCTGTCTAGGCAAGCACTTCGTATACATCTCAACCAGACGCGAGACCAGTTGTGCTTACCTGGGAATTCTTTGGATGAGTGTTCACTTATAGGCGAGCATGTCTTCGCGATACATTATTTTTGACCTATTTACTTTGATTATTCACCGAGGTCGTTTGTTGCTTTGTAGTAACAAACAAATGACCACTATCCATTGCTTTCATCAAATTTGTTTCATCTCATTCTTTTCGTCTAATTCTCTCACTCGTTTCCTTTCATGTTTCCTCTTTTAGAATGCCTCCTCGACGCGAAAACCAGATAGAGACTGCCGAGTTGGCAGAAATCATTGCGCAGCAAATGGCTGCTCAATTCCCAAACCTCTTTGCTCAATGGAATCAAGCCAACAACAACAACAATGGTCCATGCAATTTCAAGAGTTTTAACTCGGCGAAACCACTCAAGTTTAGCGGTTCTGAGGGAGCGACTGGGCTTCTTCAATGGTTCGAGAGCATTGAGAATACTTTCCGCCATGTGCAGTGTCCTGACAATCGCAAGGTCGAGTTTGCTTCGAGTGTGTTCCAGAAGAGAGCCCTTACATGGTGGAACGGGGTTATGAGAGATCGTGGTGCAGAAGTTGCTCTAGCACAGACATGGGCCGAACTTAGGGCCCTTATGATGAAGGAATTTTGTCCTCGTCATGAGATCAGGGCCTTGGAAAGGGAATTCGACAATCTTGAGCAAGACAGCGGTGAGCATCGAGCCTACACGGACCGTTATGAGGAGTTGAGTCTGTTATGCCCAAACATGGTTACGCCTTTGGATAAGGCAATCGAAAAGTACATTGATGGCCTCCCTGATTCAATACAAGACATTTTGACTGGTAGCAACCCTACTACAGTTAGACAGGCCATTGAGCTATCTGCAACCTTAACTGAATCAAAGATCAGGAAAGGTAAACTTTTCCGAAAAGGTGACAAGAAGCCAGTCGAAGAATTGAAACAAATCGAGGAATCAAAGATCATGGATGAACAGACTGGATCCCCTAAGAGGTCAAAGAAGCGAAAGGCTTCTCAGAACTACGCTGTGGTCGCTCACAATTATCAAGCCGTCCTCAACCAACCAGCTCAACCCCCTGCCAGGAAACCCTACAATGGAACTGCACCTTTGTGCAACCAATGTGGCCTACATCATCATGCTGGGGTGAAGTGCCGCACATGCCAAGTTTGCGGACTTATAGGTCATACAGCTAGGGTTTGCCCAACCGCAGCTGCACCAAATCAAGCTGGCAACAATCCTGCACAAGCTCGTTTTCCACTGGGATCTTGCTACAACTGTGGCGAGATGGGTCATTTTCGTAGGAATTGCCCAAGACTTGCTAATGCAAATCCAGCGCAGGGATGAGCATATGATCAATCAGAAGACAACGTCGTTTAGAAATAATCACGTCTTATGTATTATTTTCTTTTGTTGTCAAGATCCAAGAAACAGTTGTTATCGTTGTTTATAAATAAATCTTTTACATTGCAATGTATTTATGTGATTGTATGTATAAACAACATATCCCCTACAATACCGACAATCAAGGAACCGCATTCCTTGAAGAACAGACTACTTCCAAATTTCTTCCGTTGTTTGATCTCTTGCGTTTTTACGAAAATCCTAAGTACCCGTTTCTTCCAAGAGAAACGAAGTACGAGGTGCCAAGTTAATTACAATCAATAACAAGATAATAACAATTAAATAATTATGTGATTATGTGCTTATGAACATTACAAGACAAATTGTGCGGACTATGCAAGGAATTACGTAATTATGGATGCATACATAATTATGGAATTTAGTGCACAGAAACCACAGCGAGCTTTGTCATGTACCTAGAAGTTAACCCTATTCATTTCCAATTCTGATGAAGTATCCGTTGAGGAAAAATGAACTAGCTATTCATTTTTCACTTCTGAAGAATATCCGTTGAGGAAATGAATATCCGTTTATCCTTCATTTCCAATTCTGAAGAATACCCCTTGAGGAAAATGACTCTGTTTGTGCATTTTCGTTCTGAAGAGTATCCGTCAAGGGAAATGAACATCCGTTTGTTTAATCCTTCATTTCCGAACCTGAGGAAACAACCGTTGAAAAATGACTCCGTTAGTTCATTTTTGTTTCTGAAGATTATCCGTTGAGGAAATGAATATCCGTTGTTTAATCCTTCATTTCCGAACCTGAGGAAACAACCGTTGAAAAATGACTCCGTTAGTTCATTTTCGTTTCTGAAGATTATCCGTTGAGGAAATGAATATCCGTTTGTCTATCATTTTCATTTCCGTTTCTGAGGAAGCAACCGTTGAAAATGACTCCGTTTGTTCATTTTCGTTTCTGAAGATTTGTCCGTTGAGGAAATGAATATCCGTTTGTCTATCATTTTCATTTCCGTTTCTGAGGAAGCAACCGTTGAAAATGACTCCGTTTGTTCATTTTCGTTTCTGAAGATTTGTCCGTTGAGGAAATGAATATCCGTTTGTCTATCATTTTCATTTCCGTTTCTGAGGAAGCATCTGTTGAAAATGACTCCGTTTGTTCATTTTCGTTTCTGAAGATTGTCCGTTAAGGAAATGAATCCCCGTTTGTTTATTCCTTCATTTCCGCTTCTGAAGAATACTCTTTGAGGAAAATGACTCCGTCTGTTCATTTTCATTCTGAAGAATGTCCGTTAAGGAAATGACAGGATAATGCTTTACATATCTTTGATGGTTATTTAACACAAAGTCACAAATAGACTCCTACGAATTAATTTCGGGACGAAATTTCCTAAAGTAGGGGAGACTGTGACACCCGTGTCACTGCGACCATCAAACAAATGCCAAACCAATGAAATATTGTATTTCATACTTGGAATTTGTAAAAATATGTGTATCGTTTACACATATCAATTCTTGTTCGATTTCAAGCTCTAAATCGCTTTCTGGAAGGTTATACGCGCACTGATGCGTAAATATAACCAGTTTAATGCAACGAACACTCCGGAATAGTGAAATAGGCTTAACATACCTTAAATAACCTTTACATAACTTAGATATAAGTTTTGGAAGGTTTGGTGTGGTGAAATCAAAGTTTAATCGCTTACAGGGACTAAAGTTGACAAACTGCGAAAGTATGCCAATTAGAACTGTAACAGACATTCCGGAACATGACCATAAGTTAAACACACCTTAAATATCCTCTACATAGCTTAGAAATAGGCTTTGAGGGGTTCGGTGTGCTAAAATAAACTTTTGGGTCATTCAGGGACTAAAAGTGTCAAAAAGTGCACAAGTTTGCATTTTCTCGCATAACTTACGTTCTGAATACATCCGGACATCCAAAAATTTATGTAAGCACTAAAATATTTTATTTTAGTGTTCGCCATAAGAAAAATCCATTCGTCGCGTCATTTGGATCGTTTTTCGCGCTTGTGCGCATTCCGTCGTAATTAAGCGAACATCGCGTTCGTACGACCAAACGAACCATCATCCGGCATATTTTTGAGCATGTTTTGAGTTCCCTATACTTTAACTTCATTTTAGAGCCTTGAAATGAGGTTAACGGGGTTCAAACGCATCAAAAAAGGCCTTAAAACACAACAGGGACCAAAACTGTAAATTTTGAAACTTTTCTGAAACTGGGGGGTCAGTGGCGTAGCGCGACTGCCTAGGCCCTCACCGTCGCGCTACGCGACTGCCTATTCTGGGCAGAAACATGCAGAAAACTCATTTTTCGCATTTTCGGGACCAGATTCGATGTATCGACAGCTGTTTACAGCTGTTATCCACTCCTAAAACCCTTGCCACATGTTGATACCCTATGGTGAGTGGCAATTTAGTCACCATAACCTTCCGACAAGTGTACGGGTGAGATTAAGGCACGATTTTCGACAAACGATCCTAACGGTTCGGGTATTCCTATAAATACCCATCACCCCAACCTCATTTCTTACAAGAATTCTGATTTTGAGAGCTCTAAGTTGAAACCATTGTTTCATACCTGAGTTCTTGGATCGGGATTAGCATTCGGGGACCCTTCGTAAGTATTCTTTCGTTCTTTTCCTTTTTTTTACTGCTTTTCGAGTCTGAAAGTCAAACTTTGTTTGACTTTCTGCGTTGACCAGTAATGGTCAATGCGAAGTTCGTTTGAACTTCGCAACGTGAGTGTAATCACATTGGTTATAGTCCCTTGGGACTATGCCTACTGATTACCACGTTGTCTAGGGTCGTAGGGTAAGCGATCTGATAAATCGCTTATACCTTCGAACCCGACCCAGTTTGGTCGATCATTAGGATCCGACCAAATACATTAGGTGACCATAGTATATAGGGAATAACCTTCCGAGGTTATACCTTATGGTCACATCGTTTAAGTAGTTGTATGATAGGTAGTTTATATGCCTTAGGTAAATTACCAGAATACCCTTTTCATGTATAATTGGTAATTAAGCATATGTAACCTAAACTTTTGTCACATAACTGATTATGTAACATGTTTAGGCATATAACACTTGTCATAGGACTAGTTAGACGGTCCGGACGCGTTTCACGCGAACGACGCGTTAAAGTAGCATAAGCTACCTAAACGGGTCGTAATGGGTCGTAGACACTTAGGTTAAGTTTCATTTAGTATGTAGGCTTTGTTAAACCAAATGACACGAGTCTCTACACTCGTTTGGTTTACAAACCCTAATGCTACCCGATCTTCCGATCTAGGTCCGGTTAATTAACATAGTTACCTATAGTAGGTGCCGTTTGATTCCGTGATCTCTATCTTTGCTTGGTGGTTATCCTAGGACTTCTGAGCAATCTCAAGTGAGTACATAGACCCCTCTTTTACTGTTTTCCAAACTGTTTTGGGGTGGAACACATGTGCCTACTTGTTACTTTCATGCTTTCCTGTTTTAACATCATATACTGCTATGTTCGTTAGTACATTATAGTACATGATTTTATGACATTTCATGCTAGGTGTGCCCAATTGTGTGCATTACTTAGTACATCGTTTTACATGACATTTTGACATAGACATTTGACATAGACATTTCGGCATAGACATTTTAACATGATTGACATTTGATCATGCATTTCCCATAAAACATAACTTTGATTTAAACCAAGTTTTACTTCAATACTTCGTTTTTGTTGCATATGCTCATCCAGCATGTGAACACATTATACTACATTTTGAACCGTTGTAACCTTTTGACTATGTGAACCGTCGTAACCGTTTGATTATAGGAACCGTTTGTATCTGTGAACCGTTTGTATCTGTGAACCGTGTGAACCGTATTTGACCATACATAAACATTTCTACAATTGTTAAACATTACATTGTTTGGTTTGGTTAAGTGATTAAGTAACGATGCGTGTGTAATATGATACAAACATGGTGGATACGCCGCTGGTACTTCCTATATATAAGTGTTTGTATGGTATCACATAACGTAGAGTTAATTGAATCATTTCAGTTTGAGATATATAACATTTATTACAAATATCATACTTTTCACAAGACATTGATTTATAAACATCTTATCTTATGCAAACATATTTTACTTGGTTATTCATTTAACCTTACATTTATTTATACTTATCATCTGAACTCATTGTTTTTCAAATGATTTACAAAGCAAAGCAAACTAAAAGGTTCATGACTAAACATTTTCTCAAACATAAGTCATGAAACCTATTTTCACAAAACCTATGTATCTCACAGACATTTTTATGCTGACGTACCTATTTTCACATGTGTTTTTCAGGAACTGTTGCATAAGATGATCAAGATACACATAGGCAGACTTGGGCTTTAGTGACAATAAAAGATTCAAGACTAGTTAATTATGTTGTATTTCCTTGTTTGTTAAGACATTGTAACACTTTTATCAATAAAACGAAACTTCAATTGCCATGGATTTGAAACGATTAATTCTGTTACAACACTCCCCCGATGTTTCCGCCACGTTTTGTATGTTCTACGTGGTCGGGGTGTGACAGGAATGATGTTTCTAATGCAATTATTGACTTTTTTGGTTCTGGCAAGTTACTGCGTGAGATAAATCACACTCTTATTGTTCTTGTTCCCAAAATTCCCACTCCTTCGGCTGTCACTGATTATCGGCCTATTGCTTGTTGTAATGTGCTTTACAAGTGCATTAGCAAGATTATAGCGGACAGAATTAAAGGGGGGCTGACTGAGATAGTTAGTGTTAACCAGTCTGCTTTTGTGCCAGGTAGGAAAATTTCAGATAATATTCTCTTGACCCAAGATCTGATGCACAATTATCATAGGAATGTTGGACCTCCTAGATGTGCATTCAAAGTTGATATTCAGAAAGCTTATGACACTGTGGATTGGAGGTTTCTTCGAAGTGTTCTGATTGGGTTTGGTTTTAACACTAAGATGGTTGATTGGATTATGGTATGTGTTTCTTCTACCACTTATTCGGTTTGTGTTAATGGAAACGTTCATGGTTTTTTCAAGGGAAACCGGGGCCTTAGACAAGGGGATCCGATTTCACCGTATCTTTTTACTTTGGTTATGGAGGTTTTGACATCCATCTTGCACGAGACGATTCAGATTGACTCCTCATTTAGATTTCACAATAAATGAAGAAAAAAAACCCTAGCTCTCTCTCCTTTCTGGCGATTTCTTACTCACCATGAATCCTTGGTTTTTCTTTGTGATCTGATGCATAACAGTCTGTGATTAGAATCTTGTGTATTCAAAATTCTATAACGAACTAGTTAGCATTAGGGATCGATCTAAAACTAGGGTTTTTCGTTTCTTTTCTCAAATCGTCGGCCTTGTTATTCAATTCGAAAACTTGATTTATTAAGCTGGTTGACTTTGATTGCGGTTAACTGAGATTAACTTAGCTAGATTGAGATCACTGGTTTAATCGATTAAAGGTAGTAGATTGAATATAGGGTTTTAAAAGGATTAGGGTTTTCTGTTTTCTTGCTCGTTGGTTTTCTGGTTTCTTCGTTTGTTTGCGTGCATGGTTGTTTGTGTATTTGATTAATGGAGAGAGTTGATTATCCTGATGTGTCTGATCGTCCCAAAGTGAATGATGGAGAAGTGCATGATCGTGGGAAACCTCCTAATTCGAATAAGGGGTTTGCGAATAGGGTTTTGAATATTGATGGGAATACTCGTCTTCCTCGTAGAGGTACTGTTCAGAATATGCAATCGGAACCGAAGAAAATTAATGTGATTGATGAACTAATAAAGATTACAGAGCCGGTGATGGTTGATAATCTGGATGAAGGAGAGTCGGCTATGGATGAAGCTGCTAATAAGGATGCGGATGTCAGCAAACCTATGTCTTATGCAGATTCTGTGAAAAACCATAATGTTCAAAAAGTGAATTTCAGGTCTCTTGCTTGTTCGGCTCAGCATGAGGATTGTGATATTGTTCTTCCCGTGGAATCTGTTCGGGTAGTTCAGGTCTCTTGATTTTGTTTAGGTGAACTGGAAAAAGTTTGGGCTGCAGAAGTCAATGATGAATGCAAATGGCTTTTTCTTTTTTAAGTTCGAGAACCATAAAGGAATGTTGGATGCTTTAGCTGCTGGTCCGTGGATTATTAGGTCGCAACCGTTTTTTCTTCAAGAATGGACACCAAATACTAAGTTAGAGAAAAAGGAGGTTAAGAAAGTTCAAGTTTGGGTTAAAGTTCATGAAGTTCCGATTGCCGCCTATACGGAAGACGGGCTTAGTATGATTGCTACGGCCATAGGTGAACCGAAGATGCTTGACTCATACACTACGTCTATGTGTGTGGACAATTGGGGTAGGAGTAGCTTTGCTAGGGCCCTGATTGAAGTGACAGCGGAGAAAGAGCTTAAAGAGAAAATAACTATGGCTATCCCCAACCTGAGTGGTGATGGATTTATGAAGGAAACGATGTATGTTGAATATGAATGGAATCCTTTAAGATGCTCAACATGTTGCGTGTTCGGTCATGCTAATGACACTTGTCCTAAGAATCCGAAACCTGTTATTCAGAAAGGTGGTAAGTTACTTGGTAATCAAGGTAAGTCTCAGACTAAGGCCAATCCTAAGGTAGATGATGATGGATATATGGAAGTGCAAAACAAGAAAGTGGCCAGGAAAACGGGTATTAACATTCCTAAACCGAAACAAAAATTTGAGTATAGACCTATTTCCAACATACGAAAAGCTGATTTAAAAATTAAATCAGCTGGCCCGACTTTTCAATCTACGAACCCATTTAATGTTTTAAATTCGGTTGAAGCGGATGAAGGGCAAAGTTGTAAACAGCCGAAGGGGGATGGGTTTGAAGACTCCGATGATGAGGAGGTGACAGAAGTTTATAACGAAACAAATGATTTTCTGGTGGGCGATGCCTACAAACCGAAAGACACTAAAGGGGCAAGCACTCCTCCTACTATTGTTACCGATGGTTAGTCTTGCTACTTGGAATATAAGGGGGTTGAACCGCCCTCTTAAGCAAAAGGAGGTTCGTCAAGTAGTGCAGGAGAATGGTGTTAGTTTTTGTGCGGTGTTGGAGTCTCATGTTGAAATTAGTAAACTTGATAAAGTGTGTAATTTAGTTTTTCGCAATTGGGAATGGACGTCTAATGGTGGCCAATGTGAGAAAGGTACTCGTATCATTATTGGATGGAACCCAGATGTGTTTGATATTATGGTGTTAGCTCAAACGTCTCAAGTTATTCATGTGCAAATGATGTTTAAAAGTGACAAAAAGGTTATTTTCTGTTCGATTGTTTATGCATCAAATTTTTATATCACTAGAAGAGAGTTGTGGAATCATTTGGCTAGACATAAAATTCTGGTTGGGAATAAACCAAGGGTTATTATGGGGGATTTTAACTCCGCTTTGAAGTTAGAAGATAAATCTATGGGATCGTCAGGTATATCTACTAGTATGCGGGAGTTTCAAGAATGTGTTAATCAGATTCAAGTGGCGGATATTAAGAGTATAGGGTTCCATTACACGTGGACTCAAAAGCCAAAGAAAGGGGTTGGGTTATTAAAGAAGATCGATAGGGCTATGGGTAATATTCAGTTTGTTAGTGATTTTCCAGAAGCGGTTGCAATGTTTCAACCGTACCAAGTTTCTGACCATTGCCCGTGCATTCTTAGAATTAACAAAATGGAGAAGAAAAAACCTAGTTCATTCAAGTTTGCAAATTTCTTGGTCCACAAACCGGGTTTTTTGGAAGTTGTTAAGAATAATTGGGATCTGGCTATTACGGGTGTTCATCAGTTTCGGTTGGTTAAAAAGCTTCGTGCTTTAAAGTCTCCTCTTAGATCTCTTTTATTCAAGCAAGGAAATCTTCATAAAAAAGTTGAAGAATTACGTGGAAAGCTAGATGCGATTCAAAAGGAAGTTGAAAGAGATCCGTTTAATGAAGATGCTAGACGTGAAGAAGTTAATGCTACCAGAGTTTTTCAAGAAGCGTGCCTTGATGAGGAACGATTTTTAAAGCAAAAATCTAAAGTGGCTTGGTTACGAGCGGGGGATGCAAATTCAAAATTTTTTCATTTGTCGCTTAAAACTAGAAATCATCGAACAAGAATTGAAGGTATTACCGATAATAATGGGATTTTTTGTGAAGGCGAGTCCGTTCCAGATGCGTTTGTCAATCACTTTGAGACGTTTTTAGGGTGTGAAGGTGATATTTCTTTGAGTCTGTCGCCGGAGATATTCACGAATCGTCTGAGTCTGACTGTTGCTGATAGTATGGTTCGGCCGATTACAGTAGAGGAGATCAAAACGGCTATGTTTGCTATCGGTAATGATAAAGCTCCAGGTCCGGATGGGTACACAGCAGCTTTTTTTAAGAGTTCTTGGGAGATTGTGGGTTCTGATGTGACGAATGCTGTTATGGATTTCTTTATTACAGGTCGGTTGCTTCAGGAGATAAATCATACTCTTATTGTTCTTTTGCCTAAAATGACTACCCCTGCTACGGTAAAGGATTTTCGTCCTATTGCTTGTTGCAATGTCATATATAAGTGTATTAGCAAGATTGTGTCTGATCGTTTAAAGGTGGCTCTTAATGATATTGTTAGCATAAATCAATCAGCGTTTGTTCCTGGTAGGAAAATATCGGACAATATTCTTCTTACACAGGAATTAATGCATAATTATCATAGAGATTATGGGCCTCCTAGGTGTGCGTTTAAAGTTGATATCCAAAAAGCCTATGATACGGTTGATTGGAAGTTTCTTGAAGAGGTGTTACTGGGTTTCGGTTTTAACCAGATGATGATAAAGTGGATTATGCTTTGCGTTTCTACTCCGTCATATTCTATTTGTGTGAATGGTAGTGTTCATGGTTTCTTCAAGGGCAAACGTGGGCTCCGGCAAGGGGATCCTATTTCTCCTTACCTTTTCACTTTGGTTATGGAAGTCTTGACGTGTAAGTTACAACAAGCCTCTTCGATTGATTCGTCTTTCAGATTTCATAACAAGTGTCAACGTCAACGTATTATCAACCTTTTCTTTGCGGATGATTTGTTTTTGTTTGCTAGAGGTGATGTCAAATCGGCTACATGTATTATGAATGCGCTCTCTCAATTCTCTCGTATGTCTGGGTTGATTCCGAATGTTCAAAAGAGTACCAGTTTCTTTTGTAATGTTCCGCAGCATGTTAAGGGGGCTATTTTAGGGATTATTCCTTTTGTGGAAGGGGAGTTGCCAGTCAGGTATTTGGGAGTCCCTTTGATTTCGTCTAGGCTCCTTTACAAAGATTGTAGTGTTTTGATTGAAAGATTGGAGAATCGCATTTCAAGTTGGAAGAATCGGCTTTTGTCCTTTGCGGGTAGAGTTCAGCTTATTTTATCTGTTTTATCCTCTATGCATATTTTTTGGGCTTCTGTCTTAATTCTTCCGGCTAGGGTTATCAAGGAGTTAGAGAACAGAATGAGGAATTTTTTGTGGTCTCAAGATGGTTCTTTTCAGAGAGGGAAAACTAAGATTTCATGGAGCTCTATATGTAAGCCGAAATATGAAGGAGGCCTTGGGTTGCGAAGAATTCAAGATGTTAATAAAGCTCTTATGGCCTCGCATGTATGGAGCATTATTACCAGGAGGGATTCTCTTTGGGTTCAATGGATATACTCTAATCGATTAAGGAATACTAATTTTTGGGCATGTAGAATTCCTTCGGTGTGTTGCTGGAGTTGGAGGAAAATCCTCCAGTTACGGCCAGTTATTAGAAATCATGTTTGGTCAAAAATTGGAGATGGGGGGATGACATCCGCATGGTACGACCGTTGGTGTGAGTGCGGACCATTGGCCAATTTCATATCTCCGAGGATTATTTATGAAGCTGGATTTGCTCTTCATGATTCGGTTAAAGATGTTTGGGCGAATGGCTCTTGGAAGTGGCCTACGGCTTGGCGAGATTTGTTCCCTGTTTTGATTCAGATTGATAATTTGCAAATTAACCCGAATAGTAGAGATAGATTCTTTTGGAAAGATGGTGACAAACTGAATAACTATTCGTCTTCGTGTGTGTGGCAATCTATCAGATCTAGGGAGACGGAAGTTGACTGGGTGAATGTGGTATGGTTCTCGCACTGTATTCCTCGGCATGCATTCCTTATGTGGCTTATCATGCGTAGGAAACTTTTGACTCAGGATAGGATTCTACAGTGGGATTTGTCTAGAAGAAAAAACATGAATATGATGTGTTGCTTACTATGCTTCGAGAATAATGATTCGCATGATCATCTGTTTTTCGAATGCAAGTTCTCGGCTCAGGTTTGGTGTTCGGTAAGGGATAAAGTGAATATGAATACGGTTGATCCTAAGTGGTTAGACATTATGAATTGGCTTTTAACTAGAGGGGCGTCCAAATCGGCTTATAACATTTCAAGTCGTCTTATAGTGGCAGCTACAGCTTATTTCATTTGGCAGGAGCGGAATGCACGTCTTTTTAAAAATCAGACAAGACCTCCAGAAGTAATTATCTCCTTGATTTTTCAGACTGTTCGATATAAACTTATGGGAGCGAAATACAAGAGTACGGACAAAGTGAGACGCTTTCTAGAGATGTGGGATATTCATGAAGACTCGATGCTTGACGATGGTGGCTAGTGTTTTCTGAATTGTTTTAATTTGTTTTATCTAGATTATGGTCTAGTGGTTGAATTGTGATTTAGAGTTTCGTTTTTTCTTGTTTACTTTCATGGGGGGATGTCCCATGTTAGAACTAGTATGGGTTTTCCATACTACTTGTGTTTATGTTTTGTGAATATATAGAATCACCGGGGTAACCCTTTACCCAAAAAAAAATATAGATTTCACAATAAATGTGAGCAGCAACAAATTGTAAACCTTTGCTTTGCGGATGACCTTTTCCTTTTTGCTAGAGGTGATGTAAGTTCAGCAAAGTGCATCATGAGCTCACTCCTGAAATTCACAAAGATGTTGGGGTTGGTTCCTAGCTCTCATAAAAGCACGATATTCTTTTGTAATGTGCCCAATCATGTTAAAAATGCAATTTTAAATGTTATGCCTTTTGTGGAGGGTACGTTACCTGTGAGATATTTGGGGGTGCCTCTTCTTTGTTCGAGGCTCATATACAAAGAATGTAGTATTCTTGTGGAGAATCTAGACAAGCGTATCATGCACTGGAGGAATAAACTTCTTTCATTTGCTGGTAGATTGTAGCTGGTTATCTCTGTTTTATCTTCTATGCATATCTATTGGTCTTCTGTTTTTGTTCTCCCGAGCCGTGTGATTAATGAGTTGGAAGCAAGAATGCGTAATTTTTTATGGTCGCAAGATGGCTCGTTTCATAGAGGAAAGGCCAAAGTCTCTTGGAGATCTGTTTGTACTCCGAAGTTTGAAGGTGGGTTGGGCATTAGACGGATTGGGGACATGAACTTAGCTCTTATGTCATCTCACATAGGAAGTATTCTTTCTAGACGGAACTCGCTGTGGGTCGATTGGGTGATTACAGGTTAAAAGGTAAAAATTTCTGGGTTTGTAAGCTGCCTTTGAACTGTTCTTGGTCTTGGAGGAAGCTCTTGCAAATGCGGCCAATATTGAGATCTCATATGTGGACGGATATTGGGAATGGGGCGAAAACATCAGCTTGGTATGACAATTGGTGTAACATAGGGCCGTTGGGTAATTTTATGACGCCTCGTACCATTACCAATGCGGGCTTTCACTTGGATGCTAAAGTTGCTGATATTCAAGCTAATGGAGTCTGGTCTTGGCCGGTTGCCTGGAGGAATTTATTCAGGTGTGTGGCATTCGATTCGTTACAGAGAGCCGGAGGTGGAGTGGAGTAGTATTGTTTGGTTTGCGCAATGTATTCCAAGGCATGCTTTCCTGATGTGGTTGATTATGAGAGGTAAACTGCTGACTCAGGATAAGATTTTGCAATGGGACTTAGCTCGAAGGAAGAATATGAACATGATGTGCTGCTTATTATGTTATGCGGATAATGATTCTCATAGTCACTTGTTTTTTGAGTGCAAATTCTCTTCTCATGTGTGGTGTTCGATCAGACAGAAGGTTGGTATGGAGTCTGTCCATCCAAAGTGGACAGATATTGTTGATTGGTTGATTCCTCGTGCTCGGTCAAAGTCTGTGGCCAATTATGTTGCTCGTCTTCTGGTTGCGGCTAGTGCTTATATTATATGGCAGGAGCGGAATGCTAGAATTTTCAAGAATCAATTGAGGCCTCCTGAAGTGATAAGCAAAGTTATTCTTAATACAGTTCGGTACAAGCTTATGGGAGCGAAGCTAAGGAACACTGCTAATGTGCAAATGCTTCTTGCGGAGTGGAAGATCTGCGGCAATAACATCAGCGATGGTGGCTAGTTTGTTTTAGTTCTTGTTGCTTTCGTTTTGTTCTAGATGGTTGTCTAGGTGGTTTTTTCTTTTGGGTTGTATTTTGTTCGCTTGGTTTACTTTCATGAGGCATGTCTCATGTTTGAACTAGTGTAGGTTCTCTACACTACTTGTTTGTTTGGTTGTGAATATATAGAATCACCGGGGTAACCCTTTACCCAAAAAAAAGCATTCGCTACATTTTCACCCTCGTATATCACACCATTTGAATCGGATATCACCTCAATACGGCTTATATGATTTCTACATTTTAAGGACATATGGAAATAAGCTGTATTAGCGTCACCTGCCCTCAACCATTCAACCTTAGATTTCTGCTTCAAGAACCTTTCTTCATCAAGACAAGCCTCCTGAAAATCACAGAGCACAGAAGCTTCTTCCCTCCTTAAATCCTCATTCATCGGATCCCTATCAATATTCCTCTGAATCACCTCCAGCTTCCCACGGAGAGTTACTACTTTTTTTTGCAGATTCCCTTGCTGAAACAAGAGAGATCTAAGAGGCGATTTCATCATTCTAAGCTTCTTCATCACTCGAAACTGGTGAACCCCACTTATGTGAGTATCCCAATTTGATCTAACTATATCCAAGAATTCCTGTTTGTGAACCAAAAAGTTAACGAACTTGAATGGTCTCGACTTCATTTTCCCAGGCCTCGAAAATTTTAATATACACGGGCAGTGATCCGAGACTCCATACGGTTTAAACACAGCAACAGAATCCGGAAACACAGTAACAAAAGGGGTATTACCCAGCACTCTGTCAATCTTCTTTAACAATCCCACACCCTTTTTGGGTTTTTGGTTCCACGTAAAATGCAAGCCTGTGCGGTTTATATCAAAAACCTCAATGTCATCCACACATTCTTTAAACTCACGCATACCTGGAGATATAGAAGAAATACCCATCGATTTATCTTCAAGATTGAGAGCAGAATTAAAGTCGCCCATGATCACCCAGGGATTATCATGCACAAGCAGTTTATGCATCCGTAATTGTTGCCATACCTCTCTACGCGTCACATAATAGTTGGCTGCATAAACTATCGAACAAAAAAAGCACCCTCTTATCAGATTTAAAAATAACCTGGACATGCATAATTTGAGACGTTTGAGCAAGCACCATAACATCCACCACCGCCGGGTCCTAACCCAGAACGATATGAGTACCTTTATTACAACATCCCCCATTCGACGTCCAACCCCATCTCCTAAACACAGCATTACAAGCCTTACGAAGATTATCCACATCCACATGAGACTCTAGGATCGCACACAAACTGAGACTATTATCCTTAACCACCTGACGAACCTCATTTTGCTTTAGAGGGCGGTTTAACCCCCTTATGGATCTAGGAGTGCTTGTCCCTTTTTTATCATTAGCTCCACGATTGTCCTCCCTAATTTGTTTCATTATACGCTTCAATCACCTCCTCATCATCCGAGTCTTCCTGACCAAATTCCACTCCATTGCTAGTTTTACTAGATTCCCCTACTTCATCCCTTAAAACATCAAAAGGATTATTGGACACTAGACTAGTCGACTTAGTCAGTTTGTTTATATCCCCATGCGGTTTGGTTCCCACCGGCCTATATTCAAATTTTGGTTTCTACTTATTAACGGGAAAACCAGATTTCCTTGCCACTTTTTTATCATTCACTTCCATAAATCCATCATCATCGACTACCCTTTTTACCACCTGTCCACGAGTTTGTGTCACCTCTTTTTGTTTTTTGCCTTTATTCGCAGCATGTGGTGTACTTCTAATCTGCCTTGGACAAGCTTCATCGGCATGGCCGAACACTCTACAATGGCTCCATTCATATTCCACATACATTTTCTCTTTAACAAACCCATCACCTTCAAGCTCTGGAACTGCTATAACTAATTCCTCCTTGAAATCATTTTCAGCTGAAATTTCTATGAGGGCACGAGCATAGCTGCTTCGTCCCTAAGCATCCATACACATTGACGTTGTAAACGAATCCAAAAATTTCGGCTCACCAATAGCCGTAGCAATCAAACTTAACCCATCCTTCGTGTACGCAACAATAGGAACATCATGGATCTTGACCTAAACTTGTAACTTTTTAAGTTCCTTCTTTTCAAGTTTAGTAGTAGCCGACCAAACATTTAAGAACAACGACTGTGAACGAATAATCCACGGACCTGCTTTAAGAGCATTCATCACACCAATTTGGCCCCCAAACTTAAAAAAGAAAAATCCATTGGCATTCATCATAGATTTTTGTAACCCAAATCTCTTCCAATTATTCCTTACAAAGTATTCCATAACCGGGTAAGCCACACGATCCCCCAAAAAATAACCATACAACGTATTAGCTAGCTTATCTTGCACAACTCTAACTGATTCCCGAGGAAGCACCACATCACAACCATCATGCATTTCAGAACTAGCAAGGTTTCAGAAATTTACCTTCTTAGAGTTATCTGCCAAGACTGATTCTGCATAAGACAAGGGTTTTGAAGCGTTTCTAGTATCAGGTTGACTACCCTTGGCCCCAACACCCCCTTCCAGATGTTTCTCCGATCCCATGTTCTCCGGTCGAACCTTCTCCAGAGTGACTGGAATAGTTATCTTCGTCAGTTCATCAATGCCATTAATACGCCAGCCCTCATTCTGATGATCGACCATCGTACCTCTATGCGACATGAATGTATTACCATCCACATCAACAACCCTATCGTCAATACCCTTAAATGACAAAGCTGGTTTTTGTTGACCATCTTGTCGTGAATCCCCAGACTTTTTACGATCATCCATACTATTAAAGACAACTCCCTCCTTTAACAAAAACACAGACAACCATGCAACGAGAAACCAAGAAAACCAGAAAACAACGTACAGAAAAAAACCCTAAACTAGCTTAAACCCTAACCCATGAGCCTTACAAAATCATATAGAGGAATCAGTAAATCAAGGTTTCTGCCTAACCAGAAGGACCGACAAACCCACACCTCTATACAATCAGTTCAAACTACACAAAATTAAGGCGGCGATTGACAAATCAAAACTGAAAAAATCCTTCGAATCAAACACCCGTCGGCTGCTAATAGAGTTCGTATAGGATTTAGATGAAACAAAATCCTATAACAGATCTGTTACACAACCTAGAGTGAACAATTCGAAAGATCCATGGAAGAATAAAAATTGCCAGCTAAAGAGAGAAAATTAGGGTTTTAGAATAAGATCTTGTAAACCAAATGAGTGTTGGAACTAATATGATATGGTTTAACTAAGCCTACATTCTAATTTGAAATCAATCCTAAGTGCTTTTGACCTGTTATGACCCGTTAAGGTAGTTTCCGCTACTTTAACGCGTCATTTGCGCAAATGTGCGTTCGGATGGTCTAACTAGTCCTATGATAAGTCTTATATGCCTAAACATGTTTAATAATGTTGCACAGTCAGTTTAAGTGTCAAAATTTAGGTTACATAGGCTTAAAATGAATTTATGCGCAAAAAGGGCATTTTGGTCATTTTCCTAAGGCATATAAACTACCTATCATACAACTAATCAAACGAAGTGACCATAAGATATAACCTCGAAAGGTTATTCCCTATACAACTATGGTCACAAAATACGTTTGGTCGGATCCTAATGATCGACCAAACGGGTCGGGTTCAAAAGTCTAAGCGGTTGTCGACACCGCTTGACTTATGACCCTAAACAAGCACTAACCTAAAAGTGACGAGTTAAACATGTTAAAACATGTTTAACTAAGTTGGAAAACTGATTTGTTTTGATACCCAAAAATAGTTCCATCGCAAAATGCACATAATCGTGCATTTTGATCGAAACTTTGACTCGTCACTTCGACTAGTGAACGTGGTAATCAGTAGGTATAGTCGCAAGGGACTATAACCATCGTGATTACAATCACGTTGCAAAGTTCAATTGAACTTTGACTTGACCAAATTATGGTCAAAGCTGAAAGTCAAACACTGTTTGACTTTTAGCTTGAAATAAATGAAACAAGACTAGTTAGAACACTTACAAGTGCTCTAGGATGGAAAAATGACTAAGAATGCTCAGATGGGAGGCCTCCTAAATAGGTAGCAACTCCAACTTTGAGCTTAGAGAGAAGAAGATGAGAAATGAGCATGTTGGAAGGAAGATAGAGCTTGCTATTTATAGGAATCAAGAGTTGATAGGATCATTACATGTGGATTATGTGTTCTCCAAGGAATGATCTACATCCTATAAGTGTTAAGAGACTGATTAGAGGCCAAAACCAACCAATTCAGCTGTTTTGAAGATAAACTGGTTTCTGCCCAGCTCTGTCTGTTGCAGCCCGCGACCCAGATAGGTGATCCTGTCGCGGCCCGCCAGCCAGTCTGGCCAGAAGTTTCAGTTTTTGTCATTTTCAGTCCCTGTAGCTCCAAAACTTGTTTTTCAACGTGTTTAACCTCCGTTAACCCAATTTCAAGGCTCTACAAGGATGTTAAAGCATAGGGGACTTGGAATATGCTTGGAAATATCATGGATGTCGGTTCGTTTGGTCATACAATCGCGTTTTTCGGTTAATTACGACGAAACTAGAACAGACGAGAAAACGTTCCAAATTACATGACGAATGGTATTTTTTCATTCCTATCACTAAAACACAATATTTTAGTGATTACAAAAATTTTTGGATGTCCGGTTATAGTCAGAACGTAAGATATGCACGCATATGCATACTTTCACAGCTTTGATGCTTTTAGTCCCTGGGATCAAATAAGCGTATTTTCGCATACCGAACCCCTCGAACTTATTTCTAAGCTATGTAAAGGATATTTAGGGTATGTTTAGCTTATGATCTTGTTCCGGAGTGTACGTTGCTATGCGAATTGGCAGACTTTTGCAGTTTGTCGCAAACAGTCCCTGTGATCGAATAAACTTGTTTTTGACATACTGAATCCTTCAAAACTTATTTCTAAGTTATGTAAAGGTTATTTAAGGTATGTTAAGCTTATGTTTACGCAACAGTTTGAGTATAACTTTCCAAAAAGTGATTAAGAGCTTGAAATCAAACCAGAATCAAAACATGAAGTTGTCAAACATAATTAAACAAATATTGGGATCAAAACACCATGTTTCATTGATATTTGAAATTGTTCTACGTCGTACAGTGTTTACAAGAGCACAAAGGTTACAATCTCCCCTACTTTAGGAAATTTCTTCCTGAAATTTTAACTAGAGGAAACTTGTGAAAACAAATGTGGATATTTCGCCTTCATTTGGTTCTCAAGTTCCCAAGTAAACTCTGGGCCACGCTTGGACTCCCAGCAAACTTTGACTATTGGTATTCATTTGTTCTTTAGTCTTTTGACTTCACGGTCCATTATCTCCACAGGCTTCTCGACAAAGTGCATTGTGTCATCAACTTGAATTTCGTCGTGGGGGATTTGAAGATTAGTATCGGCTAAACACTTCTTTAGATTTGACACGTGGAATGTTGGGTGAATATTCCCAAGTTCAGGAGGTAGCTCAAGTCGGTAGGCAACCTTTCCGATTATTTCAACAATCTTAAATGGTCCAACATATCGTGGTGCAAGTTTTCCTTTCTTTCCAAATCTCACCACTCCCTTCCAAGGGGATACCTTGAGTAGGACATGGTCTCCGACTTGAAATTCCAAGGGCTTGCGTTGCATGTCTGCATAACTCTTTTGACGGCTTCTAGCTATCAGAAGGTTATCGTGAATTTTCTTGACTTTGTCCATTGTTTCCAGAATGAGTTCAGGTCCAGTAAGCTGAGCTTCACCGACCTCATTCCAACAGACAGGTGAACGACATTTTCGACCGTATAAAGCTTCTAAAGGCGCCATGTTGATGCTAGCATGATAACTATTGTTGTAAGAGAACTCGATCAACGGTAGATGCGAATCCCAATTACCACCAAAGTCTATCACACGTGCTCTAAGCATATCCTCCAGTATTTGTATCGTCCTCTCGGATTGTCCATCCGTTTGGGGATGATAGGCAGTGCTCAGATTTAGTTGGGTTCCCATGGCAGATTGCATGGTCTTCCAAAAGTGAGATGAGAATCGAGCATCACGGTCAGATATGATGTTCAAATGAACACCGTGTCGAGATATAATCTCATCAACATAGATCTTGGCGAGTTTATCAGTAGATAGATCCTCGCGAATAGGCAAAAAGTGAGCTGATTTTGTTAAACGATCAATGACTACCCAAATGGCATCATGACCTCTAGATGCGCGCGGTAACTTAGTGATGAGATCCATCGCAATGTTCTCCCACTTCCATACCGGTATCTCTGGTTGTACAAGAAAACCAGATGGACGTTGATGTTCAGCCTTGACTTTGAGACAAGTTAGGCATTTTGATACATACAAGGCAACATCCTTCTTCATACCCGGCCACCAATACTGAGTACGAAGATCCTTGTACAATTTGTCAGCACCAGGATGGATTGAATAACGAGACTTATGAGATTCGTCCATCACTTGAGAAGATTGTCGTGTTTCGGTATCCACAGTCGGTTCTTGAAATAAATTAACCCATTGTCTTTCGTTTCGAGTTTAAGCTCTAGTTGACATGGTAATTCCTTACCCATCAAGTCTTGTGTAACGCAAGTACGTTGAGCTTGAGAGATGCGGGTTTGAATATCAGATTGAATTCGAACACAATGAAGCTTGACACGTTCCTTTCGACTTAGCGCATCGGCTACGACATTCGCCTTACCAGGATGGTAGCGAATCTCGCAGTCGTAATCGTTCAAGAGTTCAACCCAATGTCGTTGTCTCATGTTTAGCTCCTTTTGATTGAAAATGTGTTGGAGACTTTTGTGGTCTGTGAAAACCACACATTTTGTTCCATAGAGATAGTGTCTC
The DNA here is from genome assembly GCA_030545235.1 of Helianthus tuberosus. Lineage (NCBI taxonomy): Eukaryota > Viridiplantae > Streptophyta > Magnoliopsida > Asterales > Asteraceae > Helianthus > Helianthus tuberosus. Next base: position 500,472 of record JARYGA010059723.1, read on the forward strand.
CAGATTTTCAAAGCAAAAACTATAGCACCTAACTCAAGATCATGAGTTGTGTAGTTCTTCTCGTGTATTTTCAATTGTCTTGACGCATAAGCTATAACCTTACCTCGTTGCATGAGAACACAACCAAGGCCTAGATTCGATGCGTCACAGTAGACAACGAAATCATCATTGCCATCAGGTAAAGATAAGACAGGAGCGTCACAGAGTGTTCATTTCAGGGTTTGGAAAGCTTCCTCTTGTTTGGGTCCCCACTCAAAAGGCTTATTCTTCTGAGTCAAAGAAGTGAGGGGAACCACAATCTTTGAGAAGTTCGCAATGAATCGACGATAGTAACCAACAAGACCAAGAAAAGAGCGAACTTCCGTGGGTGTAGTATGTGTATTCCAATCCTTAATAGCTGCGATTTTGGAAGGATCCACATGAATACCTTACTCGTTGACAATATGACCCAAAAACTAAACTTCCTTAAGCCAAAATTCACACTTGGAGAATTTGGCAAAGAGTTGTTCCTTCTTCAGGAGTTCCATTGTCAGACGAAGGTGTTGTTCGTGATCGGCTCGTGACTTTGAGTAAATAAGAATGTCGTCAATGAACACAATGATGAACTTGTCTAAATAAGGTTTACAAAACCTATTCATTAAGTCCATGAAGATAGCTGGAGCGTTCGTCAAGCCAAAAGGCATGACAGTGAATTCATAGTGACCATACCTCGTGCGAAAAACAGTTTTGGGAATATCTTCTTCGAGTACACGAAGCTGATGATACCCAGAACGCAAATCGATCTTGGAAAAACATGTAGCACCTTGTAGCTGATCAAAGAGATCATCAATTCATGGTAGGGGATATCGATTCTTGATGGTAAGTTTATTGAGCTCACGATAATCGACACACATACGGAAGGATCCATCTTTCTTTTTCACAAATAGGACAGGAGCGCCCCAAGGTGAATAACTCGGACGGATGAATCCTTTGTCAGATAACTCTTGAAGCTGTTTTGATAATTCTTGCATCTCAGACTGTGCAAGACGATAAGGTGCTTTAGCAATCGGGTTGGCATTAGGAACAAGATCAATATGAAATTCGACTTGACGGACTGGAGGCAAACCAGACAGTTCATCAGGAAACACCTCTGGATAATCTCGAACAATCGGAATATATTGAATACTTTTGCTATTGTCTTTCTCCTCTACGACATGTGCCAGAAAGGCCACATATCCTTTTCGTAGGTATTTTTGGGCTTTAGTACACGACATGAGTTTCAAACCATTCAAGGGTTTCTCACCATGAATTTCTAAGATATTACCAGATGACAGAGGAATACGAACGATCTTATCGAAACAAACCACCTCAGCATGATGTTTGGTTAACCAATCCATTCCTATGATAATATCGAAACTTCCAAGTTGCATCAGTGTGAGGTCAATAGGAAAAAGATGGTTATCGAGGTTCAATTGACAATTGCGAATGACAAAATCGAGTACAAGAGGTTCACCAGTAACAATCTCGACAGATAAAGGCTTTCCTCGTTTAGCTCTAGGCATCGCAAGTAAAGGCTCAAAAGCTAACGATACAAAGCTTCTATCGGCACCAGAATCTAAAAGAACAGACGCAGGTTGATGGTTAGCAAGGAACGCACCGTTAAAGACTTTGTTATCAGCATGAGCCATGTTAGCGTTTATGTTGTATGCTCGTCCACAAGCGGGATTTGCATTGGCGTTCACATTTGCAAGCTTCGGACAGTTGTTTCTAAAGTGACCCATTTCTCCACAGTTATAACATGAACCAGGTGGGAATGGAGGTCTAGCAGCGTTTCCCTGTGCTTGTGCTGGGTTTTGAGCGGCTTGATTTGGGACAGATCAACAAATGTTGGCCGTGTGGCAAAGTCTCCCACAAGAGGTACACTGTCGACACACTAGCTGAGCCGAATGGTGACCATTGCACCGATTACAGTATGGTGCGGTACCAGTATATGGCTTCCTCGCAGGAGGCTGTGCCGGTTGGTTCTGTGTGTTCTGGTTGGGTTGTGTAGTAACAACATAGTTTTGGGAAGCCTTACGCTTCCTCGACCTCTTCGACGACTCAACTTTCTTCTTACCCTTTCCCTTGTCTTGAGTGGTGTCGGCTGACTGTTTCTTGTCACCCTTGCGGGTTAGTTTTCCCTTCCTGACTTGGGACTCAGTCAGGGTTGCAGCCAACTCGATGGCCTAACGTACAGTGGTAGGGTTGCTACCAGTAACTATGTCTTGCACAGAGTCAGGTAAACCATCAATATACCTCTCAATCGCTTTCTCCAATGGGGTAACCATAGTAGGACACAGTAAACTCAACTCCTCATAACGATCCGTATAAGCACAATGTTCTCCCCCATCCTGTTTTAGATCATCGAACTCCCTTTCCAATGCCCTAATTTCATGTCGGGGGCAGAACTCTTTCATCATGAGAGCCCAGAGCTCTTCCCAAGTCTGTGCCATCACCACATCGCCACCCCTATCTCTCATCACCCCGTTCCACCATGTTAAAGCACGTTTCTCGAAAACACTAGATGCAAACTCGACCTTTCGCTCATTCGGACATTGAACATGTCTAAATGTGCTTTCCAGACTCTCGAACCATTGTAGGAGCGCAGTTGCTCCTTGAGACCTAGAAAATTTCTGTGGTTTAGCCAAATTGAATGTTTTAAAACTGCACTGAGCATTGTTATTGTTGTTATTGTTATTTGCCAGATTTATCTGAGTGATTAGGTTCGGAATCACAGCAGCAATCTACTGAGCGACTAGGGCTGCGAGTGCAGCATCCTGTGTTTGATCACGTCTAGGAGGCATTTTCGAAAAAGAACAAGGAAACATGTGAAACGAGTGAGAATGACAATTGGATAAACAAAAGAGGTATTGAAAACATCGACGAAACGTAAGGGAGGCGATCGTTCGTTCGTTACCTCGAACAAACAAACGACACACAGTGACTAATCAAAGTAAATGTCACACCCCGACCACGTAAAATAACAAACTGCGACGGAAACGTCGAGGAGTGGAGCGACAGAATTATTGTTTCAACAACCATGGTAATTAAAGTTTTGTATTATTAAAACTAATGTTTACAATGTCTTGGAGTTCAACAAAAACATAACATAAATAACTGTCTTTTAAGTCACTAAGGCCCAAGTCTGCCTAAGTGAAGCACAAACATCATCATGCATTAACACCTGAAACACATGTAAAAATAGGTACGTCAGCATAAAAATGCCTGTGAGATACATAGGTTTTGTTTATGCAGGATTCATGACTTGTAGTTTAAAAGAAGTGTTTAACAAAAATGTAGTCATGAACCTTGTAAAATGTTTTCCTTTATAAAATCATATGAAAATCAAATGATAATAAAAGGACAATGCATGGTTAAATAAATAACCAAGTAAAAGCGAATTTGTATAAAATGTGAAATTTGTAAAACAATGTCGTGTTCTTGTAAAAATGTTTCATGTCCTTGTCAAAGTGGTTTAGATAACGCAACAATGTGTAATATAATAAAAGCACTTATATATAGGAAGTAAACAGCGGTGTATCCACCATGATTTTATCATATAACACATAGCCCTGTTACATAAGTCACTTATCAATAACCAACCAAAATGTCTTGATTAATGTCAAAAATTTTTATGTGTAAACCATGTTCAGTGTCATGTGAGAAATGTATCATGTATAACCAAATGTAATGCATAGCAAGCAGAAAAATATCTACTCAAACTATGTGATATGTCAAAGTGAAAACAAATGTCATGTATGGTGAATAATGTGACAACTGTCACTTTTCCGTACATTCCGTACAATAATTGAACAGTAATTTGTGCTTTGATAACTGTGCATGGTATAGTTTACAAGATGAATGCATTTCTGATTTATGATATACACATACAATGGCATTTCATGTTGCAAGACTTTTATCATTACTACATGCAACACGATATAGTTCTATTAATGCACAGAACAGAATTGGCACCATTATCCGACAAACTAAAAGCACTGATGGGAGTTCAGTACTTAGACAGACATGATATTAAGACACAGAATGAGCACCAGAACCAAGTGATACACTAGGATAGTGTGTAGGAAAGTAGGGATTACAAAACTGCCTTCCTAGTGATGACATAGGTGCCGGAAAGTGCCAGAAACACACTAAAACAGCAAAATTCTGCAGAAAAAAAATAAATTCAGCAATTTTCAGCAATTTAACATCTCATTATAATATAGAAAAGTGGTTTAATGGTCCAGAATACTTTCCTAAGTGTCGGGAACCGAAACTGTCATAAAAGACTACATAAAGCACACTAAACTGCGCAATTTAGCACTTTAACGAACAGTAACGAAACGAATAACTGGACACTACCCGAAGCATCAAATTTTTACTAGAAGCACTGTTTTTAGGTTAAGAAGCTAGTTATGGTCACCAAACATCATATTACATCTCATGAACACAAAACCCCTAAATCCCTAAATTTAATACTTGGGATCTAACTAGATTTAAGTAACTAATACTTGAAATATTACACTTTACCCCCCCCCCCCAATCCAAGGCTAGTTAGACAAGGGCCCCACACATTGATTTTAGTAGATTTTATTTGATTTCCTTTGATTTCTTTCTTAGATTTTATAAGATATTGTCTAGGAATATACCAACAAAGATGCCATATGCTACCTTAAATGTTATAAAATCACTAGTATTATATCATAATCACCATCACCATTCAAGAAACCTCCTTCTTCCTCCCCTCCTCCATACTTACGGCCACCATATCACCACCATACTTCCACCATTATCAACCAAGCTAAGGAGGTTCTAAGGTGCTAGGAGCTTAGTTAGGAAGCTTGGAAGCATCGAATTTGGAAGGACCTCTCTCAAAAGCTATTAACCACCGATTTTCTTCATCACCTTGCTTCTTGATCTTCCCTAGCCTTGTGCTAGTAGTAAGCTTCTTTGATCTTGTTTTTACTCATAATTTTGATGGTTAAAGTGTAAAGTAACTTGGTAAACTAAAGAATCTTAAGAAACAAAAAGATGAACATTAACATAAAGTTCTAAAACATGAAGATCAAGTTGTTCTAGTGTATGTATTGAGCTTGTTTGTTGATTTCTTGTGTTTATGGTGTAGATCACCATATGAAGCTTGCTAGATGATGATTAAACACATGATCTAGCAAGTGTAAGGATAGACCTTGAGAAAGTTGTAATGATCATCCTTTATGTAAATCATGAACTTGAAAATAAACTTGTGTTAGTGAATGATGATTATTTCTACAAGTTATAAGTCTTGAAAATAAAAGATTTCAAGAATAATATTTCCAAGAAACTAAAGTTTACTACAAGATTTAACATGATCATGGTGTTTAAAGGAAGTAAACATGTTTTAAGTGTTAAATCAAAGCCAGAAACATATTGTTAACAAGAAAAATACAAGAAGAAATATTTTTAGAAAATCTTCATACATGTTGTGAAGATCTAAAATTTTCAAGAATGATATTTTTAAATAAATAATCACACTTTAGAGGATAACTAGGCTTACTAATAACACTAGTAAGTTCCTACAAATTTTTACAAAGTTTCAAGTTCATGACATAGTGTAAATTTCATATTTTTGGCACATGGTAAGTCTTGTTCATGTTGTTGATGATTGATGATGATTTTAAAAGAAAATGATATGCTTTGAAAGCATGGAAACCTCCATTTTAAGGGGAAACTATGGCAAAATTTTTGTAGAAATTAAACACTTAGAAAAGTATTGTTAAAACAAGTGTTTATAAGTAAATCTTGAGAATGGTTTTCACATAAAAGTTGCCATAATTTTTATTACAAAAATTACAAATATTGGAGGTTGGTTTTTGATAAATAAAAGTGACTAAGTATATATTGAGGAGAATATATATATCTATACTACTTTATAAAGCATATCCAAAGGACTTCTTAAAGTCATAAAAATTCCCTTAAAACACCTCTAAAGCATGCTGTACAACCCTCTAAAGCACAATATAATTTACAATTCCAATTATGCCCTCCAAAACTTTTACCCTTCACCCGGATCCATCATCAGCCATCCATTTTCTTTCACTTCTTCACACGGATCGTGATCTGACGGATGATATTGTTTTCACACGGATCCACCTTTCCCCTTCCTTCTCTCTCATCTCTCTCACAACTCACATCTCACCAGATCTCATCCGCCCCCAACTCCATGCTTTCTCTCTCCCAGGCGATTTCCAGATCTAGGGTTTCAATAACCCTGAATCATTCATTTTCTCTCAATCCGACAGAAGATCCAGTGGGGTTGACCTCTAGGTACCGTTTTAAACCACATCTAAAGTTTTTGTTTGTTATTTGAGTCTGATATGTTTGTTATTTGTGTTGAATCGTTCATTTTCTCTCAAATCTGACAGAAGATCCACTGGGTTTTTCTCTATTCGGCACAAGATCCACTGTGGATGACATCTAGGTACCGTTATAAAACCACATCTAATGTTTTTTGTTTGTTATTTGAGTCTGATTTGGATCTGGTTAAAATTATGTTTGCGAGGCAATGCTTGAACGGGTCTCTGACATGATGGAAAAGGATTTGACATCTAATGTTCCGTTATAAAACCACATCTACTGTTTTTAGTTATAAATTATACGATTGCTATTGTTTACTTCATTTTATCAGCATAAAAAATGGTTTAGGTGGTAGGTTTCTTGAGCAGATCGGCGGCAAATGAGACGCGATTCCGGCAGTACATGGTGGTCAAGGTTGGTTCCGACAACCTGATTTTGATTTAGCGGCCACATGTATGTTTTTCGAGAACGGAGGTATGTCCGACGACCTTCTTTTTATTTGTTAAGGTAATATGCTTCTGTTTCTATTAGATTTAGCAACTGATGTTGACCTTTTGTAGTTCTGGAGGCTTTAATGATGATTCTAACAGCTGTAGTAGCCATTTGTGACACCACGAGAGGCTATTAAAGGTATTTTTATGGTGTATGTTAGTTATGTATGTTGTAATTGTTTTTTGGTATGTTATTGAATTGGCGTATTAGTTGAATATATCTCGGATCTAGCCATCATGGAGCATTCATGGGAGGATAACGTAACAGAAATACGGGCCAACACTTAAAGTCTTCACACATCAAGGTCCGTACACTGCCTCTGTAAAGATGGTGGTGGTATGTCGCTCCTGGTGGTAGTCGTTCGGCAACAACCAGGGTTTCAGGACTAAGTGTAGTGGCGACGGAGCTACTGGTTGTAGCAGATGGTGACTGCGGGAGATTACAGGGTTTCAGTGACCCAAAATCCGACACAATCAGTGGTGTTCAAGCAACACAGAAGTAGAACCTAGCTCTGGCGAAGGAAACAGATGCAATCTTTGTTCAGATCATAGACAACTTCACCTCAGGTATGATTCCAGTAACCCAAAGGGTTTCGATCAGATTTTGTAAGTACAAAATATCAGAATTTAAATTCGTGTGGTTGGATGATTGCTGATGGTCTAATGATGATCTGTTGCCCCGATATTTTAGTTAAATTACTTAGGTTTAATATGAATTACACTTGGACCATTGTTTTAAACTAAATTGTATTGATGGTCAAAACAACTGTTATATAAAGGTAATGAGTAATTTGTTTAGTAGTTATATCTGGATGAATGTTCTAACTGCATTTTATTTAATGTTTTTTTTCGATTAAATGAGACCACCAGTTGAAATGACCCTTATCTTTGTAGAATCATTACACACAACTACTGGAAAGTTGGGTTCTTTCACTCTTTTGCAAATTCAAAACCAGCAATGCGTAAATGGCAGCATAGAGTTACGGGTTCTATGAACCAAATGTGTTGCTTATTGTGTTATGCGGATATAGAGACACATGACCATCTATTTTTTCAATGCAATTATTCGAGATCAGTATGGCATAGTGTGCGGAACAAAGTTGACATGAACTCGGTTCAGGAATCGTGGGATGAGATTACGAGTGGGCTAGTTTAGAGAGCAAAGTCCAAAGCTATTTATGCGGTGGGTAGTAGATTGCTTGTTGCGGCGGCGGCTTATACCATTTGGAATGAAAGGAACTCGAGATTTTTTAGTAACAAGTTGAGGCCTCCGGAGAAGATTGTTGAGATTATTCTAAACATGGTGAGAACGAAATTAATAGCCTTCAAGTATAAGCCAACAGCTAATGTTAAGCGTTTTTTGGAAGAGTGGAAGCTGAACAAGGAAGACCTTCTTGAAGATTGAAGAACATGTATCTAGTTTGTGTTTTGTTCTAGATTTGGTTGTTTTGTATGGTTGTTTTCTTGTTTACTCTTTAGCGGTATGCCGCAAAGAGAACTAGGAGGCATTTGCTAGCCTTCCTACTTGTTTTTATTGGTTGTTATAAAAATCACCGGGGTAACCCTTTACCCAAAAAAAAAGGCGGAAGTCAAACCAAGACTCCCAGTTTTGAGTGCAGGAAAATTTTACTATTCAGAGGCTGTTAAACATGTCCATTATCTTGATCTGTCATTGACATTGCCATTTCTCAGGAAATCGAAATACTACTTGGCACATCTCATTGGGCAAGGGAATGTGACTTTTTATGTCACACCACCCAAAATACCATAGGCGGAAACCCCCGCGAGGCGTGTGACGTACCAGGATCCAAGCCACCAATCACATTGAACTCATAAATATGTTTAAATAAAACTTTCATTCATTAACTTAAAGTGTTACAAACGTTACATATCATGCATCGTATACAGCGGAAGCATAACTCATTTGTTAAGTATTTCGTAAACCATGTGTACATAAACCATTAAGCTTGTATTGAGATTCCAAGTATAACGACCCATGACCACTCCAGCTTTCCAGACAGCAAGTTCCACAAGATATAACCCTATAGACCTGCAAGCATGCAGACAAGTGTGTCAGACGACGCTGGTGAGTTCAAAGTTTTGTTAACGCGTTTAGTTACCAGATGTGTGTATAAAACAGTTCAATAGTTTGATTTGATGATGTTATTAACTCGATTACCGTATGTGGCTACTAGATGTGAATGCCCAACCCCAATGCCTCTATCTAGGCATTGGTCAAGTGGTCAAGGTAATTAGTTCAACTAACAACCTCGAGTAGATGTAAGGGGTCTTATATATACACGATGTTAATGCCCAACCCCAATGCCTCTATCTAGGCATTGGTCAAGTGGTCAAGGTAATTAGTTCACGCCCGTCCTTTCGGCACGGTGTGAGGGTGCCAAACCTAATAGCGCTATCAACTAAATACCTCGTTGCCTTATCGGCAACAATCGGTAGATGTAGGGGGTCTTACATAATAAAAACTAAGTAATAACAAACATCCCATTAACCTGCATTCCTCCCTGGAACGTTACCCGATATCCCTTCCCGGGATGCATGCTTGGAAAAGAGCAGTGAACTCACCTTGGTTTGCTCGGTAGAACTAGTTACTTGTTCACACATAATCAGTCAAAGCCTAGGATGTTCATGTTTAAGTGATTAGTTTTCATTCGCATGGTTCACGTACAATTTACATTCATAGTATGCATTCGAACAATATAACAGTTACTCAAGTTCATACGATTCCACAATTCTCATGTATGTTTCACAACGATGTTAACAATTACATGTACTACTCATAACCACCAAGTCACATATATTATACAGTTTGCATTCATCACAGGGTCAGTGTACAACACGTATCCTACATATCACGTAATAGCCATTAACTTAAGTATCGGCTATTTACACAAATCGAATAATGTTTCTCACTCCCTAGGTAACATTATCAACATGTAACAGATAAAGTTTGGAAAAGTGGTCCGACAACTTGTAGTTTGTTAATGAATTCTAACAGTCCCCATGTGGTTACCCTATTCAATGTCATAGGAATACTAAGTTGCATTGTCGGCCATATATTGCTAATTCACATTTAGTCATGAGGTCCAATTAAAATCAAGCATCATCAGTTCACTAATAAACAGTTTGCTACCATGTCTTTATAACACCAAACATGTATGGGTTCGTTCACATACATTATATACAAATTCACAATTAACTACATATACCATTAAACCACCCTGTTGGCTACCCCGAATGCAAGCCCAAACAATAAGGCCCACTTGATCCCGCTAATGCGAGAATATACATTTTGTAATAATTGTATGAAACACAAATACTTATACTCAAGGGTTCTCGTGATTCATATAACATAATTAGTGTAACATATTCAAGTCTGTTTTATAATTTCCAATCCCAAATTACTAAATCAACAAGCATGCAATAATCAATTGTACTTGGCGCATATACTACTTGTACCTAGCAAGAAATTTCCAAATAGCATTTTCTCATATAATTCGAAACAGATAAGACAAAAAGAAACCAAATAATGTTCAATCAATCATGTGGTCCATCATCTTCTCTCCTATACACATGCAGTAACTTAGTTCTTGACAATTGTTTTTCCGATTTATAATTTTCACCATAAACATTCATTCTAATTAATGTATCTCGATCTCACATAATATTCTCATAGCCTGATCATCATCAAAGAAATAATCGACATATTGTAACACTTTGCTAATCATAATAACAATCAAATAGGAATTAACATACACGTGGATTTACTAACCAAGATATTCGATTAATAAGGTGATGTCTCGAGAGGGGGGGGGGGAAGGTTTCGCCATCGTTCTCCAGGAGAAAAGAGAAGGAATGCTAGGGTTTTGCTAAATATGATTTTGTAAAGATATGCGGGTACAAAGTGGTTATAATGTGAGGCCCAACTAAGTCCATGCAACCTAAACAGTGAACGTCATCTGATAAGGGGGGTGGCCCAAGTTTAATACTTTCTTATAAGGAATTGCATGTGAAATAAGTCTTGGTCCAATCACTATAATCGGAGATGGCAGGCCACATGGTCATTATTGTTGTCTAATTACTTTTTAGAGAAGGTCCAATAAAATCGAATGAGTTTGGTTAGTTCACGTGATTGAATCAGTGGGCTCAGTTCATTATCAAATCCAGCAGTCCATTAAACAAATTTCGAAAACAGGATTGTAACAAGTAACGTGTCGGGGAAAGACCTATGAAAACTCGGGTTGTCACATCATCCCCAACTTGAAAGAAATTTCGTCCCGAAATTTGATAAGTAATCCGAAACAACAAGATGTTACGTTAACTCAGGATGACTGTGGATTTTCCCAGGTGCCACATCATCCCCAACTTGAAAGGGAATTTTGTCCCGAAATTCCTCGATGATATCAAGAGTTGATTACTGGAGATATTAGAGCTCCCTTTGATTATTACGCTCCCATAAGGACTTCGGTCCACGTACTGAGTTCTAACCAACTCTTACGACCGAACTTTGGCTATGTTAACTAACCTTAACTTCTTGGTCCATGTTTTCAATAAATTCCTTGACAAATACAACTGATCAGTTAACCTTAGACTCTGGTAAAGGTATCACAAGTGTTTCATCGGACAAACACTGCCTTAAATTCGAGGTATAAATATCATCGTGAACGTTATTCCATTTTGTCAGTTAACTCAAGTTTGTGTGCCATGACACCGATTCGTTCTAGAGATCCGGATGTCCCAACGCATTGTAAATTAAGCTTGCCATGTTGTCTATAGCGTACCGCACCCTCCCAGGGTAGGACTTTCGATTATAACACGTTCGCCTACAGCGAGCTCCCAGTGTTTCCTAAGCTTATCAGCTTTCGTGACAGTCACGCGTTGCCGTCAAACAATTTCCGATCCAAGCAATCTTTAAGAGTTTCGAGTACAAGTCCTGGATTTGTGATTAGGTTGTCACTCACCGTAATCCAACAAGGAGACTAGCGTTACTGTCCATGCGATGCCTCAAACAGAGCTGTATGCATACTAATACGGTAACAGCTGCAGTAGAGCTCCCCCAAGATAAGTCTCCTTCCCAAATGTTTACTAAAGTCGATCACGCACGTGCCCACAGCATGTCTTCATGTGTCCGGATGGTTCGTTACTCTGCCCGGTTGTCCTACAGTGATAAGTAATGCTCATGTCTAGATGTGAGCCAACGGTGTTGCGTATTGTCTGCCTAAAATCAGGTATAGCTCAAAATCAAAGGTAACAGGAGTTGGCACCTCATGCCTAAAAGCTGCCTCTCTCAAAGGAGCATTCACAGCTGTGACGACTCGTCCATTTCCTTAATTGCAAGAAGGCGTGCTGGTAGCGTGAGGCAATCAACGATCGCCCAAGTGATATTGTTTCTGTTTTGAGTTGTAAGTAGTCTAGTGCCAGATTCCACGGCAGTCTGTTCTCATTTCCATATGGGTGTTTCTGGTTGCTGATACTTTACCTTGACTTTCCGACTAGTCAAACATCATTCCCATGCATAGCTAGGTGGGCCTTCATGCCCGGTCACCAGTACAAGATTTACAGATCCTAACGTCTCTCATCAAAATCCAGACATCTAGAATATCGAAACCGGTGTGCTTTGCCCATCACAAGTTTCCTAAAGTTGCCAAGTAATGAGATCCACACTCGTTCTTTGAGGTAGCGAATATCGTCCGTCCTTCCAAAGGTTGCTTCTCCATGCCCCACATGGGTTCAACTTGAAAATCCTCTTCCAGTTCGAACAGAGTGAGTCTGATCAGGTAAGTTAGAGTCGATAGTGAGCTGCAAAGCTCATATACGTTCAAGTTCCACAGCCGTAATCCTCCCAAAAGTTCCATCCCACGATGCCATTTACTGATTTAACTCTTTCGAAACCAAGCTCCACTGGAGGCCCTTGTGATCAGTCTAAGTAACGCATTCGGTACCGTCCAAGTAATGCCTCCAAGCAAATCCAAGGACCACGGTGTCCACCACCGGTTGTGTGTCGTGCAGTTCCTCTTTGTAACTCCATTACGTAAGTCATCACTCTCTCGTGTTGCGTCGACGTGTAACTGGGACTCTGATTCGAACCATAATGATATACCACTGAATTACCCGCACCCTCAGGTAAAGACGATGCTCAGTGCATTGCAGAGCTGGGATTCGAAAGCTGCGCGACCTCTGAAAGTCCTACGATTAATCAACGATATCATCAAGTGAGACCAAGAAATTGTTGTATCCTCGAACGAGTCTTAGCGAGGTTCACGTGCATTCCCACTTCGTTGATTATATGACCCAAAAAGGTTATCTCTCGAATTCAGAAGTTACATTTATTAAGACTTCGTGCGGTGTGGCTCCTCCCTCAGGAGCTCTTAAATAAGATACAAAGTTGTCGATGATGCTCTTTTCTCCTGGAAAGGATTCAAAACGTCACCCAGTAGCATGGTTGGTTCACATGGTCCATAAAGCTGTTGGTATGATAATTACTCCAATGGTCATGGAATACAAAGTCGTATGGCCGAATTGCGTTTGATAAGCCGCTTTACGAACATCCTCCCCTTGAACTTGCATCTGCTAATAGTTTGCTAGTATATCCATCTTCGAATGAAAATTCATCCCTTGCAACTAGTCAATAGGTTGTCAATACATGGTCGAGGCAATTAGTTCCCCAACTGTCGCGTTGATGAGTTCTCGATAGTTAGTACCCGCACAAAAAGGCTTATCTTCACGGATGAAACTGGGGCTCCCCAAAGAGAAAAGTTAGATCCAACAAAACTCCTGTTCAATAGTTCATGTAGTTTATTAGACAACTCTTGCCACCCTCCTGGTGCAAGACGGTATGAGTACGAGTAATCAGGGCTGCCTCTGACATGAGATCAAACTGAGATTCTGCCTAGCAGTTGTGAAAGTAAACCTGAAAGTTCCTCGAGTAGCACACTGAGAGGGATCACGAACAATCAGTGGATCTTTCCGTTGTCGCTTCCAAACTTCCACAGTTGAGATGGCGCTAACCCTTGCGCCATTCTGATGCTTTGGAACAAATAACGATTCTCCACTCAAGGTTTTCTCCTTACAGGGTATGTCCACGCAGTTTCTGGATAACCCATCCACACCAACTACTGCATTGTAACCATCAGGGATAGTAGAAGGAAGGTCGACGTCGATCACTCATCCCACGAGGTCGAGTTTGCATCCCAACAAACATACGAGGCTTCAATTGTCTTGCCATCAGCCGATTCCTCAACAGGTCTGGTCTCGGGAAGTATCAGGGTTGAATAGAACAGGAACGAAACGATTAGTTTCCAAGGACGTACTGGCCACCATGTTGCTGTAATCCTGGCGTTGCCCACACCAGCCCCAAGTGCCCTTCCATGAGCATCATGTTGTTGTTTTCGCTACGAGAATTTCCAGTGTTGTCGTCGTTCCCCTGGTTGTTGTCGTCTTGGTTTAACAACGGCCCATCCATGTCGTAGGCACCTTCATTCCCATACTGAAGGCTACGATTGCGAGTACATTGATGTTGCCATGACTATTGCCTCTAATATCGTTGCTCGAAATGGAGCTCTACGATCTTTCACCGACCAAGTCCATATTTCCACGTTCTGTGCCACACCCTAACGCCCTACTCGCTGTGCTGGTAGTCACACATTCCACACTATAATCTGTTGTCATTGCTAATGTTCCGATTGATTCGTAAAAGTTGACTCCCACGAGTCACTGACTAGGGTTAAAGATTCGATTGGAGTCAGTTCGCTGGCGTTCGTTGTCGGTAATCGGGGTTGTCCAAATACTGAAGTTGGTAAAGTACTACACTCATCCTCTTGTCCATCGTACCAGCAAGTTGTTTGAGTATTACTCAGTACATTTCAAGAGTGTTGCAGAAGTGATCACACTTCGGGATTTAGGGAGTCAGTGTGTTAGGTTCCAACAAACGAAGATATCTGAAGAAGGTAATAACCAATCATTCGACGCTACAACATCCAACTCAGGGACGTTCGTACAAGCACCTAACATTCTACACAGTTTGCTAGACGTTCTAATGGGTGTTCAGGTAATATTCGATAACATCAGGATTTGTAAGGGTTCAGTGAGAAGTGAAAAGTTCATTTTCAAGTAAGAGTCAATCACTGCTATGACTCCTATAGATTGTTGTGTGTCACATCAACCAAATAACAGAGCGGAACCCCTTTTTCACTTGTTAAGCCTCACTGGGACTCGCATGCACCCCACACTATTATTATGTGTGCACCCACAATAATATTGTGATTTGCATGCTCATCTCAGTTCCTCCTAACTCATGTCAAATGGTCCCTCAAACTCAGATGTCCAGCAAAGAATATCACGAAACAGGGGTCACGAATGTTTAGGGAAATACCACCCTATCAGTCATATAACACGTGCAAGTAATACGCAAATTCATACTGTTGTGTTAAACGTGCAATCACATGCAATATCATAGGTAAGTGTTCACTAGTTATGCAATGCAGTGAGTATATGAGAGACGAACCTTGCAATCTGGAGCTGAGTGTCATAGTCGTATTCACGTTTTCAGAGTTGTCAAAACTGTTCGGTTATAGTTTGGTTTTATAAAAACGTTTTAAAACCAAGTTCACTATAACCAGTGGCTCTGATACCAAACTGTCACACCCACAAAATACCACAGGCGGAAACCCCCGCGAGGCGTGTGACGTACCAGGATCCAAGCCACCAATCACATTGAACTCATAAATATGTTTAAATAAAACTTTCATTCATTAACTTAAAGTGTTACAAACGTTACATATCATGCATCGTATACAGCGGAAGCATAACTCATTTGTTAAGTATTTCGTAAACCATGTGTACATAAACCATTAAGCTTGTATTGAGATTCCAAGTATAACGACCCATGACCACTCCAGCTTTCCAGACAACAAGTTCCACAAGATATAACCCTATAGACCTGCAAGCATGCAGACAAGTGTGTCAGACGACGCTGGTGAGTTCAAAGTTTTGTTAACGCGTTTAGTTACCAGATGTGTGTATAAAACAGTTCAACAGTTTGATTTGATGATGTTATTAACTCGATTACCGTATGTGGCTACTAGATGTGAATGCCCAACCCCAATGCCTCTATCTAGGCATTGGTCAAGTGGTCAAGGTAATTAGTTCAACTAACAACCTCGAGTAGATGTAAGGGGTCTTATATATACACGATGTGAATGCCCAACCCCAATGCCTCTATCTAGGCATTGGTCAAGTGGTCAAGGTAATTAGTTCATGCCCGTCCTTTCGGCACGGTGTGAGGGTGCCAAACCTAATAGCGCTATCAACTAAATACCTCGTTGCCTTACCGGCAACAATCGGTAGATGTAGGGGGTCTTACATAATAAAAACTAAGTAATAACAAACATCCCATTAACCTGCATTCCTCCCTAGAACGTTACCCGATATCCCTTCCCGGGATGCATGCTTGGAAAAGAGCAGTGAACTCACCTTGGTTTGCTCGGTAGAACTAGTTACTTGTTCACACATAATCAGTCAAAGCCTAGGATGTTCATGTTTAAGTGATTAGTTTTCATTCGCATGGTTCACGTACAATTTACATTCATAGTATGCATTCGAACAATATAACAGTTACTCAAGTTCATACGATTCCACAATTCTCATGTATGTTTCACAACGATGTTAAAAATTACATGTACTACTCATAACCACCAAGTCACATATATTATACAGTTTGCATTCATCACAGGGTCAGCGTACAACACGTATCCTACATATCAGGTAATAGCCATTAACTTAAGTATCGGCTATTTACACAAATCGAATCATGTTTCTCACTCCCTAGGTAACATTATCAACATGTAACAGATAAAGTTTGGAAAAGTGGTCCGACAACTTGTAGTTTGTTAATGAATTCTAACAGTCCCCATGTGGTTACACTATTTAATGTCATAGGAATACTAAGTTGCATTGTCGGCCATATATTGCTAATTCACATTTAGTCATGAGGTCCAATTAAAATCAAGCATCATTAGTTCACTAATAAACAGTTTGCTACCATGTCTTTATAACACCAAACATGTATGGGTTCGTTCACATACATTATATACAAATTCACAATTAACTACATATACCATTAAACCACCCTGTTGGCTACCCCGAATGCAAGCCCAAACAATAAGGCCCACTTGATCCCGCTAATGCTCTAATATGCATTTTGTAATAATTGTATGAAACACAAATACGTATTCTCAAGGGTTCTCGTGATTCATATAACATAATTAGTGTAACATATTCAAGTCTGTTTTATAATTTCCAATCCCAAATTACTAAATCAACAAGCATGCAATAATCAATTGTACTTGGCGCATATACTACTTGTACCTAGCAACAAATTTCCAAATAGCATTTTCTCATATAATTCGAAGCAGATAAGACAAAAAGAAACCAAATAATGTTCAATCAATCATGTGGTCCATCATCTTCTCTCCTATACACATGCAGTAACTTAGTTCTTGACAATTGTTTTTCCGATTTATAATTTTCACCATAAACATTCATTCTAATTAATATATCTCGATCTCACATAATATTCTCATAGCCTGATCATCATCAAAGAAATAATCTACATATTGTAACACTTTGCTAATCATAATAACAATCAAATAGGAATTAACATACACGTGGATTTACTAACCAAGATCTTCGATTAATAAGGTGATGTCTCGAGAGGGGGGGGGGAAAGGTTTCGCCATCGTTCTCCAGGAGAAAAGAGAAGGAATGCTAGGGTTTCGCTAAATATGATTTTGTAAAGATACGCGGGTACAAAGTGGTTATAATGTGAGGCCCAACTAAGTCCATGCAACCTAAACAGTGAACGTCATCTGATAAGGGGGGTGGCCCAAGTTTAATACTTTCTTATAAGGAATTGCATGTGAAATAAGTCTTGGTCCAATCACTATAATCGGAGATGGCAGGCCACATGGTCATTATTGTTGTCTAATTACTTTTTAGAGAAGGTCCAATAAAATCGAATGAGTTTGGTTAGTTCACGTGATTGAATCAGTGGGCTCAGTTCATTATCAAATCCAGCAGTCCATTAAACAAATTTCAAAAACAGGATTGTAACAAGTAACGTGTCGGGGAAAGACCTATGAAAACTCGGGTTGTCACATTTTACCTTTTTGAAATACGTTAAATGTGATGGTTTGTACTATAAGATAATGACATAGATATTTTTTTATTAGTAATTAGGATATCGAGTCACCAATTGTACTTTTTTTGTATATAATCATAGTTATTAAATGATATTCCTTGTTACAGGACATCATCTGATACAACTACGAGCAAAAAATCGATGGGTCCAGGGCAACATTGAGATTGAGATTGAGCTCGATTCGTATTTTCTTTAGCATAGGTGACTGGTCATGACGAGTTTCAAAAGATCCAAAGCAAGAGGTAAGTTATTGCTAATCTTTCCTATCTCAAAATGATCCAAGTTCAAGTTTAAGTAGACTTCTAGATCAAGGAAGTTGAGGCGCTCTTCTTCGGGAAGTCATAGAAAAGCGCATGCCTTATCGGTCATTGTACGCGCTTAATAAAGATGCTCATTTTGCATGTTGGTTCGCGTTTGACTACATATGATGATCCCCTAAACGTGAACTATGGCAACAACCACAGCGTCACATAAGAATTTGTTCAAATTATCTTATAAATCTTGCTTTTTTTTATTTCCAAGATTACACGGTAAGATAATGCACCAAGTGGGTGTGGAAGATTTCACCAGATCGGTTTGGATTTTGCTCTCACTGGCGGCTGTAAATGGTAGTTGTCTGGTTAAGGTAGCGATTCCGACTACTTACAAACTTTAAGGTATGAATATTCAAGATTTGATTCAAGTTGACTGATTTCATATGGTTTTGTTTTATATAAGGGTCTTTTGCTATTATTCATATTAACATAATTTTGTTTTATTGTAATTTTTTTACCGTTACAGTGTCGACAACATCTTGATTTGTTGCTGGAAAGCATCCCGACTATGTTTCTGAATGATAAAACTGTTGACTCGGTTTTTGGTGCCGCGATGAAGGTACCAAATTTGACTATTCGTGTCAATATATTTTGTCTCTGATTATCAGATTATTTATAGTATATGTGACTATTGTTAATTATTTGAATTATGTTTAGCTCGATTAGCGTAGCATGTACATAAATGATGGTCATATTCTTAAATGGTGTATTTGTGTAGAATGAAGAACCTTTGGTTGATAATTGTCATCATGATCTTATATCCATCTTCAAATGTGGCAAAATGGAGGACAAGTTGTTTGATTTTATTTTGTCTAGGAAGCAATCTGCTAAAGCTTTATTTGAGCATTTCACGTAAGTTCAACTTTGTAAGCTATTCTTTCTTTCTAAATGGTCATCATGTGTTAAGAATTTTATTTGTAATTTTAAAACTGCAGTTTAGAGATGGAAAAGTTGGCTGGTTGGGGTATATTAGCGTGATCGATTTCAATTTTGGCATGTGTTGCTTCTTGATCACAGGTAACGGTAATAAACTTATTTTTTAACAGTTACAAAGTCACTTATAGCTTGTCTTCAATCTTCGATTTCTATTAGCATATGGGTGAGGTCGTGAGCGTTTAAATGTAATTTGATTTCTCACTAGATCAGCTTATTCAAATTAGCATATTTTTGTTTTATAATCGTTTATTTGTTTAAATTGTGCATTTTATGTTCTTCCATACGCTTGTTTAAGTGATGGTGGGACTGGAAATATTAAGAAGAGGGAGAAGAGCTTTAAATTTAAGGGGAATAGTAACAAGATTGGATCATCTGGTGGTGATGTTGCAGATGTGGAGATGTGGGATACTATTGCTGGAGCCGATTCAGAGGTACATTTTAGTTTTAAATTGGTTTCGTTTATACTTTAGAGTGGTTATAATATGGATTATTTTGATAGAACAAGGTAACAAAATTTCTGCATCAGCGAGCACAACCCCAGTGAGCCCGGTGTAACGCCGCAACCAGCGCAGTTCCTGAAGAAACTATTATGATAGAGCAGAGATATAAATGCTTTCTATGCAAGAGGGATCTTGCTAACATCAAAAGACCCGATGTACCAACTCGCAGCCCTACTGCCCGTTGTAATACTTCCAATCATGTTAGAGCACTTCCATGAATGATTCATTTATTTAAAGATTTGCTATAAATTTTTTATCGACAATCATCTTAGAACTGACCAGCAAAAACATGTCTTTAATTATCACAAAAGTTTTCAAGTCTTGATCCAAATCTTGATAAGATTTTGTATCACCCTTTTGTAACTAAATTTACGAAGGAGCATCAGCTATAAGTTTAGTTAAAAAAATGATAATTTAGTTTCTGTTGTGTTTAATTGTGTTTAGGTTCATGTATTTTGTGTTCACTTTGTCGTTGTTGCCATTGTAAGCTGTGTTTGATTGTTTTGTACCCAAAATAATCATTTTTTAATCGGCCCATCCTTACCCGAACCGAAATAGTCCTTACTTAAGCCGGCACGTAGTTACCTGAACCAGGTAAGGCACATCCGTAAAGCTTGGTTTTGAATGATATTTGATTTGGTCAGCGACTTGTCATTCTTCATGCTTCTTAATTGTTTTTTTTTCCTCAACAAATATATTTTTAGAGGATTATTAGTTTTATATCCAATAATTTTATTTGTTGTTATCAGCAACTCTGATACAAAAATTGAAGATATAGCGGCTTACGGTTTACGTTTTAAGATTATTAGTGAACCAAATATTTTTATAATAGTGATCCAAATATTTGAAAAAACATTATTAGCGAACCAAATATTTTTAGTGTTCCAAATATTTGAAAAACAAAATGGTTTAGGGGCTGCATAAATTCAAAAAAGTCAAAAGTCAAAACTATTTTAGTTGATTTGTAGAGCTTTTCTAATAGTTCTATTTCTTAAATATAATAGTAATCTCTCAATTCATTCAATGAACTTACAAATACGCGTTCATCAGTTACAAAATGTATTCGAGGAACTAATATTTTCAAACCAAGTAACATTTACAAATCGTAAAGGAAGTTATTCAATCAACTGATAGTTGTATACAACATAAATAGTTTAAAGTAGGTACATAACAAAAACTAACGGCAAGAGCTAAAACCATGAATAATCTTAACGTGGTTTGTGCATTGAAGAAAGACATGATTATTTGTCAAATAAGACGCACCAATGTTTTAGCGATCAGAGGAACAAGCAATAGATGGGTCATTGACAAACATCAATGCTACCGATAAGAAAACCAGTGTACCATACACAAAACGAGTACCGTATTTTAAATTGTTGCCGCCTCATCGCGCAGGTTCCGGCTAGTATATATATATATATTGATGTCACAACTTGTGTGATTATTTGTACATTATGTGTACTAGTTATATTATTTTAGGACTTGAAATAATATAACTCATCTATGTACCAAGAAATTACAATCCAAAATATTACCAAAAATTCTAAGGAATAAATATACAAGTTACACACAAAATATTGGTGAAACCAAATGAAAGAATGTAACTAAAAAAATATTCCGGAAAACTTACTCATAAGTATACTTTTGGTAAATAATATTTTGGACATCAAAGGAACAAAAATATGATTTTTACAATTATTACAAATTTATATCATATTTTTTACAAGGAAAAAATATATTATTTTTGGAAGTAAAAATATATTTTCTTGGAATTTTTAGAAGATATAGTATTTTTGGGAAAAATATATATTTTCTTGAGAAAACTTGAAATACATTATTTTTGGGGAAAGATAAGTTGATATATATTTCTAAGTTGGACTTGAAAAAATGTATTACTTTTGGAACTTATGTGAAAATACAAATATTTTGCCAAAGGAAAAATTATAAATAATTTTTCTAAGAAGTATTTCTTAAGGTATATGTATTTTGGAAATATATATTGGTGAACTTTATTAAAGATAATATTTCGGAAAAATTATTACGAATTAAGTATAAGAATACCTAATGAATACAAGAAAATACGTATTCTCATACATATAAATGCACTCCGGAATACAACACCGATAGATGGCAAAAATATACAAGTATAAGAATACAAATACACCCATCCTTGGGAAGGAAATACATATATGAATACTTGGGAAGTATAAAGTTAATATATATTGTTTTAACAATTACTTCAAAATTTGATAAATGTAATTTAAGTTAAAATATTTATTATTTTAACAAATAATTATATGACTTGGAATAATACCGAAGGCACAATAAAACGTAACTCAAAAGCACTAACTAATACAAAGTCAAGGCACTACCCGCTCGCCTAATAGACAGTAGTACATTGTAGGTTGTCGTGCACACAAATAGTGGCTTGAGTTTCGTCGGATTGAAGAACGCAAAACTGTGAGTTCATGTCCCCCTTTTCTCTTAACTGTTTTTGGTTTTATAACTCTCGGGGGTTGGAATACATGTTACGCATGTTTAAACAGTATGAATTGACTATGAACTGAACTATTAGATCATGTGAGCATAGACTAATTTTTTTTTTTTTTGGGTAAAAGGGTTACCCCGGTAATTCTATATATCAACAAACAAAAAACACAAGTAATGTGGAGAGCCCACACTAGTTCAAAAATGGGACAACCCCCATGAGAGTACACCCGAACAAACAAACACAAAACAGCCAAGACATCAAGAACAAACCTACTAGACTATAATCTAGAGAAAACAAAAAACAAATTAATCAGCCGCCTTCATCCTCCAACCGGCTTGAGAAAATCTCCCAGGATTCCAACAATCTTCTAACATTAGTGCTCTCCTTAAACTTCACCCCCATTAGCTTATATCGAACCGTCTGCAAGATTAAATCACTCAGAACATCAGGGGGTCTAGTCTGGTTCTTGAAAATTCTGGCATTACGCTCTTGCCAAATAAAATAGATCGCAGCTGGAACTATGAGGTGACTAATGAAATTAATCGCTGATTTGGACTTTGCTCGAGCCGCTAACCATTCAACAATAGCTTCCCAATCTGGATGAACAGTATTCATTCCCCCCTTACCACGAACCTTGATCCAAACTTGAGTAGAGTAGTTACAGTCAAAAAATAAATGCTTATGAGAATCAGTATCCGCATAGCATAGAAGACAACACATCATATTCATGTTTTTCCTTCTTGACAAATCCCATTGCAAAATTTTATCTTGAGTTAGGAGCTTACGACGAATCACCAGCCACTTGAGGAATGCATGCTTAGGAATACATTGAGAAAACCATACAAGTTTTGTCTAATCGACCTCCTCAGCTCGATATCTAATAGAATGCCAAACCCGAGATGAAGAATATTCAGCTAGATCATAACCATCCTTCCACATGAGTTGATCAGATCGATTCGAATCCGGATGAACATTATCAAGCTGAATTAAGATAGGATAAGTATCTCTTCACGCCTCAGGCCACCTCCAAACCCCATTATCATGAATTTCCTGCACCGTAGACTTAAGAGAAAAACCCGCATTTGAGATGGTTCTGGGCATCAAAATATTACCAAGCGGACCTAGATGGCTCCACCAATCAAACCAAGCTGAAGTATTGCTTCCATTACCCAACTTAGACCAAATAAAATTCCTAATAAGAGGTCTGAGCTGCAATAACTTCCGCCAACTACAACAAGAAGATGCCACAACCTTGCAAATCCAGAAGCTATGACCTTTAAGCCTATACGAGTGAACCCACTCCACCCACAAAGAATCACGTTTAACCAAAATACTCCAAATGTGAGAAATCATTAACGCTTTATTAACATCTCCAATCCTGCGAATACCTAAACCACCCTCATATTTTGGAACACAAATAGATTTCCAAGAGGCTTTGGCCTTCCCCTTATGAAATAAACCATCCGAAGACCACAAAAAATTACGCATTTTAGCTTCCAATTCAAGAATGATCCGATTCGGAAGGATAAACACAGAAGACCAGAATATATGCATAGACGAGAGAACCGAATTAATAAGCTGTAATCTACCTGCAAAGGAGAGAAGCTTATTTTTCCAGTTGGTAATACGTTGCTCCAATCTATCCACAAGAACCCTGCAATCTTTATAAAGAAGACCAGTTGAGATAAGAGGAACTCCCAAATATTTAACCGGCAACGACCCTTCAACAAACGGCATGATGCTCAAAATAAGATTTTTAACATGAGAAGGCACATTACAAAAAAACCCCGTGCTCTTAGGAATACTAGGAACTAACCCAGATATATTTGTAAAATTTGAAAGGGACGTCATAATGCATTGAACCGAATTAAAGTCTCCTCTAGCAAACAGGAATAAATCATCCGCAAAACAAAGGTTGATAATCTGTTGCTTCTCACATTTATTATGAAATTTGAAAGACTTATCAATTTGGGCGGTCCGCTGAAGAATACAAGTCAATACTTCCATAACCAACATGAACAAATAAGGAGAAAGCGGATCACCCTGTCGAAGACCACGCTTGCCCTTAAAATATCCATGAATATTACCATTAACACACAAAGAGTAAGATGTAGTAGTGACACACATCATAATCCAATCGACCATCTTCGCATTGAAACCAAACCCAATCAACACATTTTTCAAGAAACACCAGTCGACCGTATCATACGCTTTCTGAATATCTACCTTGAAAGCACAACGAGGGGGACCCGTATGTCTATGATAGTTATGAAGTAATTCTTGGGTGAGAAGGATGTTGTCTGAAATTTTCCTGCCCGGAACAAAAGCTGATTGGTTTATACTAACCACTTGGTTAAGAACATTCTTTATACGATCCACAATAATCTTGCTCACACATTTGAAAAGGACATTACAACAAGCTATTGGTCGATAATCAGTAACTAAGCCATGAGAAGAATTCTTCGGAATAAGAGCAAGAAGAGTATGATTAATCTGACCAAGCAATCTACCCGTATTGAAAAAATCAATAATAGCCAAAGAAACATCACCTCCTACAATCGGCCAGGCAGCTTTAAAAAATGTAGCAGAATAACCATCTGGACCCGGAGCCTTATCATTACCTATAGAGAACATGGCATTCTTTACCTCCTCCACCGTAATCGGCCGAATCATGTGAGAAGCATCAACCGGGTTCACATGCTTAGTAAAAAGATCAGGAGTAGGATACAAAGATAAATTATCTTGACATCCCAAAAACATCTCATAGTGTTTAACAAAAGCTTCTTGAACCGCATCTCCTTCATATTCCACCCCAAAAACATCTCATAGTGTTTAACAAAAGCTTCTTGAAATGCCATTAACTCTTAATTAGGGACAAAGGTTAGATCTAACGGGTACGGCCGAACCCCACTCATGGTACCTGTGACCACTTGAGTGCTTCGGTGTCCCAGTCGAGGTGAATCGACATCAGTCGAGGTGAATCGACATCATCAAAGGGGAATTCGACATAGTCGAGGGAAATCGACGAGGGTATAAGCCTACTCATTTTGAGTGCTCCCTATGTCCTCACATGCCTTAATGTCCTTGTAAAACATTTATTTAATATGTTCATAAATGATTTTCATATCTGTTTTCAAAGGAATCTCACCTAGGTTTACAAGATTGTCAGCACTCACATAAACGCATGAACTCGCTCAACTTTTGTTGATGTTTTCCAAAATTACATGTATTTCAGGTAACAAGTTGGATCTTGGGCGCGGGTGTTGTTTCTAGAAGTAAATTCCAAGTTTAGATGTCATCCACTTTTGTTGAATTGTATCTTAGTCGAAGGTTGGGTTGTTTGAAACTTAAATAACTGGTATTTGTAATACTTTTACTTAATGAATGGATGAACATCGTTTTGATCATATAGTTGTTTATTATGATTGAATGCAATGATATTAAACAAGTCACACATCATACGCTTCCGCAAAAGTCAGGGTGTGACAGTTTGGTATCAGAGCTTCGATTGTAGTGAACTAGGATTCCTTCACGAGTCTAGACTACAATCACTAGGACTCTCTCACAAAAACATTTTTATAAAAAGGTTTTTCATTGCATTTACGTAAGCGTCAAGATCCATGAGTCAAACATTTTTCAAAGAAAAGACAAGGCAAGGACATTGGTAGGGAAGAGAATACCCCAAATTAAGGTGCCAATTAAGGCATAGTCTATGTGGGATAGACTTGCCGAAGACAAAATGACCCCCCTGAAAGGACAAACGAGAGTTATATGTGATATGATGCATCTAATTGCCTGTTTATGCTAAGTAACATATTTGTTTATTGATATATACATACGAGTAAGTGTACGGAATAATTATTACCGTGAATAAGATACCTTCGACTCCGAATCCTATTATTGTTCTTAACTCACATGATGAAGCTATCAGCCTCGCGCTCATTGCAAAGCTCATGGCTGGAGTAATTGCCAAACGAGATTCTGAGCTTGTTTCCGTAGGAGATGGCTGCTCTTCCCTCTCGATTGTGAAGGTGCCTGACTACGGTAGTAACGGCGAGGCAGAGGCGGCAACCTTGGACAACTTCTTAATCAGCGGGACGAGGTCCCTGTGGCTTTTGTGAAGCGAGATTGACGACACACTTGACCAGACAAGGAAGATGAAGTATTCATCTCAAAGGTGCCCCTCCAACTACTAGGAAAATTCTCCTTATTCCTATTTCGTTTAATCATCGTGCCTATTCGCGCGTAACGATAACGAATGTTAGCGCGTGGACCACTGCAATGGTCCTTTCCATGTCAGAGGTATAGGGATAGTAGTGTCCCCTCCTTGGTTGATCATCTGCTTGGACGAGGGAAAATTGGGGTAACTGTGCAAGACAATTTATTATTACGGGGGCCCACGTAATAACGACTTGTAGTGTATGGAAATCCTGGTGGACTCTGCGGGTCAGGCTAATGATCACCATCCCTCCAAAAATAATCTATAGGTGTTCACACCTTCATCTGGTAGAACAACACCTAGACCATTGCCTTAGCACTTTACAAAGTAGGAAACCTGTCTTTGCCTACTTCATGTCTGACACTTCTACCCGTCTACGAGCCGTTGGGAATCAGTTTCTAAGCAAGTGAAGATGGCTAACACGCGGGAAAGATTCGGTGACGTTACACTCTCTAACACCTCTATATGCACAAACTTGAAATTAAACTATCACTGATTGGAAAGCATATCCGTCGTGGTAAAGCTAAAGACCTAAGAAAACCAATACAGAAGGAAAATAACTACCACTTCATATTATGAAACTTGTATGACCGAGGTGATGTAGCCTCGAATTCATTTTACTTTTTCCATCGCAAACAATAAGTCAAGTTGCCAAGCCTATATGAGAGCCCAATGGTTGCTTCCTTACTCCTACATTGTTATATATATGCATGTGATATTGGGTGATTACAGGTTTGCTTGTGGTAATATGTACCTCATAGGCAATTATAGAATATTGTCTAACCAACCCCATACTTTTTGATAGAAGAGGATGCCGCCCAGACGTGACACAGACACCAGTACGTTACCAAGGACAAAAGCCGAGCTTCAAGAACGCATCTCACAGGCAATTGCACGACATGAAGCCCTCCGCTCTTAACGCAGCGGTGGCACTTATGGAAGTAACCCTCCAACTGGCTGCACTTATAAACAGTTCCTGGACTGCAAGCCATTGAATTTTGACGGCACAGGAGGTGCCGTTGCATTTGTTCGTTGGGTAGAAAAGACTGACTATGTTCTAAGAATGAGTAACTGTTCGCCCCAGCGGAGTGTTACCTTTATCTCAAGGTTGTTTTTGGATGGCGCACTCTCCTGGTGGAACCTTCAGGTTCAGACCCTTGGTGAAGATGCTGCTTATGCACTGAGCTGGGACGAGCTCAAGGAAATGATGGAGAAGAAATACTGTTCCAGGGCCGAAATCTAGAAGCTTGAGACTGAGTTTTGGAATTTGAAAATGGACTGGCCGAAGATCGCTGAGTACGTCCAACGCTTTCATGACTTGTATAGGGTCGTTCCCTACTTAGTCAAGCCGGAATTCAAGAGGATTGAGCGATTCATTTATGGACTTACATCGCAAATCATGAGCATGGTTACTGCCTCAAAGCCTCAAACCATCACAAAGGCTATCGATTTGAGTGTTACGCTTACTGAAGAAGCTCTTCGTATGGGAAAATTTTCGGAATCTGAGACAAACAAGAAGGAGACTCATGTGGAGTCTTCGGGCAATAAAAAAAAGGAAGTCTTCGAACCTAAAGATAGGAACCCAAGTCAGCTATGGAAGCTCTAAAGCAAACAAAAGAAAGGAAGTGAACCCGCCCTGTGGCAGGAAGGCTCATGCAGCCACTAAAGAGGCCGGTGGTAAGATTTATTTGGGAAATAAGCCGAGATGCGAGGAATGCAATTTTTACCATGAAGGTCAATGCCTGAGGCCTAAGTGTGGAAAGTGTGGAAAAGAAGGGCACAGCAAGGATGCCTGTTGGGCGAAGGATCCAGACAGAAGAGATAATGATAGAGTACCAGGTTGCTACAGATGTGGTGAAGTAGGGTACTTTAGGAAAGATTGCCCTAGGAAGAACCAAGCGAGGAAGGGTCTTCACGATCGGAGCTCGTGAAGCACGCCAGGATCCAGATGTGGTTACGGGTACGTTCCCTATTAACCAACCTTATGCATCTATTTTTGATTAATACTGGCACCAACTTTAACCTTGTATGCTTAGAACTTAAGAAACTGCTTGGCCTAGTTTCGAGTAGAATAAGACGTCCCGTGTTCTTTAGAATTGGCATATTGAAGGTTAGTTTAAGCAGATGAGGCAATTAAGGATTATATTTTGGGAACTCAGAAGGCAGGAACCTTCTATTACCATTGAATTGGGAAGTCATGATATGATAGTCAGCATGGATTGGACATCCAAGTATAGAGCTGAAGTCGTTCGTTATAAGGAAAATCAGTCGCATCCCTCTTGCGAATGATGAAACACTTAAAGTACACAACCTCCTTGCAATAGATGCAAGGGTACTAGGCCCCATAAGAGCGTGGGTCTGCGACATCTCACATTGGTCAAAGAGACACAGAAGCGCCTCCGAGTAGACTGCATAGCCTCCCTAGCTATAGAATTCAGTGTGAACCCTAAACTCTCTCTCCTTTAGGCGATTTTCTTGTTCTTCATCATGAATCCTATGTTTTTCTTCGTGATCTTATGCATAACAGTCTGTGATTAGAGTTTTGTTCTTTCGAAATTCTATAACGAACTTGTTAGCATTAGGGATCGATCCAAAAATAGGGTTTTTTCTTGTTTCTTCAATCGCTGCCTTAGTAATTCTTTTCGATACTCTGATTTATTAACCTGGCTGTTGTTGATTGCGGTTAGCTGAGACTAATTTAGCTAGATTGACACTCTAGGTTAATCGATTAAGGGTTGAGATCTGATTCTAGGGTTTAAAGGATTAGGGTTTTCTCATCTTTTGTGTCTTGGTTTGCTTGTGGCGAGGGGTTTCCTTTTGCATGGTTTGTTGCTGTTTTGTTGATTGAGAGAGGTGATTATTCTAGTATGGATGATCGTAAGAAATCAGAGGGGGATGTGCATGATGGTAGATTTAAACCGCCGTTTACTTCAACCTTACGTCAGGGTTTAGCTTCTCATGTGATCGACATTGAGGGAAAACCTTTAATGCCTTGTAGGGGCACGGTGTCTTCTGCTACGTTTGAGCCGGCTAAGTTTAATGTCATAGATGAGCTTAGCAAGATTACTGTCCCTGTTTCTGAGATTGATGTTCAATCCGATGGTCAAAAGAATGTGGAATCACCAGCCTTGGCTGAATCGTTTCAGAATGACCAAGATAAGGGAAATAGACCATTATCTTATGCTGAATCCGTGATGAATGCTACAGGTAATAAGATTAACTTCAGACCTTTTGCTACTGCGGATTGTTGTGATGAGTGTGATGTGGTACTGCCGAAGGAGTCTATTCGAGTGGTTAGAGATAAGCTAGCAAACATGATTTATGGATACTTTCTGGGAGATCGGATTGCATACCCGGTGGTTGAATATTATGTAAAAAATAACTGGAAAAAGTTTGGGTTGGAGAAAATTATGATGAACGCAAATGGATTCTTTTTCTTCAAGTTTGCTGATAACAAGGGTATGTTGGATGTTCTAAATGGAGGTCCGTGGATAATTAGATCTCAACCCTTCTTTTTAAGTGAATGGAGTCCAAACACTAAGCTGATTAAAAAGGAGGTCAATAAAATGCAGATTTGGGTGAAAATTCATGAGGTCCCTCTAGCGGCTTATACAGAGGATGGTCTTAGTTTGATTGCTACAGCGATTGGTGAACCAAAGCTTCTTGATTCTTATACTACATCGATGTGTCTGGATTCATGGGGTCGAAGCAGTTATGCTAGGGCTTTGATTGAAGTGTCGGCTGATAAGAAACTTAAAGAGAAAATAACCATGGCAATCCCAGAGCTGGAAGGTGATGGATACGTTAAAGAAACCATGTATGTAGAATATGAATGGTGTCCGCATAGGTGCTCCCAATGCTGTGTGTTTGGTCATACGGACGATACTTGCCCTAAACAACCGAGGAAAATGGGTAAACAATTCAATGGAGATAAGTCTTTTAAGGCTTTTGAGCAAGAAAGAAGACAGGATAAGAAACCGGCTGTTGATGATGATGGTTATATGGGTGTGCATAACAAGAAAGTAGCTCGGAAGGTAGGGTTCCCTGTTAATAAGCAGAAGCCAAAATTTGAATACAGGCCTATTGGTCCTAAGCCGAAGGAGCCAGATACTAAATTAGGTCAGATTCACTCGGTTAAAACTTCAAACCCTTTTGATGCTTTACAGTTTGCTGATAATTTGGAGACGGGGCAAAGTAGTAAAGATGGTGGTGGTGACCAACAATCTTCGGATGAGGAAGAGGTAGTGGAGGTTTTTAATGAAACGGATAGTTACATAATGGAGGGTACTCAAAATCCAAAAAATATTAAAGGGGATACTAAAGGGGCAAGCACTCCTTCTACACAAGTTTCCAATGGTTAGTTTTGCGGCATGGAACGTTAGAGGATTGAACCGTCCTCTAAAACAAAAGGAGGTTCGTCAGGTTGTCCGGAGTAATAAGTTGAGTCTTTGTGCTATTTTAGAATCACACGTGGATATGGATAATTTACAGAAAGTGTGTAAATCTGTTTTTCGGAAGTGGGAGTGGACGTCCAATGCGAATAGATGTAATAAAGGTACCAGGATAATTACTGGGTGGGATTCAAGTGTAGTTGATGTTATGGTGATTGCTCAAACTGATCAAGTTATGCATCTTCAGCTTATATTCAAGAATGATAAAAAGCTTTTATTTTGTTCAGTAATCTATGCGGCCAATTATTATGTTACTAGGAGGGAGCTTTGGCATCAACTTAATATGCATAAAGTTTTGGTGGGTGATAGGCCGTGGGTTATTCTAGGGGACTTTAACTCAGCGCTAAACCTGGAAGACATGTCAATGGGAGTTTCACAAGTGTCGATCAGTATGAGGGAGTTCCAAGAGTGTGTGGCCAACATTGAGATGTTTGATATTAATCGATCCGGGTTTCAATTTACATGGAACCAGAAACCAAAAAAGGGTGTTGGGTTAATGAAGAAAATTGATCGGGTGATGGGGAATACCTCGTTTGTTGCTGAATTTCCAAACTCGGTGGCGTTTTTTCATCCCTATAGAATGTCTGATCACTGTCCTTCTCTGCTTAAAATTCCGAGTATGTCTAATGCTAAACGTCGACCTTTCAAGTTTGCGAAGTTTTTGATTCACAAACCAGGTTTTTCGGATGTAGTGAAGAACATTTGGGAAACGAACGTTGATGGGGTTCATCAATTTAAAGTTGTGAAGAAATTGAAATTGTTAAAGGGCCCGTTGAGGAATCTTCTATTCCAACAAGGGAATTTACATAAAAAAGTGGAAGATCTCCGTGGAAAAGTGGATTCGGTTCAACAAGAGATTGATAATGATCCAATGAATGCTGATCTGCGGCTGCAGGAATCTAAGTTAAATGCTGATTTTCTCGAAGCTTGCCTGGATGAGGAACGGTTTTTAAGACAAAAATCAAAAGTAGATTGGCTGCAAGCTGGTGATGCAAATACCAAGTTTTTTCATGCTACATTAAAGAGTAAGAATCATCTAAGCAGGATTGATGTTATTATGAATTCGGATGGGATTTTAATGGAGGGGGATAATGTTCATAAAACTCTTGTGCAATATTATGAGAAGTTCCTTGGTTGTGAGGAGCCGGCTTATTTAGCTCCTACGGCTGTTTTGTTTTCTAACAAGTTGAGTTCGTTTGAAGCTTCTCATATGGAGCGTCCGGTCACAGATGAGGAGATCAAGAAGGCCATGTTTTCGATTGGTAATGACAAGGCCCCAGGGCCTGATGGTTTTTCAGCAGCATTTTTTAAAAGTGTCTGGAATGTTATTGGCGATGATGTTACGAAAGCTATCAGGGATTTTTTTGATACTGGTAAGCTTCTTCGTGAAATTAATAATACTCTTATTGTTCTTATTCCGAAGAAGCCTACTCCATTGTTAGTCACGGACTATCGTCCGATAGCTTGCTGCAATGTGCTATACAAATGCATTAGTAAAATTGTCGCAGACCGCATTAAAGGTGCTCTAAACAGAATTGTGAGTATAAATCAGTCAGCGTTTGTTCCGGGTAGGAAAATTTCTGATAATATTCTGTTGACTCAAGAGCTTATGCACAACTATCATAGAGATCACGGTCCCCCGAGATGTGCCTTTAAAGTTGATATTCAAAAAGCGTATGATACTGTGGATTGGAGATTTCTCAAGGATGTTCTTCTAGGTTTCGGATTTAATTATAAGATGGTGGAGTGGATTATGACATGTGTTGCGTCTGTTTCTTATTCCGTATGTGTCAATGGTGATGTTTATGGGTATTTCAGAGGTAGCCGTGGTTTAAGGCAGGGCGATCCGCTTTCTCCATATTTGTTTACGCTTGTTATGGAGATTCTAACGTGTATTTTACAGCGGAATGCTAGGTTGGATTCGTCGTTCAGATTTCATAATAGATGCGAGAAACAACGAATTATAAACCTTTGTTTTGCAGATGACTTGTTCCTCTTTGCGCGTGGGGATGTTAATTCGGCTAATTGTATTATGAGGTCGATTACTTTGTTCACGAGTATGTCAGGCTTAGTCCCAAGTATACAGAAGAGTACGGCGTTTTTTTGTAATGTTCCTGCTCATGTTAAAAATGCTATTTTGGAGATTTTGCCGTTTGAAGAGGGTAAGCTCCCGGTCAGATATTTAGGGGTTCCTTTAATTTCAAGTCGTCTTCTTTATAAGGACTGTAGTGTCCTCGTGGAAAAGCTTGAGAATCGTATTATGAATTGGCGAAACAGGTTTCTTTCTTTTGCGGGCAGACTTCAGCTAATCTCCTCGGTGTTATCGGCCATGCATATTTATTGGTCTTCTGTGTTTATCCTTCCAGCTCGTATTATTAAGGAGCTAGAGGCCAAGATGCGGAACTTTCTTTGGACGCAGGAGACTTCCTATCACAAGGGTAAAGTTAAAGTCTCGTGGAATTCGATTTGTGTTCCTAAATATGAGGGTGGGTTGGGGTTACGTCGGATAGGGGATTTCAATAAAGCTCTTATGGTTTCTCATATATGGGGTATTCTTATTAAAAGAGATTCTTTGTGGGTTAGCTGGATTCATTCGTATAGGCTTAAAGGGCGGAGTTTTTGGAGTTGTAAAGAGGTCGCAAATTGCAGTTGGAGCTGGAAGAAACTAATTCAAATCAGGCCTCTTATAAGAAGTCATTTTTGGTCGACTTTGGGAGATGGAAGCCGTACTTCAGCATGGTATGACAATTGGAGTAGCTTGGGGCCTTTATCTACTTTTCTTACTCCTAGAGTTATCACGAATGCGGGTTTTGAGCTGGGAGCCAAAGTTGTAGATATTCAAGTTAATGGTGATTGGTCTTGGCCGGTTGCCTGGAGAGATTTGTTTCCAGTTCTGATCCAACTGGACCAAATCACGTTGCATCCAGGTGAAATGGATCGTATTTATTGGAAGGATGGGGACGATCTTCTTAATTTTTCTGCGGCAAATGTTTGGCAGTCGATTCGTATGAGAGACCAAGAAGTTAATTGGGTTAACATTGTATGGTTCCCACAATGCATTCCGAAACACGCATTTCTTATGTGGCTGATCATGCGTCGTAAATTGCTGACTCAAGATAGAATTCTGAAGTGGGATAGTTCGAGAAGAAATAACATGAACATGATGTGTTGCTTATTGTGCTATGCTAATGTTGATTCCCATGATCATCTTTTCTTCGAGTGTAAGTTTTCGACTCAGGTTTGGAATACGCTTAGACATAGGGATGGCATGAATAATGTGGATTCAAAATGGAGCTCAGTCATGAATTGGTTGTTAGACCGTTCTCGATCCAAATCAGCAGCCAACTATGTTTCCAAGTTGCTTGTTGCTACGGTTGTTTATGTCATATGGCAGGAGCGCAATGCTAGGTTGTTCAAAAACCAAACGAGACCTCCGGATACCATTTGTCAGTTAATTATTAAGATTATTCGATACAAACTTATGGGAGTCAAGTTTAAGAAGTGTGTGAAGACTCGGAGGTTGCTTGAAGATTGGGAGATTGGAGGGGACGAAAATATACAAGATGGAGGCTGATTGATTTGTTAAGTTTTTGAGGTTGTCTAGATTTTAGTCTAGTTGTTTTTGCTTTCCGGTTTGTTTGTTGTTTGAAATACATTCATGGGGCATGTCCCATGTTTGAACTAGTGAAGACGTTTCTTCACTACTTGTTTTTATTTGGTTGTGAATATATAAAATCACCGGGGTAACCCTTTACCCAAAAAAATAGCCTCCCTAGCTCATGTTGCCGATAAGGAGACCAAGGAGCTGGAGCTAGAAGACAACCCCGTGGTGGAGGAATTCCCAGAAGCCTTTCCTGAAGACTTGCCAGGAATACCTCCACAACAACAAGAGGAGTTTAGGATAAACCTAGTACTAGGAACGACATCGGTGACATATGACGCCCTACCAACTAGCTTCGTCCGAGATATAGAAGCCTCCGATGCAACTGCAAGAGCTGCTAGATAGAGGAAATCTACCAGGCCGAGATCCTCACCCTGGGAAGCCCCAATGTTATTCATTAGGAAACAGGACAACAGTTTTTACACGTGTACGTAGCCTAATCTGAGAGGAACTCAGAGGGAATAATGAGGGAGAAAAGTATTACACATGGGTTAGATAGACTAACCAACAAGAGTCGGTACCCCTTACCGAGAACCGATGACTTGTCAACCAACTACGAGGTCCCAGCTACTACTCCAAGATGGAATTAAGGACATGGTGCCCTTAGTTAAGGACACAAGAAGAAAGTTGGTAGTTTCCACTTTGCATCAATTTCAGAGAATTGGATATCAAGGATCGGTATCCTTTGCCAAGGAATGATTACATGAACGAACCAATCGTAAGGTTCTAGTTACCACTCGAAGATCGACTGGAGGACAGGATGTTCTCAACTGCGAATACAAGAAGAAAATATCCCTAAAACGACCTTTAGGACTCGCTTCGAGCATTACGAGTTCCTTGTCGTGCCGTTTGGCTTAACCCATGCATCGATAGTATTCATGGACCTCATGAATCGAATGTATAAGCCATACCTGGATAGATCATGATTATATTTATTGACTACATTCTTACATGCTCAACGACCAAGGAAGGTCATGAGCAACATCTGCAATTTATCTTGGGACTCTTGGAGAAGGAACAGTCATGTGCTAGGATGCCGAAGTGCGAACTTTGGATTCGCAAGGCAAGATTTGTTGGACTCTGTATGCCCAAACATATTAAATTGATGTGGCTAGTACGTTATGATCCAAGTCGAGTCATACCCAATAACAAGCTAGACAAACACTTACAATATTTATTTATGATATGATCAAACAAATAAATATTAATGATTGGTTTTCTAAATAATTGCACTTGACAAACTAATAAATTATATGGATAATTTATTTTGAGAGAGTATTTTATTTTGTTATTTAATGGGTTAAATAACATAATAAAAATATCATAAGTCTTATAACATATGATGTTATATTTTATAAAAGTTATAAAATACATATGCAAGACTTATATTATTATATAAAAGAAAATTGATTTTTTTATATAAATAAAGACTAGGCCGCCACCCCCCCCCCCATGGGGTCTTCCCAAAATTGATTGTCCAATCACACCACATGCATGTCTTACAAGTTAGATGGGTTGTGATTGGGTGTTCTTCCCAAGCAATTTTGGCCAATTAGTTTACATGCAATTGCATGAACCTTGATTGGGGAAGAATGATGGTCCAATGACATTTCATGCAAATGTCATAACTAGAGGCCTTTTGATTGGGCAAGATGGGTGGCAAGATTCTCTCTACATCTATAAATACTAAGATGTCAAATACAAGAAGTAGCAACACTTGAATGAACTTGAAAGACTTAGAGAACTCTCTCTAAAAATCGGCCAAGATAAGAGCCAAATGAGGAGATAATTTCAAGTGAAGAACTTGTAATACTATCTCTAATTTTCAGCCATGGTGTGGTTGATCAAGAAGGGTCTTTCAAGTTAATATATCAAGTGCAAGAACTCCATAACTTCCCTTGATAAATTTCGGCCAAGGGTTGGTTCCAAGAGGGATTTTTCTAGTGAGTTCATAAGTGTAAAATCCTAGCTAAACACAAGGTGTTTGTTGGAAGGCTTGGGGTATACAAGCTTGAGGTCTTCTACACTTGAAGGCAACCGTTCAAGAATCATCATCTTCTTCATATCCTTTGCTCCTTGGAAGGTAGTATTCTAAACACCCTATGGTTGTGTTTTATTTTGATAGCATGCATGTTCGTATATGGATCCGGGTTTGGGTTTTACATATAAAATGGGTTTTATATCTTGAAAGTAAACATGTTTTAAATAATAATTTTCCGCTGTGTTTTAATTTCATATGGATGAAATACTTTGATAAACATGACAAAACCCAACAGTGGTATCAGAGCCGCTTATATGAATGCATGCTTCATAGGATATGAAATTTTCGGGTTTCGGGTTTGGTTAAAACCCTATGGCCGAAATTTTATATATGGTTATCCTTTTGTTTTTCAAGATTATTTTAATACATGCATAAAAGTATCTTGAAAAATTATGTCATTTAGATGATTTGGTTGTTTGGACAAAAACCCACTTTTTCGGTTTTTTCATTCTTGACCGAAAAGTAGGTTGTAAAAAGGAAACCATTTTTGCTTCTTGAATTTTATATATGTGGATATATATATTTTGGTGTTCCTAACCTAGCCATGACCTTGTGTGAATATGTTGAATATTTGTGTTTGTGATTTATATTTGATTATTTCAATGGGTTGTAATAATTAATTATCTTTGTTCTTCCATTTGTGAAATATGTAATTTATTTATTTTCATTTGGTATGTAAAATAAATAGATTAGGTGCATTTTATTTTACTAGAAAAAATGTATTAGGATATATTTTGTAAAAGAAGATGCACACAAAATGCGTTTTTGGTCTTGGCTAATTTCGGGCCTAAAGGACTTCATAGTTCTTAAACGGGATTTTAGCCCGATAACCAAAACACATTTTTGAAGTCCAAAGGAGTTTGGAACTGAATAAAAGTACATTTTGGAAGCTCAAAGAAAGTGGAGAAATCACAACACAAAAAGGATACTTGAAGCATTTGGATGCGGGATCAAGTGGGAGTTCAACGACACATTTCTTGTGTCAATATTCACCCTTTAGGAAGGACCTTTTGGCACACTTGTTTCGGCTAACAAGTGTTGTCAAAATAGTTGGCTATGGTTATGCACCTATTGATATATGTGTTATGCTTGTGTGGTTGCTTATTTTATTGTTTGGATGATATATGGATATGCATGCTTAACAAACTAATAATCAACAACAAGCTTAAAATTGGTTCTTTAAAGATCATTAAAATTGGTTAATAAAAGGTTATTTTTATAATAAAATGGGTTTTATTAAAAAGAACCTTGAAAATTATTTTCACAAAAGTACCAATGATTTGAATGCATGCAAATGTATGGTACATAAAGTTTTCTAAACTGGAATTTTGAAAACTCAAAATCCCTTTTATAAAACAAGTCAAACACCATCCTTTTATACAACACTCGAATCACATGGGAACTCTTTTGCGGGATAAAGGTCACCTAACCACATTTGAGGGAACTTGTATATTCGAGGTGGGTTTACCATGTTTGTGGGATAAAGGTCACCTAACCACTTATGTTAATAAACTCACACGTGTGTGTAAGTTGGACGACTTGATTTGGAAACCATGAACTTAGGGTCACCGAAGCATGGCGAACAAAAGGTGTTGATGGGATTAAACATGCCAACTAAACATATAGATGTTTAACCGATCCCATATGGCTAGAAATTGCAAAGAGTTGCAATTGTCAAACGTTGACTACCTTGTTAATTTAAATAGAGGGATAAAGGTCACCTAACCAATATTTAAATGTAACGTTGGATTCTAGATTTTAATTATTAATTGTCTTTAAGACATAAAAGGGTATTAATAATTAAAATATAATAATATCGAAAATACTAAAATTGAACCTTGTTAAATTTTGTAGATGGCCGCTAACAATATTACCCAAACCGTCCGTAACCTATCATTGAAAACGATTCTAATCCCGATGAACCTCTTATGGAAGATAAGGATGCCTATAACGATTGGATTAAGTATATCAAGGATACTACGCAGCCTCTTGTCTCATGTTAGGAATTATGATTCCCGAGATTCAAAAGGATTTTTGAACATCATGAGCATACGACATGATTACCCAATTGTAGGAAATGTTCCTAAGGGTAGAACGCTTCGAAACGGTTCGAGCGCTTAATGCATGTCGAATGGAGGAAACCCAATCGGACTCATCTTATGTCTTTAAGATGAAAAGCCACATTGATCACCTCGAAAGGCTCGATATGGATAAAAGGGTTTTATCCATTCTAACGATCAATGAGGGTGGGAACTAGAAAGGGCATCACCCCGACACCAAAGCAAATGTTGAAAATGGAAACGGGTAATTCAAAGGGAAATAATTAGAAAGACTAAAGCGAAACCACCGAAACCAAAAGAAAAGAAAGGCAAAAGTTGCCATGAACGATCCATGCTTTGAGTGTGGAGAGATAGGGCATTTAAATAGGAATTGTCCAACCTATCTCAAAGAGTTGAAAATCAAGAGGGATGCTAGGCAAACCTCAGGTACAAACTTAATGATACATATTGACCTTAATGTTATTTCTTCTAACATATGGGTATTAGATACCGGATGTGGAACTCATGTTTGCAATTTGTTGCAAAAGGTTCAAAAGAAATAAGCATTACAAGAAAGGAGACTATGTTTTGAAACTTCCAAATGGTTTGGAAATTGTTTTAAAAATATATTGTGTGCTCCTAGTTTGACTAGGAACATTATTCAAGTTTCCCTTATAAGATAATATGGTTTTGACTTAAAGTTTGCAAACATTAACATTTATATCGATGAATGACATGTTTTACTTTAAACCTATGCCTTCAAATGGTATTTATGAATCGGTTCATAATAATACATCATTTGATAGTTAAATGTATCAAGCAATCACCAAGAAACTCAAAATGGTTTTGAGTGAGACCTATCTTTGGCATAATCGGCTTGGTCATATAAACAGAAGTCGCATGTAAACACTTCGAAAGAATGATCTTTTGGAAACAAATGAAGTTGGTTCATTTGACACATGCGAATCTTGTTTACAAGGTAAAATGACTAAGAAACCCTTTAGTGGGAAAGGGCAAAAGATTTATTAGTTATCATACATTCGAATGTATGTGATCCTTTTTAGCCAATGACTAGGAATGGTGAAAAATACTTCATTACTTTAACCAACAACTATAGTAGTTATGGTTATGTGTACTTGACACAAAGAAGAAGTTTTGAAACGTTCAGAATCTTCAAAAGTGAAGTACAAAATCAACTCTTTTAAAGTTCTTCATTTCGATAGAGGAGGAGTCGAACTCTATTAGATATGGTTCGATCAATGATGGCTAGGAGCACATTATCTATATCACTTTGGGGTTACGCTTTGCTCTCCACGGCCCGTATGGCCCCAACCAAGAAAGTGGATACGACATCTTTTGAAATATGGCATAGAAGGGTTCCATCATTATCATATTTAAATGTATGGGTTGTGAAGCTTATGTGAAGCAATACACCCCAAACAAATTGGAAGTACGATCCACTAAGTGTATCTTTGTAGTATATCCTAAAGATGATATAGGATATTATTTCTACGATCCAACAAAGCAGAAGGTATTTGTTGCTCGAAAGGCTGAGTTCTTGGAAACTAAGTTCCTTATGGAAGGAATTAGTATAACAGTGGAACTTGATAAGGATCAAGAACCAAAAGCCGATACACGTTTGGTTGATACTAGCACTCAACAAGAGGTTGTTGAAAACGATCAAGTGGTTGATCAATACACATAAAACGTTAATACATCTGGTAGGATTAGTAGTCCACCTGGAAGATATGGATTTTTTCATAGATGGATGCTACGTGGTAAATTCAGGTGAATCAACCACATACCATGATGCAATGTCAAAATTCGATTGTGACATATGGCTTGAAGCCATGAACGTAGAGATGCAATCCATGTATGACAACCAAGTATGGGAATTGGTTGTGCCGTCTCTTAATTCCAAAGTGGTTGGAAAAAAGTGGGTTTTCAGGAAGAAAACACATATGCATGGTAACTTGGATACTTATAAAGCGAGACTTATAGCAAAAGATTTCATTCAAACTCAAATTGTTGATTATGATGAGACCTTCTCGCCCGTTGCGATGCTAAAGTCAATAAGGATATTATTTGCCATACCTGCATAATATGATTATGAGATTTGGCAAATGGATGTCAAAACGGCTTTCCAAAACATCCTGACAAAGTATGCAAGTTAAAGAAATCAATCTATTGATTGAAACAAGCATCTAGAAGTTGAAATCACCGTTTTGATGAAGAGATTAGGATATATGGATTCATCAAGAACGTTGATAAAGCTTGTGTTTTAAGAAGGCTAGTGGGAGCATCATCACTTTTTTAATATTGTATGTCGATGACATTCTACTATTTGGAAATAACATTCCAACCATGGTAGGTGTAAAAACCTAGCTTGGAAGTTGTTTTTCCATCTTGGAGAAGTCGCCTATATTTTGGGAATAAAGATCTATAGGGATAGATCAAGGCGCTTGATAGGTTTAAATCAAAGTGCATACATTGACAAAGTCTTGAAAAGGTTCAAGATAAAGAACTCTATGAAAGGTTTGGTACCTATTCAAGAGAGGACAATATTGAGTACGTCTCAATGTCCAAGCTCAAAGGATGAGCAAGAAAGAATGAAAGGAATCCCATATGCGTCTGCTATAGGATTCATTATGTATGTAATGATATGCACTAGACCGGACAAGTTATGCGCTTTAAGCATAACAAGAAGATACCAGCAAGTAACGGTCATTGGGTGACTGTTAAAAAATATATTGAAATACCTTAGAAGGACTAAGGATATATTTCTAATATATAGATCTGGTGAAAAAGAACTCGTTGTAAAGGGTTACAGGGATGCAAGTTTAGGAATTCGTTGTAAAGGGTTACATGGATACGAGTTTCCAAATTGATCGAGATGGTTCTCGATCACAATTGGGTAGCGTTGTCCACTACATAATCAGAATACATCGCCGCTTCATTGATTGAGATAATTCATATGGATCTGCCACTTGAATTATTGCCGATCTAGGGGTAGTCCCTGCCATTAAGACCCCTAGAGATCTTTGTGATAACGATGGTGCGATTGCTCAAATCACGGAACCTCGTGTACATCAAAAGACTGAGCACATCGAGCGGAGTTTCAACTACATACGGGATGAAGTTGAAAAGGGAAAGATATGTATTCGCAAAGTTCAAACTGATCAAAATATTGCGGATCCACTCACGAAGCTCCTTGAATGGGCAAAGCATGAAAGGGTCATACTTGTGCCTTAGGACTTCGATATTCTAGTGATTGGATTTGATCTATTTTGTATTTGGATATTGGAACAATTGTTAATATAACTCTTTATGGTATTATGAGTTATGTTCCTTTTTAGCATGTTTTAATCCGTGAATAAGTTACTTATTCT
This sequence comes from Helianthus tuberosus, assembly GCA_030545235.1. Classification (NCBI taxonomy): domain Eukaryota; kingdom Viridiplantae; phylum Streptophyta; class Magnoliopsida; order Asterales; family Asteraceae; genus Helianthus; species Helianthus tuberosus. The sequence goes on from JARYGA010059723.1 coordinate 542,573, forward strand.
AAATGTCCGTAGTCGATCATACTTGTGGGAACATATATGAATGTAAGACTATTATGAACTTGGATTAGTGGATATTAATTAGGTATGAATATAGAGCAAAGTGTTGCTGCCAAAGTTCATAGATATTTGTGGGATACAAATATTGGACTGACTCGCTCTCAAATATTACTACATGGAATCATCTGTTATTGATCATAAGTAAATTTGAGTAAAGAAGAATATCATAGTATCCTCAGACCTGAGATACATATTGGGTCTTGATATTCACCAAATATTGTACCTTGACTTATTTCTTCGCTGTCAGTAATATGACAGTACATAAGGCTAAGCTCAGGTGTGGTACAAGGTGATTGTGAGAGACGTATGTAGTCAAGAAGGGATTTGTTCCTCTTATTCGTTGAGAGTAAGATGTCTAAGGCCTACTAAAGTTAAATCAACAGAGAGTGATCACTCTATGTCTCTGGATTTAACATGACATCTGTAACGAAAGGATAAATGATAGATTCACCTAAATCATGTTCAAGTAAGGGACTTGAAAGGGATGATGTTATTGAATGGCAAATATAGTCATACGTATTGGGGGTAGTAAACCGTAGTTAGGCGTCATTTACTATTTACATCAATCTTCTATGTATCTTGTGCAAGTGGGAGATTGTTGGACTCTGTATGCCCAAGACACATATTAAATTGATGTGGCTAGTACGTTATGATCCAAGTCGAGTCATACCCAATAACAAGCTAGACAAACACTTACAATATTTATTTATGATATGATCAAACAAATAAATATTAACACTTACAATATTTAGAGATTGGTTTTCTAAATAATTGCACTTGACAAACTAAAAAATTATATGGATAATTTATTTTGAGAGAGTATTTTATTTTGTTATTTAATGGGTTAAATAACATAATAAAAATATCATAAGTCTTATAACATAGAGTTAATTACATAGTTAGTCCCTGTGGTTTGCACAAAATAACAACATTAGGTACTAATAGTTTAAAATCACATTCTAGGGTATTAACTTTTCATTTTGTAACGTTTGAGGGTATTAACTTTTCATTTTGTAACGTTTGAGGGTATTAATTTTTCATTTTGTAACGTTTGAGGGTACTAATAAAATGTGATTTTAAGCCTTTAAACAGTGCTAATACCCTCAAACGTTACAAAATGAAAAGTTAATACCCTAGAATGTGATTCTAAACTATTAGTACCTAAGGTTGTTATTTTTTGCAAACCACAGGGACTAACTATGTAATTAACTCTATAACATATGATGTTATATTTTATAAAAGTTATAAAATACATATGTAAGACTTATATTATTTTATAAAAGAAAATTGATTTTTTTATATAAATAAAGACTAGGCCGCCACCCCCCCCCCCCCATGGGGTCTTCCCAAAATTGATTGTCCAATCACACCACATGCATGTCTTACAAGTTAGATGGGTTGTGATTGGGTGTTCTTCCCAAGCAATTTTGGCCAATTAGTTTACATGCAATTGCATGAACCTTGATTGGGGAAGAATGATGGTCCAATGACATTTCATGCAAATGTCATGACTAGAGGCCTTTTGATTGGGCAAGATGGGTGGCAAGATTCTCTCTACATCTATAAATAGTAAGATGTCCAATACAAGAAGTAGCAACACTTGAATGAACTTGAAAGACTTAGAGAACTCTCTCTAAAAATCGGCCAAGATAAGAGCCAAATGAGGAGATAATTTCAAGTGAAGAACTTGTAATACTATCTCTAATTTTCGGCCATGGTGTGGTTGATCAAGAAGTGTCTTTCAAGTTGATATATCAAGTGCAAGAACTCCATAACTTCCCTTGATAAATTTCGGCCAAGAGTTGGTTCCAAGAGGGATTTTTCTAGTGAGTTCATAAGTGTAAAATCCTAGCTAAACACAAGGTGTTTGTTGGAAGGCTTGGGGTATACAAGCTTGAGGTCTTCTACACTTGAAGGCAACCGTTCAAGAATCATCATCTTCTTCATATCCTTTGCTCCTTGGAAGGTAGTATTCTAAACACCCTATGGTTGTGTTTTATTTTGATAGCATGCATGTTCGTATATGGATCCGGGTTTGGGTTTTACATATAAAATGGGTTTTATATCTTGAAAGTAAACATGTTTTAAATAATAATTTTCCGCTGCGTTTTAATTTCATATGGATGAAATACTTTGATAAACATGACAAAACCCAACAAGATTCTTAGGATACGTGGTAGATAAGAATGAGATTCATGTCGACCCTGCAATCAAGAACTAAGAAGTCCCACAAGAAGCAACTAAGAAATTTTTGGGGAATGTAGGCTGTATCAGACGACCCCTAGAAAACCTGTCAAGGACTGCTCAACCGCTAACAACACTAACCTAGCGGACACCTATCTTGTCGTCACCTAAAAGTATCAATAGAGTTGCGGTACTTGTTGTCACACCATGTCTTTTGCGGAAGCGTATGATGTGTGACTGGTTTAATATCATTGCATTCAATCGTAATAAACAGCTACATGATCAAAACGATGTTCATCCATTCATGAAAATTTGAGTATTACAAACACTTGTTATTTAAGTTTTAAAAACACAACCTTCTTCTAGGTTACAATTCTACAAAAGTGGATGACATCTAAACTTGAAGTCTACTTCTAGTTACGACACCCGCGCCCAAGATCCATCCTGTCACCTGAAATACATGTAATTTTGGAAAACATCAACAAGAGTTGAGCGAGTTCATGCGTTTTGCATACCTTGTATGAAAACATGGTATGTATCTTGTATAAATAAACTATTCTTGTGTAAATCAAATTTTCTTGTGTACACCACGTACTAAATGAATGTTTGTACAAAGACATTAAGGCATGTGAGGACATAGGGAGCATTAGTGTTGGCTCCTTTAAGGCATGTGAGGACATAGGGAGCATTAGTGTTGGCTCCTTTGAGGCATGTGAGGACATAGGGAGCATTAGTGTTGGCTCCTTTAAGGCATGTGAGGACATAGGGAGCATTAGTGTTGGCTCCTTTAAGGCATGTGAGGACATAGGGAGCATTAGTGTTGGCTCCTTTACTGTGTCGATTACCCTCGACTGTGTCGATTAACCTCGACTGTGTCAATTTCCCTTGACTGTGTCGATTACCCTCAACTGTGTCGATTAACCTCGACTGGGACTCCGAAGCACTACTAGGTACTAGTTGTGACCATGAGTGGGGCTCGGCCGTACCCGTTAGATCTAACCCTCGTCCCTAATTAATGAATGTTTTTAATGGCTTGGTACTAGTTTTCACCAAGACTTTATGGCATTTTTAGTATTAAGTCTATGCTCACATGATCTAGTATTTCCTAGGCATTTCTTAAGACGCATCATACTTGGTACTCGTTCTCACCAAGAGTGCTTCTTATATTTTTGTATTCTCAAATCGCATCTTACTTGGTACTCGTTCTCACCAAGAGTGCTTCTTGTATTTTTGTATTCTCAAATCGCATCTTACTTGGTACTCGTTCTCACCAAGAGTGCTTCTGGTTATCATGCCATTTGTAAATATTGTAATATTTGTAACATGTATTTCACCCTCGAGAGTTATAAAACCAAAAACAGTTAAAGAAAAGGGGGAGCATGAACTCACAACTTTGCGTTCATGCGTCGTAAACTTCACCGGATTTGCTTATCTAGCGTCGTGACCTTTTTTTTTTTGGGTAAAGGGTTACCCCGATGAATTTTATAAATGAAACCAATAATACAAGGGTGTGTCAGTGTGACACACCAACTAGACTTGACATACCAAGCCTAGGAAACGCGAACAACAACCAAAACAAAGACAACCAGTCTAAACGACACAAAACTCAAACAACCAAATCACCAAACAAACAAAAAACAGACATTAGCCTCTAGCCCGGATCCACTCCAGTATCTTCAATCTTCCAGCACTTGAAAATCCTTCGCTTAGTCGAATCGGTCCGAAATCTGAACCCCATGAGCCGCAAACGCACCGAGCATTTAATCACCTCAGCCACTTGATTAACCGTTCTCTTATGATTCTTGAAGAGCCTGTTGTTCCTTTCTTGCCATATATAATAAGACGAAGCAGCAATCAATAACTTACACACAATATGATCCACATTCTTGGATTTAGCATGCTGCTCCACCCAAGATAAAACCGAAGACCATGAATCATCAACATTACCCAAACTAACCAACTTCTTGACTTCATTCCAAACTTGAGTCGCAAAAGCACATCGGAAAAATAGATGATCCCGACTATCCCGATCAAAATTACACAACGGACAACACATCAGGTTCCAGTTGGTTTGACTACCTGCTTCCCACACAGCCAATCTATCCTGCGCTTTAAGTTTGTTTCTAAATGCGAGCCATAGATGAAACGAATGCCGCAGAATGCATTGAGAATACCAAACCATATCAGCCCATAACACCTGCTATTCCCGATTCCGAATAGTATTCCACACAAGAGCCGATTTAAAATCACAAGTTTTTCCCTCCAAGTCTTTCCACACCAGCCTATCTATGCCATTTGGAACAATACGAGGAGCCGCTATAGTGATTAGCACAGGAAAAAGATCTAGCCAAGCTTGAGGCCATCGCCAATTACCGTTTTGATCAACCATATCCGCAACCGTTGACCGAAGAGAAAACCCAGCATTAGCAACAGTTCTCGGGGTGATAAACGAGCTAAGCGGACTAATCGAGCACCACATGTCACTCCATATATTAGTTTGAGCCCCGCTTTTAATAGAAGACCATATGTGAGGACGAATGATGTGACGGATAGACAAAATCTTACGCCACCCCCAACTCATATTCCCTCGGCACGGCACTTCCCAGAAATTTCGATCTCTAAGCTTGTAATCGTGAATCCAACGCACCCAAATAGAATCTCGTTTGGTAATAATACTCCAAATATGATTAGCCATAAGCGATTTGTTAACTTCAGAAATACTTCTAATACCCAAACCCCCTTCCTTTTTAGGCAAGCAAACATGTTTCCATGCTACTTTCGCACGAATCCTACCATCCGAGCCTGCATTCCATAGAAACCTCCGAATCTTCTTTTCAAGGTCACTAATAACACGAGCAGGAATAAGGAATACCGAAGCCCAATAGATGTGCATGGATGACAGAACCGAATTAATAAGCTGTAAACGACCAGCAAACGACAAAGACTTAGTAGCCCAGTTAACTATCTTTTTCTCCATTCGCTCAATAAGGATCCTGCAATCCTTATATAGAAGTCTCGAAGAGATAAGTGGAACCCCCAAATACCGAACTGGAAGGACACCCTCTTGAAAAGGCATAATATCAAGAATTTCCTGCTTTATCGAATTAGGAACGTTGCAAAAAAAATACCGGACTTGGAACGAGACCAGAAATCTTGGTAAACATCTCCAGCGCCTCTTTAATCTTCTTAACATAGACCATATCACCATGAACAAAAATAAACAGATCATCCGCAAATGAAACATTAATTATTTTCTCCTTAGCACAGTGAGCATGATACTTAAATGGTATAGTGGCTGCTCGACGAAGAAGCAATGATAAAACCTCCATCACCAAAGTAAATAAGTATGGGGACATAGGATCCCCTTGCCTTAATCCACGTTTACCCTTGAAAAACCCATGCAAATTGCCATTGATACACAAAGAGTACGAAACCGTGGAAACACATGTCATGATCCACTTCACCATTCGGCTGTGAAACCCAAACCGAACCAGAATATCCTCCAAGAACTTCCAACTGACTGTATCATAAGCTTTCTGAATATCGATCTTGAACGCACATCTAGCCGGCTCCCTATTAAGATGATAATTGTGCATAAGCTCCTGTGTAAGAAGAATGTTATCCGAAATCCTCCTCCCCGGCACAAACGCTGATTGATTAATGCTGACTAAATACCCCAAAATGCCTTTCAAACGATCAGTAATAACCTTGCTTATACATTTATACAAAACATTGCAACATGAAATTGGCCTATAATCCAAAACCGAGTCCGGCGTTTTTTTTTCGGAAGTAAAGCAATGATAGTGTGATTAATCTGATTGAGAAGTTTACCATTTTCAAAAAACTGAAGAACCGCATCCGTAACTTCATTTCCCACTATATCCCATGCTTTCTTGAAAAAAAACCGAAGTATACCCATCAGGCCCTGGAGCTTTGTCATCTCCAATGCTAAACATAGCGCTTTTAACCTCCTCACGAGTAATCGGACGTACCATATGGTCAGCAACATCAGAACATAGAACATTTGAGAATAGGTTATCCAGATTGGTCGTTTCCACCTGAGCCTCCAAACCCAAAAAATTCGAATAATGCAACACCATGGCATCCGCAACCGCCTCACCTTCATGTCTCGTCCCCATAGAATCCACAACACTATAAATTTTGGCTCTAGCATTCTTGGATTTAACAGTGTTGTGAAAAAAATTTGTGTTCGAATCACCAGCACACAGCCAATCAACCTTAGATTTCTGCTTTAAAAAACATTCTTCATCATAAGCGGCTTCTTGAAAATCTTTCAAACATTGAGCTTCTAACTGGCGCAGCTGACCATCCAACGGATTCCTATCCACTTGCACCTGTAAATCATCTAACTTTTTACGCAACTCATTTACCTTTACATGCAAGTTTCCTTGATTGAAAAGTATTTTCCTCATCTTAGGCTTTAAGTTTCTCATTTTCTTTGCAACCGACAACATAGTGACTCCCTCAATTCCTTTCATCCATTCAAGCTTAACTGTTTCCTTAAAATCTGGTTTAGAGGCTATAAAATTCGGAAATTTGAATGGTTTAGGCCGAAAACCATTAGTGCCCAGCCCCTTAAGTATACAAGGCGTATGATCCGAAACTCTAAACGGGTGAAACATCGCATATGCAGAAGGGAAGTGATCCAAAAAAACCACGTTTCCCATTATTCGATCAATCTTTTTCAAAAGACCCACTCCAGTCTTTGGTTTTTGGTTCCAAGTATATTGCAAACCATGAGCATTAATATCCATCAATTCGGCCTGTTGAACACATTCATTGAACTCCCGCATGCCAATAGATTGATTTGACGTACCATATAAGGTGTCTTCCATGTTTAACGCAGCATTAAAATCTCCCATTACAACCCATGGCTTATCATGACACAACACCTTGTGTTTACATAAATCATCCCAAAGTAGTCTACGATCTTTATAATTATTTTCAGCATAAACAAACGAACAGAACAACACTTTTTTACTACCTTTAAATATCACCTGAGTGTGAATAACCTGAGCGGTTTGGGCAATAACCATAACATCCAGATTCTCCGCATTCCATCCCAGAATAATCCTCGTTCCACGACTACACAAACCACCATTAGAAGTCCAATTCCAATTGCGAAACACAAATTTACACACATTAGCCAATTTACTAACATCCACATGCGACTCGAGAATGGCACACAATTCAAGATTATTTTCAGATACAAGATTACGAACCTCACTTTGTTTCAGAGGACGGTTCAATCCCCTTACATTCCAAGACATTAAGCGACCCATTTAAATCGTGATTACCGGGAGTGCTTGCCCCCTCAGACGCATCAACACGTTTATCATTAGCCATAAAATGAGCCATCTCCGTAGGAATTCCTTCCATCACCTCATCAAGTTCGTTTCCTCCATCTCCATCTTTTTTACCAACTGAATTAGCATTCTTATTTCTACCTTCCGAGTCTAGCACCTCAAAGGCATTTGACACTTTAACCTGATTATTATTCTTTACAACCGAACCTTCATCATTTTTCGTACCCGAGGAACTCGCTCCATTCTTGTTCGTCTTTGGCCTGTAAACAAACTTTGTTTTTTGTTTTTTATTCATGGTACCAAATTTTGCTATCTTCCTTCTATCCGTGATAAACCCTTCATCATCAATAGTAACTTGCTTTGTAATTGGTTCAGGTTTTTTCGGACAGTTTTGATCATTATGACCAAATATGCAACACGTAGAACATCGCTTTGGTTTCCATTCATACTCGATTGAAATTTTTTCCATAATGAAACCCTCATCCTCCAGCTTCGGAATTGCAACAACTATATGGTCTTTCAGCTCCTTTTCCGCATTAATTTCAATTAACGCTCTAGCAAAACTACTTCTACCCCAACTCTTAGCACACATGTCCGCCGTGTAACTATCCAAGCTTTTAGGAACCCCAATTTTCGACGCCAGCAGACTTAGGCCATCATCAGTGTAAATTGCAATCGGAACATTGTGAAGCTTAACCCACACGGGAACTGATTTAATGCCCTCCTTCTTTAGACTAGTGGACGGAGACCATTTGTTTAGAAACAACGGAACCTTTCGGATTAGCCACGGACCACCTTCAAGCACTTTATTCATGCCTTCTTTGTTGTCAAACTTGAAAAAGAAAAAGCCCTCCGAATTCATCATGATTTTAGCAAACCCAAACTTCGCCCATACATTTTTAACGTAATACTCGACTACCGGAAATGGCAATCTATCGCCCAAAAAATAACCAAATAACACATTCTCAAATCTATCTTGAACCTTCCTAACGACCTCCCTAGGAATAACCACATCGGCTTCTTGGTGCGATTCGACAGACTCCATCATCCTAAAGTTAACTTCACTTTTGGATACCACATTAGATTTTAACTTTTCAGCATAAGAGACCGTCCCCTTACCTACATCACGCACAACCGACCCAAAAACATCAGCTGGCCCCGGGTCATCCTGCTTATCCTTATCAGGTTGAACGGGCACTGTAATTTTCTGAAGTTCATCAATAACATTGAAGATCCGAGGTTCTTGATTATTGCTCGTTACCACACCTCTTCTCGGAGCCATAGTTTTTCCATCAATGTTCAGAATTTTGCTTCCCAAACCCGTTATAACTGAAGGCGACTTCATAAACACATCCCTGTGATCAGTATTCAGTGACGAATATATGTCATTAATATCTGGTGGTTTCGAATTCATTGCTGCGCCAATTTTTCACATGTACACGTAAAACCTTAATAAGCCGACAAGTAACAAGCAGAACCCTAATCAGCCGACAAAACAAAGAAATAAACAAGAGGTGAAATCCGAAAACAAACAAACCCGTAATCCTTTAAACCCTAGAACAAAACTTCAACCCTTGATCGATTAAAATAGTGTCATCAATCTAGCTAAGTTAATCTCAGTTAACCGCAATCAATGGCTACTAGATTAATAAATTAGGGTTTCAGAATTTATTACTAAGGCGGCGATTTTCAAGAAAAAACAAAAGAAAAACCCTAGTTCTTAATCGATCCCTAATGCTAACAAGTTCGTTATAGACACTTGGAAGATCAAGGTCTAATCACAGACTGTTATACATAAGATCACAAGAAAAAACAAGGGAAATCGAAGAACAAGAAGCACAAAATTGCACAAAATCGCCTAAATCTCATGTCATGGTTTGATAGTTGACTCTAGCGTCGTGACCTAAACGTGTTTTATTAACGTTAGTCACTAGACTTGTATCGCACAAGTACAAGTCACTATCTTTTGTAAATGTGTTCTTGTGTTAAAAATAATTTATATTTTTAACTATGTGCCTTACTTATATTATTTCCATCAAAAATAAATATAAGTATCTTGTATTTGTCTAAGTATGTTGTATGTGTATTTTTGTATCTTCACTCCTTAGGAGTGTTTAGTGTATCTTCAAGTCCTAATACACTATCAAGTGTAATACATACTACATACACTTAGCACAAAAATTGGTGATGAAATATCTATATTTTTCTCACAAATTTACATACTTAACATCCGTTTTTATTCTTGAAGAAATCCTCATTTCTTAACACAAAAGTTTGGGAAACCTTGGTAAATGTTTTTAGATACATTTTGAGGGGATAAGTTTCTCAAAACTTATATTTTTCTAAGTGTCAAAATTTATAGAAATTTTGACAGAGTTTCCCCTAAAAATGGAGGTTTCCCATGTTTTCAAAACATGTGTTTCTTTACTTTGTTAACCACTAAAGATGATGTTTATTTATGTAAGATCCAAGTTTTATCAAAACTTATACCTTTCGCTTGGTTCTTTCGAAAAACCACTCATAGATCTTTAGATATATAAGATTATAACCCACTTTGATCTTTATTTTTCAAGAAAACATTTTATTTATCCAAGTTCATGGTTTATGTGTGGATGATTTCATCATCCACATATCTCTAACTTTCACATCTTGCTAGTTCTTGTTCTTAAACATGATCTGGCAAGTCCATGGGATGAACCATATCATTTTAACTAGCATACAACAAACAACAAGCATAAGAACACAAGAATAACATGATTTCTTTATTATTTTAACCATACTTCATCACTTTGTTAGTTTATGTTTCAAGACTTGATTATGTTCTTAGTGTTTCTTGATATTTCACCATTCTTTTCACTATTAACCATCAAAAATATGAAGAAGATGAAGATCTAAGAAACTTACTACTAGCACAAGGCTAGGGGAGTTCAAGTGAAGAAATGTGGTGGTTAAAAGAAGATGAGAGAGGTCCTTCAAGCTCCGTGAGCACCGAGCCTCGTTGATGACCTTGCTACACCTTGAAGTACACTTGGATCTCTTGAATGAAAACCGAAAATTGTGGTGGCATAAGGGGGGTGTTCGGCCGAGACCTATGGAGGGAGGAGGAATTGTGGTGGTGTTGTGAATGGTGAAGATGAAATGGGTTATGGACTTGGGGGTTTTTATAAGGTTCTTCCAACATCTTTTTATTCATTGGTCCATATGTTTCATAAACTCAAGACATATCACTTAAAATATTGAGATAAAATCCACCATGTGGGATCCATGTCCCAACCGGTTATGGGGGGGGGGGGTGCCTTGGTTGCATCTCAACTACAAGTTACATTTTCTAGTTAGACTTTAAGTGTTAGTTTAGGGGTTAATTGTGTTTAGGTGGTTTATGATGTAATATGGTGTTTGGTGATCATAACTAGTTTAGAAACATTAAAACAATGCTTCTAGTAATATTTTTATGTTCCGGGTAATGTCCGGTTGTTCGGTTACGTACCGGTTCGTTAAAGTGCTAAATTGCACCGTTTAGTGTCTTTCAAGTATCATTTTGTAGCCCTTTCAATTCCCAACACTTGGGGAAGTATTCTGGGTAATAAAACATAAACTCTGCATGATATTTATAGGGTTAAAAGCTGATTTGAGCTGAATTTAATAAAATTCTGCACTTAAAGTGCGTTTCGGGTGCTTTTTAGTGCGTATTTTAGCTTCCGGATGGTATATATGTAAACCCTTGTATGTACTCTTGGGTTTTAGTGTATTCTTGTCGTTGGACCTACACCTAGGCCTCAATTCTAATGTTTGACTGCTTTCTGCAGCTCTGTTGACACAATGTGTCTTACCGGTGAGTTTACTTGTATTTCTTACGCAACGCGGTTCATTAATGCATAAAGCCATATCTTGTAGTATAAAACATGCATGAATTCACTTGCATGGTATTCAGAAATTTATTTGTCTGGTAGCGGTGCCAATTCTGTTCTGTGTATCATTAGAACTATCTCGTGTTGCATGACCCAAAAAAAAAAAACGAGTAAAGTCTTGTAAACTAGATTATGCACAATTATTTAAGCACATATTACTGTTCATTTAGTGTACGGAATGTACAGAAAAGTGACGGTTGTCACAGTCTCCCCCTGTTAAAAGAATTTCGTCCCAAAATTCAAGCGATGCCATCGGTCGCAGGGGAGTTGTGAATCAAATGAGGTCTTTTTTTGGGTAAAGGGTTACCCCGGTGATTCTATTAAAGACAACCGCCAAATAAGTACAAGTAGTGAGGATGAGTTCCCCACTAGTTCATATACAGGACAGACCCCATATATGTGAGCAACAAAACAAAACAGACCATGATACCACCTCGACCTAGCCTACTACAATCATGTTCCCATATACTCTGGGTCATGTTATGAATTCTATCGTACTCAAATGAGGTCACATATGCTTAAAATCTGTCTTCATGTTCCCATATACTCTGGGTCATGTTATGAATTCTATCGTACTCAAGTAAATCAATTATGTCTTTTCTATGTCTTGTGGACTCTTGGTCCGTAACCTTAACAGGTTTCTATAGTAGTGTGGACTCTTGGTCCGAAACCTTAACAGGTTTTATAGTATTGTGGACTCTTGGTCTGAAACCTTAATAGGTTTTATAGTATTGTGGACTCTTGGTCCGAAACCTTAATAGGTTTTATAGTATTGTGGACTCTTGGTCCGAAACCTTAATAGGTTTTATAGTAATTTTGTCGTTTGTCGTTGACGTGAATCTTTATGACTGTTCCTTGAGTCAGACTCCTTTAAAGCCTAGACACATGAATGTGTCGTGATCATTACTGATCTTTTCTGGGAGTTTCATCTTGTGAACAATGGTTCCGATCCCTACATCGGGGATTCGACCCTTTTTGTTTTCCAAATCACACTACGCCTTTTCTGGGCGAGGCTCCCATTAAAGTCATACTTCTTATCTCAAAATCTTACGATTTCCGCCGCTCATCGGCGCAATCTTTCTGTATTCTGTGGGCTACCTTGATATGTTCACATATCTAAACGGTTTGCCTCTGGTTTTCCTGAACCAACGCGGGTCAGTAGATTGTTTATTCCCGGTCTCTGATCAACACGACGGGGATCGATTTATTATGTTCCATCTAAAGCTTCACACGAAGCGGTTTAAACGGCGGTGTGATAACTACTGTTGTAGGAAGACTCCACTAGGGCAAGTGGGTGTTCCAACTTTTCGTCAAAGTTTATCACACAATTACGTATCATGTTTATACATTCTGCATCGTTTAGTAGCTTAGTCCATCTTCGTTAGTATTCAAGTTTTTACGATCAACGGTGTTCTGCAACCCTTGTGATCAGTAAGATTGTGCAGCGTTTTCTTTCAGGTAATGACGTCAAACTTGCGGCGCGCAATTACTGTATCTAGCTCAAGGTTTCTTCTCATGATTCCTCAATCAATGTGCCGCGTATGCAATGTTGTGGTCTCGTTGCATCGACGTACAATCGAGACTTTGTCGAGAACGTCACATAATTGCAACTCTAGCTCCTTAGCTCTTGGTTGCAGGGTTGGCATGCATTTCGTTCTTATCCGCCATGTATCTTAAGGTTCTCACTTTGCGAATTCGAAATCCGCTCTTTGTCATCATAGCATATAACTGTTCTTTTCTCTAAGAGTTGCAAGGTATATTGCAGCTGTTGCTCACGACCTTCCTTGGTCGTTGGCCATATAAGAATGTAGCATAATCATGATTTATCCAGGTATGGCTTACACGTTCGATTCAGGAAGTCCATGGATATTGTTGATGCATGTGTTAAGCCAAATGATACGACAACGAACTCGTAATGCTCGAAGCGAGTCCTAAAGGTCGTTTTAGGGATATTTCCTTCTTGTATTCACAGTGGAGGACATCTTGCCCTCAAGTTGGTCTTTGAGTGGCAACTATAACCTAATGATTTGTCTGTTCATGTTATCAGTCCTTGGCAAAGGATTCTGATTCTCAATTCTCTGGAATTTATGCAAAACGGAAATTGTCAATTTCCTTCTCATGTCCTTAACTAAGGATGTCACGTCTTTGATTCCTTCTGTCTAGTAGCTCTTGTAGTTATACCGGAAGCTCATGCTTCGCGACAAGGCTAGTCGGTAAGGCGTCATTCGGCACTGGTGCCGCTCCTGGCACGAGGTTCCTCTTGTCGCTTGGAGATAATCCTGGCAAGTCTCCAGAAAAGGCTACTGGAGCTTCTTCCATAACGGGGATGTTCTCAGGCTCTATACTTGGATAACCAATCCATGCTGGCTATCATATCATGACTTCTCAAGTCAATGGTAACAGAAGGTTCCGACCTTCCGTGTCCCTAAACACAATCCTTAATTGCTTCGTCTGCTTAAACTAGCTTTCTATATGCCCATTCTAAAGAATACGGGACGTCTATTTTACTTGAAACTAGGCCAAGCAGTTTCTCAAGTTCTAAGCATGCAAGGTTAAAGTTGATGCCAGTATTAATAAAAAATAGATGCATAAGGTTGGTTAATAGGGAACGTGTGCTTCACGAGTTTCGATCGTGAAAACCCTTCCCTGCTTGTTTCTTCCCAGGGCAATCTTTCCTAAAGTGCCCTGCTTCACCACATCTGTAGCAACCTGGTATTTTCTTATTTCTTCCATCTGGGTCCTTCGCCCAACAGGCGTCCTTGCTATGCCCTTCTTTTCCACACTTTCCGCACTTAGGCCTCAGACATTGACCTTCATGGTGAAAATTGCATTCTCCGCACCTCGGCTTAGTCCCCGAGTAAACTTTACCACCGGCCTTATTAGTGACTCCATCAGTTTTCCTGCCATGCGGCGGTTTCACTTTCTTTCTTTTGTTTGCTTTAGAGCTTCCATAGCCGGCTTGTGTACCCACCTTTAGGTTCGAAGACTTCCTTTTCTTATTGCCTGATGACTCCACATGAGTCTCTTTCTTGTTATCCTCAGATTCCGAAAATTTTCCCACACGTAGAGCTTCTTCAGTAAGCGTAACGCTTAAATCGATAGCCTCTGTGATGGTTGGAGGCCTTGCGGTAGTAACCAAGCTCCTAATTTGAGGTGTAAGTCCCCAAATGAATCGTTCAATCCTTTTGAATTCCGGTTTGACTAAGTAGGGGACGACTCTAGACAAGTCGTGAAATCGCTGGACGTATTCAGGAATCTTTGGTCCGTCCATTTCAAGTTCCAACACTCCACCTCTAGCTTCTGGATTTCAGCCTTGGAACAGTATTTCTTTTCCATCATTTCCTTGAGCTCGTCCCAGCTCAGTGCATAAGCAGCATCTGCACCAAGGGTTTGAACCTGAAGGTTCCACCAGGAGAGTGCGCCATCTAAGAATAACCCTGAGATATAGGTAACACTCTGTTGGGGTGAACAATTACTCATTCTTAGCACGGAATCAGTCTTTTCTGTCCAACGAACAAACGCAACAGCACTTCCTGTGCCGTCAAAGTTTAATGGCTTGCAGTCCAGGAATTGCTTATAGGTGCAGCCAGTTGGAGGGTTATTTCCGGTAGTGCCACCGCTGTGTTCAGAGCGGAGGGCTTCATGTCGTGCAATTGCCTGTGAGATGCGTTCTTGCAACTCGGTTTCTGTCCTTGGTAACGTACTGGTGTTTGTGTCACGTCTGGGCGGCATTCTCTTATGTCAAAAGGTATGAAGTAGGTTAGACAATATTCCATAATTGTTTATGAGGTACATAGCACCATAAGCCATCATGTAATCACCCAATTTCACATGTATATATAATCAATGTATGAGCGAGGAAACAATTACTGAGCCTTCACATAGGCTTGCCAAATTGGCTTATTGTTTGTAATAATGTATTCGAGGCTACATCGCCTTGGTCGTACAAGTTTTATAAAGTGGTAGAGTGTAACGTCACTGAATCTTTCTGAATGTTATTCCTCCTCTCTTGCTTAAATATCGTTCCGCAAACGTCTCGTACACGGTTTACCAACAAGTGTAGGGATGTGATTAAATCACGGTTTACGAGAAACGATCCTAACGGTGGTCCATTTCCTAGGTAATGAGGTTACCAACTGTGTCACTGCGACCATCAAACAAATACCAAACCAATGAAATATTGTATTTCATACTTGGGATCTGTATAAATATGTGTATGTTTTACACATATCAATTCTTGTTCGATTACAAGCTCTAAATCACTTTCTGGAAGGTTATACGCGCACTGATGCGTAAATATAACCAGTTTAATGCAACAAACACTCCGGAATAGTGAAATAGGCTTAACATACCTTAAATAACCTTTACATAACTTAGAAATAAGTTTTAAAGGCTTTGGTATGGCAAAAACAAGTTAAATCGCTTACAGGGACTAAAGTTGACAAACTGCGAAAGTATGCCAATCTGAACTGTAACAGACATTCTGGAACATGACCATAAGTTAAACACACCTTAAATATCCTTTATATAGCTTAGAAATAGGCTTTGAGGGGTTCGGTGTGCTAAAATAAACTTTTGGGTCATTCAGGGACTAAAAGCGTCAAAAAGTGCACAAGTTTGCACTTTCGCGCATAACTTACATTCTGAATACACCCGGACATCCAAAAATTTATGTAAGCACTAAAATATTTTATTTTAGTGTTTGGCATAAGAAAAATCCATTCGTCGCGTCATTTGGATCGTTTTTCGCGCTTATGCGCATTCCGTCGTAATTAGCCGAACAACGCAACCGTACGGCTAAACGAATCTACATCCGAGATATTTTTGAGAACATTTTAAGTTCCCTTTACTTTAACTTCATTTTAGAGCTTTGAAATGGGGTTAACGGGCCTTAAACGCGTCGGAAAAGGCCTTATTACACTACAGGGACCAAATCTGCCATTTTTGAAACTTTCTGTGCAGAAACATTGAATCTGGCCTATACCACCTTTGCACATGGTTTTGGGCAATACTATGGGCTGGTTTGATGTGCACATGGTATTACAATACCATGGGTGCAAGTGTATGGCCAAGATTGAAGCACTTTTTCCAAGAAACGATCCTAACGGTTCGGGAAATCCTATAAATACCCCATGCCTTCATTTGCAAAACCCACAAGAATTTTGATTTGAGAAACTCTAAGTTGAAACCATTGTTTCATACCTGAGTTACTTGGATCGAGATTAGCATTCGGGGACCCTTCGTAAGTATTCCTTCGTTCTTTTATTGCTTTTCGAGTCCGAAAGTCAAACTTTGTTTGACTTTCTGCGTTGACCAGTTTATGGTCAATGCGAAGTTCGTTTGAACTTCGCAACGTGATTGTAATCAGGATGGTTATAGTCCCTTGGGACTATGCCTACTGATTACCACGTTGTCTAGGGTCGTAAGGGTAAGCGATCTCATAAATCGCTTATACCTTCGAACCCGACCCATTTGGTCGATCATTAGGATCCGACCAAACACATTAGGTGACCATAGTAGGTAGGGAATAACCTTCCAGATTATACCCTACGGTCACATCGTTTGAGTAGTTGTATGATAGGTAGTTTATATGCCTTAGGTAAATTACCAAAATGCCCTTTTTTACGCCAAAATTCATTTTAAGATAGGAAGAGTGGCGATTAGGGCGACTTGGCATCTTCGTGCAAACCCTACCAGATTATTGCTGATCCTAATCTCGATTGAACTTGATTATCATCTTATGGATTTTCATTCGATCCTTAGAAGGTAATCATTTGCAATCAGATTCGGTTTTTTAGTTAGGGTTCCGCCGTTTTTATTTCCTGATTATCTTCTTACGGTTTTCATTCGATCCTTAGAAGGGTGTTAAATAATATTCTGTTTGTGTTGGGGTTACGCAAGATTAGGGTTTCGGCAGAATCAAGTTTGGCGGATTAGGGTTTGTTGTCGGCACCAATTCCTGGTTTACGAATTAGGGTTTGGCGGCTGATCACTCACCCAATTTCGGAGTTCTCTCTTTGATTCTGATTGTTGGTGAATTATTTTTGGGGGTTGCGGCTACTAGGGTTTTTCAGGCGGCTTCTATCTTGAACGAAATTCTGGCTACTAGGTTTCAGTTTAATGGAAGAACGCATGAAACCTGGTGGGCGGCCATCACTGTCGTTTAAGGAAATTGCGGATCGTATTCTTGATGTTGATGGGAACAATATTCAGCCAAAACGTGGTATCAACATCATTGATGAACTCACAAAGGCCATGGTTCCGGTTCATTTGGATAAGAGGGATGTCGAAAAGTCAGACAACTTTTGGGATTACCCTAGCAAATTTTCGCCAAATTCAGATCTGTTTAGTGCTTCTTTCTCGGATGACAACAGGGCTGCTTAAGGTAAAGCACGTACTTTGGGAACTGCAAGTCCTATTTCCTTCGCTCACATTGTAAAGAATACAAAGGAGAAGGTTAAAGTGAATTTTCGGGCGATGGAATCTGCCGAGAAAGTGGATGGGGCTGATGTTGTTATTCCATTGTCGTCGGTTCAACAAGTTACTGATAGGTATGCTAACACTTTGTTTGGATATTTTCTGGGTAAACGGTTGGCATTTCCTATGGTCGATTATTTTGCAAAAAACAACTGGGCTAAATATGGTCTTTCCCGTCTCATGATGAATGCAAACGGGTTCTTTTTCTTTAAGTTTACTTCTAAGGAAGGGATGAATCAAATGCTAGAGGATGGGCCTTGGCTAATCAGAAGTGTTCCCATAATTTTGAAGGAGTGGTCGCCCTCTATCAAGATGGAAAAAGAGGATATTAAAGTGGTTCCAGTTTGGGTCAAGATGCATGATGTGCCGTTAGCGGCATTTACTGAGGATGGGCTTAGCTTGGTTGCCTCTATGATTGGGATACCTAAGATGTTGGATACGTATACTGCCAAGATGTGTGCTGAATCTTGGGGAAGGAGCAGCTATGCTAGAGCGCTTATTGAAGTGCAAGCGGGGGCTGAATTAAAAAAGAGTGTTACTGTTGCTATCCCATCTATGGATGGTAGTGGGTATTCAAAGATAGAGGTCAAGATTGAATATGATTGGGAGCCTCTAAGGTGCTCCTCTTGTTGTGTGTTTGGCCATGATGATAGCTCGTGCCCGAAGAACCCTCAGGTAACCCCAAGTGGGGATGCTGAAAAGAAGAATGATGATTTTCAGGTTGTAGAGGGAAAGAAGAAGAAAGTGAACAACCCAGGCATCCATATGAAAAATCAGAAGACTAAGTTAGTGTACAAGCCAGTTGTCAACCCTAAACCAAAATCGTCCTCAAAGAGTCCGATGCAGAATCAGGTTTCAACGTCTAACCCGTTTGACATTCTAAAGGATGATACTGGTAATCAGGGAGGTACCACTGGGGGTCGAGTTGAGAAGAAACCGTCGAGTGACAGGCAGGAATCGGATGAGGAGGAGGTTGAAGAAGTCTACAATGAAACTAGTGCATTCATGACATCGGGTACTCATCCTTTTTCTTCGAAAGCAGGGGCAAGCACCTCTTCTACCAAGTTCTTGAATGGATAGGCTGTCTGCTTTTCGTCTGAAGGGGCTGCTGTTTTGTGGCCACTTTATTTTTGATGATGGTGGTTGAGATTATGTTTTGTGGTTTGCATTGTTTTGTCTACTAGATGTCGTGTCATGATGTATAGTAGACTAGGTTATGGGGTGTTATAGGTCTTTGGTTTTTTGTTTTGTTTTACATATATGGGGCATGTCCTGTATATGAACTAGTGTGGAACACATCCTCACTACTTGTTCTTCATTGCGGTTTCATTTTAATAGAATCACCGGGGTAACCCTTTACCCAAAAAAAAACATAACTTTTGGTATCTAAACTGATTTGGTAACAATATTAGATGTGTTAAGGCATATTTTACTTGTCATAGGACTAGTTAGGCGTTCCGAACGCGTTTCACGCGAACGACGCGTTAAAGTAGCATAAACTACCTAAACGGGTCGTAATGTAAGCACTTATGTTAGGTTTATTTTAGTATGTAGGCTTTGTTAAACCATATTACACGAGTCTCCATACTCGTTTGGTTTACGAACCCTCATTGTGACACCCGTGTCACTGCGACCATCAAACAAATGCCAAACCAATGAAATATTGTATTTCATACTTGGAATTTGTAAAAATATGTGTATCGTTTACACATATCAATTCTTGTTCGATTTCAAGCTCTAAATCGCTTTCTGGAAGGTTATACGCGCACTGATGCGTAAATATAACCAGTTTAATGCAACGAACACTCCGGAATAGTGAAATAGGCTTAACATACCTTAAATAACCTTTACATAACTTAGATATAAGTTTTGGAAGGTTTGGTGTGGTGAAATCAAAGTTTAATCGCTTACAGGGACTAAAGTTGACAAACTGCGAAAGTATGCCAATTAGAACTGTAACAGACATTCCGGAACATGACCATTAGTTAAACACACCTTAAATATCCTCTACATAGCTTAGAAATAGGCTTTGAGGGGTTCGGTGTGCTAAAATAAACTTTTGGGTCATTCAGGGACTAAAAGTGTCAAAAAGTGCACAAGTTTGCATTTTCGCGCATAACTTACGTTCTGAATACATCCGGACATCCAAAAATTTATGTAAGCACTAAAATATTTTATTTTAGTGTTCGCCATAAGAAAAATCCATTCGTCGCGTCATTTGGATCGTTTTTCGCGCTTGTGCGCATTCCGTCGTAATTAAGCGAACATCGCGTTCGTACGACCAAACGAACCATCATCCGGCATATTTTTGAGCATGTTTTGAGTTCCCTATACTTTAACTTCATTTTAGAGCCTTGAAATGAGGTTAACGGGGTTCAAACGCATCAAAAAAGGCCTTAAAACACAACAGGGACCAAAACTGTAAATTTTGAAACTTTTCTGAAACTGGGGGGTCAGTGGCGTAGCGCGACTGCCTAGGCCCTCACCGTCGCGCTACGCGACTGCCTATTCTGGGCAGAAACATGCAGAAAACTCATTTTTCGCATTTTCGGGACCAGATTCGATGTATCGACAGCTGTTTACAGCTGTTATCCACTCCTAAAACCCTTGCCACATGTTGATACCCTATGGTGAGTGGCAATTTAGTCACCATAACCTTCCGACAAGTGTACGGGTGAGATTAAGGCACGATTTTCGACAAACGATCCTAACGGTTCGGGTATTCCTATAAATACCCATCACCCCAACCTCATTTCTTACAAGAATTCTGATTTTGAGAGCTCTAAGTTGAAACCATTGTTTCATACCTGAGTTCTTGGATCGGGATTAGCATTCGGGGACCCTTCGTAAGTATTCTTTCGTTCTTTTCCTTTTTTTTACTGCTTTTCGAGTCTGAAAGTCAAACTTTGTTTGACTTTCTGCGTTGACCAGTAATGGTCAATGCGAAGTTCGTTTGAACTTCGCAACGTGAGTGTAATCACGTTGGTTATAGTCCCTTGGGACTATGCCTACTGATTACCACGTTGTCTAGGGTCGTAGGGTAAGCGATCTGATAAATCGCTTATACCTTCGAACCCGACCCAGTTTGGTCGATCATTAGGATCCGACCAAATACATTAGGTGACCATAGTATATAGGGAATAACCTTCCGAGGTTATACCTTATGGTCACATCGTTTAAGTAGTTGTATGATAGGTAGTTTATATGCCTTAGGTAAATTACCAGAATACCCTTTTCATGTATAATTGGTAATTAAGCATATGTAACCTAAACTTTTGTCACATAACTGATTATGTAACATGTTTAGGCATATAACACTTGTCATAGGACTAGTTAGACGGTCCGGACGCGTTTCACGCGAACGACGCGTTAAAGTAGCATAAGCTACCTAAACGGGTCGTAATGGGTCGTAGACACTTAGGTTAAGTTTCATTTAGTATGTAGGTTTTGTTAAACCAAATGACACGAGTCTCTACACTCGTTTGGTTTACAAACCCTAATGCTACCCGATCTTCCGATCTAGGTCCGGTTAATTAACATAGTTACCTATAGTAGGTGCCGTTTGATTCCGTGATCTCTATCTTTGCTTGGTGGTTATCCTAGGACTTCTGAGCAATCTCAAGTGAGTACATAGACCCCTCTTTTACTGTTTTCCAAACTGTTTTGGGGTGGAACACATGTGCCTACTTGTTACTTTCATGCTTTCCTGTTTTAACATCATATACTGCTATGTTCGTTAGTACATTATAGTACATGATTTTATGACATTTCATGCTAGGTGTGCCCAATTGTGTGCATTACTTAGTACATCGTTTTACATGACATTTTGACATAGACATTTGACATAGACATTTCGGCATAGACATTTTAACATGATTGACATTTGATCATGCATTTCCCATAAAACATAACTTTGATTTAAACCAAGTTTTACTTCAATACTTCGTTTTTGTTGCATATGCTCATCCAGCATGTGAACACATTATACTACATTTTGAACCGTTGTAACCTTTTGACTATGTGAACCGTCGTAACCGTTTGATTATAGGAACCGTTTGTATCTGTGAACCGTTTGGATCTGTGAACCGTTTGTATCTGTGAACCGTTTGTATCTGTGAACCGTGTGAACCGTATTTGACCATACATAAACATTTCTACAATTGTTAAACATTACATTGTTTGGTTTGGTTAAGTGATTAAGTAACGATGCGTGTGTAATATGATACAAACATGGTGGATACGCCGCTGGTACTTCCTATATATAAGTGTTTGTGTGGTATCACATAACGTAGAGTTAATTGAATCATTTCAGTTTGAGATATATAACATTTATTACAAATATCATACTTTTCACAAGACATTGATTTATAAACATCTTATCTTATGCAAACATATTTTACTTGGTTATTCATTTAACCTTACATTTATTTATACTTATCATCTGAACTCATTGTTTTTCAAATGATTTACAAAGCAAAGCAAACTAAAAGGTTCATGACTAAACATTTTCTCAAACATAAGTCATGAAACCTATTTTCACAAAACCTATGTATCTCACAGGCATTTTTATGCTGACGTACCTATTTTCACATGTGTTTTTCAGGAACTGTTGCATAAGATGATCAAGATACACATAGGCAGACTTGGGCTTTAGTGACAACAAAAGATGCAAGACTAGTTAATTATGTTGTATTTCCTTGTTTGTTAAGACATTGTAACACTTTTATCAATAAAACGAAACTTCAATTGCCATGGATTTGAAACGATTAATTCTGTTACAACACTCCCCGATGTTTCCGCCACGTTTTGTATGTTCTACGTGGTCGGGGTGTGACAGAAAAGATGGTATCAGAGCCAATGGTTATAGGGAATTAGGTTATTAGTAATGCTTTGACCTAGTCTATAACTTTCTTAGGACCCTAACGCGAGTTTACTTGCGTTTAGTCATAAAACAATACCGTCACCTATCCTTAGGCGACTACCACAACAAGAACATAATTTTTCGAAACCGCTTTGAAAACTAATCATCTGTTCTAGGATGATTAATTACTAGGTTTTGAACCCTCTGTTATAAGGTTTTGAACCCCTTTGAGTTTTCAAAAATCTCGTCAAGGTTTTGGGTTTTAAATAATGTGAACACGTGCAAACTGGAAGGGTGAATGCCTGTATTCTGAGTTTTCTGTCTAGGCAAGCACTTCGTATACATCTCAACCAGACGCGAGACCAGTTGTGCTTACCTGGGAATTCTTGGGATGAGTGTTCACTTATAGGCGAGCATGTCTTCGCGATACATTATTTTTGACCTATTTACTTTGATTATTCACCGAGGTCGTTTGTTGCTTTGTAGTAACAAACAAATGACCACTATCCATTGCTTTCATCAAATTTGTTTCATCTCATTCTTTTCGTCTAATTCTCTCACTCGTTTCCTTTCATGTTTCCTCTTTTAGAATGCCTCCTCGACGCGAAAACCAGATAGAGACTGCCGAGTTGGCAGAAATCATTGCGCAGCAAATGGCTGCTCAATTCCCAAACCTCTTTGCTCAATGGAATCAAGCCAACAACAACAACAATGGTCCATGCAATTTCAAGAGTTTTAACTCGGCGAAACCACTCAAGTTTAGCGGTTCTGAGGGAGCGACTGGGCTTCTTCAATGGTTCGAGAGCATTGAGAATACTTTCCGCCATGTGCAGTGTCCTGACAATCGCAAGGTCGAGTTTGCTTCGAGTGTGTTCCAGAAGAGAGCCCTTACATGGTGGAACGGGGTTATGAGAGATCGTGGTGCAGAAGTTGCTCTAGCACAGACATGGGCCGAACTTAGGGCCCTTATGATGAAGGAATTCTGTCCTCGTCATGAGATCAGGGCCTTGGAAAGGGAATTCGACAATCTTGAGCAAGACAGCGGTGAGCATCGAGCCTACACGGACCGTTATGAGGAGTTGAGTCTGTTATGCCCAAACATGGTCACGCCTTTGGATAAGGCAATCGAAAAGTACATTGATGGCCTCCCTGATTCAATACAAGACATTTTGACTGGTAGCAACCTTACTACAGTTAGACAGGCCATTGAGCTATCTGCAACCTTAACTGAATCAAAGATCAGGAAAGGTAAACTTTTCCGAAAAGGTGACAAGAAGCCAGTCGAAGAATTGAAACAAATCGAGGAATCAAAGATCATGGATGAACAGACTGGATCCCCTAAGAGGTCAAAGAAGCGAAAGGCTTCTCAGAACTACGCTGTGGTCGCTCACAATTATCAAGCCGTCCTCAACCAACCAGCTCAACCCCCTGCCAGGAAACCCTACAATGGAACTGCACCTTTGTGCAACCAATGTGGCCTACATCATCATGCTGGGGTGAAGTGCCGCACATGCCAAGTTTGCGGACTTATAGGTCATACAGCTAGGGTTTGCCCAACCGCAGCTGCACCAAATCAAGCTGGCAACAATCCTGCACAAGCTCGTTTTCCACTGGGATCTTGCTACAACTGTGGCGAGATGGGTCATTTTCGTAGGAATTGCCCAAGACTTGCTAATGCAAATCCAGCGCAGGGATGAGCATATGATCAATCAGAAGACAACGTCGTTTAGAAATAATCACGTCTTATGTATTATTTTCTTTTGTTGTCAAGATCCAAGAAACAGTTGTTATCGTTGTTTATAAATAAATCTTTTACATTGCAATGTATTTATGTGATTGTATGTATAAACAACATATCCCCTACAATACCGACAATCAAGGAACCGCATTCCTTGAAGAACACACTACTTCCAAATTTCTTCCGTTGTTTGATCTCTTGCGTTTTTACGAAAATCCTAAGTACCCGTTTCTTCCTAGAGAAACAAAGTACGAGGTGCCAAGTTAATTACAATCAATAACAAGATAATAACAATTAAACAATTATGTGATTATGTGCTTATGAACATTACAAGACAAACTGTGCGGACTATGCAAGGAATTACGTAATTATGGATGCATACATAATTATGGAATTTAGTGCACAGAAACCACAGCGAGCTTTGTCATGTACCTAGAAGTTAACCCTATTCATTTCCAATTCTGATGAAGTATCCGTTGAGGAAAAATGAACTAGCTATTCATTTTTCACTTCTGAAGAATATCCGTTGAGGAAATGAATATCCGTTTATCCTTCATTTCCAATTCTGAAGAATACCCGTTGAGGAAAATGACTCTGTTTGTGCATTTTCGTTCTGAAGAGTATCCGTCAAGGGAAATGAACATCCGTTTGTTTAATCCTTCATTTCCGAACCTGAGGAAACAACCGTTGAAAAATGACTCCGTTAGTTCATTTTTGTTTCTGAAGATTATCCGTTGAGGAAATGAATATCCGTTGTTTAATCCTTCATTTCCGAACCTGAGGAAACAACCGTTGAAAAATGACTCCGTTAGTTCATTTTCGTTTCTGAAGATTATCCGTTGAGGAAATGAATATCCGTTTGTCTATCATTTTCATTTCCGTTTCTGAGGAAGCAACCGTTGAAAATGACTCCGTTTGTTCATTTTTCGTTTCTGAAGATTTGTCCGTTGAGGAAATGAATATCCGTTTGTCTATCATTTTCATTTCCGTTTCTGAGGAAGCAACCGTTGAAAATGACTCCGTTTGTTCATTTTCGTTTCTGAAGATTTGTCCGTTGAGGAAATGAATATCCGTTTGTCTATCATTTTCATTTCCGTTTCTGAGGAAGCATCTGTTGAAAATGACTCCGTTTGTTCATTTTCGTTTCTGAAGATTGTCCGTTAAGGAAATGAATCCCCGTTTGTTTATTCCTTCATTTCCGCTTCTGAAGAATACTCTTTGAGGAAAATGACTCCGTCTGTTCATTTTCGTTCTGAAGAATGTCCGTTAAGGAAATGACAGGATAATGCTTTACATATCTTTGATGGTTATTTAACACAAAGTCACAAATAGACTCCTACGAATTAATTTCGGGACGAAATTTCCTAAAGTAGGGGAGACTGTGACACCCGTGTCACTGCGACCATCAAACAAATTCCAGACCAATGAAATATTGTATTTCATACTTGGAATTTGTAAAAATATGTGTATCGTTTACACATATCAATTCTTGTTCGATTTCAAGCTCTAAATCGCTTTCTGGAAGGTTATACGCGCACTGATGCGTAAATATAACCAGTTTAATGCAACGAACACTCCGGAATAGTGAAATAGGCTTAACATACCTTAAATAACCTTTACATAACTTAGATATAAGTTTTAGAAGGTTTGGTGTGGTGAAATCAAAGTTTAATCGCTTACAGGGACTAAAGTTGACAAACTGCGAAAGTATGCCAATTAGAACTGTAACAGACATTCCGGAACATGACCATAAGTTAAACACACCTTAAATATCCTCTACATAGCTTAGAAATAGGCTTTGAGGGGTTCGGTGTGCTAAAATAAACTTTTGGGTCATTCAGGGACTAAAAGTGTCAAAAAGTGCACAAGTTTGCATTTTCGCGCATAACTTACGTTCTGAATACATCCGGACATCCAAAAATTTATGTAAGCACTAAAATATTTTATTTTAGTGTTCGCCATAAGAAAAATCCATTCGTCGCGTCATTTGGATCGTTTTTCGCGCTTGTGCGCATTCCGTCATAATTAAGCGAACATCGCGTTCGTACGACCAAACGAACCATCATCCGGCATATTTTTGAGCATGTTTTGAGTTCCCTATACTTTAACTTCATTTTAGAGCCTTGAAATGAGGTTAACGGGGTTCAAACGCATCAAAAAAGGCCTTAAAACACAACAGGGACCAAAACTGTAAATTTTGAAACTTTTCTGAAACTGGGGGGTCAGTGGCGTAGCGCGACTGCCTAGGCCCTCACCGTCGCGCTACGCGACTGCCTATTCTGGGCAGAAACATGCAGAAAACTCATTTTTCGCATTTTCGGGACCAGATTCGATGTATCGACAGCTGTTTACAGCTGTTATCCACTCCTAAAACCCTTGCCACATGTTGATACCCTATGGTGAGTGGCAATTTAGTCACCATAACCTACCGACAAGTGTACGGGTGAGATTAAGGCACGATTTTCGACAAACGATCCTAACGGTTCGGGTATTCCTATAAATACCCATCACCCCAACCTCATTTCTTACAAGAATTCTGATTTTGAGAGCTCTAAGTTGAAACCATTGTTTCATACCTGAGTTCTTGGATCGGGATTAGCATTCGGGGACCCTTCGTAAGTATTCTTTCGTTCTTTTCCTTTTTTTTTACTGCTTTTCGAGTCTGAAAGTCAAACTTTGTTTGACTTTCTACGTTGACCTGTGGTTCCTATGCACTGAACTCCATAATTATGTAGGCCTCCATAATTACGTAGTTCCTTGCACAGTCCGCACAGTTTATTTCATAATGCGTATGGGGAAAAATTAAACGAATAATCTCTTGAACTAGACCTCACGAGGGTCTATCTAACTACATAAACACATGATACATTTAACTAGATTGTCGAACCAATCTATTTAACTTAACTACTCAAGAGAATTATTTAACTACTACATCTACGTAGGATGTATTTAACTACTACACCGACGTAGGATGTATTTAACTACTACACCGACGTAGGATGTATTTAACTACTACACCGACGTAGGATGTATTTAACTAGATTGTCGAACCAATCTATTTAACTTAGATCGACGTAGGATCTCTTTAACTACTACACCGACGTAGGATGTATTTAACTAGATTGTCGAACCAATCTATTTAACTTAGATCGACGTAGGATCTCTTTAACTACTACACCGACGTAGGATGTATTTAACTAGATTGTCGAACCAATCTATTTAACTTAGATCGACGTAGGATCTCTTTAACTAACTATCTACGGGGAATATTTAACTACACCGACGTAGGATGTATTTAACTTTAGATCGACGTAGGATCTCTTTAACTCAACTATCTAAGAGAAACATTTAACTACACCGACGTAGGATGTATTTAACTTTAGATCGACGGAGGATCTATTTAACTTTAGATCGACGTAGGATCTCTTTAACTTTTCAACACATGTTTCCCTTAAACTTTGGAATAGCACTTTATAATCCAAGGGACTTAACTACAACGTGGAAGTCCATTAAGGATTTAAGATAGTACCTTTTTGAATATCCTACTACGAATCCTTCATATGGAGATAAGAAAGATCCTATGAGGATTTGGATAACGAATATCCAGAGTATACAAAAACACAAAATGCATAAACACATAGTCACGTAATCATTAAATTGTTTATCTAGATCTTTGATTTGTAAGTTTTGTTTTGTTAATTTCGTACATGCATTTAAAGCACACTAGGAATCCATTTCATGGATTTCATTCGGCACTTTAAACATTAACAAGAATCTAACTATGAAGATAGAAAGATCTTCCAAAAATTCGATTTCGTTTTCAAGAAAACGCAATACTCGAATTAAGGTACAATAATTTTGAAGATACTGGAATACCCTTAGGTATCCTATTAAGAATTTATAGTGGTACGTTGGGTATTCATACAGAGTTGTAACTTGCACCTTGTACTTCGTTTCTTTGCAAGAGACGGTTACTAAGGATTTCCGTGGAAAACGCAAGAGATAATAAAATGGAAGAAATTACGGGGTAGTCTGTTCTTTAAGGAATACGATTCCTTGATTGTCGGTATTGTAGGGGATACGTTGTTTATACATGCCATCTTATTTGTACATTGCAATGCAAAATAAAAAGATTTATTTATAAACAACCACAACAACAACTGTTTCATGGACCCTGACAACAAAAGAAAATAATACATAAGGCTTGATTATTTCTAAACAACATTGTCTTTTAGTTGGTCCGGTGCTCATCCCTGCGCTGGATTCGCATTAGCAATCTTTGGGCAATTTCTTCGGAAATGGCCCATCTCGTTACAGTTGAAACAAGGACCTCGTGGAAGACGAGCTTGAGCAGGATTTACTTGAGGTTGGTTTGGACCAGCTTGGTTCGGGGTAAAACGACAAGCATTTGCCAGGTGACCGAGTCGCCCACATGATGCACACAAACGACACTGTAGGTGAGCTAAGTGGTGTGCATTACATTTGTCGCATATCGGTGCAGTACCGGCATAAGGTTTCCTTGCAGGAGGCTGAGCTGGTTGGTGGCGGATGTTTTGGTTGGGTTGAGCAGCAATCGCAAAATTCTGCGAAGCCTTACGCTTCTTATTCTTGGACACCTCAGCATGTTCTTCCTTTGGTTCCACTTGAGCAGTCTTGTCGGATGGTCTTGGGTCGCCTTTTCGAAAAAGCTTTTTCTTTCTGATGTGGGATTCAGTTAGAGTAGCAGACAATTCAATGGCTTGTCTGACAGTAGTAGGGTTGCTGCCAGTAACAATATCCTGAACTAGGTCAGGAAGACCATCAGTATATTTCTCGATCGCCTTATCCACAGGAGTAACCATAGCAGGACACAACAGGCTCAATTCTTCAAAACGGTCAGTATAGGCTCGATGTTCACCACTGTCTTGCTTCAAATCATCAAACTCCCTCTCCAAAGCTCGCAGTTCATGACGAGGACAGAACTCCCTCATCATAAGAGCTCTAAGCTCGGCCCAAGTCTGTGCTAGTGCAATTTCAGCACCCCGGTCTCTCATAATCCCGTTCCACCATGTAAGAGCCCTCTTCTGAAACACGCTCGAAGAAAACTCGACCTTGCGATTTTCAGGACACTGAACGTGACGGAACGTATTCTCAATGCTCTCGAACCATTGAAGAAGCCCAGTTGCTCCCTCCGAACCACTAAACTTGAGCGGTTTAGCCGAGTTGAAACTCTTGAAGTTGCAGGGAGCATTGTTGTTGTTGATGGCCTGCATCATTTGAGCATAAAGATTTGGGAAGGCAACAGCCATTTGCTGCGCGATGATTTCCGCCAGTTCGGCATTTGCCATCTGATTGTCGCGTCGAGGAGGCATTCTAAAAGAGGAAACATGAAAGGAAACGAGTGAGAGATTTAGACGAAAAGAATGAGATGAAGCAATCTGATGAAAGCAAGGGTAGTGGTCATTTGTTTGTTTACTACAAAGCAACAAACGACCTCGGTGATTAGTCAAAGTGAATAGGTCAAAAATAATGTATCGCGAAGACATGCTCGCCTATAAGTGAACACTCATCCCAAGAATTCCCAGGTAAGCACAACTGGTCTCGCGTCTGATGAGATGTATACGAAGTGCTTGCCTAGACAGAAAACCCAGAATACAGGCATTCACCCTTCCAGTTTGCACGTGTTCACATTATTTAAAACCCAAAACCTTGACGAGATTTTGAAAATTCAAAGGGGTTCAAAACCATATAACAGAGGGTTCAAAACCTTGTAATCAATCATCCTAGAACAGATGATTAGTTTTCAAAGCGGTTTTGAAATTTATGTTCTAGTTGTGGTCGTCGCCTAAGGATAGGTGACGGTATTGTTTTATGACTAAACGCAAGTAAACTCGCGTTAGGGTCCTAAGAAGGTTATAGACTAGGTCAAAGCATTACTAATAACCTAATTCCCTATAACCATTGGCTCTGATACCATCTTTTCTGTCACACCCCGACCACGTAGAACATACAAACGTGGCGGAAATGTCGGGGAGTGTTGTAACAGAATTAATTGTTTCAAATCCATGGCAATTGAAGTTTCGTTTTATTGATTGAAAGTGTTACAATGTCTTAATAAACAAAGAAATACAACATAATTAACTAGTCTTGCATCTTTTATTGTCACTAAAGCCCAAGTCTGCCTATGTGTATCTTGATCATCTTATGCAACAGTTCCTGAAAAACACATGTGAAAATAGGTACGTCAGCATAAAAATGCCTGTGAGATACATAGGTTTTGTGAAAATAGGTTTCATGACTTATGTTTGAGAAAATGTTTAGTCATGAACCTTGTTATTTGCTTTGCTTTGTAAATCATTTGAAAATCGATAAGATCAGATGATAAGTATAAATAAATGTAGGTTAAATGAATAACCAAGTAAAAAATATGTTTGCATAAGATAAGATGTTTATAAATCAATGTCTTGTGAAAAGTATGTTATTTGTATAAAATGTTCTATGTCTCAAACTGAAATGATTCAAATAACGCTATGATATGTAATACCATACAAACACTTATATATAGGAAGTACCAGCGGCGTATCCACCATGCTTGTATCATATTACACACGCATCGTTACTTAATCACTTAATCAAACCAAACCAACCAATGTAAGAAGTCTATGTTTAAATCAATTGTCAAATGTATTGGGTAATATGTCAAAGTATTCATGTCAAGATGTAAATCATATCAAAATGTCTATGTCAAATATCCGTGTCAAATGTCTATGTCAAATATCCATGTCAAATGTCTATGTCAAGATGTCATGTATGGCAAGTGAAATGTCTCAACTAAACCATATGCACAAAAACAAAGTATTGAAGTAAAACTTGGTTTTAAATCAAAGTTATGTTTTGTGGGAAATGCATGATCAAATGTCAATCATGTTAAAATGTCACGTAAAACGATGTACTAAGTAATGCACACAATTGAGCACACCTAGCATGAAATGTCATAAAATCATGTACTATAATGTACTAACGAACATAGCAGTATATGATGTTAAAACAGGAAAGCATGAAAGTAACAAGTAGGCACATGTGTTCCACCCCAAAACAGTTTGGAAAACAGTAAAAGAGGGGTCTGTGTACTCACCTGAGATTGCTCAGTAGTCCTTGAGTAACAACCAAACAATGCTAGAGATCGCGGATATCAAACGGCACCTAATATAGGTAACTATGTAAATTAACCGGACCTAGATCGGAAGATTGGGTAGCATTAGGGTTTGTAAACCAAACGAGTGTAGAGACTCGTGTCATTTGGTTTAACAAAGCCTACATACTAAATGAAACTTATCCTAAGTGTTTTCGACCCATTACGACCCGTTTAGGAAGCTTATGCTACTTTAACGCGTCGTTCGCGTGAAACGCGTTCGGACCGCCTAACTAGCCCTATGACAAGTGTTATATGCCTAAACATGTTACATAATCAGTTATGTGACAAAAGTTTAGGTTACATATGCTTAATTACCAATTATACATGAAAAGGGTATTCTGGTAATTTACCTAAGGCATATAAACTACCTATCATACAACTACTTAAACGATGTGACCATAGGGTATAACCTCGGAAGGTTATTCCCTACCTACTATGGTCACCTAATGTGTTTGGTCGGATCCTAATGATCGACCAAACTGGGTCGGGTTCGAAGGTATAAGCGATTGTTTAGATCGCTTACCTTACGACCCTATCTAAGCACTAAACTAAAAGTGACGAGCTAAGCATGTTAAAACATGCTTAACTAAGTTTAGAAAACAGGTTTGGTATCAAAACAAACGGTTTTGATACCCATAAGTAGTTTGGTTACAAAATACGCAAGAATACGTATTCTGACCGAAACTACGGCTCGTCACTGAGCCTAGATAACGTGGTAATCAGTAGGTATAGTCACTAGGGACTATAACCATCGTGATCACGCTCACGTTATGAAGTCCAAACGAACTTCGCATCGACCATAAACTGGTCAATGCAGAAAGTCAAACAAAGTTTGACTTTCGGACTCGAAAGCGATTAAAAGAACGAAAGAATACTTACTCGGGGTCCCCGAATGCTAATCCCGATCCAAGTAACTCAGGTATGAAACGAAAGTTCCAACTTAGAGTCCAAATGATCAGATTTGTGGGTTTGGAAGCAATGGGGGGGTGGGTATTTATAGGAAAAGTAGAGCCGTTAGGATCGTTTATTGAATATCGTGCCACGATCCGAGCCGTACACTTGTCACAAAGTTGTGGTGGCTAAAATTGATGCTTATCTTAGTGACTAAGCAACTTAAAACATGTGGTTAAGGATCAATCAGCTGCAACTTGTGATTAAAACATTGAATCTGGTCCAGATCATGCAGTCGCGTAGCGCGACAGGTAGGCCCTTAGGGCTCGCGCTACGCTACTGCCTCCCAGTTCCAGAATTGTTTCAAAACTGGCAGAAATGGTCCCTGCACGTGTTTAAGGCCTTTTTCGATGCGTTTGAACCCCGTTAACCTCATTTCAAGGCTCTAAAATGAAGTTAAAGTATAGGGAACTCAAAACATGCTCAAAAATATGCCGGATGATGGTTCGTTTGGTCGTACGAACGCGATGTTCGCTTAATTACGACGGAATGCGCACAAGCGCGAAAAACGATCCAAATGACGCGACGAATGGATTTTTCTTATGGCGAACACTAAAATAAAATATTTTAGTGCTTACATAAATTTTTGGATGTCCGGATGTATTCAGAACGTAAGTTATGCGCGAAAATGCAAACTTGTGCACTTTTTGACACTTTTAGTCCCTGAGTGACCCAAAAGTTTATTTTAGCATACCGAACCCCTCAAAGCCTATTTCTAAGTTATGTGAAGGATATTTATGGTATGTTTAACTTATGGTCATGTTCCGGAATGTCTGTTACAGTTCAAATTGGTATACTTTCGCAGTTTGTCAAGTTTAGTCCCTGTAAGCGATATAACTTTGATTTCACCACATCAAACCTTCCAAAACTTATATCTAAGTTATGTAAAGGTTATTTAAGGTATGTTAAACCTATTTCACTATTCCGGAGTGTTTGTTGCATTAAACTGGTTATATTTACGCATTAGTGCGCGTATAACCTTCCAGAAAGCGATTTAGAGTTTGAAATCGAACAAGAGTTGATATGTGCAAAAGATACACATATTTATACAAGTCCAAAGTATGAAATACAATATTTCATTGGTTTGGCATTTGTTTGATGGTTGAAATGACACAGGTGTTACAGTCTCCCCTACTTTAGGAAATTTCGTCCCGAAATTTAGTTTTAGAGGAAACTTGTGGAGACAGCTGTGCCGGTTTTGCCTTCAGACAAATCCATTGAGCCCTTAAGTAAAACTCTGGGCCATGTTAGGATTCTTAGCAAAGATGTCAACCCTCAAATTGAAGTCATTGTAGTAACAAAACATAGAGTTTTGAACTATAGACAGGAGAACAGTTCCCGTGAAGAATTATCATAGGAAACTTGTGTGTGCTTGAAATCAGAATTGGGTAGTGTGAGAATAAATGACATTGGTCAAAGTCCAAGACTTCTCCCGTATCATTACTCTTGTCACTGTTGGTCTTAACACATGACAAAACTTCCTGTGGTTCCTATGCACTGAACTCCATAATTATGTAGGCCTCCATAATTACGTAGTTCCTTGCACAGTCCGCACAGTTTATTTCATAATGCGTATGGGGAAAAATTAAACGAATAATCTCTTGAACTAGACCTCACGAGGGTCTATCTAACTACATAAACACATGATACATTTAACTAGATTGTCGAACCAATCTATTTAACTTAACTACTCAAGAGAATTATTTAACTACTACATCGACGTAGGATGTATTTAACTACTACACCGACGTAGGATGTATTTAACTACTACACCGACGTAGGATGTATTTAACTACTACACCGACGTAGGATGTATTTAACTAGATTGTCGAACCAATCTATTTAACTTAGATCGACGTAGGATCTCTTTAACTACTACACCGACGTAGGATGTATTTAACTAGATTGTCGAACCAATCTATTTAACTTAGATCGACGTAGGATCTCTTTAACTACTACACCGACGTAGGATGTATTTAACTAGATTGTCGAACCAATCTATTTAACTTAGATCGACGTAGGATCTCTTTAACTAACTATCTACGGGGAATATTTAACTACACCGACGTAGGATGTATTTAACTTTAGATCGACGTAGGATCTCTTTAACTCAACTATCTAAGAGAAACATTTAACTACACCGACGTAGGATGTATTTAACTTTAGATCGACGGAGGATCTATTTAACTTTAGATCGACGTAGGATCTCTTTAACTTTTCAACACATGTTTCCCTTAAACTTTGGAATAGCACTTTATAATCCAAGGGACTTAACTACAACGTGGAAGTCCATTAAGGATTTAAGATAGTACCTTTTTGAATATCCTACTACGAATCCTTCATATGGAGATAAGAAAGATCCTATGAGGATTTGGATAACGAATATCCAGAGTATACAAAAACACAAAATGCATAAACACATAGTCACGTAATCATTAAATTGTTTATCTAGATCTTTGATTTGTAAGTTTTGTTTTGTTAATTTCGTACATGCATTTAAAGCACACTAGGAATCCATTTCATGGATTTCATTCGGCACTTTAAACATTAACAAGAATCTAACTATGAAGATAGAAAGATCTTCCAAAAATTCGATTTCGTTTTCAAGAAAACGCAATACTCGAATTAAGGTACAA
Source organism: Helianthus tuberosus (assembly GCA_030545235.1). Taxonomy (NCBI): domain Eukaryota; kingdom Viridiplantae; phylum Streptophyta; class Magnoliopsida; order Asterales; family Asteraceae; genus Helianthus; species Helianthus tuberosus. The sequence goes on from JARYGA010059723.1 coordinate 577,886, forward strand.
TAATTTTGAAGATACTGGAATACCCTTAGGTATCCTATTAAGAATTTATAGTGGTACGTTGGGTATTCATACAGAGTTGTAACTTGCACCTTGTACTTCGTTTCTTTGCAAGAGACGGTTACTAAGGATTTCCGTGGAAAACGCAAGAGATAATAAAATGGAAGAAATTACGGGGTAGTCTGTTCTTTAAGGAATACGATTCCTTGATTGTCGGTATTGTAGGGGATACGTTGTTTATACATGCCATCTTATTTGTACATTGCAATGCAAAATAAAAAGATTTATTTATAAACAACCACAACAACAACTGTTTCATGGACCCTGACAACAAAAGAAAATAATACATAAGGCTTGATTATTTCTAAACAACATTGTCTTTTAGTTGGTCCGGTGCTCATCCCTGCGCTGGATTCGCATTAGCAATCTTTGGGCAATTTCTTCGGAAATGGCCCATCTCGTTACAGTTGAAACAAGGACCTCGTAGAAGACGAGCTTGAGCAGGATTTACTTGAGGTTGGTTTGGACCAGCTTGGTTCGGGGTAAAACGACAAGCATTTGCCAGGTGACCGAGTCGCCCACATGATGCACACAAACGACACTGTAGGTGAGCTAAGTGGTGTGCATTACATTTGTCGCATATCGGTGCAGTACCGGCATAAGGTTTCCTTGCAGGAGGCTGAGCTGGTTGGTGGCGGATGTTTTGGTTGGGTTGAGCAGCAATCGCAAAATTCTGCGAAGCCTTACGCTTCTTATTCTTGGACACCTCAGCATGTTCTTCCTTTGGTTCCACTTGAGCAGTCTTGTCGGATGGTCTTGGGTCGCCTTTTCGAAAAAGCTTTTTCTTTCTGATGTGGGATTCAGTTAGAGTAGCAGACAATTCAATGGCTTGTCTGACAGTAGTAGGGTTGCTGCCAGTAACAATATCCTGAACTAGGTCAGGAAGACCATCAGTATATTTCTCGATCGCCTTATCCACAGGAGTAACCATAGCAGGACACAACAGGCTCAATTCTTCAAAACGGTCAGTATAGGCTCGATGTTCACCACTGTCTTGCTTCAAATCATCAAACTCCCTCTCCAAAGCTCGCAGTTCATGACGAGGACAGAACTCCCTCATCATAAGAGCTCTAAGCTCGGCCCAAGTCTGTGCTAGTGCAATTTCAGCACCCCGGTCTCTCATAATCCCGTTCCACCATGTAAGAGCCCTCTTCTGAAACACGCTCGAAGAAAACTCGACCTTGCGATTTTCAGGACACTGAACGTGACGGAACGTATTCTCAATGCTCTCGAACCATTGAAGAAGCCCAGTTGCTCCCTCCGAACCACTAAACTTGAGCGGTTTAGCCGAGTTGAAACTCTTGAAGTTGCAGGGAGCATTGTTGTTGTTGATGGCCTGCATCATTTGAGCATAAAGATTTGGGAAGGCAACAACCATTTGCTGCGCGATGATTTCCGCCAGTTCGGCATTTGCCATCTGATTGTCGCGTCGAGGAGGCATTCTAAAAGAGGAAACATGAAAGGAAACGAGTGAGAGATTTAGACGAAAAGAATGAGATGAAGCAATCTGATGAAAGCAAGGGTAGTGGTCATTTGTTTGTTTACTACAAAGCAACAAACGACCTCGGTGATTAGTCAAAGTGAATAGGTCAAAAATAATGTATCGCGAAGACATGCTCGCCTATAAGTGAACACTCATCCCAAGAATTCCCAGGTAAGCACAACTGGTCTCGCGTCTGATGAGATGTATACGAAGTGCTTGCCTAGACAGAAAACCCAGAATACAGGCATTCACCCTTCCAGTTTGCACGTGTTCACATTATTTAAAACCCAAAACCTTGATGAGATTTTGAAAATTCAAAGGGGTTCAAAACCATATAACAGAGGGTTCAAAACCTTGTAATCAATCATCCTAGAACAGATGATTAGTTTTCAAAGCGGTTTTGAAATTTATGTTCTAGTTGTGGTCGTCGCCTAAGGATAGGTGACGGTATTGTTTTATGACTAAACGCAAGTAAACTCGCGTTAGGGTCCTAAGAAGGTTATAGACTAGGTCAAAGCATTACTAATAACCTAATTCCCTATAACCATTGGCTCTGATACCATCTTTTCTGTCACACCCCGACCACGTAGAACATACAAACGTGGCGGAAATGTCGGGGAGTGTTGTAACAGAATTAATTGTTTCAAATCCATGGCAATTGAAGTTTCGTTTTATTGATTGAAAGTGTTACAATGTCTTAATAAACAAAGAAATACAACATAATTAACTAGTCTTGCATCTTTTATTGTCACTAAAGCCCAAGTCTGCCTATGTGTATCTTGATCATCTTATGCAACAGTTCCTGAAAAACACATGTGAAAATAGGTACGTCAGCATAAAAATGCCTGTGAGATACATAGGTTTTGTGAAAATAGGTTTCATGACTTATGTTTGAGAAAATGTTTAGTCATGAACCTTGTTATTTGCTTTGCTTTGTAAATCATTTGAAAATCGATAAGATCAGATGATAAGTATAAATAAATGTAGGTTAAATGAATAACCAAGTAAAAAATATGTTTGCATAAGATAAGATGTTTATAAATCAATGTCTTGTGAAAAGTATGTTATTTGTATAAAATGTTCTATGTCTCAAACTGAAATGATTCAAATAACGCTATGATATGTAATACCATACAAACACTTATATATAGGAAGTACCAGCGGCGTATCCACCATGCTTGTATCATATTACACACGCATCGTTACTTAATCACTTAATCAAACCAAACCAACCAATGTAAGAAGTCTATGTTTAAATCAATTGTCAAATGTATTGGGTAATATGTCAAAGTATTCATGTCAAGATGTAAATCATATCAAAATGTCTATGTCAAATATCCGTGTCAAATGTCTATGTCAAATATCCATGTCAAATGTCTATGTCAAGATGTCATGTATGGCAAGTGAAATGTCTCAACTAAACCATATGCACAAAAACAAAGTATTGAAGTAAAACTTGGTTTTAAATCAAAGTTATGTTTTGTGGGAAATGCATGATCAAATGTCAATCATGTTAAAATGTCACGTAAAACGATGTACTAAGTAATGCACACAATTGAGCACACCTAGCATGAAATGTCATAAAATCATGTACTATAATGTACTAACGAACATAGCAGTATATGATGTTAAAACAGGAAAGCATGAAAGTAACAAGTAGGCACATGTGTTCCACCCCAAAACAGTTTGGAAAACAGTAAAAGAGGGGTCTGTGTACTCACCTGAGATTGCTCAGTAGTCCTTGAGTAACAACCAAACAATGCTAGAGATCGCGGATATCAAACGGCACCTAATATAGGTAACTATGTAAATTAACCGGACCTAGATCGGAAGATTGGGTAGCATTAGGGTTTGTAAACCAAACGAGTGTAGAGACTCGTGTCATTTGGTTTAACAAAGCCTACATACTAAATGAAACTTATCCTAAGTGTTTTCGACCCATTACGACCCGTTTAGGAAGCTTATGCTACTTTAACGCGTCGTTCGCGTGAAACGCGTTCGGACCGCCTAACTAGCCCTATGACAAGTGTTATATGCCTAAACATGTTACATAATCAGTTATGTGACAAAAGTTTAGGTTACATATGCTTAATTACCAATTATACATGAAAAGGGTATTCTGGTAATTTACCTAAGGCATATAAACTACCTATCATACAACTACTTAAACGATGTGACCATAGGGTATAACCTCGGAAGGTTATTCCCTACCTACTATGGTCACCTAATGTGTTTGGTCGGATCCTAATGATCGACCAAACTGGGTCGGGTTCGAAGGTATAAGCGATTGTTTAGATCGCTTACCTTACGACCCTATCTAAGCACTAAACTAAAAGTGACGAGCTAAGCATGTTAAAACATGCTTAACTAAGTTTAGAAAACAGGTTTGGTATCAAAACAAACGGTTTTGATACCCATAAGTAGTTTGGTTACAAAATACGCAAGAATACGTATTCTGACCGAAACTACGGCTCGTCACTGAGCCTAGATAACGTGGTAATCAGTAGGTATAGTCACTAGGGACTATAACCATCGTGATCACGCTCACGTTATGAAGTCCAAACGAACTTCGCATCGACCATAAACTGGTCAATGCAGAAAGTCAAACAAAGTTTGACTTTCGGACTCGAAAGCGATTAAAAGAACGAAAGAATACTTACTCGGGGTCCCCGAATGCTAATCCCGATCCAAGTAACTCAGGTATGAAACGAAAGTTCCAACTTAGAGTCCAAATGATCAGATTTGTGGGTTTGGAAGCAATGGGGGGGGTGGGTATTTATAGGAAAAGTAGAGCCGTTAGGATCGTTTATTGAATATCGTGCCACGATCCGAGCCGTACACTTGTCACAAAGTTGTGGTGGCTAAAATTGATGCTTATCTTAGTGACTAAGCAACTTAAAACATGTGGTTAAGGATCAATCAGCTGCAACTTGTGATTAAAACATTGAATCTGGTCCAGATCATGCAGTCGCGTAGCGCGACAGGTAGGCCCTTAGGGCTCGCGCTACGCTACTGCCTCCCAGTTCCAGAATTGTTTCAAAACTGGCAGAAATGGTCCCTGCACGTGTTTAAGGCCTTTTTCGATGCGTTTGAACCCCGTTAACCTCATTTCAAGGCTCTAAAATGAAGTTAAAGTATAGGGAACTCAAAACATGCTCAAAAATATGCCGGATGATGGTTCGTTTGGTCGTACGAACGCGATGTTCGCTTAATTACGACGGAATGCGCACAAGCGCGAAAAACGATCCAAATGACGCGACGAATGGATTTTTCTTATGGCGAACACTAAAATAAAATATTTTAGTGCTTACATAAATTTTTGGATGTCCGGATGTATTCAGAACGTAAGTTATGCGCGAAAATGCAAACTTGTGCACTTTTTGACACTTTTAGTCCCTGAGTGACCCAAAAGTTTATTTTAGCATACCGAACCCCTCAAAGCCTATTTCTAAGCTATGTGAAGGATATTTATGGTATGTTTAACTTATGGTCATGTTCCGGAATGTCTGTTACAGTTCAAATTGGCATACTTTCGCAGTTTGTCAAGTTTAGTCCCTGTAAGCGATATAACTTTGATTTCACCACATCAAACCTTCCAAAACTTATATCTAAGTTATGTAAAGGTTATTTAAGGTATGTTAAACCTATTTCACTATTCCGGAGTGTTTGTTGCATTAAACTGGTTATATTTACGCATTAGTGCGCGTATAACCTTCCAGAAAGCGATTTAGAGTTTGAAATCGAACAAGAGTTGATATGTGCAAAAGATACACATATTTATACAAGTCCAAAGTATGAAATACAATATTTCATTGGTTTGGCATTTGTTTGATGGTTGAAATGACACAGGTGTTACAGGTATCACATAACGTAGAGTTAATTGAATCATTTCAGTTTGAGATATATAACATTTATTACAAATATCATACTTTTCACAAGACATTGATTTATAAACATCTTATCTTATGCAAACATATTTTACTTGGTTATTCATTTAACCTTACATTTATTTATACTTATCATCTGAACTCATTGTTTTTCAAATGATTTACAAAGCAAAGCAAACTAAAAGGTTCATGACTAAACATTTTCTCAAACATAAGTCATGAAACCTATTTTCACAAAACCTATGTATCTCACAAGCATTTTTATGCTGACGTACCTATTTTCACATGTGTTTTTCAGGAACTGTTGCATAAGATGATCAAGATACACATAGGCAGACTTGGGCTTTAGTGACAATAAAAGATGCAAGACTAGTTAATTATGTTGTATTTCCTTGTTTGTTAAGACATTGTAACACTTTTATCAATAAAACGAAACTTCAATTGCCATGGATTTGAAACGATTAATTCTGTTACAACACTCCCCGATGTTTCCGCCACGTTTTGTATGTTCTACGTGGTCGGGGTGTGACACTCATTCTATCTAAATCCTCTGATTTAGGTCCGGTTTATTAACATAGTTACCTATATTAGGTGCCGTTTGATTCCGAGATCTCTAGCATTGTTTGGTTGTTACTCAAGGACTACTAAGCAATCTCAAGTGAGTACATAGACCCCTTTTTTACTGTTTTCCAAACTGTTTTGGGGTGAAACACATGTGCCTACTTGTTACTTTCATGCTTTCCTGTTTTCACATCATATACCTGCTATGTTCGTTAGTACATTATAGTACATGATTTCATTACATTACATGCTATGTATGCCCATTGTGTGCGTACTTAGTACATCGTTTTACATTACATGCTATGTATGCCCATTGTGTGCGTACTTAGTACATCGTTCTACATTACATTTCATGCTATGTATGTCCATTGTGTGCATACTCAGTACATTGTTTTACATTGCATTTCTGTTGCATATGCTCATCCAGCATATGAACACATTATACTACATTTTGAACCGTTGTAACTATTTGACTATGTGAACCGTCGTAACCATTTGTTTATATGAACCGTTTGTAACTGTTGAACCATGTGAATCATCTGTAACTGTTGAACCGTGTGAACCATTTGTATCTGTTGACCTGATTTATATTTGACAATAGACATTTGACTATACATAAACATTTCTACAATTGTTAAACATTACATCTTGGTGGTTTGGTTTGAGTAAGTGATTTAAGTAACGATGCGTGTGTAATATGATACAAGCATGGTGGATACGCTGCTGGTACTTCCTATATATAAGTGTCTGTATGGTATTACATATCGTAGCGTTATTTGAACCATTTCAATTTGAGACATATAACATTTTATACAAATAACATACTTTTCACATGACATTGTTTTACAAACAGCTTATCTTATACAAACCCATTTTACATGGTTATTCATTTAACCATACATTATTCTCTTATTTACACATATCATCTGATCTTATCATTTTTCAAATGATTTACAAGACAAAGCAAATTACAAGGTTCATGACTAAACATCTTTCTCAAACATAAGTCATGAATTCTGTTTTCACAAAACCTATGTATCTCACAGGCATTTTTATGCTGACGTACCTATTTTCACATGTGTTTTCAGGAGATGATGCATAGGACTTATCAAGACATACTTAGGCGGACCTGTGCCTTAGTTATGTTATGTACTCTTTGTTTCTTGTTTAAAACAATGTAAACTCTCATGTTTGATTAATAAAATGAAACTTCAATTGCCATGGATTTGAAACAATTAATTCTGTTACAACACTCCCCGACGTTTCCGCCACGTTTTGTATGTTCTACGTGGTCGGGGTGTGACAGAAAAGATGGTATCAGAGCCAATGGTTATAGGGAATTAGGTTATTAGTAATGCTTTGACCTAGTCTATAACCTTTCTAGGACCCTAACGCGAGTTTACTTGCGTTTAGTCATAAAACAATACAGTCACCTATCTTTAGGCGACGACCACAACAAGAACATAAATTTCAAAACCGCTTTGAAAACTAATCATCTGTTCTAGGATGATTGATTACTAGGTTTTGAACCCTCTATTGTAAGGTTTTGAACCCCTTTGAGTTTTCAAAATCTCGTCAAGGTTTTGGGTTTTAAATAATGTGAACACGTGCAAACTGGAAGGGTGAATGCCTGTATTCTGGGTTTTCTGTCTAGGCAAGCACATCGTATATATCTCATCAGACGCGAGACCAGTTGTGCTTACCTGTGAATTCTTGGGATGAGTGTTCACTTATAGGCGAGCATGTCTTCGCGATACATTATTTTTTATCCATTTACTTTGATTAGTCACCAGGGTCGTTTGTTGCTTTGTAGTAACAAACAAATGACCACTATCCTTGCTTCATCAGATTTGTTTCATCTCATTCTTTTCGTCTAATACTCTCACTCGTTTCCTTTCATGTTTCCTCTTTTAGAATGCCTCCTCGACGCGAAAACCAGATAGCGCTTGCCGAACTGGCAGAAATTATTGTGCAGCAAATGGCTGCTCAATTCCCAAACCTCTTTGCTCAATGGAACCAAGCCAACAACAACAACAATGGTCCATGCAATTTCAAGAGTTTTAACTCGGCTAAACCACTCAAGTTTAGTGGTTCTGAGGGAGCGACTGGGCTTCTTCAATGGTTCGAGAGCATTGAGAATACTTTCCGCCACGTGCAGTGTCCTGACAATCGCAAGGTCGAGTTTTCTTCGAGTGTGTTTCAGAAGAGGGCTCTTACATGGTGGAACGGGGTTATGAGAGACCGTGGTGCAGAAGTTGCTCTAGCATAGACATGGGCTGAACTTAGAGCTCTTATGATGAGGGAGTTTTGTCCTCGTCATGAACTGCGTGCATTGGAAAGAGAGTTTGATGGTTTGAAGCAAGATAGCGGTGAGCATCGAGCCTACACGGACCGTTATGAGGAGTTAAGTCTGTTATGCCCAAACATGGTCACGCCGTTGGATAAGGCAATCGAAAAGTACATTGATGGCCTCCCTGACTCAATACAAGACATTGTGACTGGTAGCAACCCTACTACAGTTAGGCAGACCATTGAGCTAGCTGCAACCTTGACTGAATCTCAGATCAGGAAACGTAAGCTTTTCCGAAAGGGTGACAAGAAACCGGTCGAGGAATCGAACTCAAAAGAGGAATCAAAGACCATGGATGAACAGACTGGATCCCCTAAGAAGTCAAAGAAGCGAAAGGCTTCTCAGAACTTCGCCATGGTTACTCACAATGATCAAGCCGACCCCCTGCCAGGAAACCCTACAACGGAACTGCACCCTTGTGCAACCAATGTGGCCTACATCATCATGCTGGTGTGAAGTGCCGCACATGCCAAGTTTGCGGACTTATAGGTCATACAGCGAGGGTTTGCCCAACCGCAGCTGCACCAAATCAAGCTGGCAACAATCCTGCTCAAACTCGTTTCCCACCGGGGTCTTGCTACAACTGTGGCGAGATGGGCCATTTTCGTAGGAATTGCCCAAGGCTTGCTAATGCAAATCCAGCGCAGAGATGAGTATCAGACCGACAAGAGACAACGCTGTGTAGAAAATAATCGAGCCTTGTGTATTATTTTCTTTTGTTATCACGATCTATGAAACAGTTGTTGTTATTGTTGTTATAAATAAATCTTTCATTTACATTTTAATATGTTTATGTGGTTGCATGTATAAACATATCCTCTACAATACCAACAATCAAGGAACCATATTCCTTGAAGAACAGACTACCCCCAAATTTCTCCAATTGTATGATCTCTTGCGTTTTCCACGAAAATCCTAAGTACCCGTTTCTTCCAAGAGAAACGAAGTACGAGGTGCCAAGTTAATAGCAATCAATAACAAGATAATAACAATTAAACAATTATGTGCTTATGTGTTCCCTTTTATGTGTCATATGATTCAAATTATGTTATCCAAATCCTCGTAGAATCTTGCATATCCTTGTACAAGAGATTCATAGTAGGATACCCAAAGGTACTACCTAAAATCCTTAATGGACTTCTACGTTGTAGTTAAGTCCCTTGGATTATAAAGTACTACTTCATAATTAGACCCCTTTAGTGGTCTAGTTAAACTGATCGATCCAAAAATCTGGTTAGGAATATTATGTGATGATATAGATGAAAGGACTCCTTGGTGGCCTAATTAAGAAGATCCTCTGTCGATCTAATTAAAAGGACCCTATGTCACCCTCATCACAAGTTTGATATCCTTCCCCACAACATTACAAAACGAACTGTGCGGACTGTGCAAGGAATTACGTAATTATGGATGCATACATAATTATGGAATTTAGTGCACAGAAATCACAGCAAGTTCTATCATGTATCTAAGTTAACCCAATTCATTTCCAATTCTGATGAAGCATCCGTTGAGGAAAAATGAACTAGCTATTTATTTTTCACTTCTGAGGAATATCCGTTGAGGAAAAGAATATCCGTTTATCCTTCATTTCGAACTCTGAGGAAGCAACCGTTGAAAATGACTCCGTTAGTTCATTTTCGTTTCTGAAGATTATCCGTTGAGGAAATGATTATCCGTTGTTAAATCTTTCATTTCCGTACCTGAGGAAGCAACCGTTGAAAATGACTCCGTTAGTTCATTTTCGTTTATGAAGATTATCCGTTGAGGAAATGAATATCCGTTGATTATTTCTTCATTTCAAATTCTGAAGAATAACCGTCGAGGAAAATGACCCCGTTTGTTCATTTTCGTTCTGAAGAATATCCATTGAGAGAAATGAATATCCGTGGATTATTCCTTCATTCCCGTTTCTGACGAAGGACCCGTTGAGGAAGAATGAATCATCCATTCGTTTTCACTTCTGAAGAATATCCGTTGAGGGAAATGTATATCCGTTTAGTTAAAAATCCTTTATTTTCCATTTCCGAAGAACCCGTTGAAGAAAATGACCCCGTTCGTTCATTTTCGCTTCTGAAAAGTATCCGTTGAGGAAAATAACAAAATTATGCTTTACATATCTCTGGTGGTTATTTGACACAAAGTCACAAATAGACTCCTACGAATAAATTTCGGGACGAAATTTCCTTAAGTAGGGGAGACTGTGACACCTGTGTCACTGCGACCATCAAACAAATACCAAACCAATGAAATATTGTATTTCATACTTGGGATCTGTATAAATATGTGTATCTTTTACACATATCAATTCTTGTTCGATTACAAGCTCTAAATCACTTTCTGGAAGGTTATACGCGCACTGATGCGTAAATATAACCAGTTTAATGCAACAAACACTCCGGAATAGTGAAATAGGCTTAACATACCTTAAATAACCTTTACATAACTTAGAAATAAGTTGTAAAGGATTTGGTATGGCAAAAACAAGTTAAATCGCTTACAGGGACTAAAGTTGACAAACTGCGAAAGTATGCCAATCTGAACTGTAACAGACATTCCGGAACATGACCATAAGTTAAACACACCTTAAATATCCTTTATATAGCTTAGAAATAGGCTTTGAGGGGTTCGGTGTGCTAAAATAAACTTTTGGGTCATTCAGGGACTAAAAGCGTCAAAAAGTGCACAAGTTTGCACTTTCGCGCATAACTTACATTCTGAATACACCCGGACATCCAAAAATTTATGTAAGCACTAAAACATTTTATTTTAGTGTTTGGCATAAGAAAAATCCATTCGTCGCGTCATTTGGATCGTTTTTCGCGCTTATGCGCATTCCGTCGTAATTAGCCGAACAACGCAACCGTACGGCTAAACGAACCGACATCCGAGATATTTTTGAGAAAATTTTAAGTTCCCTTTACTTTAACTTCATTTTAGAGCTTTGAAATGGGGTTAACGGGCCTTAAACGCGTCGGAAAAGGCCTTATTACACTACAGGGACCAAATCTGCCATTTTTGAAACTTTCTGTGCAGAAACATTGAATCTGACCTATACCACCTTTGCACATGGTTTTGGGCAATACTATGGGCTGGTTTGATGTGCACATGGTATTACAATACCATGGGTGCAAGTGTATGGCCAAGATTGAAGCACTTTTTCCAAGAAACGATCCTAACGGTTTGGGAAATCCTATAAATACCCCATGCCTTCATTTGCAAAACCCACAAGAATTTTGATTTGAGAAACTCTAAGTTGAAACCATTGTTTCATACCTGAGTTACTTGGATCGAGATTAGCATTCGGGGACCCTTCGTAAGTATTCCTTCGTTCTTTTATTGCTTTTCGAGTCCGAAAGTCAAACTTTGTTTGACTTTCTGCGTTGACCAGTTTATGGTCAATGCGAAGTTCGTTTGAACTTCGCAACGTGATTGTAATCAGGATGGTTATAGTCCCTTGGGACTATGCCTACTGATTACCACGTTGTCTAGGGTCGTAAGGGTAAGCGATCTCATAAATCGCTTATACCTTCGAACCCGACCCATTTGGTCGATCATTAGGATCCGACCAAACACATTAGGTGACCATAGTAGGTAGGGAATAACCTTCCGAGGTTATACCCTACGGTCACATCGTTTGAGTAGTTGTATGATCGGTAGTTTATATGCCTTAGGTAAATTACCAAAATGCCCTTTTTTACGCCAAAATTCATTTTAAGCATATGTAACATAACTTTTGGTATCTAAACTGATTTGGTAACAATATTAGATGTGTTAAGGCATATTTTACTTGTCATAGGACTAGTTAGGCGTTCCGAACGCGTTTCACGCGAACGACGCGTTAAAGTAGCATAAACTACCTAAACGGGTCGTAATGTAAGCACTTATGTTAGGTTTCTTTTAGTATGTAGGCTTTGTTAAACCATATTACACGAGTCTCCATACTCGTTTGGTTTACGAACCCTCATTCGATCTAAATCCTCCGATTTAGGTCCGGTTTATTAACATAGTTACCTATATTAGGTGCCGTTTGATTCCGAGATCTCTAGCATTGTTTGGTTGTTACTCAAGGACTACTAAGCAATCTCAAGTGAGTACATAGACCCCTCTTTTACTGTTTTCCAAACTGTTTTGGGGTGAAACACATGTGCCTACTTGTTACTTTCATGCTTTCCTGTTTTCACATCATATACCTGCTATGTTCGTTAGTACATTATAGTACATGATTTCATTACATTACATGCTATGTATGCCCATTGTGTGCGTACTTAGTACATCGTTTTACATTACATGCTATGTATGCCCATTGTGTGCGTACTTAGTACATCGTTCTACATTACATTTCATGCTATGTATGTCCATTGTGTGCATACTTAGAACATTGTTTTACATTGCATTTCTGTTGCATATGCTCATCCAGCATATGAACACATTATACTACATTTTGAACCGTTGTAACTATTTGACTATGTGAACCGTCGTAACCATTTGATTATATGAACCGTTTGTAACTGTTGAACCATGTGAATCATCTGTAACTGTTGAACCGTGTGAACCATTTGTATCTGTTGACCTGATTTATATTTGACAATAGACATTTGACTATACATAAACATTTCTACAATTGTTAAACATTACATCTTGGTGGTTTGGTTTGAGTAAGTGATTTAAGTAACGATGCGTGTGTAATATGATACAAGCATGGTGGATACGCCGCTGGTACTTCCTATATATAAGTGTCTGTATGGTATTACATATCGTAGCGTTATTTGAACCATTTCAATTTGAGACATATAACATTTTATACAAATAACATACTTTTCACAAGACATTGTTTTACAAACAGCTTATCTTATACAAACCCATTTTACATGGTTATTCATTTAACCATACATTATTCTCTTATTTACACATATCATCTGATCTTATCATTTTTCAAATGATTTACAAGACAAAGCAAATTACAAGGTTCATGACTAAACATCTTTCTCAAACATAAGTCATGAATTCTGTTTTCACAAAACCTATGTATCTCACAGGCATTTTTATGCTGACGTACCTATTTTCACATGTGTTTTCAGGAGATGATGCATAGGACTTATCAAGACATACTTAGGCGGACCTGTGCCTTAGTGACTTAAAACGAGACAAGAACTAGTTAATTTATGTTATGTACTCTTTGTTTCTTGTTTAAAACAATGTAAACTCTCATGTTTGATTAATAAAACGAAACTTCAATTGCCATGGATGATCATTACAACTTTCTCAAGATCTATCCTTACACTTGCTAGATCATGTGTTTAATCATCATCTAGCAAGCTTCATATGGTGATCTACACCATAAACACAATAAATCAACAAACAAGCTCAATACATACACTAGAACAACTTCATCTTCATGTTTTAGAACTTTATGTTAATGTTCATCTCTATGTTTCTTAAGATTCTTTAGTGTACCAAGTTACTTCACACTTTAACCATCAAAATTATGAGTAAAAACAAGATCAAAGAAGCTTACTACTAGCACAAGGCTAGGGAAGATCAAGAAGCAAGGTGATGAAGAAAATAGGTGGTTAATAGCTTTTGAGAGAGGTCCTTCCAAATCCGATGCTTCCAAGCTTCCTAACTAAGCTCCTAGCACCTTAGAACCTCCTTAGCTTGGTTGATAATGGTGGAAGTATAGTGGTGATGTGGTGGCCGTAAGTATGGAGGAGGGGAGGAAGAAGGAGGTTTCTTGAATGGTGATGGAGATTATGATATAATACTAGTGATTTTATAATATTTAAGGTCTCATATGGCATCTTTGTTGGTATATTCCTAGACAATATCTTATAAAATCTAAGAAAGAAATCAAAGGAAATCAAATAAAATCTACTAAAATCAATGTGTGGGGCTCTTGTCTAACCGACCTTGGATGGGGGGGGTAAAGTGTAATATTTCAAGTATTAGTTAGTTAAATCTAGTTAGATCCCAAGTATTAAATTTAGGGATTTAGGGGTTTTGTTTTCATGAGATGTAATATGATGTTTGGTGACCATAACTAGCTTCGTAACTTAAAAACAGTGCTTCTAGTAAAAATTTGATGCTTCGGGTAGTGTCTGGTTGTTCGTTTCATTACTGTTCGTTAAAGTGCTAAATTGCGCAGTTTAGTATGCTTTATGTAGTCTTTTATGACAGTTTCGGTTACCGACACTTAGTAAAGTATTCTGGACCATTAAACCACTTTTCTGCATTATAATGAGATGTTAAATTGCTGAAAATTGCTGAATTTATTTATTTTCTGCAGAATTTTGCAGTTTTAGTGTGTTTCTGGCACTTTTTTCGGGACGAAATTTCCTAAAGTAGGGGAGACTGTAACACCTATGTCATTTCAACCATCAAACAAATGCCCAACCAATGAAATATTGTATTTCATACTTTGGACTTGTATAAATATGTATATCTTTTGCACATATCAACTCATGTTCGATTTCAAGCTCTAAATCGCTTTCTGGAATGTTATACACGCCCTGATGCGTAAATATAACCCGTTTAATGCAACGAACACTCTGGAATAGTGAAATAGGCTTAACATACCTTAAATAACCTTTACATAACTTAGATATAAGTTTTGGAAGGTTTGGTGTGGTGAAATCAAAGTTTAATCGCTTACAGGGACTAAATTTGACAAACTGCGAAAGTATGCCAATTTGAACTGTAACAGTCCTTCCGGAACATGACCATAAGTTAAACATACCATAAATATCCTTTACATAGCTTAGAAATAGGCTTTGAGGTGTTCGGTATGCTAAAATAAACTTTTGTGTCATTCAGGGACTAAAAGCGTCAAAAAGTGCACAAGTTTGCATTTTTACGCATAACTTACGTTCTGAATACATCCGGACATCCAAAAATTTATGAGAGCATGACTATATTATATTTTAGTGTTCGCCATAAGAAAAATCCATTCGTCGCGTCATTTGGTTCGTTTTTCGCGCTTATGCGCATTCCGTCGTAATTAAGCGAACATCGCGTTCGTACGACCAAACGAACCAACATCCGAGATATTTTTGAGCATGTTTTGGGTCCCCTATACTTTAACTTCATTTTAGAGCCTTGAAATGAGGTTAACGGGGTTCAAACGCATCGAAAAAGACCTTAAACACGTGCAGGGACCATTTCTGCCAATTTTGAAACTTTTCTGATTCAGGGGGGGTGCTAGCGTAGCGCGAGCCCTATGGGCTTACTCGTCGCGCTACGCGACTGCCTATTCTGGACAGAAAACATACAGAAATATCAGTTTTGCACTTTCGGGACCAGATTCGATGTATAAACAACTGTTTAATTCACAACCACACATTCTAACATGCTTAGTCAGCGGATAAGGATGGAATTTAGGCACCATAACTTTGCAACACATGTATGGATGGAATTTAAGCACCTAAACACCATAACTTTGCAACACATGTATGGATGGAATTTAAGCACCATAACTTTGCAACACATGTACGGATGGGATTAAGGCACGTTTTCCATGAAACGATCTTAACGGTTCGGGTATTCCTATAAATACCCCATACCCCCCATTGCTAAAATCACTAGAATTCTGATTTGAGAACCTCTAAGTTGAAACCATTGTTTCATACCTGAGATTCTTGAATCGGGATTAGCATTCGGGGACCCTTCGTAAGTATTCTTTCGTTCTTTTCCTTATTTTACTGCTTTTCGAGTCAGAAAGTCAAACTTTGTTTGACTTTCAGCGTTGACCAGTAATGGTCAATGCGAAGTTCGTTTGAACTTCGCAACGTGAGTGTAATCACGTTGGTCATAGTCCCTTGGGACTATGCCCACTGATTACCACGTTGTCTAGGGTCGTAGGGTAAGCGATCTAATAAATCGCTTATACCTCGAACCCGACCCATTTGGTCGATCATTAGGATCCGACCAAACACAGATAGGTGACCATAGTAGGTAGGGAATAACCTTCCGAGGTAATACCCTATGGTCGCATCGTTTAAGTAGTTGTATGATAGGTAGTTTATATGCCTTAGGTAAATTACCAGAATACCCTTTTCATGTATAATTGGTAATTAAGCATATGTAACCTAAACCTTTGTCACATAACTGATTATGTAATATGTTTAGGCATATAACACTTGTCATAGGGCTAGTTAGGCGGTCCGAACGCGTTTCACGCGAACGACGCGTTAAAGTAGCATAAGCTACCTAAACGGGTCGTAATGGGTCGAAATCACTCAGGTTAAGTTTCATTTAGTATGTAGGCTTTGTTAAACCAAATGACACAAGTCTCTACACTCGTTTGGTTTACAAACCCTAATGCTACCCAATCTTCCGATCTAGGTCCGGTTTATTAACATAGTTACCTATACTAGGTGCCGTTTGATATCCGCGATCTCTAGCATTGTTTAGTTGTCACTCCAGAACTACTGAGCAATCTCAGGTGAGTACATAGACCCCTCTTTTACTATTTTCCAAACTGTTTTGGGGTGGAACACATGTGCCTACTTGTTACTTTCATGCTTTCCTGTTTTCACATCATATACATGCTATGTTCGTTAGTACATTATAGTACATGATTTCATTACATCTTATGCTAGGTGTGCCCATTGTGTGCATTACTTAGTACATTGTCTTACATTACATTTTGTTGCATATGCTCATCCAGTATATGAACACATTATATTACATTTTGAACCGTTTATAACTATTTGACTATGTGAACCGTTGTAATCATTTGTATCTGTGAACCGTTTGTATCTGTGAACCGTTTGTATCGGTGAACCGTGTGAACCGTATTTGACCATACATAAACATTTCTACAACTGTTAAACATTACTTTGGTGTTTTGGTTTGATTAAGTGATTAAGTAACGATGCGTGTGTAATATGATACAAGCATGGTGGATACGCCGCTGGTACTTCCTATATATAAGTGTTTGTATGGTATTACATATTGTAGCGTTATTTGAATCATTTCAGTTTGAGACATAGAACATTTTATACAAATAACATACTTTTCACAAGACATTGTTTTACAAACAACTTATCTTATACAAACTCATCTTACATGGTTATTTATTTAACCATACATTATTCTTTTATCTATACATATCATCTGGACTGATTGATTTTCAAACGATTTACAAGACAAAGCAAATTACAAGGTTCATGACTAAACATTGTCTCAAACATAAGTCATGAAACCTATTTTCACAAAACCTATGTATCTCACAGGCATTTTTATGCTGACGTACCTATTTTCACATGTGTTTTTCAGGAGCTGTTGCATAAGATGATCAAGATACACATAGGCAGACTTGGGCTTTAGTGACAATAAAAGATGCAAGACTAGTTAATTATGTTGTATTCCTTTGTTTGTTAAGACATTGTATCACTTTTATCAATAAAACGAAACTTCAATTGCCATTGATTTGAAACGATTAATTCTGTTACAACACTCCCCGATGTTTCCGCCACGTTTTGTATGTTCTACGTGGTCGGGGTGTGACAGTTATTGCTCAGACGGATCAAGTATTAAATGTTCAGATTATTTGTAAAGCTAAAAAGAGTATGTTTTTTTGTTCATTGGTATATGCTGCGAATTACTATGTTGATCGGAGGGAACTATGGCAGAATCTTCGTATGCATAAAGGCCTCGTCCATGATAAACCTTGGGTGATTATGGGAGATTTTAACTCTGCTCTTAATCTTGAAGATAGATCGATTGGTAGTTCCTCTATATCTCCAGGTATGCGTGAATTTAAAGATTGTGTTGAGAAGATTGAGGTCTTTGATATTAATCGAACAGGTTTTCACTACACTTGGAGCCAAAACCCAAAAAAGGGTGCCGGGTTATTAAAGAATATTGATAGGGTTATGGGTAACACTCCTTTTGTTAGCTCGTTTCCTCAGTCGGTAGCTATGTTTAGACCTTATGGAGTTTCGGACCATTGTCCTTGTGTGTTAAAATTGTTTTTGGATGAAAAGAAGAAACCGAGACCTTTCAAGTTTGCAAACTTTTTGGTGCATAAACCTGGCTTTATGGAGCTTGTTAGTTCAAAGTGGGATGTTAATGTCAATGGTGTTCACCAGTTCCGTCTTGTGAAGAAATTAACTATTATGAAGTCTTTTCTTCGAGGTTTTTTATTTCAACAAGGGAACTTACATAAAAAGGTTGTTAATTTAAGAGGTGATCTTGAGGCTATTCAGCGTGATATAGATACGGACCCGATGAATGATCTTTTAAGATCTCAAGAGGCGGAGGTGCTTCGTAATTTTCAGGAGGCGTCGCTTGACGAGGAAAGGTTTTTAAAGCAGAAATCTAAAGTAGATTGGTTGCGTGCTGGTGATGCTAATACGGCATATTTTCACATGTCGCTAAAATGTAAGAACCATATCAATCGTATTGAGGCTATTTCTGATTCGAGTGGGAATTTATTTGAAGGTGATAAGGTAGCGGAAGCTTTTGTCAATCATTATGAGAAATTTTTAGGTTGTGAAGGTCAACTTTCTTCGGTCCCTTCACCTGATCTATTTTGTTATAAGCTGAAACCTGAGAGTGCTAATCATATGGTGCGGCCGGTTACTTTGGAGGAAGTTAAATCAGCTATGTTTTCGATTGGGAACGATAAAGCTCCAGGACCGGATGGGTATACGGCTGCGTTTTTTAAAAGTACTTGGCAAATTGTGGGGAGTGATGTGTCGATGGCTATTCTTGATTTCTTTAACACGGGAAACCTTCTTAAACAGCTCAATCATACTTTAGTAGTCCTGGTGCCAAAGGTCTCGACTCCTACTTATATCACTGATTATCGCCCTATATCGTGCTGTAATGTTATTCTTAAATGTATCAGTAAGGTGTTGGTGGGCCGATTAAAGGGTTTTTTGAATGAGGTTGTAAGCATTAATCAATCAGCGTTTGTTCCCGGTCGGAAAATATCTGATAATATTCTGCTTACTCAGGAATTAATGCATAACTACCATCGTGATTTTGGTCCTCCGAGGTGTGCGTTCAAGGTTGATATTCAAAAAGCTTATGACACAGTTGAGTGGAGTTTTCTTAAAGCAGTCTTGCTGGGTTTTGGTTTCAATGGTATCATGGTCGAATGGATCATGTTATGTGTGACTACCGCTTCTTATTCGGTATGTGTTAATGGGAATATTCATGGTTTTTTTAAAGGAAAAAGGGGTCTAAGACAGGGTGATCCTCTATCTCCGTATCTGTTTACTCTAGTTATGGAAGTCTTAACTTGCATTTTGAACCATGCTACTAGAATTGATTCTTCTTTTCGGTTCCATAATAAATGTGAGAAGCAGAAAATAGTTAATCTGTGCTTTGCGGATGATTTATTCCTTTTTGCTAGGGGTGATGTGGCTTCGGTTAGGTGTGTTATGCTTTCCCTTACAAACTTTACACGAATGTCGGGTTTGGTTCCTAGTGTTCAGAAGAGTACAGGGTTTTTCTGTAATGTCCCGAATCATGTGAAAAGGGAAATCTTGAACATTATGCCGTTTGTTGAGGGTTCTTTGCCTGTCAGATATTTGGGGGTTCCTTTGATTTCATCTCGGCTTTTGTATAAAGACTGTAGTATTCTTGTGGAACGGCTTGATCGGCGGATTGATAATTGGAAAAATAAAATGTTGTCTTTTGCGGGTAGACTTCAGCTTATAATATCCGTTCTATCAGCTTTACATGTGTATTGGTCTTCGGTGTTTATCTTACCAGCTAGACTTGTCAAGGAATTAGAAGCTAAAATGCGGAATTTTCTATGGGCTCAATCTTCTTCAAAGCGTGGTAGGGCGAAAGTGTCTTGGAAATCTATTTGTGTGCCGAAGGTGGAAGGGGGTTTAGGTATTCGTCGGATAGCAGATTTTAATAAGGCTCTTATGGTTTCGCATATTTGGAGTATTCTATGTAATCGTAAATCTTTATGGGTTGCTTGGATTCACTCTTATCGATTAAAAGGTCGGAGTTTTTGAGATCACAAAATTCCGATTACTTGTTGCTGGAGCTGGAGGAAGATAGTTCAAATTCGGCCCGTGGTTCGTCAATATGTTTGGTCTCGGCTTGGTGACGGAAGAAATACTTCAGCATGGTTTGACACATGGAGTAATATTGGTCCGTTATGTACTTTCTTGAATCCGAGAACCATAACTCGTGAAGGTTTTTCACTTAAAGCTACAGTTGCGGATGTATCTTCTAATGGTTGTTGGCTTTGGCCTGCGGCTTGGAGAGATATGTTTCCAGTTCTTATTCAACTTGATCACATACAACGAAATTTAAATGCTAGAGATTGTCTTCTTTGGAAAGATGGGGATAATATGACCGAGCACTCTTCTTCTGGTGTTTGGGATTCTATTCGTACAAGAGACCAAGAGGTGGATTGGGCCACAATTGTTTGGTTTTCTCAATGCATTCCTCGTCATGCATTTTTGATGTGGCTTATTATGCGTCGTAAGTTACTAACTCAAGACAAAATTCTGATATGGAATCATTCACGGGGTAGTAGTATGAACTTGATGTGTTGCCTGTTGTGTTATGAAAATGTGGATTCTCATGATCACTTATTTTTTGAGTGCAAGTTTTCGGCTCAAATATGGGATATGGTTCGGTCAAAAGCAGGTATGGCTAACTTAGATCCAAAGTGGAATGATATTATTGATCGGCTTCGTCTTCATTCGCGTTCAAAATCAGCAAAGAATATAGTTTGTAGATTGTTAGTTGCGGCTTTGGCATACAATATCTGGCAGGAAAGGAATAATCGGCTTTTCAGGAACCATGCAAGACCACCGGATATTTTATGTCAGGTGGTGTTGGAGAGTGTCAGATATAAATTGATGGGGCTCAGATTCAAGAACACGTCTAGAGTTCGGGAATTACTCAAGAAGTGGGACATTCATGGAGCTGATTTACTTACGGACGATGGATAATGGATGATTTCGGATAAGTAGGGTGTCCGTTTTGGCTAGATAGGTTGTCTAGTGGTGTTTTTGCTTTACTTTGTGTTGTTTTTCTTTGTGTTACTTTCATGGGGGTATGTCCCATGTTTGAACTAGTAAGGATTCTCCTTACTACTTGTTTTATTTGGTTGTGAATATATAAAATCACCGGGGTAACCCTTTACCCAAAAAAAAGACCATAAACTGGTCAATGCAGAAAGTCAAACAAAGTTTGACTTTCGGACTCGAAAAGCAATAAAAGAACGAAGGAACACTTACGAAGGGTCCCAGAATGCTAATCTAGATCAAAATAGCTCAGGTATGAAACAAAGGTTTCAACTTAGAGCACAATTGATCAGATTCTAGTGAGAAATGAAGTTGGGGTATGTGGGTATTTATAGTTTTTCCCGAACCGTTAGGATCGTTTCTTGGAGAAGAGGGAATGATCACACCCCTACACTTGTTGGAATGTTGTGGTTACTGAATTTGGCCACCATAAGAGTTTAACATGTGGCACTTGACCTTTGGAGAGTGTTAGGGGCTGCTAACTTGTGTTAAAAATGGCTTTTGCTGATCAGAAGGGGCCTAGCGTGACGCTAGGGGGCTAGGTGTCACGCTAGGGTTCCCCTGATCAGCAAACACTTTCAAATGCTCACCTTTCAGTCCCCGTTGCGTATTTAGGCCATTTCCGACATGTTTAAGGCTCGTTAAATCATTTTCAAGGCTCCACAAGGATGCCTAAACATTGTGGACATGAAACATGCTCAAAAATATGTCGGATGTTGGTTCGTTTGGTCGTACGAACGCGATGTTCGCTTAATTACGACGGAATGCGCATAAGCGCGAGAAACTATCTAAATTGCGCGACGAATGGATTTTTCTCATGCCAAACACTAAAATAAAGTATTTTAGTGCTTACATAAATTTTTGGATGTCCGGAGATATTCAGAACGTAAGTTATGCGCGAAAATGCAAACTTGTGCACTTTTTGACGCTTTTAGTCCCTGAATGACCCAAAAGTTTATTTTAGCATACCGAACCCCTCAAAGCCTATTTCTAAGCTATGTAAAGGATATTTATGGTATGTTTAACTTATGGTCATGTTCCAGAATGTTCGTTACAGCTCAAATTGGCATACTTTCGCAGTTTGTCAAGTTTAGTCCCTGTAAGTGAATTAACTTGTTTTTGACATACCAAAGCCTTCAAAACTTATTTCTAAGTTATGTAAAGGTTGTTTAAGGTATGTTAAGCCTATTTCACTATTCCGGAGCGTTCGTTGCATTAAACGGGTTATATTTACGTATCAGTGCGCGTATAACCTTCTAGAAAGCGATTTAAAGCTTGAAATCGAACAAGAATTGATAATGTGCAAAGGATACCCATATTTGTACATGTCCCAAGTATGAAATACAATATTTCATTGATACAGTATTTGTTTGATGGCCGTGGAGGCACAGGTGTTACAATAACTTACGCTCTGAATACCTCCGGACATCCAAAAATTTATGTAAGCACTAAAATATTTCATTTTAGTGTTTGGCATAAGAAAAATCCATTCGTCACGCAATTTAGATCGTTTTTCGCGCTTATGCGCATTCCGTCGTAATTAAGCGAACATCGCGATCGTACGACCAAACGAACCGACATCCGGCATATTTTTGAGCATGTTTCATGTCCACAATGTTTAGGCATCCTTGTGGAGCTTGAAGTTGGGTTTGACGGGTGTTAGAAGTGCCGTTACGCAACGAAACATGTGCAGGGATCATTTCTGCAAATTCTACAGAAACTAGGGCTAGGCGTGACGCGAGGGGTCTTAGCGTCACGCGAGGCCCCTTCTGGACCAGATTCAATGTTTAAACACAAGTTAACAGCCCCTAACACCCTCCAAAGGTCAAGTGCCACTTGTTAATCTCTTATGGTGGCCAAAATCAGTTACCACAACATTTTGACAAGTGTACGGGCTAGATCATTTCCCCTTTTCCAAGAAATGATCCTAACGGTGAACCGAAAACTATAAATACCCACCTCCACCCTTCACTTTTCCTCACAAGAATCTGATCTAATGTGCTCTAAGTTGAAACCTTTGTTTCATACCTGAGCTATTTTGATCTAGATTAGCATTCGGGGACCCTTTGTAAGTGTTCCTTCGTTCTTTTATTGCTTTTCGAGTCCGAAAGTCAAACTTTGTTTGACTTTCTGCATGGACCAGTTTATGGTCAATGCGAAGTTCGTTTGAACTTCGCAACGTGATTGTAATCACGATGGTTATAGTCCCTTGTGACTATGCCTACTGATTACCACGTTGTCTAGGGTCGTAAGGGTAAGCGATCTGATAAATCGCTTATACCTTCGAACCCGACCCATTTGGTCGATCATTAGGATCCGACCAAACACATTAGGTGACCATAGTATATAGGGAATAACCTTCCGAGGTTATACCTTATGGTCGCTTCGTTTAAGTAGTTGTATGATAGGTAGTTTATATGCCTTAGGTAAATTACCAAAATACCCCTTTGACGCCAAAATTCATTTTAAACATATGTAACATAACTTTTGACATCTAAACTGATTTGACAACAATATTAGACATGTTAAGGCATATGTTACTTTTCATAGGACTAGTTAGGCGGTCCGAACGCGTTTCACGCGAACGACGCGTTAAAGTAGCATAAGCTACCTAAACGGGTCGTAATGGGTCGTAAACATTTAGGTTAGGTTTCATTTAGTATGTAGGCTTTGTTAAACCATATTACACGAGTCTCCATACTCGTTTGGTTTACGAACCCTCATACTATCTAAATCCTCCGATTTAGGTCCGGTTTATTAACATAGTTACCTATATTAGGTGTCGTTTGATTCCGAGATCTCTAGCATTGCTTGGTGGTTATCTTAGGACTTCTGAGCAATCTCAAGTGAGTACATAGACCCCTCTTTTACTGATTTCCAAATTGTTTTGGGGTGAAACACATGTGCCTACTTGTTACTTTCATGTTTTCCATGTTTTCACATCATATACCTGCTATGTTTGTTAGTACATTATAGTACATGTTTTACATTACATTTCATGCTATGTATGCCCATTGTGTGCGTACTTAGTACATTGTTTTACATTACATTTCATGCTATGTATGCCCATTGTGTGCGTACTTAGTACATTTTACATTACATTTCGTGCTATGTATGCCCATTGTGTGCGTACTTAGTACATTGTTTACATTACATTTCATGCTATGTATGTCCATTGTGTGCATACTTAGTACATTTGTTTCACGTCACATGCTATGTATGTCCATTTGTTACATACTTAGTACAGTAGTTTTCATCACATGCTTACATTTTGGTATGACATTTGGTTTGTTTACATGGAACAATACATTCATTAACATTAGCTACGCCGTTCGTTAGTAGGTAGTGGTACCATAGGAATTGACAACTCCCGTTCCTGAAATCCTGGGTTTGTTTGGATTGGAAGGAATGACCGAATTCGATACACATAACTTAGATAAACCTTTAATTTGTTTAAGGGTTTATCGCCACAGTCTCAAGGCTTGGATGTATGCATTTTCACAATACCGCATAAATGTTTGTATCAGTAAAGCATTTTTTTTTTTGGGTAAAGGGTTACCCCGGTGATTCTATATATTCACAAACCAAAAAACACAAGTAGTGTAGCCTGCCTACACTAGTTCATTCATGAGACATGCCCCATGAACGTAAAACAAAGAAACCAGAAAAAAAACAACCAAAAGATAAGCAAATAAACACAACTAGACTACAATCTAGACAAAAGCGCAAGAAACCAGAAACTAATCAGCCACCATCATCTTCCACATGCTTTCCTCGAATTTCCCACTCTTCAAAAAGTCTCCTCACACTTGAAGTGTTCTTCAGTTTAGCTCCCATCAGCTTGTAACGGACCGTATTTAATATAATCTCACTAAGTTTCTCCGGAGGTCTCAACTGATTTTTAAAAGTTCTGGCATTTCGTTCTTGCCAAATGAAGTAAACGGCAGCCGCAACTAGAACTTTGGCAGTGTAATTTCTAGCCGTTTTTGACCGAACACGAACCAGCAACCAATCCAAAATCTCATTCCAATTCGGACTAACATCTCCCATGTTTACCTTGTTTCGAATATTATACCAGACTTGAGCCGAGTAATCGCATTCAAAAAATAAATGCGGATGAGAGTCATAATTCCGATAACATAACATGCAACACATCATATTCATGTTCTTCCTCCTCGATAGATCCCACTCTAGAATTTTATCTTGAGTCAAAAGTTTACCTTTAATGACCAGCCACATCAAGAAAGCATGACGAGGGATAGACTGCGCAAACCAAACAATCCTACACCAATTCACTTCCGGAGCCGTGTAACGAACCGACTGCCACACGCAAGAAGTGGAGAACTCCATAGTATCACTACCATCTCTCCATAACAATCTATCTTGTTTCGATGTAGTTAACTGAACCTGATCTAACTGAATGAGAACCGGAAACATATCTCTCCAAGCCAACGGCCACGCCCAAGAACCATTTGAGTAAATGTTAGCCATAGAATCATCCAGTTTAAAATCTGCATCTTTAATGTTTCTAGGCGAAATAAAATCTCCAAGCGGCCCTATATCACTCCAGTAATCAAACCATGCCGAAGTTTTAGCACCATTACCTAACTCCGACCATAAATGGTTTCTAATAATAGGCCGCATTTGCACTAGTTTTCTCCAAGACCAACAACAATTAGCAGGGGTTTTGCACATCCAGAAGCTCTTGCCTTTTAACCTGTAGCTGTGCACCCAATCCACCCATAAAGACTCCCTTTTAGAAACAATGCTCCAGATATGATAAGACATAAGCGCCTTATTCATATCCCCTATCCGTCTAATACCCAACCCTCCTTCATACTTTGGAGTGCAAACAGTTTTCCAAGAAACTTTAGATTTACCTTTAGAATGCGAACTCTCTTGAGACCATAGGAAGTTACGCATACAAGCTTCAAGTTCGAGAACAATACGAATTGGTAACATGAACACAGAAGACCAGTAAATGTGCATAGCTGAGAGAACTGAAGTGATAAGTTGAAGTCTACCAGCAAACGAAAGCAACTTATTCCTCCAATGTGTTATACGTTTTTGAATCCTATCCACAAGCACTCGACAATCACTGTAACCAAGTCTAGAAGAGATCAAAGGCACCCCCAAATATTTAACTGGCAACTTGCCTTCGACAAAAGGCATAAGATCCAAAATAGCATTTTTAACATGGCCATTGACATTACAAAAGAATATCGTACTCTTCTGGTTGCTCGGCTGCAAACCCGACATCTTAGTGAAATTAGAAAGAGATTTCATTATGCACCTAGCCGAATTCACTTCACCTCTGGCGAACAGGAACAAGCAAAACAAAGATTAATAAGCTGCTGTTTCTCGCATTTATTATGAAATATAAATGATGAATCAATGCGAACCGCATGCTTAAGAATAGACGTCAGGACCTCCATAACTAAGGTAAACAGATAAGGGGAGATTGGATCCCCTTGCCTTAAACCCCGTTTACCCTGAAAAAAACCATGCACAGAACCATTCACACACATAGAAAAAGATGCAGTGGAGACACAAACCATTATCCATGCAATCATCTTGTCTTTAAACCCAAAACCAAGCAAAGCACTTTTCAGAAAACTCCAATCAACAGTGTCATAAGCTTTTTGAATATCCACTTTAAAGGCACACCTTGGAGGACCCACATTCCTATGATAATTATGCAATAATTCTTGAGTTAACAGAATGTTATCAGAAATTCGCCTCCCTGGAACAAAAGCCGATTGATTAATACTAACAATTTCGTTCAGCGCCCCTTTGATTCTATCCGCAATAATTTTACTGATACATTTGTATATCACATTACAGCAAGCAATCGGTCTATAGTCACTGACTGCCGAAGGGGTAGGAATTTTCGGGATAAGCACAATATTTGTATGATTTAATTCTCGAAGAAGCTTCCCTGTCTCAAAAAAATCAATGATAGCACAAGTAACATCATTCCCTACAATCGGCCAAGCACTTCTGAAAAACGCCGAAGTATAACCATCAGGGCCCGGCGCTTTATCAACACCAATATCAAACATCGCCCTTTTAACTTCTTCCGTTGAGACTTGCCGAATCATATGTTGAGCAACCTGAGGAGACAGCCTATTAGAGAATAAGTCCGGAGCCGGAGTAAGAGACGTATCACCTTGAGTTCCAAAAAAACTTTCATAGTGCTTAACAAACGGCTGGAACACCATATCACCCTCATAAGTCTTCCCTTCCGAATCTTTTATCACCTCAATACGACTACAATGATTTTTCATCTTCAGGGAGGAATGAAAAAACGCAGAATTCATATCACCCGCACTTAACCAATCAACTTTCGATTTCTGTTTTAGAAATCGCTCTTCATCTAGCGAAGCCTCTTGAAGGTCACGTCTAATCTCGCATTCAGCAGCGCGAAGATCAGCATTAGAGTTATCCCGGTCTATATTTTGCTGAATTAAATCAAGATCCAATCGAAGTTTCTCCACTCTTTTATGTAAGTTACCTTGTTTAAATAACAAAGAACGCATCGGATGTTTAAGCAAACGAAGCTTTTTCATCACTCTAAACTGATGAACACCATTAACATTAACATTCCAGTTGGTATTAACAATCTCCAGGAACTCCGGTTTAAAAACTAGAAAGTTTGCAAATTTGAAAGACCTTGGCTTCTGTTTAGTAGCATTCGGGAACGAGAGAATACAAGGACAATGATCCGACAATCTATACGGTTTGAAAATGGCTACAGAATTCGGAAAATCAGCTATAAACTTCGTATTACCCATTACACGATCAAGTTTTTTCAGCAAACCTACCCCATTTTTTGGTTTTTGACTCCACGTAAAGTGGATACCCATACGGTTTATATCAACAACTTCAATCTTGTCTACACACTCTTGAAAGTCACGCATACCAGTAGAAATCGAAGAAGATCCCATAGAATTATCCTCTATGTTAAGAGTCGTATTAAAATCTCCCATAATGCACCATGGTTTATCATTAACAAGCGCTTTATGCATAGAAAGATTGTTCCAAACTTCTCTCCGGGCCATGTAATAATTATCAGCATAAACAACAGAACAAAAAATCATTCTTTTGTCTAATTTGAATATTACTTGAAGATGCATAACCTGATTAGATTGAGCCACAATCATAACATCAAAGATGTCCGGATTCCATCCAATAATAATTCTAGTGCCCTTAGAACAATAACTCCCATTTGAAGTCCATTCCCAAGATCTGAAAACTGCTTTGCACACTTTACTTAAATTACCAACATCCACATGAGACTCAAGGATAGCACACAAACTTAGATTAAATTCTTTGACTGCCTGCCGAACCTCTTTCTGCTTAAGGGGACGGTTCAACCCTCTTATATTCCAAGTCGCAATACTAACCATTGGTAACGTTCGTAGAAGGAGTGCTTGCCCCTTTACTTTTGATATTTTGAGTACCCTCCGTCATAAACCTATCCAATTCACTCTCCACCTCTATAACCTCATCTTCATCAGATTCCTCATTATTCAAACCCGTTTTCTTATTGCTCGTACCCGACTCATCCTCCACATCATTTAGAGCATCAAAAGGGTTATTCGATCTTCTATCCGTATGAACCGACTCCTTTTTATTATCAGCTTTTGGTTTTGAAACGACAGGCCGATATTCAAAATTATTCTTTTGTTTATTAACAGGAATACCAACTCTTCTAGCAACTTTCTTACCATACACCCCTGTGTATCCATCTTGATCCACAATAGGAGCCTTTTTAACAGGATGAATCTTTTGACCATTGCGATTATGGTTGTCATACACCATTGAAGGTTGTTTTTTGGATGTTTCGGGCACATATCAGTTGAATGACCAAACACACAGCAGTTAGCACAACGGTGCGGACTCCATTCATACTCCACATACATAGTCTCTTTGATAAAACCCTCCCCTTCCGGTTCTGGAATTGCCATTGTAATTTCCTCTCGTAATTCTTTCTCAGCCGAGACCTCAATCAATGCCCTAGCATAGCTACTCCGACCCCAAGCATCGATACACATAGACGTAGTGAAGGAATCCAGCATTTTTGGTTCTCCAATAGTAGTTGCAATCAAGCTAAGACCATCTTTCGTATAAGCAGCTAACGGAACTTCATGAATTTTGACCCACACCTGAACCTTCTTAACCTCCTTCTTTTCTAGCTTAGTTGTTGGAGTCCAAACATCCAGAAATAACGGCTGCGATCTAATAATCCACGGACCGTCCTTTATAGCATTTGACAGTCCAACTTCATCATTAAATTTAAAAAAGAAAAAACCATTTGCGTTCATCATGGTTTTTAATAATCCATACTTCTTCCAATTCGTACGAACAAAATAATCAACTACAGGGAATGCAATCCGATCTCCTAAGAAATACCCATAAAGCGTATTAGCCAATTTATCTTGCACTGAACGAACAGATTCCCTTGGCAAAACAACATCACAACCATCTTGTATATCTGAACTAGCCAGTGATCTGAAATTTACTTTCTTCAATCCAGTAGCAGCTACTGTGTCCGCATATGACATCGGTTGAGAAGTATTGCCCTTACCCGACCAGACTTCAGTTTTTTCCATACCCTCACCATTTAAATCCGCAGCCCCCACTTCCGGTGACTGACCCGGAACATTACCAGCATCTTTCAAACTAACCGGAACAGTATTTTTTGACAGTTCATCGATAACGTTAAACTTACCAGATTCAGTTGCAGCCGATGATACAACTCCTCTCCTCGGCATCAACGTTTTACCTTCAATATCAACTACCCGAGACGCTAAACCCTGGATTCTTGTAGGAGGCTTACCTCGATCAAAAAACATGTTTTCCCCAGGTTTCATACGTTCATTCAGATTGTTATTAACACCTCTCTCCATCAGCAATAAACTCCAAATACCATGCAAAAAGAACCAGCCGAAAACCAGAATACCAAAAGCAAAGAAAACGAAACCCTAATCCTTTAAACCCTAGAATCAGATCTCAACCCTTAATCGATTAACCCAGTAAAGCATGCATTTGTTACACAAAACATAACTTTGATTTAAACCGACAACATTGTTTAGAAATAAATACGTCTTATGTATTATTTTCATTTGTTGTCAAGGTCCATGAAACAGTTGTTATCATTGTTTATAAATAAATCTTTTATTTACATTACAATGTATTTATGTGGTTGTATGTATAAACAACATATCTCTTACAATACCGACAATCAAGGAACCGTATTCCTTGAAGGACAGACTACCCCCAAACTTTCTTCCATTCTATGATCTCTTACGTTTCCACGAAATTCCTAAGTACCCGTTTCTTCTAAGGAAACGAAGTACAAGGCGCAAGTTACAACACTGGACGAATACCCAAAGTACCACTATAAATCCTTAATAGGGTACCTAAGGGTATTTCCGTGAATCCTAAAATTGTTGTGTTCCTTAATTCGACTATTACGTTTCTTTGAAAACAAAATCGAATTTTTGGGAGATCTTGCTATCTCTTCAGATAGATCCCAGAGGACATTGAAGTCCATCGACTGGTTTCCATATCCGTTCTCAATCGATAACAAATTAATAACAAATTAATAACCAAGTTAAACAACTATGTGATTATGTGCTTATGAACATTACAAGACAAACTGTGCGGACTGTGCAAGGAATTACGTAATTATGGATGCATACATAATTATGGAATTTAGTGCACAGAAACCACAGCGAGCCTTGTCATGTGCCTTGAAGTTAACTCTATTCATTTCCATTTCTGAGGAAGCACCCGTTGAAAATGACTCCGTTTGTTCACTTTCGTTTCTGAAGATTTGTCCGTTGAGGAAATGAATATCCGTTTGTCTATCCTTTTCATTTCCATTTCTGAGGAAGCACCCGTTGAAAATGACTCCGTTTGTTCATTTTCGTTTCTGAAGATTTGTCCGTTGAGGAAATGAATATCCGTTTGTCTATCCTTTTCATTTCCATTTCTGAGGAAGCACCCGTTGAAAATGACTCCGTTTGTTCACTTTCGTTTCTGAAGATTGTCCGTTGAGGAAATGAATATCCGTTTGTCTATGCTTTTCATTTCCATTTCTGAGGAAGCACCCGTTGAAAATGACCCCGTTTGTTCATTTTCGTTTCTGAAGATTTGTCCGTTGAGGAAATGAATATCCGTTTGTTTCTCCTTTTTCATTTCCATTTCTGATGAAGCACCCGTTGAAAATGACTCCGTTTGTTCATTTTCGTTTCTGAAGATTGTCCGTTGAGGAAATGAATATCCGTTTGTCTATCATTTTCATTTCCATTTCTGAGGAAGCACCCGTTGAAAATGACTCAGTCAGTTCATTTTTCGTTTCTGAAGATTGTTCGTTGAGGAAATGAATATCCGTTTGTTTCTCCTTTTCATTCCCATTTCTGATGACGCACCCGTTGAAAATGACTCCGTAAGTTCATTTTACGTTTCTGAAGATTGCCCGTTGAGGAAATGAATCCCCGTTGTTTATTCCTTCATTTCCGCTTCTGAAGAATACTCGTTGAGAAAAATGACTCCGTCTGTTCATTTTCATTCTGAAGAATGTCCGTTAAGGAAATGACAGGATTATGCCTTACATATCTCTGGTGGTTATTTGACACAAAGTCACAAATAGACTCCTACGAATAAATTTCGGGACGAAATTTCCTAAAGTAGGGGAGACTGTGACACCTGTGTCACTTCAAC
Source organism: Helianthus tuberosus (assembly GCA_030545235.1). Classification (NCBI taxonomy): domain Eukaryota; kingdom Viridiplantae; phylum Streptophyta; class Magnoliopsida; order Asterales; family Asteraceae; genus Helianthus; species Helianthus tuberosus. The sequence continues at coordinate 609,959 of JARYGA010059723.1, forward strand.
CATCAAACAAATGCCAAACCAATGAAATATTATATTTCATACTTGGGATTTGTAAAAATATGTGTATCGATTACACATATCAACTCTTGTTCGATTTCATGCTTTAAATCGCTTTCTGGAGGGTTATACGCGCACTGATGCGTAAATATAACCAGTTTAATGCAACAAACATTCCGGAATAGTGAAATAGGCTTAACATACCTTAAGTAACCTCTACATAACTTAGAAATAAGTTTTGGAAGGTTTGGTATGCCGAAATCAAGTTATATCGCTACAGGGACTAAAGTTGACAAACTGCGAAAGTATGCCAATTTGAACTGTAAAAGACATTCCGGAACATGACCATAAGTTAAACATACCTTAAATATCCTTCACATAGCTTAGAAATAGGCTTTGAGGGGTTCGGTGTGCTAAAATAAACTTTTGGGTCATTCAGGGACTAAAAGTGTCAAAAAGTGCACAAGTTTGCACTTTCGCGCATAACGTATGTTCTGAATACATCTGGACATCAAAAAATTTATGTAAGCACTAAAATATTTTATTTTAGTGTTTGGCATAAGAAAAATCCATTCGTCGCGCAATTTGGATCGTTTTTCGCGCTTGTGCGCATTCCGTCGTAATTAAGCGAACATCGCGTTCGTACGACCAAACGAACTGACATCCGACATATTTTTGAGCATGTTTCATGTCCACAATGTTTAGGCATCATTTTAGGGCCTTAAAGTTGGCTTTACGGGCCTTAGAAGTGTCGGAAATGGCTTAAATACACAACAGGGACCAAAACTGTCATTTTTGAAACTTATTTTCTGATCAGAACCCCCATGCGGCCCGCATTAGTTTTGGTGTATCCTGAAGCGGGCCGCGTCAGCCTTCCAGAACAGATAAGATCGATTAGTCAGCTGATTCCAGCTGTTTAATCCACACCCACACATTCTAACTTGCCCTTTCAGCTCATGGGGGATCATTTTTAGCCACCATAACTTTCCAACAAGTGTACGCACAAGATTCGAGCACGGTTTCCATGAAACGATCTTAACGGTTACCCGAAAACTATAAATACCCCACCCCCATTTGCTTCAAACCCACTAGAATCTGATCAATTGTGCTCTAAGTTGAAACCTTTGTTTCATACCTAAGCTATTTTGATCTAGATTAGCATTCGGGGACCCTTCGTAAGTATTCTTTCGTTCTTTTATTGTTTTTCGAGTCCGAAAGTCAAACTTTGTTTGACTTTCTGCGTTGACCAGTTTATGGTCAATGCGAAGTTCGTTTGAACTTCGCAACGTGATTGTAATCACGATGGTTATAGTCCCTTGGGACTATGCCTACTGATTACTGTCACACCCCGACCGCGTAAAACAACAAACCGCGGCGGAAACATCGGGGCGTGTCGCGACAGAATTAATTGTTTCATAACCATGGCACACAAAGTGTATTTTATTTATTAAACAAGGGTGTTACATTGTCTCGAAATAGCAAATTAAGAGTTCAGAACATAATTAAACATAGTCTATCTTCTTTTAAAGTTTCTAAGGCACAGGTCCGCCCTAGTATCATGATCAACGTCCTATGGAAAAGCACCTGAAAACACATGTGAAAATAGGTACGTCAGCATAAAAATGCCTGTGAGATACATAGGTTTGTGAAAATAGGATTCATGACTTATGTTTAAGAAAAATGTTTAGTCATGAACCTTGTAATTTGTTTTGTCTTGTAAATCATTTGAAAACAATAAGATCAGATGATATGTATAAGTAAATGTCAAGTTAAATAAATAACCATGTATAAATGTGTTTGTATAAGATAAGTTGTTTGTAAATCAATGTCTTGTGAAAAGCATGTTATTTGTATAAAATGTTCTATGTCTCAAACTGAAATGATTCAAATAACGTTACGCCATGTAATACCATACAAACACTTATATATAGGAAGTACCAGCGGCGTATCCACCATGCTTGTATCATATTTCACACGCATCGTTACTTAATCACTTAATCAAACCAAACCAACCAAAGTAAGAAGTCTATGTATAAACCAAATTGTCAAATGTATTGAATAATATGTCAAAGTGTTTATGTCAAGATGTAAACCATGTCAAATGTCTATGTCAAATGTCCATGTCAAATGTCTATGTCGAATATCCATGTCAAATGTCTATGTCAAAAATGTCATGTATGGCAAGTGAAATGTCTCAACTAAACCATATGCACAAAAACAAAGTATTGAAGTAAAACATGGTTTAAATCAACGCTATGTTTTGTGTAAATGCATGCAACTATTTAATATGAACATTTATGCGGTATTGTGAATATGCATACATCCAAGCCTGGCGACTGTGGTGATAACCCTTTAAACAAATTAAAGGTCTATCTGTCTTAATGTCAACGAATTCGGTCATTCCTTTCTGTCCCCTTACCCTGGGATGTCCGGAACGGGAGTTGTCAATTCCTATGGTACCACTACCTACTAACGAACGGCGTAGCTAATGTTAATGGATATATTGTCCCATGTAAACAAACCAAATGTCATAACAAAATGTGAGCATGTGAAAACAATGCACTAAGTATGTAATCAAATGAACATACATAGCGTGAAATGTCATGTAAAACGATGTACTAAGTAATGCACACAATGGGCATACCTAGCATGAAATGTCATGTAAAACAATGTACTAAGTAATGCACACAATGGGCATACCTAGCATGAAATGTCATATAAAACGATGTACTAAGTAATGCACACAATGGGCATACCTAGCATGAAATGTCATGTAAAACAATGTACTAAGTAATGCACACAATGGGCATACCTAGCATGAAATGAAATCATGTACTATAATGTACTAACGAACATAGCATGTATATGATGTGAAAACTGGAAAGCAGGAAAGTAACAAGTAGGCACATGTGTTCCACCCCAAAACAGTTTGGAAAACAGTAAAAGAGGGGTCTATGTACTCACTTGAGATTGCTCAGTTGTATAAAGATAATCACCAAGCAACGCTAAAGATCTCGGAATCAAACGGCACCTAATATAGGTAACTATGTTAATAAACCGGACCTATCTCGGAAGACTGGGTAGCATTAGGGTTTGTAAACCAAATGAGTGTTGGAACTCACGTGATATGGTTTAACAAAGCCTACATGCTAAATGAAACTTAACATAATTGTTTACGACCCATTACGACCCGTTTAGGAAGCTTATGCTACTTTAACGTGTCGTGCGCGTGAAACGCGTTCGGACCGCCTAACTAGTCCTATGACAAGTATTATATGCCTAAACATGTTACATAATCAGTTACGTGACAAAAGTTTAGGTTACATATGTTAAATTACCAATTATGTATGAAAGGGTATTCTGGTAATTTACCTAAGGCATATAAACTACCTATCATACAACTACTTAAACGTCGTGACCATAAGGTATAACCTCGGAAGGTTATTCCCTACACTATGGTCACCTAATGTATTTGGTCGGATCCTAATGATCGACCAAACTGGGTCGGGTTCGAAGGTATAGGCGATTTATTAGATCGCCTACCCTACGACCCTAGACAACGTGGTAATCAGTAGGCATAGTCCTAAGGGACTATGACCATCGTGATTACAATCACGTTGTTCTAACGAACTTCGCATTGACCATTACTGGTCAACGCTGAAAGTCAAACAAAGTTTGACTTTCTGACTCGAAAAGCAGTAAAAATAAGGAAAAGAACGAAAGAATACTTACGAAGGGTCCCCGAATGCTAACCCAGATCGAAATAGCTCAGGTATGAAACGAAGGTTCCAACTTAGAGCTTTCTTGATCAGATTTGTGGGTTTTGAACAAATGGGGGGTGGGTATTTATAGGAAAAGTAGAGCCGTTAGGATCGTTTCTAGGAAAACGTGATTCGATCTTGGCCTTACACATTGCACCCATGGTATTGCAATACCATGGGCATCAAAACCAGCCCATAGTATTGATTAAAACATGTGCAAAATTGGAAATGGACCAGATCCAATGTTTCTGAGTTTTTGCTGTCTGCAGACACCTTACGGACCGTAAGGTAAGGCTTACGGTCCGTAAGCCTCCAAGTTTGGCAGAATTACAACTTTGGTCCCTGAACTGTATTTAGGCCATTTTTGACACGTTTAAGGCCCGTTAACCCCATTTCAAAGCTCTAAAATGAAGTTAAAGTATAGGGAACTCAAAACATGCTCAAAAATATCTCGGATGTCGGTTCGTTTAGCCGTACGAACGCGATGTTCGCTTAATTACGACGGAATGCGCATAAGCGCGAAAAACGATCCAAATGACGCGACGAATGGATTTTTCTTAAGGCGAACACTAAAATATAATATAGTCATGCTCACATAAATTTTTGGATGTCCGGATGTATTCAGAACGTAAGTTATGCGCGAAAATGCAAACTTGTGCACTTTTTGACACTTTTAGTCCCTGAATGTCCCAAAAGTTTATTTTAGCACACCGAACCCCTCAAAGCCTATTTCTAAGCTATGTAAAGGATATTTAAGGTGTGTTTAACTTATGGTCATGTTCCGGAATGTTCGTTACAGTTCAAATTGACATACTTTCACAGTTTGTCATATTTAGTCCCTGTAAGCGAATTAACTTGTTTTTGCCATACCAAAGCCTTCAAAACTTATTTCTAAGTTATGTAAAGGTTATTTAAGGTATGTTGAGTATATGTTGATGTTCCGGAGTATTTCTCGCATTAAACTGAGTACGTTTACGCACTAGTTTGCGTATAACTCTCCAGAAAGCGATGTAGAGTTTGAAATTACATAAAAGTCAAAACATGAAAAATGTAAAACACAATCAAACAAACATTGGGATCAAATAACATTGTTTTATTGATAACAGAACTGTTCATAGTGCTTACAAGCACAGTTGTTACAGTCTCCCCTACTTGTGGAAATTTCGTCCCGAAATTTATTTAGAGGAAACTCGTGGAAAAAGATGCGGATATTTCGCCTTCATTTGATCTTCGCGTTCCCAAGTAAACTCGGGTCCACGTTTAGCTTCCCAGCGAACTTTGACCAAAGGAATGCGCTTGCGTTTAAGCCACTTGACTTCACGTTCCATGATTTCCACTGGTTTCTCAACAAATTTCAGTGTTTTGCCAACACGAATTTCATCAAGCGGTATGGAGTAGTTCTCATCAGCTGTACACTTCTTGAGATTGGACACGTGAAAAGTTGGATGAACATTTCCCAGTTCAGGAGGTAACTCAAGTCTGTAGGCTACCTTTCCGATTCTTTCGACGATCTTGAATGGTCCAACGTATCTAGGTGCAAGTTTTCCTTTCTTTCCAAATCTGATCACACCTTTCCAAGGTGAGACCTTAAGTAATACTCGATCACCGACTTGAAATTCAAAGGCTTTGCGTTTTGGGTCCGCGTAAATCTTCTGACGGTTTCTAGCTGCCTGAAGGTTATCACGAACTTTCTTGACCTTGTCAGTTGTCTCTAAAATGAGGGCAGGTCCAGTAAGTTGAGCCTCGCCAATCTCATTCCAGCAGACTGGTGAACGACATTTTCGACCATAGAGAGCTTCGAAAGGAGCCATTCCGATGCTAGTGTGATAACTGTTGTTGTAGGAGAATTCAATCAATTTAAGATGTGAATCCCAGCTACCACCAAAATCGATCACACAAGCTCTTAGCATATCCTCCAGTGTCTGGATTGTTCTCTCAGATTGACCATCCGTTTGCGGATGATAAGCTGTGCTCAGATTAAGTTGGGTCCCCATGGCAGATTGCATGGTTCTCCAAAAATGAGAAGTGAAACGAGCATCTCTGTCAGAAATGATGTTCAAAGGAACACCATGTCGAGCTACAATTTCATCTACATAGATTTGAGCAAGTCTATCAGTAGGAAAATCCTCGCGGATTGGCAAGAAATGTGCTGACTTTGTAAGACGATCAACGACTACCCAGATGGCGTCATGACCCTTCTTCGTGCGTGGAAGTTTGGTAACAAGATCCATAGTAATGTTTTCCCATTTCCAAACTGGGATCTCTGGTTGCTCCAATAAACCAGAAGGACGCTGATGTTCAGCCTTAACCTTAAGACAAGTAAGGCATTTTGACACGTATAAGGCAATGTCTTTCTTCATACCAGGCCACCAATAGTGAATACGAAGATCCTTATACATCTTATCTGAGCCCGGATGAATAGAATAACGAGACTTATGGGCTTCATCCATAAGCAGGGTACGAATATCATCCTGGCTTGGGACCCACAAACGGTCCATGAAGTAATATGATCCATTGTCCTTCAGTTCCAGAGCAGGTGTTATGTGATAAGGAAATTCCTTATCCATTAAACCTTGTGCAACACAAGATTGTTGAGCCTGAGAAATGCGTGCTTGAATATCGGATCGAGCTTGAATGACAGATTGAACACGTACACAATGAAGCTTAGTACGTTCCTTACGACTCAATGCATCAGCTACGACATTCGCCTTACCAGGATGGTAGCGAATTTCGCAGTCATAATCGTTTAAAAGCTCAACCCAACGTCGCTGTCTCATGTTGAGTTCTTTCTGGTTGAAGATATGCTGAAGACTTTTGTGGTCCGTGAAAACCACACATTTTGTGCCGTACAAATAGTGTCTCCAGATTTTGAGAGCAAAGACAACTGCACCCAACTCAAGATCATGAGTGGTGTAGTTCTTCTCATGAATCTTCAACTGCCTCGATGCATAGGCTATGACTTTGTTCCTTTGCATAAGAACACAGCCAAGACCCAATTTAGATGCATCGCAATACACGACAAAATCATCATCACCCTCAGGCAATGATAGAACAGGCGCATCGCAAAGCTTCTGCTTCAGGTGTTGAAAAGCTTCCTCTTGTTTGAATCCCCAGTAAAAGGGCATTTTCTTCTGAGTTAGAGCAGTTAGAGGAACTGCAATCTTAGAGAAGTTTTCAATGAAGCGGCGATAATAACCCGCTAGACCAAGAAAAGAACGAACTTCAGTAGGAGTAGAAGGTGTATCCCAATCCTTAATCGCACTGATCTTGGAGGGATCTACATGAATACCTCGTTCGTTGATAACATGCCCCAAAAATTGAACTTCTTTAAGCCAAAATTCGCACTTGGAGAATTTGGCGAAAAGTTGCTCTTTCTTCAGGAGTTCCAGAGTAAGACGAAGATGCTGCTCGTGATCAGCTCGTGTCTTAGAGTATATCAAGATGTCGTCAATAAAAACAATGACGAACTGATCCAAATAAGGTTTGCAGACCCTATTCATTAAGTCCATGAAAACAGCAGGAGCATTAGTCAAACCGAATGGCATGACTGTGAATTCATAATGTCCATAACGAGTACGGAATGCTGTCTTCGGAATGTCTTCTTCTTGCACCCGAAGTTGATGATATCCAGATCGCAGATCAATCTTCGAAAAATAAGAAGCGCCTTGTAACTGATCAAAGAGGTCGTCGATGCGAGGTAGAGGATATCGATTCTTGATGGTAAGCTTGTTAAGCTCACGATAATCGATACACATCCTAAAGGATCCATCCTTCTTCTTGACAAAAAGAACGGGAGCACCCCAAGGTGAAAAACTAGGACGTATAAAACCTTTGTCAGAGAGCTCCTGAAGCTGCTTAGACAACTCTTGCATCTCAGACGGTGCAAGACGATATGGAGCTCTGGCAATGGGATTTGCACCAGGTACGAGATCAATGCGGAACTCGACTTGGCGTGCTGGAGGTAGACCAGGTAAATCTTCAGGGAACACTTCAGAGTAATCCCGAACGACAGGAATATCTGAAATAGACTTACCCTTGCCTTTATCTTCTGTAACATGTGCTAAGAAAGCCACATAGTTCTTCTGCAGATACTTCCGAGCTTTAAAACAAGACATGAGTTTGAGACCACCGGTAGGCTTCTCACCTTGAACTTGCAGGATCTCGCCTGTCGAAAGCGGCACACGAACAATCTTCTTAGAACAAACTATCTCTGCGTGATGCTTGGATAACCAATCCATTCCCACAATAACGTCAAAGCTTCCAAGTTGCATAGGCGCGAGGTCAATAGGAAAAAGATGGTCGTTAAGATTCAACTGGCAGTTGCGAAGAACAGAATCAAGAATAATGGGTTCACCATTTGCAACCTCTACTGTCAAAGATTTGCCTAGTTTCGTTCTAGACACGCGAAGCATTTGCTCAAAAGATAAAGACACGAAACTCTTATCGGCACCGGAATCGAAAAGAACAGATGCAGGCTGATTATTAATAAAGAACGTACCGTTCACCACATTATCGTCAGCCTGTGCCTCTTGGGCATTCATGTTAAAAACTCGGCCTCGAGCCGGAGCCGGATTCTGGTTCTGGTTCTGGTTCTGGTTCTGGTTGGCTAGCCTTGGGCACCGGTTTCTATAGTGGGTCAGATCTCCACAATTGTAACACGCACCAGGTGGGTATTGTGGTCTTGCAGCTTGACCCTGTTGCGGTGCAGGAGGCTGAGCAACTTGTTGAGCCGGGTTCTGAACCGCGGGATTCTGAGCAGACCGACAAACATTGGCAAGATGGCCTGACTTCCCACAGTTAGTACAGAAACGGCATGGAAGTTGTGGCTGGTGGTGACTGTTGCATCTATTGCACAAAGGTGCATTCCCTGTATAGGGTTTCTTTGCTGGAGGCTGTGCGGGTTGGTTGAGGGCTGCCTGATTAGCTTGGGCAGTGACAGCAAAATTTTGAGAAGCCTTACGCTTCTTTGCCCTCTTTGAAGAACCAGAGTTCTTTCCATTCAAGTTTTGACCTTTCTTGCTATCTTCCTTGTCAGCCGACTGCTTCTTGCCCTTGTCACCCTTCCTGTGTAGCTTTCCCTTTCTAATGTGCGACTCAGTCAACGTCGCTGATAACTCGATCGCCTGACGAAGTGTGGCAGGTTCACTACCAGTAAGAATGTCTTGTACCGTGTCAGGTAGGCCATCGATGTATCTCTCGATAGCCTTGTCGAGTGGGGTAACCATTGTCGGGCAAAGCAAACTCAACTCTTCAAACCGATCAGTATAAGCCCTGTGCTCACCACTATCTTGCTTCAACACATCAAACTCCTTCTCCAACGCTCGCTGTTCATGGCGAGGACAGAATTCCCTCATCATAAGGGCTCTAAGTTCAGCCCATGTCTGTGCGAGAGCAACTTCTGCACCCTGGTCTCTCATAACTCCGTTCCACCATGTCAAAGCCCTCTTCTGTAATACGCTCGAGGAGAACTCGACCTTGCGATTATCCGGACACTGCACATGGCGAAAAGTATTCTCTATACTCTCGAACCACTGAAGAAGCCCGGTCGCTCCCTCAGAACCACTAAACTTGAGTGGTTTAGCCTGGTTAAAATCCTTGTACTTGCATGGAACATTGTTGTTGTTGTTGGCCTGGTTCCACAGAGCAAAGAGATTTGGAAATTGAGCAGCCATCTGCTCTGAAATGATTTCTGCCAGTTCGGCAGTTGCTATCGGATTTTCGCGTCGAGGAGGCATTCTAAAAGAGGAAAACATGAAAGGAAACGAGTGAGATGATTGGATGAAAAGAATGAGATGAAACAAAACCAACAAAAGCAAAGATGGTGGTCATTCGTCCGTATCACAAAGCAAACAAACGACACACAGTGACTAATCAAAGTAAATGGATCAAAAATAATGTATAATGAAGACATGCTCGCCTATAAGTGAACACTCATCCCAAGAATTCCCAGGTAAGCACAACTGGTCTCTGCGTCTGGTTGAGATGTATACGAAGTGCTTGCCTAGACAGAAAACCCAGAATACAGGCATTCACCCTTCCAGTTTGCACATGTTCACATTATTTAAAACCCAAAACGTTTGACGGGATTTTGAAAATTAGAAGGCACAAGGCCAAAAACCAAACTTGAAAAGGGTTCAAAACCATATAACAGAGGGTTCAAAACCTTACAATTGAGGGTTCAAAACCTTGTAAAAATTTATTCAAAAACAGATGATTGTTTTTCAAAAATCGTTTCGGAAAAATTTTGATTCCTTGTTTTGTTAATCACCTAAGGATAGGTGATGTACATGTTTTAAGATCTAAACACAAGATAACTTGTGTTAGGTTCCTAGAAAAGTTATAGTCTAGGTCAAAGCATTACTAATAACCTAATTCCCTATAACCATTGGCTCTGATACCAACTCTTCTGTCACACCCCGACCGCGTAAAACAACAAACCGCGGCGGAAACATCGGGGCGTGTCGCGACAGAATTAATTGTTTCATAACCATGGCACACAAAGTGTATTTTATTTATTAAACAAGGGTGTTACATTGTCTCGAAATAGCAAATTAAGAGTTCAGAACATAATTAAACATAGTCTATCTTCTTTTAAAGTTTCTAAGGCACAGGTCCGCCCTAGTATCATGATCAACGTCCTATGGAAAAGCACCTGAAAACACATGTGAAAATAGGTACGTCAGCATAAAAATGCCTGTGAGATACATAGGTTTGTGAAAATAGGATTCATGACTTATGTTTAAGAAAAATGTTTAGTCATGAACCTTGTAATTTGTTTTGTCTTGTAAATCATTTGAAAACAATAAGATCAGATGATATGTATAAGTAAATGTCAAGTTAAATAAATAACCATGTATAAATGTGTTTGTATAAGATAAGTTGTTTGTAAATCAATGTCTTGTGAAAAGCATGTTATTTGTATAAAATGTTCTATGTCTCAAACTGAAATGATTCAAATAACGTTACGCCATGTAATACCATACAAACACTTATATATAGGAAGTACCAGCGGCGTATCCACCATGCTTGTATCATATTTCACACGCATCGTTACTTAATCACTTAATCAAACCAAACCAAACCAACCAAAGTAAGAAGTCTATGTATAAACCAAATTGTCAAATGTATTGAATAATATGTCAAAGTGTTTATGTCAAGATGTAAACCATGTCAAATGTCTATGTCAAATGTCCATGTCAAATGTCTATGTCGAATATCCATGTCAAATGTCTATGTCAAAAATGTCATGTATGGCAAGTGAAATGTCTCAACTAAACCATATGCACAAAAACAAAGTATTGAAGTAAAACATGGTTTAAATCAACGCTATGTTTTGTGTAAATGCATGCAACTATTTAATATGAACATTTATGCGGTATTGTGAATATGCATACATCCAAGCCTGGCGACTGTGGTGATAACCCTTTAAACAAATTAAAGGTCTATCTGTCTTAATGTCAACGAATTCGGTCATTCCTTTCTGTCCCCTTACCCTGGGATGTCCGGAACGGGAGTTGTCAATTCCTATGGTACCACTACCTACTAACGAACGGCGTAGCTAATGTTAATGGATATATTGTCCCATGTAAACAAACCAAATGTCATAACAAAATGTGAGCATGTGAAAACAATGCACTAAGTATGTAATCAAATGAACATACATAGCGTGAAATGTCATGTAAAACGATGTACTAAGTAATGCACACAATGGGCATACCTAGCATGAAATGTCATGTAAAACAATGTACTAAGTAATGCACACAATGGGCATACCTAGCATGAAATGTCATATAAAACGATGTACTAAGTAATGCACACAATGGGCATACCTAGCATGAAATGTCATGTAAAACAATGTACTAAGTAATGCACACAATGGGCATACCTAGCATGAAATGAAATCATGTACTATAATGTACTAACGAACATAGCATGTATATGATGTGAAAACTGGAAAGCAGGAAAGTAACAAGTAGGCACATGTGTTCCACCCCAAAACAGTTTGGAAAACAGTAAAAGAGGGGTCTATGTACTCACTTGAGATTGCTCAGTTGTATAAAGATAATCACCAAGCAACGCTAAAGATCTCGGAATCAAACGGCACCTAATATAGGTAACTATGTTAATAAACCGGACCTATCTCGGAAGACTGGGTAGCATTAGGGTTTGTAAACCAAATGAGTGTTGGAACTCACGTGATATGGTTTAACAAAGCCTACATGCTAAATGAAACTTAACATAATTGTTTACGACCCATTACGACCCGTTTAGGAAGCTTATGCTACTTTAACGTGTCGTGCGCGTGAAACGCGTTCGGACCGCCTAACTAGTCCTATGACAAGTATTATATGCCTAAACATGTTACATAATCAGTTACGTGACAAAAGTTTAGGTTACATATGTTAAATTACCAATTATGTATGAAAGGGTATTCTGGTAATTTACCTAAGGCATATAAACTACCTATCATACAACTACTTAAACGTCGTGACCATAAGGTATAACCTCGGAAGGTTATTCCCTACACTATGGTCACCTAATGTATTTGGTCGGATCCTAATGATCGACCAAACTGGGTCGGGTTCGAAGGTATAGGCGATTTATTAGATCGCCTACCCTACGACCCTAGACAACGTGGTAATCAGTAGGCATAGTCCTAAGGGACTATGACCATCGTGATTACAATCACGTTGTTCTAACGAACTTCGCATTGACCATTACTGGTCAACGCTGAAAGTCAAACAAAGTTTGACTTTCTGACTCGAAAAGCAGTAAAAATAAGGAAAAGAACGAAAGAATACTTACGAAGGGTCCCCGAATGCTAACCCAGATCGAAATAGCTCAGGTATGAAACGAAGGTTCCAACTTAGAGCTTTCTTGATCAGATTTGTGGGTTTTGAACAAATGGGGGGTGGGTATTTATAGGAAAAGTAGAGCCGTTAGGATCGTTTCTAGGAAAACGTGATTCGATCTTGGCCTTACACATTGCACCCATGGTATTGCAATACCATGGGCATCAAAACCAGCCCATAGTATTGATTAAAACATGTGCAAAATTGGAAATGGACCAGATCCAATGTTTCTGAGTTTTTGCTGTCTGCAGACACCTTACGGACCGTAAGGTAAGGCTTACGGTCCGTAAGCCTCCAAGTTTGGCAGAATTACAACTTTGGTCCCTGAACTGTATTTAGGCCATTTTTGACACGTTTAAGGCCCGTTAACCCCATTTCAAAGCTCTAAAATGAAGTTAAAGTATAGGGAACTCAAAACATGCTCAAAAATATCTCGGATGTCGGTTCGTTTAGCCGTACGAACGCGATGTTCGCTTAATTACGACGGAATGCGCATAAGCGCGAAAAACGATCCAAATGACGCGACGAATGGATTTTTCTTAAGGCGAACACTAAAATATAATATAGTCATGCTCACATAAATTTTTGGATGTCCGGATGTATTCAGAACGTAAGTTATGCGCGAAAATGCAAACTTGTGCACTTTTTGACACTTTTAGTCCCTGAATGTCCCAAAAGTTTATTTTAGCACACCGAACCCCTCAAAGCCTATTTCTAAGCTATGTAAAGGATATTTAAGGTGTGTTTAACTTATGGTCATGTTCCGGAATGTTCGTTACAGTTCAAATTGACATACTTTCACAGTTTGTCATATTTAGTCCCTGTAAGCGAATTAACTTGTTTTTGCCATACCAAAGCCTTCAAAACTTATTTCTAAGTTATGTAAAGGTTATTTAAGGTATGTTGAGTATATGTTGATGTTCCGGAGTATTTCTCGCATTAAACTGAGTACGTTTACGCACTAGTTTGCGTATAACTCTCCAGAAAGCGATGTAGAGTTTGAAATTACATAAAAGTCAAAACATGAAAAATGTAAAACACAATCAAACAAACATTGGGATCAAATAACATTGTTTTATTGATAACAGAACTGTTCATAGTGCTTACAAGCACAGTTGTTACAATTACCACGTTGTCTAGGGTCGTAAGGTAAGCGATCTAAACAATCGCTTATACTTTCGAACCCGACCCATTTGGTCGATCATTAGGATCCGACCAAGCACATTAGGTGACCATAGTATATAGGGAATAACCTTCCGAGGTTATACCCTATGGTCGCTTCGTTAAGTAGTTGTATGATAGGTAGTTTATATGCCTTAGGTAAATTACCAAAATACCCCTTGAATGCCAAAATTCGTTTTAAACATATGTAACATAACTTTTGTCATCTAAACTGATTTGACAACCATATTAGACATGTTAAGGCATATTTTACTTGTCATAGGACTAGTTAGGCGTTCCGAACGCGTTTTACGCGAACGACGCGTTAAAGTAGCATAAGCTACCTAAACGGGTCGTAATGGGTCACAAACACTTAGGTTAGGTTTCTTTTAGTATGTAGGCTTTGTTAAACCATACTACATGAGTTCCCATACTCATTTGGTTTACGAACCCTCATTCTATCCGATCTTCCGATTTAGGTCCGGTTTATTAATGTAGTTACCTATATTAGGTACCGTTTGATATTCCGTGATCTCTAGCATTGCTTGGTGGTTATCTTAGGACTTCTGAGCAATCTCAAGTGAGTACATAGACCCCTCTTTTACTGTTTTCCAAACTGTTTTGGGGTGAAACACATGTGCCTACTTGTTACATTCATGCTTTCCCGTTTTCACATCATATACCTGCTATGTTCGTTAGTACATTATAGTACATGGTTTCATTACATTTTTTGCTATGTATGTCCATTGTGTGCATACTTAGTACATTGTTTTACATTACATTTTGTTGCATATGCTAATCCAGTATATGAACACATTATATTACATTTTGGACCGTTTATAACTATTTGACTATGTGAACCGTTGTAATCATTTGACTATGTGAACCGTTTGTATCTGTGAACCTTTTGTATCTGTGAACCGTTTGTATCTGTGAACCGTTTGTGTCTGTGAACCGTTTGTTTCTGTGAACCGTTTGTGTCTGTGAACCGTTTGTGTCTGTGAACCGTTTATATCTGTGAACCGTTTGTGTCTGTGAACCGTTTATATCTGTGAACCGTTTGTATCTGTGAACCGTTTGTATCTGTGAACCGTTTGTATCTGTGAACCGTTTGTATCTGTGAACCGTTTGTATCTGTGAACCGTTTGCATCTATGAATCGTTTGTATCTGTGAACCGTGTGAACCGTATTTGACCATACATAAACATTTCTACAATTGTTAAACATTACTTTGGTGGTTTGGTTTGATTAAGTGATTAAGTAACGATGCGTGTGTAATATGATACAAGCATGGTGGATACGCCGCTGGTACTTCCTATATATAAGTGTTTGTATGGTATTACATATCGTAGCGTTATTTGAATCATTTCAGTTTGAGACATATAACATTTTATACAAATAACATACTTTTCACAATACATTGTTTTACAAGCAACTTATCTTATACAAACTCATTTTACAATGGTTATTTTTTTTTTGGGTAAAGGGTTACCCTGGTGATTCTATTACAATGGTTATTCATTTAACCATACATTATTCTCTTATTTATACATATCATCTGATCTTATTGTTTTTCAAGCGATTTACAAAACAAAGCAAATTACAAGGTTCATGACTAAACATTTTCTCAAACATAAGTCATGAAACCTATTTTCACAAAACCTATGTATCTCACAGGCATTTTTATGCTGACGTACCTATTTTCACATGTGTTTTTCAGGAGCTGTTGCATAAGATGATCAAGATACACATAGGCAGACTTGGGCTTTAGTGACAATAAAAGATGCAAGACTAGTTAATTATGTTGTATTTCTTTGTTTGTTAAGACATTGTAACACTTTTAATCAATAAAACGAAACTTCATTTGCCATGGATTTGAAACAATTAATTCTGTTACAACACTCCTCGACATTTCCGCCACGTTTTGTATGTTCTACGTGGTCGGGGTGTGACACGTTCCCTCATGATCTCACATCGAAGGAAACACAAATAGGAAAGGTGTCGCAAATGTGTGTAAGTGTGGAGTGACAGTAGGGAGCAAGCACAAATGTGTTTTCAAACTGTAGTTACTACGTTTATCTAGGCATACCATGAGCAAAGTTCTATGCAATCCAGCAAGTAGGCAATATAAAACGTAAACCATATCACCTAGAATGTCGAGCCTTGCACGTGGAGTGAAGCATCGTTGTGGATCGTAGAGCACTGTACAGGTTATAGTCTGGTTTTAACAAAAACGTTTTCCTTTATTAAAACCAAGTTCTCTATAACCAATGGCTCTGATACCAATCTGTCACACCCCCAAAATCCACATGCGGAGTATCACCGCTTGGAGGCGTGACTGACCAGGATCAAACCACTAATCATATTGAACAAGTAAATAATTAAATGTAAAAGTCCAACCAGCACGATTAGTGTCCAAAACAACCATAATTAAGTTATGAGCGGAAGCATAATATTCAAAACCAAATCAAAAGTTTAATTATCCAAATATTTAACATGGCACACAGCTGTCCATGTCCCATAACGACTCTTCCTTGTGCAAGCTCCAGCTAAGTACCTATAGACCTGCAAAGCATGTAGTAACGAGTCAACAACAAGTTGAGTGAGTTCACGTTTGGTTGTCCAGTTTATAGTTGTTCCGAAAACACAGTTTGCTCTTTACCAGCTATCCAGCCGTGGGGGTTACCCCATAGTTCGAAAAACGTTTATTAGTTACCCGTTCTCACGTTGGCTATTCCAGCCCGGCTCTATGGCCGTGGGGGCTACCCCATGTTTAATTCACCAGACTCGTTACCATATCGACTACTAACGTTCGTCATGTTTAAGTGCCCTAACGTCTGTGTCTATCATCACTGACGTGCCATAGTCCATTAGTCCACGCCCGTCCTCTGCGGCACGGTGTGAGCTTTGTTAAACCTAATAGCGCTATTTAACTAATGACCCGTTCGCCATTGGCCTCGGCGATTAAGTCGATATAAAAGGAGGGACTTCGTTGATAGAGTTCTAGTCTAGTATAGTTAATCCGTCTCATACTGGACGAGGAATCTACGTTCCTGAATACGTCTCAACAGGACGAGGAATCTATATTCCTTAACCCATTCCCAACCCCTGGGAATCCCATGCTTTGTAAAGAAGTGTGAACTCACCTTGGTTTGCTCGGCAGATTACACATAAAGGTCAAGTCTAAATGCTAGTGGTCAACCACGTCCTATCATGGTTATTATACAAGTCAGGTTTTGGTTTCAAGTATCGTACATAAATATCACATAAGCTAGCAGGTGATTAACACATATAGATCATGGCAAGCACACAATGCACGTAAACATATTAGCAGTCAATTCCATAACATCTGATACTTGTACGATCCAAAGGTAAAGCCCAATAACAGGCGGCCCAACATGTTGTGCGGTCGGCACAGCCTTGTGCGACCCACATCATGTTGTGCGATTCAGTAATACACCTGGCCCACATGAACAGAAAACCCAAACATACAAATACAGCCCAAACAAGTAAACATAACAACATCTTGTGCGGTCCATTTATCTTGTGCGACTACATACTTCTTGTGCGATTGGACTTCTTGTGCAACGGGAAGCTTGTGCGATTAGTTATAAGTGGCCATGATTTAGGGAATCAGTTACATGCATACAATTAATTCTCCAAACAGTTACCAAACATACTTCATTCGATCACATCACACTAACAGTTACAACCAAAGAAACCTTAATCATTTTAATCTTTCATGTGCTAATTAACAGGCTATAATCATAGGTCCTTCCTACTATTAAATTATGAACAAGCACTTATGACTATTCTGACAATATGATTCTAATGTGCACATGATTAGATGAGATCAAATTTATTACTTCACATGGCCTTCACTTACTTTTAGAATGCACATGGTTTGATAAGGCTACATGACTGCCATTCTTTAGTCAAAGTTATCAATTATTATCTCAAGAAACAGCATCAATGAAATCCATTAAAGTAATAGATATACATAATCATTCACCATCAATTGATTATAATCATCAAACATTAAGTTGTGCAGCATCGAGACCTAAACGAATGCCTTTACAGAAACTGACCTACTCTACAAGATTCATGACAGAACCTCGAACCTATCCATTCATCATTATAACATCAACCGATCACGTTTAATATGTGGAACCGTATTTGGTAACCTAATAATCTACGACTCTTTATTCAATCATGATTTCAAGCATTACATAACATCACAGAATCATAACTTCAATTACACACTTAGCGATGATATCAAACAATCAGTCACGTGCGGATTAAACACTAACCGAGATAGAAAGCTAATGGTCTGATCGGAAAGAGGAGGCTCCACAGGCTTGCAGTTGCCGTCACACAGTTAGGGAGGTGCTCTAGGGTTCTCAAAATGTTCTATCGAATTCGATATCAGAGTTATAACGTAATTACACATTGGGCCGGTCGAACACCCTTGGGCCAAAGCCCATTCTTGGCGAAAACAATGAAGGCGACGAAAACACAGAGATTTCATTGGGTGGTTGGGGTTTTCGTGTGGGAGTATTTCAGGTGGGGTGTTTTCGTATATTATACAAAGTTCCAAATATAAACATATTATTAATACCCAACATAATATCAATATATAAACATATATTAACATCCACACTTGCAAGGCACACCAAATAAGTATATAGACATCACTTTGTAAGCAAGCACTAAATCGAGTAGAGACCTTGAGAACTCGGGTTGTCACATTATCCCCAACTTGAAAGAAATTTCGTCCCGAAATTTAGCACGTACTCACTGAGGAAGCTAGTTAAGTTGCATGGTTTTCCAGGTTTTCCTGGGGTGTCACATCGTGTATGCAATGAAAACTTGTTGTAAAAATATTTTCGTGAGAGCCCTAAGGATTGTAGTCTAGACTCGAGAAAGAATCCTAGTTCGCTACAATCGAAGCTCTGATACCAAACTGTCACACCTTGACTTTTGCGGAAGCGTGATTATGTGTGACTTGCTTAATATCATTGCATTCAATCATAATAACAACTATATGATAAAACCAAAGATGATCATCCATTAAATAAGTTTAAAAACATAACAACAACTTTGTTCAGAAATCCCAACACAGACCTTGAATCCATAATACAAACCATGCAAATAGTTTTAGAGTTCCATAAGGACTCGACAAAAGATTCTAAATAAAACCAGGCTTTGGAAGGTGTGTCTCATCTAGGATAAAACACAATATCCAAACCCTTGAACATCGGATGACATCTTTTATTCTCAACATAACTTGAAACTTCCAAACGCCCGCCAGATCCACATTTAATTCCCTGAAATACATGTAGTTTGAAAACATCAACAATAGTTGAGCGAGTTCATGTGTTTGTTTGTGTGCGCAAGTAAACCTTTGAAATCATTGTAAATATGTATGTATGTTTGTAAACCCAGGTACGAAAGAAAACAAGGATACAGATCAATTAATGGTTTGCAAGGCCATTACCAAGTGTGCAACGGCGTAGGAAGGCTCAAACCTAGCAGATTTTGTACCGGGCCTCCGGCTGTAAGACATAGTCACCTCATGGGCCAAACCCCAGTCCACATGTGTGTGGGCTCGCTACACCCAAATAGATCTATCACTCATGCCCCTCGGTCCTAACATGAGAATTAATGGTCTTAGGAGTGCGCCTACCCATTCACATGATCTACTATGCAATCCTTAGCTAACCATACCAATTGTAATTGTTTGTAATCATATTGTAACATGTACTTCACCCCCGAAGTTATAAAACAAAACAGTTAAAAGAAAAGGGGGACATGAACTCACAGTCTTGCGTTCTTCGTAATCACAGTAACTCAAAGCTTCGCCTGGCGTACACGACTACCTACAACGTACTAATGTCTATTAGACGAGCGGATCGTGTCACACCCCCAAAATACCACATGCGGAATGTAACCACCCTGGTTTTCACACTCGTATTTATTCCGACTTGCATGGTAACGAATACCGTGTTTGGAATGAAACTTAATTGAACATACTTGCTTTGTGCTTATACATGCTTATACAAGCACAAACACATGAAACAATTGCAAATTTGTTGAGTTTTATGCTATTAAACAAGACTATATAAACTTTAAGGGCTTATTGTGACATTTTGTGAAACTACAATCTAAAGGACCTATTTGTCATTCTTTGAAACTTGAGAAATATAAGGATTAAAAGTGCAATTATTGAAAATTACAAGTTTAGGGTCCTTTTGGTCATTGTTGAAACCTATTTATAAAAAGAAATAAATATAATTTATTTTAATTATAAAAGTCTAAGGTTCATTTGGTCATTTATTTAAATTTGAACTCCAGGGACTGTTTTGGTCATTTTCGAATCTATTTTAACCTTATAAGTCTAACTGGGTTAATCTATTATACAAGGATTCTTATTTTGAAATCTAACCTAGTTAATTATTTAACGGTACTATTACAGGGACTGTTATCGTATAAATAGAACCACAGGGATCAAAATGTAAAATTTTAATTAAATGAATAAAAGGGATTTAATCCCAAAGAACAATTGCAAATTTGTTGAGTTTTATGCTATTAAACAAGACTATATAAACTTTAAGGGCTTATTGTGACATTTTGTGAAACTACAATCTAAAGGACCTATTTGTCATTCTTTGAAACTTGAGAAATATAAGGATTAAAAGTGCAATTATTGAAAATTACAAGTTTAGGGTCCTTTTGGTCATTGTTGAAACCTATTTATAAAAAGAAATAAATATAATTTATTTTAATTATAAAAGTCTAAGGTTCATTTGGTCATTTATTTAAATTTGAACTCCAGGGACTGTTTTGGTCATTTTCGAATCTATTTTAACCTTATAAGTCTAACTGGGTTAATCTATTATACAAGGATTCTTATTTTGAAATCTAACCTAGTTAATTATTTAACGGTACTATTACAGGGACTGTTATCGTATAAATAGAACCACAGGGATCAAAATGTAAAATTTTAATTAAATGAATAAAAGGGATTTAATCCCAAAGAACAGGCTACACACGGGACTCGAACCCGCGCCCCTCCGCAACCAAAACAGCGCTCACACCAGCTGGTCTACCAGCTCACTTGTGATGTATTCAAAATTATGTTATATTTATATTAACCTAAAAACAGACCTGATTATTTAAAATCAGATCTGCAAGTCGCGGATCATCACCAAAACTCACCAAAAATCGATTTTTATTCCTTCTTTTGATCTGTAAAACTTATCCACATAATACCTAACAAATTTCCCACTCATTTAATCATTCAATCGACACATTTTAGTGCCCTTGTGTCTATAATTGAACTTTTTATTTAAAAAAATATAAAGTAGATCAAGAACACTAAGATATGTCGGGTCTGAGATCGAATTGGACTTGTATTTAAGTCTCTTATACTCTCACGAACATCCTGCACTCTTCACATTCACTTAAACACATCGGAAATACGTCGGAATTTGAACCTGCAACTATCGCCGGAGTACGGTCGCCGGAGATAGCCGATTCGTCGTTTTAATCGTTACCGGTCACTTTTTATCCGTCTAATCGGTATGTTTTCACTCGTATTATGTTCCTGCAAGTTCAATTTCAATATGATTCAGTTTTGATCGGGTTTCGGGATGGTTGACTTCTGTTGACCGTCATTTGGGGGAGACGATGAACAGTAGACAAGTTATTTATTTTCTTCTTTTTAAACAATTATTCAATAATTCATAATAATTCGAGACTAACAAGTTAAAGTCCGAAAATTTTAACATATATACGTTATCTACTGATTAAATTATTAAAAATATTATGTTAGTCAAAATGTTTATAAAACTATTTTTTATAAATTAAAAATAGTTTAATCTTTACAAAATTATAATAATTCGAATTTAATGAATTAATTATTGAAATTTTTATAGTAATTATTTTACATGTTGGACTTTACAAAAATAATATTTTTACTGATATTTCATATAAATTTTGATATTTATGTAAATAAATCAGTATTTATACTTATAAATATAGTTTAATTTAATGTAATTAAATTATATAACTATATAAATTTTATCCAATCCTATTTTTATGACAAAAGATACAGTATTCTGAGTTTATATAAATTTAGAATCTGAATTTTATTACATTTAATTATTTAGATAATTAAACTTATCTATTGTTATTATAATCATTTTAATTCATTCTATTTATTTAAAATGATTTCAAAACTGTAATAATTATCTTAAATCAGTAATATTAAAGTTCAATAATTAAAAAGGTTATTTTTAATTATTCTGATTTAAATTAATTATTTTGATAATTAGTTATATAATTATCATATTTATTCTTTAAACTATATAATTATCTCTTACCAAATAATTATATATTTTTGTACTTCTAAATTCAATTATAAGTTATAAATTAATTATATCACTTATGAAATATTTTGGTATAATTATTTATGTTAAACTAATTATACAAATCGAATATAATTGATTCATTATTTTAAAATGTTTGTAGTAACTCAATTATGTACGTATATAATTTAATTATTTATGTTAAAGAAATATTTTTCTTATATAATTCATTATTCATTTTCCGAGTTCTCTTGTTAGGTTATTCAAACCACATAATTACCACTTAAACAAAACACTACCAAATCCTATAGATTTAGGATTTCCAATTATCCAATTAAACATTATTGTTAATACATATTCCATATTGTTGCATGTTCAATCAATTAGAGTGACGTGGAATCTTAATTCCAAGAACTCTCACAATTTGCATACTTGTTTGGACTTAACCGAAATCAAGGTGAGTTCATAGTCCCTTTTTACAATTATTTTTGGGATGATACATATGTTACAATGTGATACAAACTATTTGCTATTTGTGGTTTCCCCGATTATTTTTGCATTTGCTTAATACTTTGTTGTTTGCTTTAAGAAGTTTACATTCATCAACTTGCATAAGCCCATCGGTTGTATTATAGCGCTATAGGATTGACGCCCCACTTCACTTCTCAATCTATTGTTGTTGTTGTTGTTAAGTCTTATATCATAGAAGTGAGGTGATATTACCGAGTACGTCTGAATGGTTTGAATGTACCACTAAGTAAATACATGTATTACTCTTTTGCTATAAAGACATATCGACAACCACTTTTGTTGAAACTATATCTATATCACATTGACAATTTTTGCAGAACAAAACCTATGAATTCACTCAACCTTTGTTGATCCTTTACTCCTAACATATGTTTCAGGTGACAATGTGTGATGCCATAAATTTCAAGAATGTTCCACATAGGATGGATCAAGACTTATTGCCTTAGATTTAATCCGAATCAAATATGCTTGTTTAACAATTTGTTATTTTGTAATTTGCTTTTGTACTTGTACTTCTTTCAGATTTGAATGCAATCTACATAATTGAACCTTAATCATATTTCAACTTAAATTAAACTCCATGTGCTCAAATGCATTCTATCAAGTTTGGTGACACCTTTGGCTTTTCCGCCTCCGGCCGGGGTGTTACACGGAAACCCCCACGAGGCGTGTGACGTACCAGGATCCAAGCCTCCAATCACATTGAACTCATAAATATAATTAAATAAAACTTTCATTCATTAACATAAAGGGTTACAAACGTTACATATCATTCATTGTGTACAGCGGAAGCAAAACTCATTTGTTAAGTGTTTAGTAAACCACGTTACCCGATATCCCTCCCCGGGATGCATGCTTGGAAAAAGAGCAGTGAACTCACCTTAGATTTGCTCGACATTTAACAAGTTACTTTACCCGTTCCAGTTAATCGACCAACCCTACCGTGGTTATCAATGAAATCAGTTTCGAGTACACATAAACCACATACTCGTTACGCATATTACACCAGTAGCATACCAAGAATACACATAGCACTAATTATAACAGTTAATCATGTACATAATAGTTCGTTGCCATCACATAGTAGGTATTCAAGTTACACACAAGTTCACGTCACCAATTCATATTTCACATAACCCTTAAACCGTTCATTCGTCATTTACAAAGTATGCAACCCAATCAAGCTAATAACTCACTCAAGAGTGTGCGATCCAGAATCTAGTACATTGTTCGTATTAATGTGTGGCCCATTACATCAGTGTGCGTTTGAGTACCAATTCCCGGCCCAACCGTTCCTATGCAAATACATTTAAAGATTCGTACGGCCCAGTACACATAAGCGGCCCAAACAAAGTGTGCGACATACATAAACTTACCTAGGACACTTTCCATTAGTAACTCTTCCGTTATCTTTGCCTTGTCTTCATCTCTATTCTTATCTTTTGTTACCAATGCCTCGTCACCACAGATCTTATCATTAGATTTTACAAATACTCAATCCCTATCCTTAGGTGATTATTTTCAAAACCTCTCTTGATTTTTAAATTCTCATCAAAGTCTTGGGCTCTAATAACGAACTCGTGCAATCTGGAAGGGTGGATGCCTGTATCCCGAGTTTTCTGTCTAGGCAAGCACTTCGTATAAATCCCAACTCGAGGGACCAGTTGTGCTTACCTGGGAATTCTTGAGATGAGTGTCCACTTATAGGTTAAAGCATGACTTCACTAAGTTATAAGAACCCAACTACTTTGACTTGTCACCGATGTCGTTTATTCGATATCCATCTTATTATGTGTATTCTATCCTCATCATTGATTTTATGAAATTGTTACATCAAAACATTTCATCTTGATTCCTATGACCTCATGTTTTTCCCCTACTGCTTGTAGATACTTAAATGGGCTGATAACTCTCTTGCCCATAAAATTCCTATTTAACATAGTTATTAAAACACGATTACACTACATAATTTTACTAAGGATGTCCACTACCAAGCAAAAACCAAACCAACTTTTATCGTATGTCTACAAGATCTTATAAATAATATAAGATTGTTTTACCAAAACTCTTTTCAAATTCAAATTATTTTCGGGTTTTACACCTAACTTACCAAGACACTAACCACTCCACCACTTGATCCCTATCCCTTTCTTTCTCGCTGAATTATCATGCCGACACAATTGCTTGTTTCATTCCATTTCATTTCTTCCTTTTCGTCATGACGCCAAAACACGACAAAACTTTCAGCCTGATTTTCAAGGATTAAACCATTTGTATGGTGCTGCACTATACAAATTTTTTGGGCAACGAGAGTCATGTGGAAGACGCCAATCTAGATAACTTATTCCCTAAAATCCTTAGTAATGAGGTGGCCGAGCATATGATCCGTCCGATTTCTAGAGAGGAGGTCAAGACAGCCATGTTCAGTATTGGAGATGACAAAGCGCCAGGGCCTGATGGATATACTTCGGTTTTTTTCAAAAAAGCGTGGGATATTGTCGGGAAAGAAGTGACGGATGCGGTTCTTCAATTTTTCGATAATGGTAAAATTCTGAACCAGATTAACCACACTATCCTTGCTTTATTGCCTAAAAAAGACGTTCCTGACTCGGTTTTGGATTATAGACCGATTTCTTGCTGCAATGTTTTATATAAGTGTATTAGCAAAGTTATTTCGGATAGGTTGAAAGGCAGTTTGGGGTATCTTGTCAGCATTAACCAATCGGCCTTTGTGCCCGGGCGAAGGATTTCGGATAATATTCTTCTTACTCAGGAGCTCATGCATAATTATCATCTTACTAAGGGGCAGCCTAGGTGTGCTTTTAAAATCGATATTCAGAAAGCTTATGATACAGTCAACTGGAGGTTTTTGGAGGGTATTCTGGTTAGGTTCGGCTTTCACTCCAGCATGGTCAAGTGGATCATGACATGTGTATCCACAGTGTCGTACTCGCTGAGTATCAATGGGAATTTACATGGATTTTTCAAGGGTAAACGTGGGCTAAGGCAAGGGGATCCGTTATCCCCCTATTTGTTTACTTTGGTGATGGAGGTTTTATCATTGCTGCTTCGTCGAGCTGCTGTCAGTCCGTTCAAGTTTCATGCTCACTGTGCTAAAGAAAAAATAATTAATGTGTCTTTTGCGGATGATTTATTTATTTTTGTTCATGGTGATGTGGTCTCGGTCAAGAAGATTAAGGAGGCGCTGGAGAGTTTTACCAAGATGTCTGGTCTCGTCCCTAGTCCAGCTAAGAGTACAGTTTTTTTTTGCAATAACTCTCAATCGATAAAGCAAGCAATTCTCAATATTATGCCGTTTCAAGAAGGTACTCTTCCGGTTCGGTATTTGGGAGTTCCTCTTATATCATCGAGACTTGTTTATAATGATTGCAGGGTTCTTATTGAGCGAATGGAAAAAAAGATTGTTAATTGGGTTTCTAAGGCTTTGTCGTTTGCCGGCCGGCTTCAACTCATTAATTCGGTCCTTTCTTCCATGCACATCTATTGGGCTTCGGTTTTTATAATGCCTGCTCGTGTTATTAGTGATCTTGAAAAGAAGATTCGAAGATTTCTTTGGAACGCAGGCTCGGAAGGCAGAATCCGTGCTAAAGTAGCGTGGAAACATGTGTGTTTGCCTAAACAGGAAGGAGGATTGGGTATTAGAAGTATAGCCGATGTTAATAAATCGCTAATGGCTAAGCACATTTGGAGTATTCTCACCAAAAGGGATTCTATTTGGGTGAAATGGATTCACGATTACAAGCTTAGAGGTCGGAATTTCTGGGAAGTGCCGTGTAGAGGGAGTATGAGTTGGGGATGGCGTAAAATATTATCCATCCGTAACATCATTCGTCCTCACGTTTGGTCGTCAATCAAAAGCGGTACACAAACGAATATTTGGAGTGACATGTGGTGTGCGAGTAGCCCGCTCATTTCCTTTATCTCGCCCAGAAATATAGCGAATGCGGGTTTTTCGCTAAGGTCAACAGTTGCGGATATGATTGATCAGGAAGGTAACTGGAGATGGCCTCAAGCTTGGCTTGATCTTTTTCCAGTCTTAATAACTATAGCGGTTCCGAAAATTGTTTCTAATGGTGAGGATACTCTAGTATGGAAAGATGTGGAAGGTAAGACACAAGACTTTCAATCGGCTTGTGTTTGGAATACAATTCGGAATCGGGAAGAGAAGGTGCTATGGGCTGATATGGTTTGGTACACGCAATGTATTCCTAGGCATTCATTTCATCTATGGTTGGCATTTAGAAACAAGCTCAAAACGCAGGATAGATTGACGATTTGGGAAGCGGGTAGTCATACCAATTGGAATTTGATGTGTTGTCCGCTGTGTAACCATGATAGAGATACTCGGGATCATCTATTTTTCCGATGTCCTTTTGCGGCGAAGACATGGAATGAAGTTAAGAAGCTGGTTACTTTGGGTAATGTTGATGATTCATGGGCGTCGGTCGTTTCTTGGGTAGATCAACATGCAAAATCCAAGAACGTGGATCATATTGTGTGCAAATTATTGATTGCTGCTTCGGCTTATTATATATGGCAAGAGCGGAATAACAGGCTTTTCAAAAACAACAAAAGAACGGCTGAACAAGTGGCTGAGGTTATTAAGTCTTCGGTTCGGTTGAAGCTCATGGGATTCAGATTTCGGCTAGCTTCGGCTAAACAAAGGATTTTCGAAAGATGGAAGATTGAAGATAATGGAGCGGACCCGGGCTAGAGTCTAATTTCTGTTTTTGTTTTTTCGGTTGGGTCTGGTTGTGTATTTTGTGCGTGTTTTGTCTGGTTATGTTTTGTTGGTTTGTGGTTCTTGTTTTCCTAGGCTTGGTATGTCAAGTCTAGTTGGTGTGTTACACTGACACACCTTTGTACTGATTGGTTTCTTTTATAAAATTTACCGGGGTATCCCTTTACCCAAAAAAAAACCAACACACGCATTTCTTTTTGGTAATGGAAACATGCTACGCTCATACCTGCATGCAATTTATCACAAGTTTACCCTCAACATTCAAGAGACTCGAACTCTATAAAATCTAGTCATTCATATAATATTTTCTCACACCATCATCATTTCTTTCACTTCCGGACTTTCCTCTGTATCGACCTAACCCACCGCCGTCGTCTGAAATACCCAAAGTAACCCATACTCAAACTTTTCTTTGTTCAACAAAACCCAACATTCAAATGGCATATTTCCCAGTAGCACATGCTGAATCCTCAACCGCAGCAGGAATTCACCCATTCCTTTGGTTTGCTGAGCTACCCACTCGTGAGAAGTATCAGAGACTCAAGGACCTTGAAGTTTTTACCATCGGCAGTATTGATTGGCATCGAATAGAAATGGTTGACCCCAGTGGTCCACTGTCAATATTACTATCACACAATACACCTTGGCGCCGTTTCTTCGACATCCTAGAACCATCATACGACGAACTGGTGTATGAGTTCTTGTCCACTTTCTATTACAAATATAATAATAATCTTACCAATAAATCCATTCGTTTTCAACTTTGTGGGCAACTTCATACCATGTCATTAACAGAATTCGCATTTCATCTGGGCATATATACAGATGAAGAAGTCAAACAACCCATTTTTACGGAGGCATCAACCTCTGGTTCCTCCGCGGATATGGTAGATTATTGGCAACGCCATTCATTAAAAAAATGGTGTGACCATAATAATTCTGCGAACTTCATAGACCCTTGTTATCAATATATGCACCGTGTTTTAGTCCACACTATCACGGGGCGTAAACATAATCAACAAAGGGTTAAAACAATCGAACTTTTCTATCTGTATAGTATTTTTGAGCAGGTTCCTTGTAATATTGCCCACGAGCTTGCTGAATATTTTTCTAGTCAACAATCAAACCCTATGAGGAGTCCTATGGGAGGATCCTACATTACAAAAATAGCACAATCATTAGGTGTCCTAAGTGATCAGATTATCCAGGGATTATCTCCACCAAAGGCACCTGGGGTTATAAATCCTTACACCATGAGGCTAACCCCTATTCATATTAGTACACTATCACAACCATCACAGTCGAAGGGAGCTCCAGTCATCTTAGAGAATACCTTCCCACAAAATTTACAACAGTCATCGTCACAATTTCTTCCATCGTCTTTTTATCGTTATGATATACAACCACAGCTGCCATACATACACGAAAATATTCCAACTGACCCACCCCAATCATTAGCACCAAACGTCTCGCAAGACTTCACACCGATAGTCTTCGAGGAGGCTCCAATGACGCAAGATGAATTGTTTGATGAAAGCATGATGATCCAAGATCAATTAGGATCGGAATCATTTTTGCAGTCACCGTTATCGCCACATTTCTTCCAGTCACTGATGAACGAAGTAGGACAACTACCACCAACTGATAGAGCATGCCCAAGTACGATGCCTCAAATGCATCTACCTCCAGATCGAGTGGTAGTTGAAATGGCTAGGTTAAGCAATCAGGTCCAAGACTTGTCAAGACAAGTACAATGGCTGACAGAAAGAAATAACTGGTTGGAAGACATGCTAAGACAATTAGCTGCTTGGATGGAATTAACTCTACCACTTCCACCACTTTTTAGTTCTGAGTCTGAATTTGATTCATTTCCATTTTATCTTTGAACTCCTAAAACGAGAACAACCTTATGCCTAGTTCTCAAAAGGTGATTGAAGTAGGAATGCTTTAACCTAGTCTATAGTTTTAGAGCTTCATTCTTATGATTTGCTTGAAACTACTTGCATGATACCTTAATTGCTTTTGTTTATTCTTTTCCGATCTTTTAAACGTATATGTCACTTATTTGTTAACACTTAACATGCTATACTTGTTCTACATGTACCCGTACGATTTATCAATATTAAACAATATATAAATTATACCTTACATACCTCAAGTGTATCAAAAATTTTCGTTTAACGTGTTAAAAAAAATTTAAATTTGTATGGTAATAAAAAAAATGGTGAAACCGGCCGTCCCCGGAATCGAACCCGGGTCTAGGCCACACCCTTTCGCGCGCCTAGCCAACCGAGCTAGGTGCCTAGTTTGTGAAATTTCCGTTTTGGGTTAAATATAAGCACATGTACAATAACTCCCTTACTTCTTACTAAAAGACACCTACTTAACCTCCTTATGTTGTTAATAATTGTTTTATTATCCCATTAATTATGTGCCATTCTTGACATGTTTATACTTGTTTGTTTAATCTTCAAACAAATACAGTTTGCTTCGTATATTGATACTGAATGCATAAATTACAAACACATGTACTCTTGGTATAGTAAACTTACATTGCTAATGACAATCCATGCTTAGTTTATAATGCACACTATTAGTTTGATTTATGTGAAACAAAATTTCATTTTGCTTGAATGAAATACCTACGACTAATTTTTTTGTATACAAAACAAACGATGCTATCATTACGAATCTGAAATACGTTTTGATTCAACTAATGTTGTGCAATATTGATGCTTGTTTGATTTAAACAATACCTCAATCTTATTTGTTTTCCTCACCTAACTAGAAGTGCTATGTGGACCATGCAACGAAACGCGTAATTTTGGGTGCACACTTAATTACGGGGTTCGACGCATGAGAATCATAGTAAGCCTTGTTAAGTAAGGTGGCATATAAAAACATTATGTGGTTATGTGATTATCCATTATTTGCTCATTTGTACACACGATTGTTTGCATAATATCTACATTACAAATCCAGCATAGCATAGTGCCATGCAAAACAATTTCTATACAATGATCCTCGTGAATTCCTCAAAATTTACAGCATCAAACAATGATTTGATTATTTTTCTAATCATTACAATGACATTCTACGGTCTCTTTCGAATAAATTTCGGGACAAAATTTTCTAAAGTAGGGGAGACTGTAACCACCCTGGTTTTCACACTCGTATTTATTCCGACTTGCATGGTAACGAATACCGTGTTTGGAATGAAACTTAATTGAACATACTTGCTTTGTGCTTATACATGCTTATACAAGCACAAACACATGAAACAATTGCAAATTTGTTGAGTTTTATGCTATTAAACAAGACTATATAAACTTTAAGGGCTTATTGTGACATTTTGTGAAACTACAATCTAAAGGACCTTTTTGTCATTCTTTGAAACTTGAGAAATATAAGGATTAAAAGTGCAATTATTGAAAATTACAAGTTTAGGGTCCTTTTGGTCATTGTTGAAACCTATTTATAAAAAGAAATAAATATAATTTATTTTAATTATAAAAGTCTAAGGTTCATTTGGTCATTTATTTAAATTTGAACTCCAGGGACTGTTTTGGTCATTTTCGAATCTATTTTAACCTTATAAGTCTAACTGGGTTAATCTATTATACAAGGATTCTTATTTTGAAATCTAACCTAGTTAATTATTTAACGGTACTATTACAGGGACTGTTATCGTAAAAATAGAACCACAGGGATCAAAATGTAAAATTTTAATTAAATGAATAAAAGGGATTTAATCCCAAAGAACCGGCTACACACGGGACTCGAACCCGCGCCCCTCCGCAACCAAAACAGCGCTCACACCAGCTGGTCTACCAGCTCACTTGTGATGTATTCAAGATTATGTTATATTTATATTAACCTTAAAACAGACCTGATTATTTAAAATCATATCTGCAAGTCGCGGATCATCACCAAAACTCACCAAAAATCGATTTTTATTCCTTCTTTTGATCTGTAAAACTTATCCACATAATACCTAACAAATTTCCCACTCATTTAATCATTCAATCGACACATTTTAGTGCCCTTGTGTCTATAATTGAACTTTTTATTTAAAAAAATATAAAGTAGATCAAGAACACTAAGATATGTCGGGTCTGAGATCGAATTGGACTTGTATTTAAGTCTCTTATACTCTCACGAACATCCTGCACTCTTCACATTCACTTAAACACATCGGAAATACGTCGGAATTTGAACCTGCAACTATCGCCGGAGTACAGTCGCCGGAGATAGCCGATTCGTCGTTTTAATCGTTACCGGTCACTTTTTTTTTGGGTAAAGGGTTACCCCGGTAAATTTTATAAATCAACGAAATTAAGAACAAGGATGTGACAAAGTGACCACACCTACTAGACTTGGCATACCAAGACTAGGAAACAAACAAAAAGCTCTAGGCCAAACAACTAAACAAACACAGCCAAACAAAACTACCACACCAGACAGACACTAACTAGACCCGCCTAACCGGAATCCTCAGCCCGGGTCTTCATCCATCGCCCTTAACGGGATCTGCCACTTCTTCAGAACTCGGTTGTGATCCGCATAACCTTGGAACTTGAATCCCATCAACCGAAGACGCACGGAATTTTTAATTTTCTCTGACACTTGATTAGCTGAACAATGAAGCCGGGAGAATAATCTGTTATTTCTTTCTTGCCAAATAAAATAAACCGAGGCCGCTACCACCAACTTGCAAACAATTTGCTCCAATCTCGTTGAATTCGAGTGTTGGTCTATCCACGCCAAAACTGAACTCCACGACTCATTAACATAATTCATATCCACCATAGATTTAACACTCATCCAAACCTGCGACGCAAACTTGCACGCGAAAAAAAGATGGTCTCTAGAGTCACGATCATGCTGACATAAAGGACAACACATTAATCTTAGGTTTGTTTCACTACCCGCTTCCCATACTTTCAACCGGTCTTGAGTCTTCAACTTGTTCTTAATCACTAACCATAGCTGAAAAGAATGCCTCGGGATACATTGACTGAACCAGACCATATTTGCCCAGCTGACTGGATTGTTACGCAAACGGATGGTATGCCAAACTTCCAACGAACTAAATTTCCGTTCATTCCCCTCCAAATCTTTCCACACCGTGCGGTCATTTAATTGTGAACTATTTTGATCAACTGTCAAGCCAATTAAAACTGGGTAAGTATCATACCAAGCTTGGGGCCATCTCCATTGTCCGTTAGCATCTAAAATATCCGCCACCGAAGACTGAAGATTGAAGCCAGCATTTGCAATGTGATGCGGAGTAATAAATGCCCTAAGTGGGCTCAAGTGACACCAGTTATCGCTCCAGGCATTTGTTTGTAACCCACTCCGAATGACCTTCCAAAAAAATGGCCGAACCATATTGCGTATCGATAAAAGCTTCCTCCAACCCCAACTAACGGAACCCCTACACTGGACATCCCAAAAATTTTGATTCTTTAATTTGTGAGCATAAATCCATTGCACCCATAGAGATTTCCGTCTAACAAGGATACTCCAAATATGCTTCGTGATAAGGGCTCTATTTACATCACCAATTCTCCGAATTCCTAAGCCACCCTCCGCTTTAGGAAGACATATATCGGTCCATGCCACTTTTGCTTTAATTTTCCCAGCACTCCCGACATTCCAAAGGAACCTACGAATTCGTTTTTCCAGCTCATTGACAACCCGAGCCGGGATAACAAAAACCGAGGCCCAATAAATGTGCATAGAAGAGAGGACTGAATTGATAAGCTGAAGTCTACCCGCAAAAGATAGCGATTTTGTCATCCAATTATTAACTTTCTTATCCAAACGGTCCACTAAGAGCTTACATTCCCCAGCTCCTAACTTTGAAGAGATTAGCGGCACTCCTAGGTATCGAACAGGCAAGGATCCTTCCTGAAATGGCATTTCATTAAGGATATCAGATTTGACCTGTTGAGGAACATTACAAAAGAACACCGTGCTTTTGGCCTGACTCGGAACAAGACCCGACATACTCGTGAATAACTCCAAAGCGGCTTTAATCTTCCTAACCGAATGAACACTTCCATGAACGAAAATAAAGAGGTCATCAGCAAAGGAGACATTTATTATTCGTTGTTTCATACAATGAGCGTGGAACTTAAAAGAAGGGCTTGAACGAGCATTCTTTTGGAGCAATAAGGTAAGAACCTCCATAACGAGAGTGAACAAGTACGGAGACATTGGATCCCCTTGTCGAAGACCCCTTTTACCTTTAAAAAAACCATGAAGATTACCGTTTATGCTCAATGAATACGTAGCCGTAGTGACACACGCCATAATCCATTTCACCATCTTCTTATGAAAACCAAACTTGTTAAGAATCTTCTCCAGGAATGACCAACTAACTGTATCATACGCCTTCTGAATGTCGATTTTAAACGCACATCTAGGAGGGCCTTTATTCAAGTGATAGTTGTGCATCAACTCCTGAGTTAACAGAATGTTATCAGAAATCCGTCTGCCTGGGACAAAAGCAGATTGGTTAATACTAACCAAAGACTCCAAGCTCCCTTTTACCCTATCCGTAATAATCTTACTAATGCATTTGTAAAGAACATTACAGCATGAAATAGGCCGATAATCAAGAACAGAGTCAGGGGTATCCACTTTAGGAATAAGAGCCAAGATTGTGTGATTTAACTGTTTCAGGATTTTGCCATTGCCAAAAAAATCTATAACTGCATTCGTTACCTCATTACCCACTATTTTCCACGCATGCTTAAAGAAGGCTGACGTATAACCATCTGGACCAGGAGCTTTGTTTTCGCTTATACTGAACATAGCATTCTTTACTTCTTCCCGCGTAACCTGGCGGACCATATTAACTGCGTCTTCCGGATTAACAACATTAACAAAAACTTCATCCATATTGACATTAGTAACCGGATCCTCCTTTCCCAAAAACGCTGAATAATGATCAACAAGAGCGGTCACCGCTTCATCACCTTCAAACCGATTGCCAGCCACATCCCTAATGCATTGAATTTTGGTTCGATTATTTCTGCATTTAACAGTATTGTGAAAGAAAGCCGTGTTCG
This sequence comes from Helianthus tuberosus, assembly GCA_030545235.1. Lineage (NCBI taxonomy): Eukaryota > Viridiplantae > Streptophyta > Magnoliopsida > Asterales > Asteraceae > Helianthus > Helianthus tuberosus. The sequence continues at coordinate 644,471 of JARYGA010059723.1, forward strand.
AATCCCCAGCACAGAGCCATTCCACCTTCGACTTCTGTTTCAAAAAACATTCCTCGTCATAAGCAGCAGTTTTGAACTCCTGAATGCACTCGCGCTCCATTTTCCGAATATTCTCATCCATCGGATTAGCATCAACCTTCTCCTGGATATCATCTAGCTTCTTGCGAAGCTCAAGAACTCTTCTATGCAGGTTACCTTGTTGGAAAAGGATTTTTCTGAGACCTGGTTTCAGATTTTTTAGCTTACTAACAACCGAGAACATTGCAAACCCATCAATCGTTTTCGCCCATTGTTGCTCCACACAGCATTTAAATTCAGGTTTTGATACAATAAAGTTTGCAAACTTAAACGGCTTAGGCCGAGAGTCATTAGACGTATTGGTCAGCTTCAAAATGCATGGAGTATGATCAGAGACACGATACGGGTGATAAATAACGAAAGCATCCGGAAATAAATCTAGACACTTAATATTACTCATTACTCTATCAATTTTCCTCAGCAAACCGATTCCTTCTTTCGGCTTCTGGTTCCAAGTGAAATGAATACCATGGCCCTTAACATCAATAAGCTCCGCTTCTTCAATACAATCACAAAATTCCCGCATGCCAATCGATTGACTAGAAGTACCAAATAACGAGTCCTCCGCGTGGAGAGCTGAATTAAAATCCCCCATGACAAACCATGCCTTATCCATGCACAAAAGTTTATGTTTACATAAATCCTCCCAAAGGCTTCTTCGTTCTTGATACTTGTTTTTCGCATAGACAAAAGAACAGAAAAAACTCGAATTATCGTGTTTGGACCAGATTTGTGAGTGTATAACTTGATCCGTTTGAGACAAAATCATAATATCCACCAAATCACTATCCCAACCAAGAATAATTCTATGTAACAACTGTGCTTGTAATCACTATGAACAGTTCTGTTATCAATAAAATAATGTTATTTGATCACAATGTTTGTTTTGTTATGTTATACATTTTTCATGTTTTGACTTTTATGTAATTTCAAACTCTACATCACTTTCTGGAGAGTTATACGCAAACTAGTGCGTAAACGTACTCAGTTTAATGCGAGAAATACTCCGGAACATCAACATATACTCAACATACCTTAAATAACCTTTACATAACTTAGAAATAAGTTTTGAAGGCTTTGGTATGGCAAAAACAAGTTAATTCGCTTACAGGGACTAAATATGACAAACTGCGAAAGTATGTCAAATTTGAACTGTAACGAACATTCCAGAACATGACCATAAGTTAAACACACCTTAAATATCCTTTGCATAGCTTAGAAATAGGCTTTGAGGGGTTTGGTGTGCTAAAATAAACTTTTGGGGCATTCAGGGACTAAAAGTGTCAAAAAGTGCACAAGTTTGCATTTTCGCGCATAACTTACGTTCTGAATACATCTGGACATCCAAAAATTTATGTAAGCATGACTACATTATATTTTAGTGTTCGCCTTAAGAAAAATCCATTCGTTGCGTCATTTGGATCGTTTTTCGCGCTTATGCGTATTCCGTCGTAATTAACCGAACATCGCGACCGTACGGCCAAACGAACCGACATCCGAGATATTTTTGAGCACATTTTAAGTTCCCTATACCTTAACTTCATTTTAGAGCTTTGAAATGGGGTTAACGGGCCTTAAACGTGTCAAAAATGCATTGAAAACCAAGTTTAGGGGCTGCAGGGACCAAAACTGTAATTCTGCCAAACTTGTTGCCTTACGGACCTCAACACTATCAGTGTTACGGTCCGTAAGCTTATGTCTGCACATCAGAAACTTCTAATCCAGCTGTTAACAGCTGTTACCCACTCCTAATCACCTTGCCACATGTTGATCTCTTATGGTGAGTGACCAAATGAGCCACCATAAGGTTCCGACAAGTGTACGCGTGAGATTAAGGCACGATATTCGACAAACGATCCTAACGGTGGACCGTTTACTATAAATACCCATCCAACCTCAACCTCAACCCCAAAACCCACAAATCTGATTAAGAAAGCTCTAAGTTGGAACCTTCGTTTCATACCTGAGCTATTTTGATCTGGGTTAGCATTCGGGGACCCTTCGTAAGTATTCTTTCGTTCTTTTCCTTATATTATTACTGCTTTTCGAGTCAGAAAGTCAAACTTTGTTTGACTTTCAGCGTTGACCAGTAATGGTCAATGCGAAGTTCGTTAGAACTTCGCAACGTGATTGTAATCACGATGGTTATAGTCCCTTGGGACTATGCCTACTGATTACCACGTTGTCTAGGGTCGTAGGGTAGGCGATCTAATAAATCGCCTATACCTTCGAACCCGACCCAGTTTGGTCGATCATTAGGATCTGACCAAACACATTAGGTGACCATAGTAGATAGGGAATAACCTTCCGAGGTTATACCCTATGGTCACATCGTTTAAGTAGTTGTATGATAGGTAGTTTATATGCCTTAGGTAAATTACCAAAATACCCTTTTCATACATAATTGGTAATTTAGCATATGTAACCTAAACTTTTGTCACGTAACTGATTATGTAACATGTTTAGGCATATAATACTTGTCATAGGACTATTTAGGCGGTCCGAACGCGTTTCACGCGCACGACACGTTAAAGTAGCATAAGCTTCCTAAACGGGTCGTAATGGGTCGTAAACAATTATGTTAAGTTTCATTTAGCATGTAGGCTTTGTTAAACCATATCACGTGAGTTCCAACACTCATTTGGTTTACAAACCCTAATGCTACCCAGTCTTCCGAGATAGGTCCGGTTTATTAACATAGTTACCTATATTAGGTGCCGTTTGATTCCGAGATCTTTAGCGTTGCTTGGTGATTATCTTTATACAACTGAGCAATCTCAAGTGAGTACATAGACCCCTCTTTTACTGTTTTCCAAACTATTTTGGGGTGGAACACATGTGCCTACTTGTTACTTTCATGCTTTCCTGTTTTCACATCATATACCGACTATGTTTGTTAGTACATTATAGTACATGATTTCATTACATTCCATGCTATGTATGTCCATTGTGTGCATACTTAGTACATTGTTTTACATTACTTTTCTGCTATGTATGTTGACTGATAACATGCTAAGCACATTGATTTACATTACTTTTCTGCTATGTATGTTGACTGATAACATGCTAAGCACATTGATTTACATGACTTTTCTACTATGTATGTTGACTGATAGCATGCTAGCACATTGATTTACAAGACTTTTCTGCTTTGTATGTTAACTTAGCATACTTAGTACATTGTTTTCTTATGACATGTATACAACTGCTATGACATTTGGTTTGCACAAACGGGTCTTTATAACGTTCATTAACATTTGCTACGCCGCTCGGGAGTAAGTAGTGGTACCATAGGACTTGACAAATCCCATTCCTGACATCCCGGGTTTGTTTGGATGTAAGGAATGACTGAATCCGAATACAATTCTTTTGATAACCTTGACTGAAAGGGTTATCCGACTGTCTCAAGGCTTGAATGTATGCGTTAACTTACCACATAAATGTTTGTATCAATGTATCATGCATCACTTTGCAAAACATAACTTTTTGATATATTCAAGATACTTTGTTTTGTACATTTTTACTTATGGTTTAAGCAGTCTTAATTTACTTACCATACATAACATTTGTTACACAATTACTTGACTACTATTGGACATGGATATTTGACATAGACATTTGACATGATTTACATCTTGACATATCATTCAATACATTTGACAATTTGGTTTAAACATAGACTTCTTACATTGGTTGGTTTGGTTTGATTAAGTGATTAAGTAACGATGCGTGTGTAATATGATACAAGCATGGTGGATACGCCGCTGGTACTTCCTATATATAAGTGTTTGTATGGTATTACATGGCGTAACGTTATTTGAATCATTTCAGTTTGAGACATAGAACATTTTATACAAATAACATGCTTTTCACAAGACATTGATTTACAAACAACTTATCTTATACAAACACATTTTTACATGGTTATTTATTTAACCTGACATTACTTATACATATCATCTGACCTTATTGTTTTCAAATGATTTACAAGACAAAGCAAAGTACGGGGTTCATGATTAAACATTTTCTTAAACTCAAGTCATGAATCCTATTTTCACAAAACCTATGTATCTCACAGGCATTTTTATGCTGACGTACCTATTTTCACATGTGTTTTCAGGTGCTTTTCCATAGGATGTTGATCATGATACTAGGGCGGACCTGTGCCTTAGAGACTTTAAAAGATGATAGACTATGTTTAATTATGATCTGAACTCTTTAATTACCTGTTTGTGACAATGTAACACCTTTGTTTATAAATAAAATACAACTTGGTATGCCATGGTTATGAAACAATTAATTCTGTCGCAACATGCCCCGATGTTTCCGCCGCGATTTGTTGTTTTACGCGGTCGGGGTGTGACAGAAGAGTTGGTATCAGAGCCAATGGTTATAGGGAATTAGGTTATTAGTAATGCTTTGACCTAGACTATAACTTTTCTAGGAACCTAACACAAGTTATCTTGTGTTTAGATCTTAAAACATGTACATCACCTATCCTTAGGTGATTAACAAAACAAGGAATCAAAATTTTTCCGAAACGATTTTTTGAAAAACAATCATCTGTTTTTGAATAAATTTTTACAAAGTTTTGAACCCTCAATTGTAAGGTTTTGAACCCTCTGTTATATGGTTTTGAACCCTTTTCAAGTTTGGTTTTTGGCCTTGTGCCTTCTAATTTTCAAAAATCCCGTCAAACGTTTTGGGTTTTAAATAATGTGAACGTGTGCAAACTGGAAGGGTGAATGCCTGTATTCTGAGTTTTCTGTCTAGGCAAGCACTTCGTATACATCTCAACCAGACGCGAGACCAGTTGTGCTTACCTGGGAATTCTTGGAGTGAGTGTTCACTTATAGGCGAGCATGTCTTCATTATACATTATTTTTGACCCATTTACTTTGATTAGTCACTGTGAGTCGTTTGTTTGCTTTGTGATACGGACGAATGACCACCATCTATGCTGTTTGCAATTCTTGTTTTTATCATCTCATTCTGTTCATCAAATCATCTCACTCGTTTCTTTTCATGTTTTCCTCTTTTAGAATGCCTCCTCGACGCGAGAACCAGATAGTGTAACACCTGTGTCATTTCAACCATCAAACAAATACCAAACCAATGAAATATTATATTTCATACTTGGGATTTGTAAAAATATGTGTATCGTTTACACATATCAACTCTTGTTCAATTTCAAGCTTTAAATCGCTTTCTGGAAGGTTATACGCGCACTGATGCGTAAATATAACCAGTTTAATCCAACAAACACTCCGGAATAGTGAAATAGGCTTAACATACCTTAAATAACCTTGACATAACTTAGACATAAGTTTTGGAAGGTTTGGTGTGGTGAAATCAAAGTTTAATCGCTTACAGGGACTAAAGTTGACAAACTGCGAAAGTATGCCAATTTGAACTGTAACAGACCTTCCGGGACATGAACATAAGTTAAACATACCATAAATATCCTTTACATAGCTTAGAAATAGGCTTTGAGGTGTTCGGTATGCTAAAATAAACTTTTGTGTCATTCAGGGACTAAAAGCGTCAAAAAGTGCACAAGTTTGCATTTTTACGCGTAACTCACGTTCTGCATACATTCGGACATCCAAAAATTTATGTAAGCATGACTACATTATATTTTAGTGTTCGCCATAAGAAAAACCCATTCGTCGCGTCATTTGGTTCGTTTTTCGCGCTTATGCGCATTCCGTCGTAATTAAGCGAACATCGCGTTCGTACGGCTAAACGAACCGACATCCGAGATATTTTTTAACACATTTTAAGTTCCCTATACTTTAACTTCATTTTAGAGCTTTGAAATGGGGTTAACGGGCCTTAAACGTGTCAAAAATGGCCTAAATACAGTTCAGGGACCAAAACTGTAATTCTGCCAAACTATGGCTAGCGGTACGCTACACTTTTAGTGTAGCGGTGCGCTAGCCATGCTCAGACCAGATGCAGAGTACTAAACAGCCTGTTTTCAGCAGATTTAACCACAACCACATGTTCCTAATTGTCTAGTCATGTGATAAGGATGGAATTTTAGTTACCATAAGGTTCCGACAAGTGTACGGGTTGGATTCATGGCACGTTTTCCATGGAACGATCCTAACGGTTCGGGTATTCCTATAAATACCCAACCCACACAACCTCATTTTGCACAAGAATTCTGATTTTGAGAGCTCTAAGTTGAAACCATTGTTTCATACCTGAGTTCTTGAATCGGGATTAGCATTCGGGGACCCTGGGTAAGTATTCTTTCGTTCTTTTCCTTATTTTACTGCTTTTCGAGTCAGAAAGTCAAACTTTGTTTGACTTTCAGCGTTGACCAGTAATGGTCAATGCGAAGTTCGTTTGAACTTCGCAACGTGAGTGTAATCACGTTGGTCATAGTCCCTTGGGACTATGCCCACTGATTACCACGTTGTCTAGGGTCGTAGGGTAGGCGATCTAATAAATCGCCTATACCTTCGAACCCGACCCAGTTTGGTCGATCATTAGGATCCGACCAAATACATTAGGTGACCCTAGTATAGGGCATAACCTTCCGAGGTTATACCCTATGGTCACATCGTTTAAGTAGTTGTATGATAGGTAGTTTATATGCCTTAGGTAAATTACCAGAATACCCTTTTCATGTATAATTGGTAATTAAGCATATGTAACCTAAACTTTTGTCACATAACTGATTATGTAACATGTTTAGGCATATAACACTTGTCATAGGACTAGTTAGGCGATCCGAACGCGTTTCACGCGAACGACGCGTTAAAGTAGCATAAGCTACCTAAACGGGTCGTAATGGGTCGTAAGCAGTTAGGTTAAGTTTCATTTAGTATGTAGGCTTTGTTAAACCATATCACACGAGTCTCCACACTCGTTTGGTTTACAAACCCTAATGCTACCCAGTCTTCCGATTTAGGTCCGGTTATTTAACATAGTTACCTATATTAGGTGCCGTTTGATTCCGAGATCTCTAGCACTGTTTGGTGGTTATCTTTAGACAACTGAGCAATCTCAAGTGAGTACATAGACCCCTCTTTTACTGTTTTCCAAACTGTTTTGGGGTGAAACACATGTGCCTACTTGTTACTTTCATGCTTTCCTGTTTTCACATCATATACCGACTATGTTTTTTTAGTACATTATAGTACATGATTTCATTACTTTTCTGCTATGTATGTTGACTGATAACATGCTAAGCACATTGATTTACATGACTTTTCTGCTATGTATGTTGACTGATAACATGCTTAGTACATTGTTTTACATGACTTTTCTACTTTGTATGATGACTTTGCATACTTAGTACATTGTTTTATACTGCATCTCTGTTGCATATGTTCCAGTAACATATGGACACATTGTTTTATAGCTCTACCCTGTATGTTTACTCTAGCATACTAGGTACATTATCTTCATAAAACATGCTTACATTTTGGTATGACATTTGGTTTGTTTAAACTATACTATACATTCATTAACACCGATCATGCCGCTCGGTAGTAGGTAGTGGTACCATAGGACTTGACAAATCCCGTTCCGGACATCCCAGGGAAAGGGGATGAAAGGAATGACCGAATCCGAATACATATTCTCTTGATAACTCACTTTTACATAGTTATCCGTCTGTCTCAAGGCTTGGATGTATGAATTTTCACAATACCGCATAAATGTTCATATTCAGTATAGCATGCATATATCTTACAAAACATAACTTTGATTTAAACCAAGTTTTACTTCAATACTTTGTTTTGTACATTTTTACTTATGGTTTAAGTAGTCTACATTTTACTTACCATACATATCATTTTGGTTATACATTACTTGACTACTTTTGGACTATAGACATTTGACATGGATACTTGACATAGACATTTGACATGGATATTTGACATAGACATTTTGACATGATTTACATCTTGACATGAACATTTTACATTGTTTGGTTTGGTTTGATTAAGTGATTAAGTAACGATGCGTGTGTAATATGATACAAGCATGGTGGATACGCCGCTGGTACTTCCTATATATAAGTGTTTGTATGGTATTACATGTCGTAACGTTATTTGAATCATTTCAGTTTGAGACATAGAACATTTCATGCAAATAACATACTTTTCACAAGACATTCATTTATAAACAACTTATCTTATGCAAACACATTTTACTTGGTTATTCATTTAACCTTACATTTATTTATACTTATCATTTGATCTTATCGTTTTTCAAATAATTTAAAAGACAAAGCAAATAAAAAGGTTCATGACTAAACATTTTCTCAAACATAAGTCATGAATCTTATTTTCACAAAACCTATGTATCTCACAGGCATTTTTATGCTGACGTACCTATTTTCACATGTGTTTTTCAGGAACTGTTGCATAAGATGATCGAGATACACATAGGCAGACTTGGGCTTTAGTGACAATAAAAGATGCAAGATTAGTTAATCATGTTGTATTTCTTTGTTTGTTCAGAAATTGTAACACTTTTAATCAATAATACGAAACTTAAATTTCCATGGTTGTGAAACATTAATTCTGTTACAACACTCCCTGATGTTTCCGCCACGTTTTGTATGTTCTACGTGGTCGGGGTGTGACAGAAAAGATGGTATCAGAGCTAATGGTTATAGGGAATTAGGTTATTAGTAATGCTTTGACCTAGTCTATAACCTTCTTAGGACCCTAACGCGAGTTTACTTGCGTTTAGTCATAAAACAATACCGTCACCTATCCTTAGGCGACGATCACAACAAGAACATAAATTTCAAAACCGCTTTGAAAACTAATCATCTGTTCTAGGATGATTGATTTCTAGGTTTTGAACCCTCTATTGTAAGGTTTTGAACTCTCTATTATATGGTTTTGAACCCTTTGAGTTTTCAAAATCTCGTCAAGGTTTTGGGTTTTTAATAATGTGAACACGTGCAAACTGGAAGGGTGAATGCCTGTATTCTGGGTTTTCTGGCTAGGCAAGCACTTCGTATACATCTCATCAGACGCGAGACCAGTTGTGCTTACCTGGGAATTCTTGGGATGAGTGTTCACTTATAGGCGAGCATGTCTTCGCGATACATTATTTTTGACCCATTTACTTTGATTAGTCACCGTCTCATTTGTTTGCCTTAGGTAACAAACAAATGATCGCAATCTTCATTCGTTACCATTCTGTATTGATTGTCCAATAACCTTTCACCTGTTTCTCCCTATGCCTTTCTTTTTCTTCAAGAATGTGTCTTCATCACGATGACGCTCAGATATCTGAGCAAGCAGCCAAATTCGCTCAGCGAATAGGCGAAGTAGTCCTGAAGACTGTTGAATTAGCTACTGCCATGTATCGTCTCCAGGATGAAGCCACTCAAGAGTCACCAAGACAGGCAGGACCTAGTCAGGTGACAACACCATCAGCCAATAAACCAATCGAGGAATCAAAGACCATGGATGAACGATCCCCTAAGAAGTCAAAGAAGCGAAAGGCTTCTCAGAACTTCGCCATGGTCGCTCACAATGGTAAAGCCGTCCCCAACCAACCAGCTCAATCCCCTGCTAGGAAACCATACAATGGAACTGCACCCTTGTGCAACCAATGTAACCTTCATCATCACCCTAGTGTGAGGTGCCGCAAATGCCAGATTTGTGGACTTATAGGTCATACAGCAAGGGTTTGCCCAACTGCAGCTGTACCAAATCAAGCTGGCGACAATCCTGCTCAAGCTCGTTTCTCACGAGGGTCTTGCTACAACTGTGGCGAGATGGGCCATTTCCAAAGGGATTGCCCAAAGCTTGCTAATGCAAATCTGACCCACGGATGAGCAGTTGGCTGAGTATAAGATGTTGCTGTCTTATGCTTTTGTTTCTTTTGTTTTCTTGTAATGTGAAATAATCTGTTGTGTTCATAAATAAATCGTTGTTCACAAAATCTGATATACAAGTATAATTACTTGTGTGTATGATTTTCCTATGATACCTGCATTAAGGAACTATGTTCCTTACAAACTACTCTTGTGATTCTCTCTTTCAAGTGATCGCTCAAAATTTCCTCGAAAGTTCTAAGTACTCGTTTCATTCTAAGAAACGAAGTACAGGAAATAAAGTAAAATTATGAGTAATCGTGCTTTTTGCACATCAGTACCTTTAAATCCTTGGTTGGATAACTAAGGATATTTTCAAATCTCATACCCATTACGTTTTGATTTTTCAACATATACAGTACAAGTATTTCAAAAACAATCCTCATGATCTCAAAACATTTCATATAGTTTGAAAACAATTTTTCTAGATGCATGGTCTATGTTATTTCAAAAACATTGGCCATGTTATCAAAACCAACCTTTCTAATTTCAAAATATTTCATATAGTCTGAAGACAATATTAACACAATACATTTTCTGATCAAGTGCATGATTTCGAAAAGCATCATTCATGTCTTTCAAAAACCTTATACATAATTTCAAAATTCATCTCGCATGATTTTAAAACATTTTTGTAAATATATCTACCTAATACACCTACTTTATGATTTCAAAAAGTATTATATATAAGGTTTCAAAAACGTTAAACACATTTTTCTTAAAAGAACCCCATGCATAGTTTTCAAAAATATTTTTCCTCATACATTGACTTAACCTTCAAAATTCTGCTTCATATGTCGCCTTGACATATCAAGCATCTCAACTTCTTAAGCATTTTACATCATGTTTTGACCTAAGCACGTCCAGTGCAAGGTTTCAAAACATCTCCAACTTTTAAATCCATATGGGATCTTTTTATCCTCACAATTAGATCCTTGTGGATGATTATTATTCAAATCAGAGTCCTTAATTGGATTCCTTATGTACCTTAATTCGAACACTTCGGTTCCAGATAATCGAAGTCGAATTTTCTTTTTGAATCTTTCTATCTTTATAGTTGGATTCTTGATAACGTTTAAAGTACCAAATGAAATCCACGGAATGGATTCCTAGTGTGCTTTAAATGCATGTACGCAATTTACAAGACAAATTAACAAACAATTTTGTGGTTATGTGACTATGTGTTTACTCATCTTATGTTTTCTTTTATGCATTTTTGGTGTTTTTAATACTCTGGATATTCTTTATCCAAATCCATGCAGAATCTTTCATATCTTCATATGATGGATTCGTAGCAGGATATTCAAAAGGTACTATCTCAAATCCTTAATGGGCTTCTATGTAATAGTTAAGACTCTTGGATTTTTAGTACTACTCCATGATTCATAAAGGACCCTTTAGTGGTCTAGTAAAAAAGATTGATTCACAATTTGGTTAAAAAAAAAATGACATCTAGTGATGTAGCTGAACAGACTCCTTGATAGTCTATTTAAATCATTTATTGATTTAGTCTAAAGGACTCTATGGCGGTCTAAGTCACGCTCATCACAGGATTTTTCATTTGGTTTTACCCTACACATTATAAAATAGACTGTGTGAACTGTGCAAGGAATTCTCTAATTATGTATGCGCACATAATTATGAAATTTAGTGCACAGAAACCCAGTAAGATTTATTATGTGTAAGAACCGATAGTGACAACAATAACGAAATGAGAACGATGTAATGGAGGTACGGTGGACGCACCAATGACGCTTTATATACTTGTATATAAGTGTCCCTCTTACGTTGCAATCATGATGATTATTAAAGTTACTAGAAGTTCAGAAATCTAGCCAATATTGTTCGATCTTTTCAACTTCATGTTTTAAACTCTTACAAGTTTCCTCTAAATAAATTTCGGGACGAAATTTCCTAAAGTAGGGGAGACTGTAACACCTGTGTCATTTCAACCATCAAACAAATACCAAACCAATGAAATATTATATTTCATACTTGGGATTTGTAAAAATATGTGTATCGTTTACACATATCAACTCTTGTTCAATTTCAAGCTTTAAATCGCTTTCTGGAAGGTTATACGCGCACTGATGCGTAAATATAACCAGTTTAATCCAACAAACACTCCGGAATAGTGAAATAGGCTTAACATACCTTAAATAACCTTGACATAACTTAGACATAAGTTTTGGAAGGTTTGGTGTGGTGAAATCAAAGTTTAATCGCTTACAGGGACTAAAGTTGACAAACTGCGAAAGTATGCCAATTTGAACTGTAACAGACCTTCCGGGACATGAACATAAGTTAAACATACCATAAATATCCTTTACATAGCTTAGAAATAGGCTTTGAGGTGTTCGGTATGCTAAAATAAACTTTTGTGTCATTCAGGGACTAAAAGCGTCAAAAAGTGCACAAGTTTGCATTTTTACGCGTAACTCACGTTCTGCATACATTCGGACATCCAAAAATTTATGTAAGCATGACTACATTATATTTTAGTGTTCGCCATAAGAAAAACCCATTCGTCGCGTCATTTGGTTCGTTTTTCGCGCTTATGCGCATTCCGTCGTAATTAAGCGAACATCGCGTTCGTACGGCTAAACGAACCGACATCCGAGATATTTTTTAACACATTTTAAGTTCCCTATACTTTAACTTCATTTTAGAGCTTTGAAATGGGGTTAACGGGCCTTAAACGTGTCAAAAATGGCCTAAATACAGTTCAGGGACCAAAACTGTAATTCTGCCAAACTATGGCTAGCGGTGCGCTACACTTTTAGTGTAGCGGTGCGCTAGCCATGCTCAGACCAGATGCAGAGTACTAAACAGCCTGTTTTCAGCAGATTTAACCACAACCACATGTTCCTAATTGTCTAGTCATGTGATAAGGATGGAATTTTAGTTACCATAAGGTTCCGACAAGTGTACGGGTTGGATTCATGGCACGTTTTCCATGGAACGATCCTAACGGTTTGGGTATTCCTATAAATACCCAACCCACACAACCTCATTTTGCACAAGAATTCTGATTTTGAGAGCTCTAAGTTGAAACCATTGTTTCATACCTGAGTTCTTGAATCGGGATTAGCATTCGGGGACCCTGGGTAAGTATTCTTTCGTTCTTTTCCTTATTTTACTGCTTTTCGAGTCAGAAAGTCAAACTTTGTTTGACTTTCAGCGTTGACCAGTAATGGTCAATGCGAAGTTCGTTTGAACTTCGCAACGTGAGTGTAATCACGTTGGTCATAGTCCCTTGGGACTATGCCCACTGATTACCACGTTGTCTAGGGTCGTAGGGTAGGCGATCTAATAAATCGCCTATACCTTCGAACCCGACCCAGTTTGGTCGATCATTAGGATCCGACCAAATACATTAGGTGACCCTAGTATAGGGCATAACCTTCCGAGGTTATACCCTATGGTCACATCGTTTAAGTAGTTGTATGATAGGTAGTTTATATGCCTTAGGTAAATTACCAGAATACCCTTTTCATGTATAATTGGTAATTAAGCATATGTAACCTAAACTTTTGTCACATAACTGATTATGTAACATGTTTAGGCATATAACACTTGTCATAGGACTAGTTAGGCGATCCGAACGCGTTTCACGCGAACGACGCGTTAAAGTAGCATAAGCTACCTAAACGGGTCGTAATGGGTCGTAAGCAGTTAGGTTAAGTTTCATTTAGTATGTAGGCTTTGTTAAACCATATCACACGAGTCTCCACACTCGTTTGGTTTACAAACCCTAATGCTACCCAGTCTTCCGATTTAGGTCCGGTTATTTAACATAGTTACCTATATTAGGTGCCGTTTGATTCCGAGATCTCTAGCACTGTTTGGTGGTTATCTTTAGACAACTGAGCAATCTCAAGTGAGTACATAGACCCCTCTTTTACTGTTTTCCAAACTGTTTTGGGGTGAAACACATGTGCCTACTTGTTACTTTCATGCTTTCCTGTTTTCACATCATATACCGACTATGTTTGTTAGTACATTATAGTACATGATTTCATTACTTTTCTGCTATGTATGTTGACTGATAACATGCTAAGCACATTGATTTACATGACTTTTCTGCTATGTATGTTGACTGATAACATGCTTAGTACATTGTTTTACATGACTTTTCTACTTTGTATGATGACTTTGCATACTTAGTACATTGTTTTATACTGCATCTCTGTTGCATATGTTCCAGTAACATATGGACACATTGTTTTATAGCTCTACCCTGTATGTTTACTCTAGCATACTAGGTACATTATCTTCATAAAACATGCTTACATTTTGGTATGACATTTGGTTTGTTTAAACTATACTATACATTCATTAACACCGATCATGCCGCTCGGTAGTAGGTAGTGGTACCATAGGACTTGACAAATCCCGTTCCGGACATCCCAGGGAAAGGGGATGAAAGGAATGACCGAATCCGAATACATATTCTCTTGATAACTCACTTTTACATAGTTATCCGTCTGTCTCAAGGCTTGGATGTATGAATTTTCACAATACCGCATAAATGTTCATATTCAGTATAGCATGCATATATCTTACAAAACATAACTTTGATTTAAACCAAGTTTTACTTCAATACTTTGTTTTGTACATTTTTACTTATGGTTTAAGTAGTCTACATTTTACTTACCATACATATCATTTTGGTTATACATTACTTGACTACTTTTGGACTATAGACATTTGACATGGATACTTGACATAGACATTTGACATGGATATTTGACATAGACATTTTGACATGATTTACATCTTGACATGAACATTTTACATTGTTTGGTTTGGTTTGATTAAGTGATTAAGTAACGATGCGTGTGTAATATGATACAAGCATGGTGGATACGCCGCTGGTACTTCCTATATATAAGTGTTTGTATGGTATTACATGTCGTAACGTTATTTGAATCATTTCAGTTTGAGACATAGAACATTTCATGCAAATAACATACTTTTCACAAGACATTCATTTATAAACAACTTATCTTATGCAAACACATTTTACTTGGTTATTCATTTAACCTTACATTTATTTATACTTATCATTTGATCTTATCGTTTTTCAAATAATTTAAAAGACAAAGCAAATAAAAAGGTTCATGACTAAACATTTTCTCAAACATAAGTCATGAATCTTATTTTCACAAAACCTATGTATCTCACAGGCATTTTTATGCTGACGTACCTATTTTCACATGTGTTTTTCAGGAACTGTTGCATAAGATGATCGAGATACACATAGGCAGACTTGGGCTTTAGTGACAATAAAAGATGCAAGATTAGTTAATCATGTTGTATTTCTTTGTTTGTTCAGAAATTGTAACACTTTTAATCAATAATACGAAACTTAAATTTCCATGGTTGTGAAACATTAATTCTGTTACAACACTCCCTGATGTTTCCGCCACGTTTTGTATGTTCTACGTGGTCGGGGTGTGACAGATAGCTACTGCCGAGCTGGCAGAAATTATTGCGCAGCAGATGGCTGCCCAATTCCCAAATCTCTTTGCTCTATGGCAACAAGCCAACAACAACAACAATGGTCCGTGCAAATACAAGGATTTTAACTCAGCAAAACCACTCAAGTTTAGTGGTTCTGAGGGAGCGACTGGGCTTCTTCAGTGGTTCGAGAGCATAGAGAATACTTTTCGCCATGTGCAGTGTCCGGATAATCGCAAGGTCGAGTTCTCCTCGAGCGTATTTCAGAAGAGGGCTTTGACATGGTGGAACGGGGTTATGAGAGACCAAGGTGCTGAAGTTGCTCTCGCACAGACATGGGCTGAACTTAGAGCCCTTATGATGAGGGAATTCTGTCCTCGCCATGAACAGCGAGCGTTGGAGAAAGAGTTTGATGTTTTGAAGCAAGATAGTGGAGAGCACAGGGCATATACTGACAGGTTCGAGGAGTTGAGTCTGCTTTGCCCGACTATGGTCACCCCACTCGACAAGGCTATCGAGAGATACATCGATGGCCTACCTGACTCGGTACAAGACATTCTTACTGGTAGTAACCCTGCCACACTCCGTCAGGCGATCGAGTTATCAGCGACACTGACAGAGTCGCAGGTGCGTAAGGGAAAGCTGCATAAGAAGGGTGACAAGGGTAAGAAGCAGGCATCTGACAAAGGGGATGGTAAGAAAGGTGAAAACAAGAATGGGAAGAATTCTGGTTCTTCAAAGAATGCTAGGAAGCGAAAGGCTTCCCAAAACTTTGCCGTTACTGCACAGGCTCAAGCTGCACCAAATCAGCCTGCGCAGCCAATAGCCAAGAAACCTTATTTTGGCAATGCACCTTTGTGCAACAGGTGTAATGGCCATCATCAACCGCACCTCCAGTGTCGTCAGTGCACCAACTGTGGAAGATCTGGTCATCTTGCTGTGAACTGCCGCATTCCTGTCAATCAGAACCAGGCAGTTCAAAATCAGGCCCAACAGGTTGCTCAGCCTCTTGCTCAGCAACAAGGTCAAGCTGCACGACCTCATTTTCCTCCTGGTTCGTGCTATAATTGTGGGGATCTGACCCACTACAGGAACCGGTGCCCAAGGCTAGCCAACCAGAACCAGAACCAGAATCCGGCTCGAGGCCGAGTCTTTAACATGAATGCCCAAGAGGCGCAGGCGGATGATAATGTGGTGAACGGTATGTTCTTTATTAATAATCAGCCTGCATCTGTCCTTTTCGATTCCGGTGCCGATAAGAGTTTCGTGTCTTTATCTTTTGAGCAAATGCTTCGAGTGTCTAGAACGAAACTAGGCAAATCTTTGACAGTAGAGGTTGCTAATGGTGAACCCATTATTCTTGATTCTGTTCTTCACAACTGCCAGTTGAATCTTAACGACCATATTTTTCCTATTGACCTCGCGCCTATGCAACTTGGAAGCTTCGACGTTATTGTGGGAATGGATTGGTTATCCAAGCATCACGCAGAAATAGTTTGTTCTAAGAAGATTGTTCGTGTGCCACTTTCGACAGGTGAGGTCCTGCAGGTTCAAGGTGAGAAGCCTATCGGTGGTCTCAGACTCATGTCTTGTTTTAAAGCTCGGAAGTATCTGCAGAAGAACTATGTGGCTTTCTTAGCACATGTTACAGAAAATAAAGGCAAGGGTAAGTCTATTTCAGATATTCCTGTCGTACGGGATTATTCTGAAGTGTTCCCTGAAGATTTACCTGGTCTACCTCCAGCACGCCAAGTCGAGTTCCGCATTGATCTCGTACCTGGTGCAAATCCCATTGCCAGAGCTCCATATCGTCTTGCACCGTCTGAGATGCAAGAGTTGTCTAAACAGCTTCAGGAGCTCTCTGACAAAGGTTTTATCCGTCCCAGCTTTTCACCGTGGGGTGCTCCCGTTCTTTTTGTCAAGAAGAAGGATGGATCCTTTAGGATGTGTATCGATTATCGTGAGCTTAACAAGCTTACCATCAAAAATCGATATCCTCTACCTCGCATCGACGACCTCTTTGATCAGTTACAAGGCGCTTCTTATTTTTCGAAGATCGATCTGCGTTCCGGGTATCATCAACTTCGGGTGCAAGAAGAAGACATTCCGAAGACAGCATTCCGTACTCGTTATGGACATTACGAGTTCACAGTCATGCCATTCGGTTTGACTAATGCTCCTGCTGTTTTCATGGACTTAATGAATAGGGTCTGCAAACCTTATTTGGATCAGTTCGTCATTGTTTTTATTGACGATATCTTGATTTACTCTAAGACGCGAGCTGATCACGAGCAGCATCTTCGTCTTACTCTGGAGCTCCTGAAGAAAGAGCAACTTTTCGCCAAATTCTCCAAGTGCGAATTTTGGCTTAAAGAAGTTCAATTTTTGGGACACATTATCAACGAACGAGGTGTTCATGTAGATCCCTCCAAGATCAGTGCGATTAAGGATTGGGATACGCCTACTACTCCTACTGAAGTTCGTTCTTTTCTTGGTCTAGCGGGTTATTATCGCCGCTTCATTGAAAACTTCTCTAAGATTGCAGTTCCTCTAACTGCTCTAACTCAGAAGAAAATGCCCTTTTATTGGGGATACACACAAGAGGAAGCTTTTCAACACTTGAAGCAGAAGCTTTGCGATGCGCCTGTTCTATCATTGCCTGAGGGTGATGATGATTTTGTTGTGTATTGTGATGCATCGAAATTGGGTCTTGGCTGTGTTCTTATGCAAAGGAACAAAGTCATAGCCTATGCATCAAGACAATTGAAGATACATGAGAGGAACTACACCACTCATGATCTTGAGTTGGGTGCAGTTGTTTTCGCTCTCAAAATCTGGAGACACTATTTGTACGGTACAAAATGTGTGGTTTTCACTGACCACAAAAGTCTTCAGCATATCTTCAACCAGAAAGAACTCAACATGAGACAACGACGTTGGGTTGAACTTTTAAACGACTATGATTGCGAAATTCGCTACCATCCTGGTAAGGCGAATGTCGTAGCTGATGCATTGAGTCGCAAGGAACATACTAAGCTTCATTGTGTACGTGTTCAATCTGTTATTCAAGCTCGATCTGATATTCAAGCCCGCATTTCTCAGGCTCAACAATCTTGTGTTTCACAAGGTTTAATGGATAAGGAATTTCCCTATCACATAACGCCTGCTCTGGAACTGAAGGACAATGGATCATATTACTTCATGGACCGTTTGTGGGTCCCAAACCAGGATGATCTTCGTACCTTGCTTATGGATGAAGCCCATAAGTCTCGTTATTCTATTCATCCGGGCTCAGATAAAATGTATAAGGATCTTCGTATTCACTATTGGTGGCCAGGTATGAAGAAAGACATTGCCTTATACGTATCCAAATGCCTTACTTGTCTAAAGGTTAAGGCTGAACATCAGCGTCCTTCTGGTTTATTGGAGCAACCAGAGATCCCAGTTTGGAAATGGGAAAACATTACTATGGATCTTGTTACCAAACTCCCGCGCACAAAGAAAGGTCATGATGCCATCTGGGTAGTCGTTGATCGTCTTACAAAGTCAGCACATTTCTTGCCAATCCGCGAGGATTTTCCTACTGACAGACTTGCTCAAATCTATGTAGATGAAATTGTGGCTCGACATGGTGTTCCCTTGAACATCATTTCTGACAGAGATGCTCGTTTCACTTCTCATTTTTGGAGAACCATGCAATTTGCTATGGGGACCCAACTTAATCTGAGCACAGCTTATCATCCGCAAACGGATGGTCAATCTGAGAGAACAATCCAGACTCTGGAGGATATGCTAAGAGCTTGTGTGATCGATTTTGGTGGTAGCTGGGATTCACATCTTAAATTGATTGAATTCTCCTACAACAACAGTTATCACACTAGCATCAAAATGGCTCCTTTCGAAGCTCTCTATGGTCGAAAATGTCGTTCACCAGTCTGCTGGAATGAGATTGGCGAGGCTCAACTTACTGGACCTGCCCTCATTTTAGAGACAACTGACAAGGTCAAGAAAGTTCGTGATAACCTTCAGGCAGCTAGAAACCGTCAGAAGATTTACGCGGACCCAAAACGCAAAGCCTTAGAATTTCAAATCGGTGATCGAGTATTACTTAAGGTCTCACCTTGGAAAGGTGTGATCAGATTTGGAAAGAAAGGAAAACTTGCACCTAGATACGTTGGACCATTCAAGATCGTCGAAAGAATCGGAAAGGTAGCCTACAGACTTGAGTTACCTCCTGAACTGGGAAATGTTCATCCAACTTTTCACATATCAAATCTCAAGAAGTGTACAGCTGATGAGAACTACTCCATACCGCTTGACGAAATTCGTGTTGGCAAAACACTGAAATTTGTTGAGAAACCAGTGGAAATCCTGGAACGTGAAGTCAAGTGGCTTAAACGCAAGCGCATTCCTTTGGTCAAAGTTCGCTGGGAAGCTAAACGTGGACCTGAGTTTACTTGGGAACGCGAAGATCAAATGAAGGCGAAATATCCACATCTTTTTCCACGAGTTTCCTCTAAATAAATTTCGGGACGAAATTTCCACAAGTAGGGGAGACTGTAACAACTGTGCTTGTAATCACTATGAACAGTTCTGTTATCAATAAAATAATGTTATTTGATCACAATGTTTGTTTTGTTATGTTATACATTTTTCATGTTTTGACTTTTATGTAATTTCAAACTCTACATCACTTTCTGGAGAGTTATACGCAAACTAGTGCGTAAACGTACTCAGTTTAATGCGAGAAATACTCCGGAACATCAACATATACTCAACATACCTTAAATAACCTTTACATAACTTAGAAATAAGTTTTGAAGGCTTTGGTATGGCAAAAACAAGTTAATTCGCTTACAGGGACTAAATATGACAAACTGCGAAAGTATGTCAATTTGAACTGTAACGAACATTCCAGAACATGACCATAAGTTAAACACACCTTAAATATCCTTTGCATAGCTTAGAAATAGGCTTTGAGGGGTTTGGTGTGCTAAAATAAACTTTTGGGACATTCAGGGACTAAAAGTGTCAAAAAAGTGCACAAGTTTGCATTTTCGCGCATAACTTACGTTCTGAATACATCTGGACATCCAAAAATTTATGTAAGCATGACTACATTATATTTTAGTGTTCGCCTTAAGAAAAATCCATTCGTTGCGTCATTTGGATCGTTTTTCGCGCTTATGCGTATTCCGTCGTAATTAACCGAACATCGCGACCGTACGGCCAAACGAACCGACATCCGAGATATTTTTGAGCACATTTTAAGTTCCCTATACCTTAACTTCATTTTAGAGCTTTGAAATGGGGTTAACGGGCCTTAAACGTGTCAAAAATGCATTGAAAACCAAGTTTAGGGGCTGCAGGGACCAAAACTGTAATTCTGCCAAACTTGTTGCCTTACGGACCTCAACACTATCAGTGTTACGGTCCGTAAGCTTATGTCTGCACATCAGAAACTTCTAATCCAGCTGTTAACAGCTGTTACCCACTCCTAATCACCTTGCCACATGTTGATCTCTTATGGTGAGTGACCAAATGAGCCACCATAAGGTTCCGACAAGTGTACGCGTGAGATTAAGGCACGATATTCGACAAACGATCCTAACGGTGGACCGTTTACTATAAATACCCATCCAACCTCAACCCCAAAACCCACAAATCTGATTAAGAAAGCTCTAAGTTGGAACCTTCGTTTCATACCTGAGCTATTTTGATCTGGGTTAGCATTCGGGGACCCTTCGTAAGTATTCTTTCGTTCTTTTCCTTATATTATTACTGCTTTTCGAGTCAGAAAGTCAAACTTTGTTTGACTTTCAGCGTTGACCAGTAATGGTCAATGCGAAGTTCGTTAGAACTTCGCAACGTGATTGTAATCACGATGGTTATAGTCCCTTGGGACTATGCCTACTGATTACCACGTTGTCTAGGGTCGTAGGGTAGGCGATCTAATAAATCGCCTATACCTTCGAACCCGACCCAGTTTGGTCGATCATTAGGATCTGACCAAACACATTAGGTGACCATAGTAGATAGGGAATAACCTTCCGAGGTTATACCCTATGGTCACATCGTTTAAGTAGTTGTATGATAGGTAGTTTATATGCCTTAGGTAAATTACCAAAATACCCTTTTCATACATAATTGGTAATTTAGCATATGTAACCTAAACTTTTGTCACGTAACTGATTATGTAACATGTTTAGGCATATAATACTTGTCATAGGACTATTTAGGCGGTCCGAACGCGTTTCACGCGCACGACACGTTAAAGTAGCATAAGCTTCCTAAACGGGTCGTAATGGGTCGTAAACAATTATGTTAAGTTTCATTTAGCATGTAGGCTTTGTTAAACCATATCACGTGAGTTCCAACACTCATTTGGTTTACAAACCCTAATGCTACCCAGTCTTCCGAGATAGGTCCGGTTTATTAACATAGTTACCTATATTAGGTGCCGTTTGATTCCGAGATCTTTAGCGTTGCTTGGTGATTATCTTTATACAACTGAGCAATCTCAAGTGAGTACATAGACCCCTCTTTTACTGTTTTCCAAACTATTTTGGGGTGGAACACATGTGCCTACTTGTTACTTTCATGCTTTCCTGTTTTCACATCATATACCGACTATGTTTGTTAGTACATTATAGTACATGATTTCATTACATTCCATGCTATGTATGTCCATTGTGTGCATACTTAGTACATTGTTTTACATTACTTTTCTGCTATGTATGTTGACTGATAACATGCTAAGCACATTGATTTACATTACTTTTCTGCTATGTATGTTGACTGATAACATGCTAAGCACATTGATTTACATGACTTTTCTACTATGTATGTTGACTGATAGCATGCTAGCACATTGATTTACAAGACTTTTCTGCTTTGTATGTTAACTTAGCATACTTAGTACATTGTTTTCTTATGACATGTATACAACTGCTATGACATTTGGTTTGCACAAACGGGTCTTTATAACGTTCATTAACATTTGCTACGCCGCTCGGGAGTAAGTAGTGGTACCATAGGACTTGACAAATCCCATTCCTGACATCCCGGGTTTGTTTGGATGTAAGGAATGACTGAATCCGAATACAATTCTTTTGATAACCTTGACTGAAAGGGTTATCCGACTGTCTCAAGGCTTGAATGTATGCGTTAACTTACCACATAAATGTTTGTATCAATGTATCATGCATCACTTTGCAAAACATAACTTTTTGATATATTCAAGATACTTTGTTTTGTACATTTTTACTTATGGTTTAAGCAGTCTTAATTTACTTACCATACATAACATTTGTTACACAATTACTTGACTACTATTGGACATGGATATTTGACATAGACATTTGACATGATTTACATCTTGACATATCATTCAATACATTTGACAATTTGGTTTAAACATAGACTTCTTACATTGGTTGGTTTGGTTTGATTAAGTGATTAAGTAACGATGCGTGTGTAATATGATACAAGCATGGTGGATACGCCGCTGGTACTTCCTATATATAAGTGTTTGTATGGTATTACATGGCGTAACGTTATTTGAATCATTTCAGTTTGAGACATAGAACATTTTATACAAATAACATGCTTTTCACAAGACATTGATTTACAAACAACTTATCTTATACAAACACATTTTTACATGGTTATTTATTTAACCTGACATTACTTATACATATCATCTGACCTTATTGTTTTCAAATGATTTACAAGACAAAGCAAAGTACGGGGTTCATGATTAAACATTTTCTTAAACTCAAGTCATGAATCCTATTTTCACAAAACCTATGTATCTCACAGGCATTTTTATGCTGACGTACCTATTTTCACATGTGTTTTCAGGTGCTTTTCCATAGGATGTTGATCATGATACTAGGGCGGACCTGTGCCTTAGAGACTTTAAAAGATGATAGACTATGTTTAATTATGATCTGAACTCTTTAATTACCTGTTTGTGACAATGTAACACCTTTGTTTATAAATAAAATACAACTTGGTATGCCATGGTTATGAAACAATTAATTCTGTCGCAACACGCCCCGATGTTTCCGCCGCGATTTGTTGTTTTACGCGGTCGGGGTGTGACATTCTAGTACCCCGATCACATAACCCCCCATTTGATGTCCAACTCCACCTTCTAAAGACATTTTTACAAACTCTATCTAGATTAGCGACTTCCACATGTGATTCTAGGATAGCACATACCGAGATCTTATTTTCTGAAAGCATTACACGAACCTCGCTTTGTTTCAGGGGTTGGTTCAAACCCCTTATATTCCAAGAAAGGATGCTAACCATGGAGACCGTTATGACCGGGAGTGCTTGCCCCCTTAGTATCCTTTTCCATATTATCATTTTTCATAAACGCAGCCGTTTCCGTAGGAATTATCTCCACCACCTCCTCATCATTCTTACTTTGTCTCCCGTTATTATTGTTACCAGTTTCCGTCACAGCATTATCATCGTTTACTTCCATATCGTCTATCTTCGACAGAGCCTCAAACGAGTTCCGGGTTTTGACATTATCACTTTTCTTGCCATTGACGTTTACCTCCTTTGTACCAGATGTACTCGGATCAGACTTGTTGACCTTAGGCTTATAAATAAATTTCTGCTTTTGTTTCTTTGGAACCACCCCTACTCGCGCCATCTTCCTCTTATCCATAATAAAGCCCTCATCATCCACCACTACTTGTTTAGCTTTTTTGTTTTCATTCTTCCCACACGTTTGATCATTGTGCCCAAAAATGCAACATAACGAGCATCTCTGTGGCTTCCACTCATATTCCACATTAATAACTTCAGTAATATATCCCTCCTCTTCAAGCTTTGGAATAGCAACAACAATATGGTCCTTAAGTTCTTGATCTGCATTAATTTCCACCAAAGCCCTAGCAAAACTACTCCTACCCCAGTTCTCCGAGCACATATCAGCCGTATATCCATCCAGACGTTTTGGTTCACCTATCTTAGAGGCTAGCAAGCTTAATCCATCCTCATTATAGATCGCAATAGGCACATTATGAAGCTTTACCCAAACTGGAACAGATTTAATTCCTTCCTTCTTAAGACTAACGGACAGGGACCAGACATTAAAAAACAGCGGCACTTTCCTGATCAACCAAGGTCCACCTTCCAACACCTTCGCCATACCCTCCTTTGAGTTAAACTTAAAGAAAAAGAAACCATCAGCGTTCATCATGAGTTTAACAAATCCAAACTTAGCCCAAACATTCTTAGCATAGTACTCAACAACGGGATATGGCAGCCGATTACCCAAGAAGTAACCATATAACACATTAACAAACTTCTCCTGAACTTTACGAATTACCTCTCGAGAGATAACAACATCTGCATCAGGTTTCGTCTCTCCTGAATCCATCTTTCGGAAATTAACTTCCTTTTTCACAATGGAGACATTCTTAACCCTATCCGCATAAGACAACTTTACGGTTCCCTCCTCTTTATTCCGATCATCTGAGTTACTTGCCTCATGGACTGGAACTGAGACCTTTTCCAATTCATCAATTATGTTAATCATTCTCGGGTCCTTATGAACGACACCCCTCCTTGGCACCAACGGATTACCATCAATCTTTAATGATTTAGCATCAAGACTATTCCAAAATGAAGACAGGTTGCTATGCGCTTCCTTTGGCTTCGACTGCGTTGCATTGTTTGAAGAGATAAAGATATCCCCATGCAACTTTTCAGAGAACGACTGAAACCCTAAATCCTCCAACCCTTGATCCGAATTACCCTCCATGCACGACACTCTAGCAGCAATCAAAACCAGTCGACAATAACATGCATCATCCAATAACAAACCCTAATCCTTTAACCCTAGTAACAATCGTCAAACCTTAACCTATTAATCCAGAGTTATCGATCTAGCTAAATTAGTCTCAGCTAACCGCAATCAACAACAACCAGACTAATAAATCAGATCTTCGAACTGAAAACAAGGGCGACGATTACCGAAACAAAAAAGAAAAACCCTAATATCAAAATCGGTCACAGTTGCTAACGAGTTCGTTATAGAGTTAAGATCTAAATCCAACTCTAATCACAGACTGTTATACAACATATCACAATCAAGAAACTAGGGTTACGAAAGAACCTGAATCGCCAAAGGGAGAGGGAGAGGGTTTTCAATTACCGGTCACTTTTTATCCGTCTAATCGGTATGTTTTCACTCGTATTATGTTCCTGCAAGTTCAATTTCAATATGATTCAGTTTTGATCGGGTTTCGGGATGGTTGACTTCTGTTGACCGTCATTTGGGGGAGACGATGAACAGTAGACAAGTTATTTATTTTCTTCTTTTTAAACAATTATTCAATAATTCATAATAATTCGAGACTAACAAGTTAAAGTCCGAAAATTTTAACATATATACGTTATCTACTGATTAAATTATTAAAAATATTATGTTAGTCAAAATGTTTATAAAACTATTTTTTATAAATTAAAAATAGTTTAATCTTTACAAAATTATAATAATTCGAATTTAATGAATTAATTATTGAAATTTTTATAGTAATTATTTTACATGTTGGACTTTACAAAAATAATATTTTTACTGATATTTCATATAAATTTTGATATTTATGTAAATAAATCAGTATTTATACTTATAAATATAGTTTAATTTAATGTAATTAAATTATATAACTATATAAATTTTATCCAATCCTATTTTTATGACAAAAGATACAGTATTCTGAGTTTATATAAATTTAGAATCTGAATTTTATTACATTTAATTATTTAGATAATTAAACTTATCTATTGTTATTATAATCATTTTAATTCATTCTATTTATTTAAAATGATTTCAAAACTGTAATAATTATCTTAAATCAGTAATATTAAAGTTCAATAATTAAAAAGGTTATTTTTAATTATTCTGATTTAAATTAATTATTTTGATAATTAGTTATATAATTATCATATTTATTCTTTAAACTATATAATTATCTCTTACCAAATAATTATATATTTTTGTACTTCTAAATTCAATTATAAGTTATAAATTAATTATATCACTTATGAAATATTTTGGTATAATTATTTATGTTAAACTAATTATACAAATCGAATATAATTGATTCATTATTTTAAAATGTTTGTAGTAACTCAATTATGTACGTATATAATTTAATTATTTATGTTAAAGAAATATTTTTCTTATATAATTCATTATTCATTTTCCGAGTTCTCTTGTTAGGTTATTCAAACCACATAATTACCACTTAAACAAAACACTACCAAATCCTATAGATTTAGGATTTCCAATTATCCAATTAAACATTATTGTTAATACATATTCCATATTGTTGCATGTTCAATCAATTAGAGTGACGTGGAATCTTAATTCCAAGAACTCTCACAATTTGCATACTTGTTTGGACTTAACCGAAATCAAGGTGAGTTCATAGTCCCTTTTTACAATTATTTTTGGGATGATACATATGTTACAATGTGATACAAACTATTTGCTATTTGTGGTTTCCCCGATTATTTTTGCATTTGCTTAATACTTTGTTGTTTGCTTTAAGAAGTTTACATTCATCAACTTGCATAAGCCCATCGGTTGTATTATAGCGCTATAGGATTGACGCCCCACTTCACTTCTCAATCTATTGTTGTTGTTGTTGTTAAGTCTTATATCATAGAAGTGAGGTGATATTACCGAGTACGTCTGAATGGTTTGAATGTACCACTAAGTAAATACATGTATTACTCTTTTGCTATAAAGACATATCGACAACCACTTTTGTTGAAACTATATCTATATCACATTGACAATTTTTGCAGAACAAAACCTATGAATTCACTCAACCTTTGTTGATCCTTTACTCCTAACATATGTTTCAGGTGACAATGTGTGATGCCATAAATTTCAAGAATGTTCCACATAGGATGGATCAAGACTTATTGCCTTAGATTTAATCCGAATCAAATATGCTTGTTTAACAATTTGTTATTTTGTAATTTGCTTTTGTACTTGTACTTCTTTCAGATTTGAATGCAATCTACATAATTGAACCTTAATCATATTTCAACTTAAATTAAACTCCATGTGCTCAAATGCATTCTATCAAGTTTGGTGACACCTTTGGCTTTTCCGCCTCCGGCCGGGGTGTTACACGGAAACCCCCACGAGGCGTGTGACGTACCAGGATCCAAGCCTCCAATCACATTGAACTCATAAATATAATTAAATAAAACTTTCATTCATTAACATAAAGGGTTACAAACGTTACATATCATTCATTGTGTACAGCGGAAGCAAAACTCATTTGTTAAGTGTTTAGTAAACCACGTTACCCGATATCCCTCCCCGGGATGCATGCTTGGAAAAAGAGCAGTGAACTCACCTTAGATTTGCTCGACATTTAACAAGTTACTTTACCCGTTCCAGTTAATCGACCAACCCTACCGTGGTTATCAATGAAATCAGTTTCGAGTACACATAAACCACATACTCGTTACGCATATTACACCAGTAGCATACCAAGAATACACATAGCACTAATTATAACAGTTAATCATGTACATAATAGTTCGTTGCCATCACATAGTAGGTATTCAAGTTACACACAAGTTCACGTCACCAATTCATATTTCACATAACCCTTAAACCGTTCATTCGTCATTTACAAAGTATGCAACCCAATCAAGCTAATAACTCACTCAAGAGTGTGCGATCCAGAATCTAGTACATTGTTCGTATTAATGTGTGGCCCATTACATCAGTGTGCGTTTGAGTACCAATTCCCGGCCCAACCGTTCCTATGCAAATACATTTAAAGATTCGTACGGCCCAGTACACATAAGCGGCCCAAACAAAGTGTGCGACATACATAAAGATGTGCGACCATATTCATAGTGTGCGACTACGATCTAGTATGCAACCGGTTCCTACTTGTGCGACCCCTACTCTACTCGTGGGCCGGTGTGCGACCATGAGGGTTTAAGGCCGAACAACTTGTGCGTTTCAACTAACGTCTAAGGCCCAATATTAAGTGACATATTCTAGTTGTGTGATTAGTTTGTAATTCGCTGAAATCACGGGGTTGGTCATGGTATCTATATTCAGTTATTTCAAGAATTAATTCAATTATATCTCTAACACTTAGCCATGACCAATGCACATTTAAAACGGATCAAACAGATTTATCCCCTTGAATTCGTATGAACACCCATTATTACTAAGTTACAAACATAAATCAACATACTGTTATCAAGTCACTATTGGGCCATTATAAAAACAAACAATAATCAAGTATTATCATTATCAAAACAAACAATAATGGCCGACAATTGTTAAAATATTCAAACGATTATTACTGGACCGATTTATTTAGTGGGCTGACAATTCATTGGGCCGATAAACTATATGTTGATTAATGAACTAAATCACGTGATGGCCTGTCAACGTATTGAACCTCACAATCAAATCTTGGGCTTATCAATTTATTCACATGATACATTCTGATAACATCAATTTCCAATTTTTTTTAATGGCCAACAAGAATTAATCCATTTAAAGATTATTAGGCCTTCAAATTGCTCATTCATCATGTATCATCACATGGACAGTGGTTACTACTAATCAAATAACAAAACTCTGTTTATTATTCCCCACCAACAGTTATCTTTCACGTAATCTTTAATTATCACATAACTCAAGATTATAAGCCGAACATCCTAACAACTTCCTATTTGCTAAACAGTTCGCCATTATCATATTCAAGCCAATCAGGAACATAATCAACTAAAACGGCTCATGCACATATTCGGAAATTTCGAACATCACAACATCATGCAGGTTTACACATAGCATAAACAATTATTACATAATCAATCTTGTCAAATATTCTTGATATCAAGCATTGCTACTGTTAATTAACACACGTCGAATCACAAGACAATGATGATTATACTAACTGGAGGAGTGTGGAGCGAATGAGTGGTAGGAACGAATCTTCGAGAGTGAACAAGGCTGCCGTCGAGCACCTTGGAAAAGGACCAGGACAATTAGGGTTTTCAAAACCAATGTGTTTGTGATATTAGGAGGGCCTAATGTATGTGGGGGAAATCGGATAAAAGAGGCAGACCCACTTGGGCCTCGTTTTGTGAGACTGGCCCGAACAGTAAGTGTGCTGCCCCTTATGCACACCGGCCTAAGTCCTGGGCCTCGAAGTGTTGGCTGCGAACCGAGAGCGGGGTGGGGTTTAGGATTTTATAACATGCAAACACGTAACAACACAATGTAACCACTAATGTGACATAGCAAGCATGGTATGGTAACGTTACGAGCTAGATGTTACGAGGTCAAGCGGCGCTAACCATAAAAGTACGGGTTGTCACATCATCCCCAACTTGAAAGAAATTTCGTCCCGAAATTTGATAAGCAAACCGAAAGTAATCCAAAAGCGGCGAGGTGTTAGATCAGGATGACTGTGAATTTTTTTTTTCCGCGGGGTACCACATCATCCCCAACTTGAAAGGGAATTTCGTCCCGAAATTCGCTAGTGACATCAGGAGTTGCTTCAACCGTTTAGGCAATCGAGGATACTAGAGCTTTATCTAATCTTTATGTTCCCACGTGAACTCCGGTCCATGTCTTGAGTTCCAACGAACTCCCACGATTGAAATTCGGTTGTGTTAATAATGGGTTCCTCAACAAGGGTATCACAAGTGTTTCATCGAACAAGCGATTCTTCAAGTTCGAGACATAAATGACATCGTGAGCATTACCTAATTCGTCAGCTAACCCGAGTTTGTAGACCACGTTGCCGATTCTTTCCAGATTTCTGAATGGCCCATTGCGACGTGAATTAAGCTTGCCATGCCTCCCGAAACGCACCACACCCTCCCAGGGTGAGACTTTCAACATGATATGATCACCTACAACGATCTTCCAGCGCTTCCTAAGCTTATCAGCTTTCTTGACGGCCACGCGTTGCCGCCAACCGATTCCCAATCCAAACAACCTTCCCAAGAGTTTCGAGTACAAGTCCTGGACTCGTAATTAAGTTGTCCATCACCTTAGTCCAACAAGAAGATTGGTATTACCATCCACGCAATGCCCCAACCAGAGCTGTCTGAATACTAGAATGGTGACTGCTGCAATAGAACTTACCCAAAGATAAATGTCCTTCCAAATGTTTACTAAAGTCTACCACGCACATGCTCACAGCATGTCTTCGTGTGCCAATATAGTTCGTTGCTCCGTCCGGTTGTCCTACAGTGATAAGTAATGATCATGTGTAGACGTGAGCCAAGGGTGTTGTGTATTGCCGGTCATAAATCAGGTATAGTTCAAAATCAAAAGTAAAAGCCGCCTCTCTCAGAGGAACATTCACAGCTGTGAAGACTCGTCAGTTTCCTTAATTGAAAGAAAAAGTGCTAGTAACGTGAGACAATCAACGATCACCCAGGTGATATTGTTTCCGTTATGAGACTTAGGTAGGCCAGTGACAAAATCCATGGCTGTCTGTTCCAATCTCCAAATAGGTGTTTCTGATTACTGACGCAAACCAGAAGGTTTCTGACGTTCCACCTTGAATTTCGTGCAAGTCAAACGTCGTTCGCATGCTTCGCGGTGTAGGCCTTCAAGCCCAGTTGGCAGTACAAGATCCTTAGTTCCTAATGTATCAAAATCCGGATGACTAGAATATCGAGGCTGGTGCGCTTCGCTCAACACAAGCTCCCTACGATTGCCGTATAGTGGGATCCATATTCGTTCTATGAAGTGGCGGATATCATCCGGCTTGCCGAAAGTTGCTCTTCCATGCCCCGCATTTAGGTTCCGTAGTTGAAGTCATTCAAGGTTCCACTGTCACACCCCCAAAATCCACACGCGGAGTATCACCGCTTGGAGGCATGACTGACCAGGATCAAGCCACCAATCAAATTGATCATAACAAGTAATAAGTAAAATTCAACCACACAATATGAAAGGTGTTTCAAATAAAAAACGTAGTTAAGTGTTTAGCGGAAGCATAATTGTAAAACCCAATGTAAGTATTAAGTATGAAATAAAGCAATGTTTCTAACATGGCACATAATACCATGTCCCACAACGACTGCGCCTCCCTGTGCAAGCTCCATGAGTACCTAACAACCTGCAAGGCATGTAGCAACGAATCAACAACAAAGTTGAGCGAGTTCACAGTTGGTTGTTTAGTTATAGCATTCATTTCGTAAATCATATGTTCATTTTGTAAATCATGTATCGTATTAATTCGTATCGCAGTCTCCCAGACATGTTTGCGAAGATTAGTGGGGGCTTCCCATGTGTTACTAGACCACGTGTATCGACTGCCACGAAAATGTAAGAGGTGCCCTAAGTCAATGTCTATCAGCATTGACCCTTTGCCCATAGTCCATTAGTACACGCCCGTCCGACTGGCACGGTGTGAGGTTTGTTAAACCAAATAGCGCTATTAACTAATGACCCGCTCGCCATAGGCCTCGGCGATTAAGTCGATAAATGAGGGACTTCAAATGATAGAGTTGATGGTCTTATGGTAGTACGTATCCTGTTGTATGGGGAATACGCAAGTTTGTAGTTACCGTTGTGTACGTAGGTTTTACGTACGTGCCCTTCAATCCGAGGACAGTAAAAAGTAGTTTAATAGTAATGATAGTACGAGTAGTTATTCAATCCCATTCCCAACCCTTGGGAATCCCATGCCTTGGCTAGAGTGTGAACTCACCTTGGTTTGCTCGGTATGCTAAAGTATGTGCACACAAGTAATCAGTCAAGTCCTATAGTTATGCACGTATACACAATCAGTACATGTTGGTAAGGTTTCACATACAATCTACATCACCAAAATGTGCCTAAGGAATCATCATGCATCACATAAATAGTCAATCAAATTCATGCAATACATGCTTCATATAATAATCTTTCATATTATAATTACAACCCGAAATCCCATAACAGTTGATGTGCTTCACAATTTACTGATCACCTATATGTTATCTACAAAACATGCCAACCTTAATAGTATACCAACAATTATATGCGGCCCAACGAATAACCCAAACCTCCGGCCCACGACCCTTATACATATACATCATTACTACATTAAATAACTTAACATGTGGATCTGCTTGGACTCGGTTGGGTTGGGGCCCAATAAAGGATCATCAGTGGTTGAATGGCCCACTAGGGTGTGCGGCCTAGTTTAGAGCCAAAGCCCAGAATACAGGAAAGGTTCAAATTATGTAGTTTGCTAATCCATTGAATTTATACCACTGTTACCGAATCATAAAACATCATGAATCATTCTCTATTTATTAACATACAACCTATGCTTGTTCTTATTCACATACATAATCATAATAAATTCCTCATAATTCTTTTTGATAATATGTTTATCAATTTATGCCATAGCGACTTCCTTATCAAACCATACAATCTACCAAGCTTATGAATAATTGACAAGAAACTAGAATTATATATTATGATGCAGATATAGTCTAAATCAAAGATTATCATCAAGTAATCAGCCAATTATCTCAATCATAGTATTCTGTCACGTTTCAATATATCATATATACATATATCCATTTGATGTAACTTAAGATCACACATAAACAAGATCGACCAATATGAACTAGCAAGATCGATAATCAGTAATTAAACTAGCGTAATAAGAGTCTACTAACCCAAAAAGGCTTGATTGATATGCTGAAGTCTCGACCAGGGGGGGTCTACTGTCGATCGCAAGTTTTAGAAAGAAGTAGGGTTTGTTGTGGAATAGAGTTTACGTTCATAAGTTTAGAAGGATAAAAACTAATCAAAGTGGGCTAACAACTAATTAAAACATTGCTACTGGGCCCGAGGCCCTTGTGTTGATTTCGCCGGCCCACCGGTTGACAAAAACACTTGTGTGTTTTCGTGATGGGTGATTTCGCAGGGGGGGGTTTCCGGCTAGAGTGTTTTCGAGTGGGGTAGGGTAATCGGCCCAAGGTTCCACGTTTGTTCCATGTTTTAATTGTACCATCATAACATAAATACCAAAATGTATTGTTAACCTATACACATATAATGCACACCATACATAAACACAAAAACAACACTTGCGTTACACATCAAGTAATGATAAAAACACACTTGCAAATAAGTAATAAGTTAAGTCTAATAGAGACCTTGAAACTCGGGTTGTCACATTATCCCCAACTTGAAAGAAATTTCGTCCCGAAATTTAGCACGTAGTTACTGAGGAAGCTAGTTGTGTTATGTAGTTTACTGGTTTTCCTGGGGTGTCACATCATCCCCCCGTTGATTTGGAATTTCGTCCCGAAATTCTGTAGTAGCTTCAGCCTCAGTAGTGGTTGCACTGTTTCCCAACAACTGGGTTGAGTTTCATTTGATCTTCTCGTTCCCAGGTGAACTCTGGGCCACGACGGGAGTTCCAACGAACTCGAACAAGAGGTATTTTGGTGTGCTTGAGGACCTTAATGTCCCGGTCTGTGATTTCAACTGGTTCCTCGACGAATCGCAACTGATCGTCGATAGGAACTATGAGGGTCTCATCTGACAGACACTTCTTTAGATTCGACACGTGAAAAACGTTGTGAACTGCACTGAGTTCTGTTGGTAGGTTTGGCTTGTAGGCCACCTTGCCTATTTTCTCAATGATTTCGAACGGTCCGACATATCGCGGATTGAGCTTGCCCCGTTTGCCAAAACAAACCACACCCTTCCAGGGTGAGACTTTGAGTAGAACCCGGTCCCCGACCTGGAATTCTAGAGGTTTCCTACGCTTATTAGCATAGGCTTTCTGACGGTCGCGAGCTGCCGCCATGCGTTGTCGTATCTAAGCAATTCTTTCTGTTGTGTCTACTACAAGTTCTGGGCCCGTGATCTGACTATCACCCACCTCTGCCCAACAAAGAGGTGATCAGCATTTACGCCCGTACAATGCCTCAAATGGAGCGGCTTGAATGCTAGTGTGGTAACTGTTATTATACGAAAACTCCACTAACGGAAGATGTTTTTCCCAGCCGTTGCCGAAATTGATTACACATGCCCGAAGCATGTCTTCTAGAGTTTGGATGGTGCGTTCAGACTGCCCATCTGTTTGCGGGTGGTAAGCTGTGCTCATGTCTAATCGAGAGCCAAAAGATTTGTGCATTGCCTGCCACAGTTCTGAAGTAAATCGTGCATCACGATCGGAGATAATAGAGGTCGGCACCCCGTGCCTCGAAACCACTTCCTTTAAATAAACGTCTGCTAAAGTGGAGGACTTATCCGTTTCCTTGATAGCCAAGGAGTGTGCAGACTTTGTGAGTCGATCCACGATCACCCAAATAGTATCATTCCCACGTTGAGATCTAGGCAGGCCAGTAACAAAATCCATGGAAATGTGCTCACATTTCCATTGTGGAATCTCTGGTTGTTGGAGCAGGCCTGATGGTTTCTGGTATTCAGTCTTGACTCTCGCACAAGTCAAACATTTGCTAACGTAAGTTGCCATGTGGGCTTTCATGCTAGGCCACCAGTACGTAGTTCTTGGATCGTGGTACATCTTATCCGAACCAGGATGTACTGAGTAGCGAGACTTATGTGCCTCATCCATTACAAGCTCGCGTAAGCTTCCATAGCGTGGGACCCAGATGCGTCCTGTTACGTAATACCTTTTGTTCTAATCGTTGCCTTGAGCCGCATAGGGCTTCGGCCCTGACGTTTTCTGGTTTCAATGCTTCTACCTGAGCATCTCGTATCTGAGAAGGAAGACTAGACTGAATAGTGAGTTGCAACGCTCGTACACGCCTAGGTGTAGTATCCTTTCGACTGAGGGCGTCGGCCACCACATTGGCTTTGCCCGGATGGTACTTTATAGCCCATTCGTAATCGTTTAAAAGCTCGACCCATCGACGCTGACGCATGTTTAATTCCTTCTGTTTGAAGATATGCTCGAGACTCCTGTGATCGGTGTAAATGGTGCACTTGGTACCGTACAGGTAATGTCTCCATATCTTGAGCGCGAAAACAACAGCTCCCAGCTCCAGATCGTGTGTAGTGTAGTTCCTTTCATGAACTTTAAGTTGGCGTGAGGCGTAAGCAATGACTTTATCCCGTTGCATCAATACACAACCAAGACCCTGAATTGATGCGTCACAATAGACCACAAAATCGTCTTTGCCCTCTGGCAATGAGAGAATAGGTGCGCTGCAGAGCCTATCCTTTAAGTGCTGAAATGCTGATGCCTGAGCATTGTTCCAACGATAGGTGACGCCTTTCTACGTTAGTAAAGTGAGAGGTTGCGCAATCTTAGAAAAATCCTTGATGAACCTCCTGTAGTAACCTGCCAAACCCAAGAATTGGCGAATTTTCGTTGGTTTGCGAGGTGCAGGCCAGTTCTTAATTGAGTCTACCTTAGATGAATCAACATGAATCCCATCCTTGTTTACCACGTGGCCTAGAAAGTGGACTTCACGAAGCCAGAAGTCGCATTTTGAAAACTTGGCGTACATCTGTTCTGCTCAAAGGAGTTCCAAAATGAGTCGTAGATGCTGCTCGTGCTCCTCCCGACTCTTAGAGTAGATCAGAATGTCGTCGGTGAAAACAATAACGAACTTGTCAAAATAAGGCTTGCACACTCTGTTCATAAGATCCATAAAGACTACAGGCGCGTTTGTTAACCCGAATGGCATGACCAGAAACTCGTAATGGCCGTAGCGCGTTCTGAATGCTGTTTTGGAGACGTCCTCGTCCCGGACTCTCAATTGATGGTAGCCTGACCTCAGATCAATCTTTGAATAGTAGCTCGACCCTTGCAGCTGATCGAACAAGTCATCGATGCGTGGAAGAGGATAGCGATTCTTCATGGTCACCTTGTTGAGTTTGCGGTAATCTATGCACATGCGGAAGGTACCGTCTTTCTTCTTCACAAATAATACTGGAGCTCCCCAGGGCGAAGAGCTAGGACGAATGAAACCCTTTTCCAAGAGTTCTTGCAATTGCTTGGACGGTTCTTCCAGTTCGGTTGGAGCTAAGCGGTAAGGTGCTCGAGCTATGGGTGCTGCTCCAGGAGCTAGCTCGATCTGAAATTTGACCTGGCGATGAGGCGGTAGCCCAGGTAACTTCTCAGGAAATACCTCTAAAAATTCTCGTACAACGGGAATGTTTTCTATTCTCTTCTCCTTCGTTGGTGCATTCGTCATGAGGGCTAAGATAGTTGCGTGGCCCTTACGTAAACACTTCTGGGCCCTAAGGAAAGAAATGATGCCCACAACAGCACCACCGTTGTCACCATGAATTACCAAAGATTCTTCACCAGCACGAGGAATGCGGACGATCTTTTCTTTGCACAGAATCTCTTCTCGATGTTGAGGTTGCCAATCCATACCAATAACGATGTCAAAACCATCACAACGTTGGGGTCATTCCTAGCATCACCCTGACCAATCACGAACACTCGACCCCTGGCACCATTGTCGTCGTTATTACCCCCGTTGTTGCCTCCATTATTGTTCCCGTTTCCTTGGTTGTGGTGCTGATTCTGGTTCTGGTTCAACTATGGGCAGTGTCTCTTGAAGTGACCTTCAGCACCACACTGATAGCATCCCTTGCTACCCTGCTGTTGCTGCTGATTCTGTGGAGCTGGTGGTTGTTTTTGGTAGTTCTGATTCGCAGGTCGTGAGCTCCTGCAATCCTTAGCTTCATGACCCATCTTGAGACACCGCTGACAACGACCCTTGTTGCACTGACCATTGTGGTGTCTGTTGCATGTGTTGCACTTCGGGAGGTTTCCTCGATATCCACCCTGCCTTTGACTACCAGAAGATTGCTGACCAGGGCTCTGATAGTCATCAATCTTTCCCTGCTGTGCCTGGGGCTGAACTGAAGTTGAACCCTTGCTGGAGGTTCCATCCTACTTTCTCTTGTTATCACTGGGAAAAGCAGAAGTAGTAGTAGTAGTAGCACCAATACGTTTAGGCAGCTTGTTCTGTTCCACTGCCTGGTCTGTGAGACGATGAGCAAGATGAGTAACATCTTGAATAGTAGCAAGGTTAGCAGAAGTCACATGACTTTGAATCTCTGGTACTAAGCCTTTGAGGTACAACTCAATGCGCTTGATGGGAGGATCCACCATAGTTGGACATAACACTGCCAGTTCGTTGGATCATTTCGTATACGCCTCTATCTCCGATCCCGTCATCTTCAGGTTAAAGAACTCCACTTCCAGCTTGTGGATGTCATCACGAGTACAGTATTCACGTTTGATCAGTTCCTTAAAATCATTCCATGGGGTGTGTCACACCCCGACCACGTATAACATACAATACGTGGCGGAAAACGTCGGGGAGTGTTGTAACAGAATTAATTGTTTCATAACCATGGCATACAAAGTTGTATTTTATTTAACAACATAAGAGTTACATTGTTTTAAACAGGAAACAAAGAGTTCATAACATTATTAAACTAGTCTTTCTTCATTTTTAGTCTCTAAGGCACAGGTCCGCCCTAGTGTCACGATCATCATCCTACACAAAAGCTCCTGAAAACACATGTGAAAATAGGTACGTCAGCATAAAAATGCCTGTGAGATACATAGGATTTGTGAAAATAGGATTCATGACTTATAAGTTTAGGAAAAGTTGTTTAACAAAAGTCAGTCATGAACCTTGTAAGTTGTTTTGTTTTGTAAATCATTCAAAAAGCAATGATATGTATAAATAAGAGAATAATGTAAGGTTAAATGAATAACCAAGAAAATGAGTTTGTATGAGATAAGTTGTTTTGTAAATCAATGTCTTGTGAAAATAAGTTGTTTATGTAAAACGTAATATGTCAAATATTGAAATGACTTCGGTAACGCTACGACATGTAATATCATACAAACACTTATTTATAGGAAGTACCAGCGGCGTATCCACCATGCTTGTATCATATTACACACGCCTCGTTACTCAAATCACTTACTCAAACCAACCACCAATGTAAATTGTTTAAGTATAAATGAATTGTCATGTGTTAATGTGTAAACCAAATCGAAACGTCTATGTCCAATGTAAACCACTAATTGTGTATATCAATGTCAAAATGTTTATGTTTAATGTAGATCATGTAATGTGTACTCAAGAATATCATGTATGTTAAGTGAAATATATCAACTAAACCATATGTAAAATGCACAAAAGCAAGGTATTGAAGTAAAACATGGTTTAAATCAAAGTTATGTTTTGTGGAACATACTGATACAAACATTTATGCGGTATTGTGAAAATGCATACATCCAAGCCTTGAGACTGTGGCGATAAACCCTTAAACAAATTAAAGGTTTATCTAAGTTATGTGTATCGAATTCGGTCATTCCTTCCAATCCAAACAAACCCAGGATTTCAGGAACGGGAGTTGTCAATTCCTATGGTACCACTACCTACTAACGAACGGCGTAGCTAATGTTAATGAATGTATTGTTCCATTGTAAACAACCCAAATGTCATAACAAAATGTAAGCATGTGATGAAAACAACTGTACTAAGTATGCACACAATGGACATACATAGCATGAAATGTAATGTACAACAATGTACTAAGTATGCACACAATGGACATACATAGCATGAAATGTAATGTAAAACAATGTACTAAGTATGCACACAATGGACATACATAGCATGAAATGTAATGTAAAACAATGTACTAAGTATGCACACAATGGACATACATAGCATGAACACAAGGAAATCATGTACTATAATTTGTACTAATGAACATAGCAAGTATATGATGTGAAAGCAGGAAAGCATGAAAGTAACAAGTAGGCACATGTGTTTCACCCCAAAACAGTTTGGAAAACAGTAAAAGAGGGGTCTATGTACTCACTTGAGATTGCTCAGAAGTCCTAAGATAACCACCAAGAATGCTAGAGATCTCGGAATCAAACGGCACCTAATATAGGTAACTATGTTAATAAACCGGACCTATATCGGAGGATTTAGATAGAATGAGGGTTTGTAAACCAAACGAGTATAGAGACTCGTGTCATATGGTTTAACAAAGCCTACATACTAAATGAAACCTAACATAAGTGTTTACGACCCATTACGACCCGTTTAGGTAGCTTATGCTACTTTAACGCGTCGTTCGCGTGAAACGCGTTCGGGACGTCTAACTAGTCCTATGACAAGTGTTATATGCCTAAACATGTTACATAATCAGTTATGTGACAAAAGTTTAGGTTACATATGCTTAATTACCGATTACACATGAAAAGGGTATTTTGGTAATTTACCTAAGGCATATACACTACCTATCATACAACTACTTAACGAAGCGACCATAAGGTATAACCTCGGAAGGTTATTCCCTATATACTATGGTCTCCTAAGGTATTTGGTCGGATCCTAATGATCGACCAAATGGGTCGGGTTCGAAGGTATAAGCGATTTATCAGATCGCTTACCCTTACGACCCTAGACAACGTGGTAATCAGTAGGCATAGTTCCAAGGGACTATAACCATCGTGATTACAATCACGTTGCGAAGTTCAAACGAACTTCGCATTGACCATAAACTGGTCAACGCAGAAAGTCAAACAAAGTTTGACTTTCGGACTCGAAAAGCAATAAAAGAACGAAGGAATACTTACGAAGGGTCCCCGAATGCTAATCGTGATTCAAGTAGCTCAGGTATGAAACAAAGGTTTCAACTTAGAGCTTCTCAAATCAGATTCTAGTGAGTTTGAAGCAAATGGGGGTGGGGTATTTATAGTATTTCCTGAACCGTTAAGATCGTTTCTTGAATAACGTGATCGAATCCCGTGCGTACACTTGTTGGAATGTTGTGGTGACTAAAAATTGCCACTTATGAGCTGAAAGGGCAAGTGTGAATGTGTGGTTGTGAGTTAACCAGCTGTAATCTGCTGTTAAATTCAGTTAACCTAGTCTGGAACACTGACGCAAGCCGCGTAAGGGACACACAGATCTTACGCGGTCCGCCTGGAGTCTGCAGATTAGCAACAAGTTTCAAAAGTTGCAGTTTCAGTCCCTGTTATGTGTTTAAGCCATTTCCGACACTTCTAAGGCCCGTAAAGCCAACTTTAAGGCCCTAAAATGATGCCTAAACATTGTGGACATGAAACATGCTCAAAAATATGTCGGACGTTGGTTCGTTTGGTCGTACGAACGCGATGTTTGCTTAATTACGACGGAATGCGCATAAGCGCGAAAAACGATCCAAATGACGCAACGAATGGATTTTTCTTATGCCAAACACTAAAATAAAATATTTTAGTGCTTACATAAATTTTTGGATGTCCGGATGTATTCAGAAC